>UELW01000289.1:2876924-4076924 GCA_900490495.1 Danionella dracula | reverse complement strand
AATATGCTTGTCTGTGATTGCGGACTATTCATCAGCCTCCACCAGAATATTTCAATAATACATGTGGGTTCTTTCTCTTCAAAGGAAACCTCTGATCAAAAATTAATCCCCCTCCATTGTATATGCATTGACCTTGTGTATGGTCAATATTTCTTTTGGCTTATTTGGGGTTCTTTAATTGTTTTGTTAAAATTATTTGGTGACATTCAATGGGTCTCAAGCGCAATAAAAAGCATGTATTTTCTTATCAAGACCAGGATGGATCTCCACATACTAAGGCCATTAATCAGCTGAGGCTTTTTAAATTCTTGCAAGCTAAGAGCCAATTTAAATTAGAGGGGGGGGGGGGCTCTAAAGACTACTTTCTGATCTCTATCCGCTGCATGCACGTTGTGATGTGAGGTAGGCACACATGACATGAATACTGAGTAGTCTTTCCAGAGGGATGGAAGCCCTCTCATCCATGTGAGTAATGCATGTATGGCCAGTCATCTGTCTCTATTTTGACCGGAGGCAAGGAAGTGTACCACCTCTTTCTGGAAGACTTGGAATTTTGCATCCCTCTGTGCTGGTAGGTAGGTTCACTCCCATGGCTCAGATTAATGAAACAGAGGGGTAGAAGTCTGTGTTCCTTCTTGAACATGGGTGAAGTTGCCTTCTGGCATCATCAATCATGATGACAGTGATGGAGTGAAAGATTTGGAGAAGGACAAGAGGTAAGGGAGGGGTTTTTTACTAAACAATGCAATTGTTTTCAGTAATACTTAAAGAAACATGATGTAACTTGTGCAGGCTGGTCCCCCTATAGTCGTAATAGTGGTGTGTGTCCCCCTGAGTCTATTTATTGTACTGTCTATCCATCTGTATCTCCATCCATCTGAAAATATGATTCCTTCTACTTCTTGAAAAACTTTGTGTGTTGGCATTTGGCAATAAAAGTTGCAGTAAGCTTAAATGCAGAAGAATTTATACACCCTAATCCAATAGCAGTGGTGATGTGTTCATCCTCCTCGTTATGTTCAAGGCAACAAGTCAAAGATGTGCTAATACCCCTCCCCCTACTTCAGTGTCCTGCTTTTTCTTCATCTTGTCAGTGTCCTGCTTTTTCTTCATCTTGTCAAAGAATACTGACAAATACTTTAACCCTCTTGGCTTTTTTTGTTGCTTCCATCATGAAAAGACCTTTACACATAAATTCTTCTGCATGCAGTGGCCGAATCTTGACAATGCAAAGAGCACCAAACGTGACTGTTCACACCAGTTCGCTCTACTCAGTGCAAGAAACTTTCCCACCACATTTCTGAATTTAAACGCACTGGTTGAAAATGCTGTTATTGGTTCTTTTGTTCAAGTTCCAGAAGTTGCTTTGCTTGCCACATGGTGGTACTAACAGCACAAATGCTGCCTACAACTGAACCAGTACAAACAACCTACGAAGAAGTGTGTTTGTTCTCAAATGATCAATTTCATCACAAAGAGTATAATCTCTCAAACACTGAGCACCTATCACATTTTGCAGCTTTTTATGTTCAATGTAATTCTTGCCCTATACTCAACTTGTAGGCAATATCTCATGTAGCTATGAGGTGTTTATAAAGCCTCTCACACAGCGACTCTCTTGATAATGGGGAACTAGAACTGTTTACGCAGCGTGAGAGGAAAGCTTTTCTCTTCAGGTGAACTGAAAGAAATTATGCTGTTTTTCTTCAATGTGCTAATTGAGCCAGCTTTAAAAGATAAAGATTTGTTATCCTTGTTACCCTGAATTTTGCTCTCTTGTACACTATCTAGCATTTAGGAGAGAAGATCTTCTGCTTTTTTTGATGCAACATTTACATCAATAGAACCTCTTTTGTCTCTTTGTCCCAGATGATGTCAGCAGCCTTGTTATTTATCTTATTCTCATATTGCTATAAGCCATAAACCGATATTGTGTTTTAAATCCACTTAGCGCAGTACTCTGCACATGCTTAATTTTTGCATGCCACTGATGAAATAAATACATTAGAGAATATTCTTTTTGTAGCAGTTTATGTAACAACATTGCAACTTCTTGTCACATGATCAGTCATGGCTGACATCAAAATAGTGATTTAGCATTATGTGCAACTGTTTACAGCCTCCAAATTATCTGAGCAAACTGTATTTTTGCAGTGCAAACTAAATATGAACTGGCTTCTTACTAGTCTCCAATTCGTGTTACATTCACACACAAGAAAGCAAGAAAAGTTTAAAGTGTCCTCCCTTTATGAATGAACACAAAATGTGTTGTTTGCATAGTAATACCAACTCTAAAGCACTATATATTGTGTATGCCGGTGTTTATTTACTTTCGTCCATGAGCCAGATCTTCACTAAACAGTCAGCGCTTCACAGCCCCTCATAGCACTTTATCAACCCACAGCTTTGCGCAGAGTGGAGACCGTGCCGAGTTCAAGACCTTGTGAAGTGTGTGAGTGTGCTGAAGGAGCCAAGAGTGTGTGAGTTTATTGAGAAGCTTTGCTGTATCGATCACCTGCTCAAGTCCCTCTGAAGAACATGCCAACTGGGGGTTGAGAAATACAATTTAAGATTAGACCAAATTTATCACCCGGCGACAGGCCCCAGTTGTTCACTGAATCACTTGAAATATGTTTTAGAAATATGTCTTTGACAAAATTAAGTAAGCAATTTTTGAATAATCTTTGCCAGCAGACTTAGAACTTGTGAAAACCTATTTAAACTGTCATTTATAAAATCAAACATGCTGAGCAAGATGCCTTTCTGACCTCAGAGGGTTCTATTAAATGTGTTTTTTTTTTTTTGGAAGAAATGTGCATTTCTGCAATGCTGTTTTAACTCATGTTTCAAAGTCATTTGGTCGTCTGGTCCAAATCAAGTGCTCCATGTCAAGCGTAGGTGTCAGCAGCCTTCGTTCTCATCATTACATGCCATCTTGATCTCGGCCGGCCACAAGCCCAGTGATCATTTAGGAGATGTTCTCCACAATCTGTCAAAGTCTCCACAGAATCCTTACAGTCTTGTTTACAGGCACATATGTTCTCACATACGCACACCTATATTCACATGGCAGATACTGTGGCTTTTGTGACTCACATATTCAGCTGCTCGATGATGCACTCATGCGTCTCTCCTATATTTGTCATCTCTGCCTTGTCAGATCTGCTTGTTTGGCTCTGTATTGAAGCAGATGGGCATGGGCTAACGACCACTGCTTTCTGAAACTAGTGACAAGCCATTAAACGTTGTCATGAGTGCTTGTCGTTAAACTTCTGCATGCTAAACAGTGCTTTCCATATTATTCAACTAGACTTCCTATTTTTTTTTAAATACCTATATCCATTCTCAAGCCAACCCAAAATATATTATATACATTTTTAATGCATTTTTAATCGCTCAAACGTATTAGCGTATTAGAATGCAGCCAGGGAGTGAAGTGCTTTTTTATTAAACAAACTAATGGTGTTTACTTGGAAACATGACTTTTGTGTGTCTAAATGGGTGATCTTATACACCCCTCAACTTGTAAACCTTGGGTAAACAATGTAAAACAGACAAAACCTCTTCATATTTACCTCTGTATAATATTTATACAAATTAGCCTATGTTTAGGGAAGAATAACATGTATCATACTTTCATCCATCAACTAGTCCATCTGTTAGTCACACTAAATGAGCTCAACTCATCAGTCAAATGTTATGGAGAAAGTCACACAAGTTGTGGCAGCATGTATCAGTCTTTGTTGATAGCCCATTAATCTGTCATTGTAATCAATCATTTAATTGATTGAATCCTGAGTCCACAAAATATAACAGAGAAATAATAAAAATGTAATAACAGCTACATATATTATTACATAAATGTTATTTTACGCCACTCAAATCGCAGCTTCTGTATAATTTATTCTGACTTTAAAGAGTAGAAACAAAAGTTTTCAATTCATTAGAAATTACTTGCCTAATCATACAAACATGTCATTTTTGGGTATATGAATGAAGTGACTAGAGAACATAATTTCTGTCAGGTACACAATGTAATACTATTTTTTTCACATTTATCTTCAAAAGCAGCATGTTTTGTTCACATTTATCTAATTTTTAACTTAAAGATTAGAACTTCATCAAGATCATCAATGTGCATCTATTTACATTTTTTAAACACTTTTAAATTGCATTGCACACATCTACAATGCTGAAGGCCACCCAGCAGACTTAAACACTACAGTTTAACACGTCACAGTTCATGGAAGGAAATGAAATAAACAAATAAGACAAATAAAGGCTTTCCAACATAAATTACCTGTTTGGTGCTTTCTTGGATGCTCTGTCTTTTAACATTTGCTCTGAAGACTGAAAAGTCTTTCTGTGTTCTTTAACGGAGCTCTCTACTTTTTTAAAGTATAATTTCCATAAGATTTTGAGTTAATAAGTAGTTTATTACTGTTTTAGTAATATATAGTATCAGCTCAGAAAGGTTTTACTTTTCATTTTGCATTGGTCTAAGATCTCAATGCAGCTATAGAAGATTTAATGTTTAATTTGGAAAACAAAATGCTTCTGGTTGCCACCTGAATCAATAGTTTATGCTAAGCTATGCTAGAAGGTCCATTGGCCATATTTAAAGAACAGCTGAGCAGTTTACGAAACTATAATACACTTTTATTAACTTTGGCTTATTTTATATCTCCCCTCAAGTTAATAAATAAAGTACATAGTTCCTTCACACTTTAAATGATCATGCACTTGAGATAACTTCTGCCGTTTTCTCTGAGACCCTTCAGCCTTTGTTTTTTGCCTTTGCCTCTTCCCCATTTCCCGTTTGTTCTCATACATTAATGCAGCTTGTTTAAGTCCTTTTATAGGTCATATGATCAGTATTGTAATTATATTAGTTGCACACTCATTTTGGACTTTGGTAGAGAATCCTCTCATACTGTTGATTTCTGCCATACTTCCATTGCCAAAATGCACACGCATATGCTGAAATATCATCACTTTTTACAAACTGTAAAAGGGTCTATAGTTGGACACGATGCACTGGAAGTGTCATACAAATATAATCCGAAGGTATATGCTCAATCTATTTTTTTCCAACAATTATTCAATCATTTTCATGTAAATATTTTTTTCTATGAACTGTTTCAGCCCTACTATCAGTAATTCTACCAGTACATTAGTTATTTGATCAAAATGAGCAGTTTTATCAGTCCTTGTATTTATATGTCAGTCTACAGCAGTGATCCATTGATCAGTCAGTCCATCAGTACTCTGGTCCATTAGTCAGTTATTCACTTCATCAGATATTCACCTATATGTCATTCTGTCCTTTTATGTATACTGTACGTCAGTCTGCTGGTTGATGATCCTCCATCAGTCAGTCCCATCAGGCCCATCAGTCAGCCCATCTCTGAATGTTAGTCTGTTCATACTTTGTTTATTTTCATACATTCATCATTTTTAGACCTCATTGGTGAAAGTAAACCAATTTTAAGTCATTCACTGTTTCATACGCACACTGCCAACATGAATTAAATTTTTCACAGTAAGTCAATTGATTCTTAATGATGCTTAAAGTTAATTCTGACTGAACTTTGACTAAACAAAACAAAATCAAGTCACTTGAGAGAAATACTTCTGTCATGAGCATGTAGTATAGCTGGATAAATGTAAAACTTTTCCACACAAAAGACTGTGGTTTTGTGATCTTTAGATTTTGTTGTTTTAACATAAACACAGTTTGTAAAAAAATAAAGGTTCCTCTGTCAATTATACATAGATGTGCAGGGACTTGTGTAGAGCTTTTGTATTCCTCCAGGGCTGCCTCATGCAGTGTGCATAAGACCTGCAACGTGCTTCACAGGCATTCTCCCCCCTGAGGCATCTCACAAGAATAGATCATTTAATAAGACTTTTTATAGTCTTACGGTTGAATTCAATCTCTCTGTCTCTCTCTCTCTCTCTCTCTCTCTCTCTCTCTCTCTCTCTCTCTCTCTCTCTGAGTTTGTGCATTAGAAACGTGTCACTTCTGCTATTTTACTAACACGTGCTGTTAGTCACACTGATGTTAGCTGAGATGGTCATCTGGACACTGACATTTCCCTGAGCGCTGGACCATGGAAGGACTCGACGCTGTCAGTTCTTTTTTGGATCATTCTAAGTTTCTTGCCTTATCATTTAGTGTGGCACGTTTGAGTGTATGTGTGAGATTTTTTTTTAAGGGAGAGTCTTTATAAGTGCCAACCAATAAACAGTTCAATTCCCAAAATGCTTTGTTTTCATAAAAAATATACAAAAACAGTGTACTTGCTTAAATCTCTGTTGCCACATAAATAATATTTCTTCATGTTTATGTTTCAGCTGTAGCTGTTTTAAAATGACCTCCTTCTGTCTTTTCCATCAATCCCATTACTGAGATAATTTTCAGTCGCAGTGTTTTCAAAGTCACATCACATTAAACAGAATGAGTTATGAGTTGGCTGGGAGAGCTTGATATATTTTTTTTTTCTAATGTGCATTTCACTTTTAAATGTTCTCTTGGTTTTTAATTGATGCTTGACAATGTATTTTGTAAATATTTGACTGTGGCCCAGAGACACAACGAGAGATGCGCCACATATTTAACTGACTAGCTTTTTTTTTTATAAATGCTGAATATCACAAGTGAAGGGGTAATCCAATAGTAGAGTACTCGACAAGCTGTCTAAATAAGGTGTTTGGGACTATGAATGGACCTGATCCCAATACCAACCAGTGAGTGGTGAAGGGGAAGAAGGTGGGATAGTTTCTATAAGGATTTTTCAATTGCTGTTTTTGGTTTGTGGTAATACTGGATTCTTGCCAAAGAGGAAACGACTGGAAGACAATCTCCTCCTGAAGCTGTCAATTTATTAATTGAGATATTAAAAAAAAACGTTTTAAATATCAAAGCTGATAAACATGACTTTACACTACACTCTTTAAATTAACATGACACCCATTCAATTAACATTGAAATGTTTCGTGCACAAACAAGAGTAGTGCCATTTATTATAACATTAATATTATTAGTGGGAAACCCTATCATCTTTAAGATTACTTGAGACTCCTGGTATAAAATGTTCTCATGGAGGATCTGGCAACGATTGAACATAAATCTAGGACAACCTCACAGATCCAGTAGCAGAGTTATTGATTTTTTTTACTCGTTCAAGGAAAAGTTAAAGGTCCTCTCCACTCAAAAATGTTTTAAACTGCATCAGTGATCAAGCAGTGTCCACAGAGCTCAAATAAAATTCAACACTCAGCTCAAGCTGATTAGTTCAGGTGCTCAGATGGTGTGTTTGTGACTCTACCATCAATCGATTGAAGATTGTGGGGTGATTACTGTAGACCAGTACAAATAACTGTAACAAGCTAGCTTTCTAAAGGAAGAGGGGAAGAGCCGAAATTACTCGGTCTTGGGGTAAGTCCTTAAAATAAATTCACCATAGAATTTGTGTAATAATGCATTTACAATGCAACTATATAACAATTTAATGTAGTCTGCAGCAGCAGCTCTATCGAGGAACATCCTTGTCAACCAATGTCAACGCTCTTCGGAAATAGAAAACATATTACTTGTAATTGTTGACTCATTCGGTGCTGGATCCTCTCACATCAGTTGCAAAAACAGAAACAACTTGCACATTCTCACAACATTTCCAAATATTTCATCTTGATTAATTTAGCATTTTTTTCTTTTTTACTAGCAGCAGCTGAAGGATTACTGTTAAATATTTTGAAATTATAATGTTCAAGAAGGAATAAAACAAATCTAAAAGGCATGTTATTATATTGACTAAAAACACTTAAGGAGAAATTATATGGGTAACCTACTGTGTTATTCAGTAGGGGCTATTAAACTATCAACATGTTCTTTTGTTCCCTTTTTTTGGAGATTTCAAAAGACAACATTGGCTTACAAATGTTGTATTCTAGTCCTTTACATTACCCTTTATTGCTTTAGGTAAGACAATTAAAATATATACATATTTTAAAAGGATCTGTATTGTGTCAAAAGATTGAGTGGTTATTAGCATTCATTTTTTGCTGTTTTTAGCATTCATTCATTTTCATCAAGATTTTTGTGTGTGTGTGTGTATATATAATTTTCTTTTTACATTTTTTATAAATCAAGTGGTTGCTATAGTCTATATATTTTTAATTCAGCTAATCCCTGGAGGCTAATATTGAAGTTGTGATGATGTATGATTGAAAGGATTTGCCATGGATAACTTCACTTCGTTATTCTCTTTTCTGGCAGATATCTCCCATTAATTTGATCAACTGTAACTAGTCCTCTTAATGAATTGTGTAGGGTCATCAATAAACTGCTTATTCATTTTCTTTCATTTGAAGTACCAACATCTCACTTTCTGTGATGTGAGATTCTTAAGCCTTTTCATACATTGGCTAAACCTAATTGCTTGATCTTTCTTCTCTAAGATGTTCTGGACCGTTTCTAATCCAACAAGATGCTGCACTTCAAATTGCTGACAGAGAAAAAGCCTGTATGTGTGCTACGCATAGCTGTTGTCCTCCAGCCTTTCCCTCCTCTTTGCTTTATGTTCACAAAATGCTTGCCTTAATGATTATGGGTCATTTGCTGGACTTTTTGTCTAATTAGAAGTCTGAATTGTGTCCGTGCTACAAGGGAATTAGCTAAGCTTTATTCTCCAAAGTGAGCCATGTGTTTCCGCTGGCCTTTGTAAAGCACTTTCTCTCATCCTACAACCGGCTTTCTGACATCAGTCAATTACGAGCATTCATGGAAAGTCAAGTGCTTTCTTTATGTGTGTGCGTGACTGTGTGCGTGTGGAGATTATCTGAGCATTGGATCTTGATTCCAAAGACATTTATTTTATTTTTAAATAATTTAGTCAGTTTTTACATACCTACCTTATATTTTGTTGGTGGCTTGTCTAATTTTTGAAACCTTATGTAAGTGGTTTTCAAACTTTTTTCATCAAGTACCACCTCAGACAATTTGGCACTCCAAGTACCTCCATAATGAGCAACATTAAAATACAAGACTACAGTATAGCCAGAGTGCTTAGGCCTTCTTATTTAGATACTGTTAAGTGCAGTTCAAATAAGAGGCAATATTATTTAGCTACTAAATAAATAATTATTCATTTTTGCAACAGTTAACACTATACAGCCTGAACATTATGATTGAACTATTTGAAATGTAAAAAAAGGAAAGTTAGAAAGCAAAATATCAGCTTTTTAAAATATATTCTTAAAACTCCTATCAAACGTAACGTATCATTCCAGCTGCAGACATTAACGATAAAGTACGTTTTAAGCTGACGTTTGATTCACTTTTCAAGTGAACATCATCCTGCTACCCACGTACCCACACAAAGGGAGAGACTGCGGGTGCATGTAATGAGTCTACAAACTCTGTAATTTCTCCTGTTTAACATGAAACTTGATGTAAGATTGGAGACTGGGACTGTTGCAGCATCGCTCCTTATCAAAGATAATCAAATTAATTATAGCTACTTTGGAGGGTTGAACATCTGATTTACAACCATTTGCTCGAGGGAGGGGCCTGTAATTTCATTGGTCTGGCTCAGTGTCGTTAAAAAAAATCAACCAATGGACCAAGATTAATATCTCATACCCTGCCGTTACGGCTGATGATTTTTTGTTTGACACTCACACAGTAATGACCAGCGCCGGCACAGCGTACCACCAACAGGTTTCCGAGTAACACTAATGGTGCACATACCACAGTTTAAGAACCACTGCCTTATGTGTTTGATAGCTTTTTAACTAATCTAATTTGACCTTATGTCCTCCTGGGGAAAATAATCAAAGCAATGTTTAATTCTACTGTTATTTTTCTCACTTGGCTGCACATTTGTTTCATTTTCTTTAGTGGAATGTGAATAAAATTCGTTTTCAGGTCTAACGTAGTCATACTCATTTACTACCTGCTTCATAACACGAAAACAATTGCAAGTTGATGTTTCATAGTCATAGTTCCTTAAACCAACTAGTAAGGTTAACTGTAACAAATTGGCTACAAACCTTTCTGGAGAAAGAGGGGAAGTCTTGGGTGAATTGGTTTGCATTTGAAAATTTTTTTTTTTCACTGTAAAACTTTAATTTGTTTAATATCACATTCATAATGCAATATTATATGCAGCTACAGCAGCTGTTTTATCAATTAACTATAAAATACTGTAAATATATATTATAAATTACCACACGCTTGGTTTAAAAAAAAAACTAGTTTCAACAAACTTTATGAAATGAGTATCTGATCTCAAAGACGATCGGAATATAATTACCAAGCTTTCTAAAAAAGCACATGCATCCATCTTACATCTGTGGAAGTCTCAACAAAAGCATTCTGAAGCAAGGTGATGAGTTGTGTAGTTAATAATAGTCACCGGGTTATGTGTGTATATTGTGCACCGATTGAAAAGAGCTGATTAGTATGTTTATTATGTGGAGCAGCAGCTACTGTGTAAAAATGTCTGTTAATTAACCATGCCTAGTACCTGTGATTCATTGTTGTTCATGGCTAATTAAATTCTAGAATAATTATGTGACCTCTGACATCTAATAATTGATTTTTGTACACAGATCTTATTTTCTTGTTTATGAATCAACATTTGACCACTCAGTTTATTTTTAAAACTTTCAGTGGTTGCTTATCCACGTTTTTAGTTTTTCTTTCCAATTTATCACAATTTGTAATAGTTGTGGTGTCTTCAGGAATCGATTTTGGTTTATATGTTTACATTGCATTTTAATCAGCAGGTATGTTTATTGATATAATGGGCAATCAAAAAAAATATTTTTTATATATTGTAGTTATTTTCCAAACATGACAAAGTTTTCTAGCAATTTGTCCATGACTATCATGTTTTAAAAATAATTATTATTGAAATATTTTGTATGTTGTTTCAATACACAAATAGCAAATATTGATGTTTGTAGTAAAATGTTTTTCAAGAAATGTAAATTTAATGATTTTAAGATGTCTTCACATAGCAGTGATTTTGTGTTTTAACACATTGAATCACCTGTCCCCTGTTCAGTGTCTGAGATGGTATGGCTTTTATAAGTCGTAAACAGGTTAAGATATATGTAGGGGTAGGGTGGAGTGAGTTGGTGGCTTGTATCTGGATTTTTACCTATTGGGGTGTGTGGTGATTTGGTAGATTATTGTGTATTGTGGATTCCTTTAATAATATAGGATATGATATAGAATATCTATAATCACACATTTATGAGCTAGAACTTTTCTTTTGCTTTTTATTGATTTATAGATATTTGTATTGCTTGGTTGAAAGGCATCTCTGTGTCTTTTATAGGTGAAATAAATCCTATAATATTGAATATAAAAACTCAGAAATAAAACAGATGGCATGCTTTATAGAGTGTCACAAACAGCCTAAATCAGAAAAGGTAAATGATGCCTGAGATGAAGTGGAAGGAATAATGGCTTCTGTATTGCACGTTTTGACATTGCAGCTGATATTTCTTTACTTTCAGTCCCAAGACATGGTTCATTGAGCTTGATTTTGTTGTGAGTTGTCCAACTTTGATGTTCTGAATGAATGGCTTGGATCGCTACAGGGAGAGATAGAGATCAAGAGACAGATTTCCTGACATTTTAAGTTCTAAAATACTCTTGACGGCAGCTGTCAATCTTCTCACAAAATGTTTTATTCAAACATAACCCTCTAATAACATTTGCTGCAAAGGAATAAAGGAATCATTTAAAGTCAATGACAGTCATGCTAAATGTTAGATTACTATCTATTATGAGGGTACAGCTGAGTGATAAGCTTTCATATATTCAATTCTAAGGTGGATGTGTCCTAATCTATAAACGACAAACTTCCTTGTCTACCAGATAATACAGAGTATTGCAGCTACTAAGCAATACACAATATTTATGCAAACTGTACATGTTCAAAAGCAGCATTTTTTTATTACAGTTTAGTGTCATCACAACATCATTTTAGATATGGACTTTGAAATTGTATCTTATAAATGTATGTTAGATATGTTGTGTTGGCAGATGGGATGTATTCACATTCAATAAAAAAAAACGTAAAAAAAATGTTATTGCCCACTCCAAAGTAACCACATTTTTACCTTAGCAACCATACGTATCTCCACTTAAGAAAGTAGTAGGGTTAGTTTTTATTACTCAAAGTGATGAGATTTTTTCATGTGACATTACTGATGCCTCCCATAACAACCATATTTTTTACCATTGTGGCCGTAGCTAGGCTTCAGAAAGTTGTAGAGACACAGGGAACACTTTGTACGACTCATGGTAACAAGGCTTACCTAGCTAGACATAACTGATTCATCCCTTAGAAACCACATTGTTTATTCTAGCAACTGTCAAAGCACATATATCATAGATCATATAACCCTAAACTGGGTATTTGCTTGTTTCACTCAAACTAGTAAGGACTTGGCAGTTTACTAGAATGTACACTCAAGAAATAATACTATTATTTTCAATATTTAATTTGTTTACATAATAACCATTTAACGACAGAAAATAATTGAGAAACACTGGTTTAACTGGTTTGAAATATTAAGTATAAACACATATTTTGTGCGATCAATGAATTTCTCAAACGTCAATATCATAGCTGGACTACTATGGTAAGTGATATTAGCTCTTGAAATGTGATTCCTTCATCTTTCTTGGCATATCAAGACAATCTAAAGGTTCTCTGTAAAACACTTTTAAATACAGCACACTTACATCTGCAGTATCTTTTTCTATATCAGATCATTTAAGCTACTGAGTTGAGATATTAGTGTTGAGGAAATAAATACTTTACTTGCCCTTACTTAAATGCACAAAACTCTCCCACTGATAAATGTTTGATCATTACTTAACCCCATGTTGTTACGAGATGTTAGACACAGCCTAAACCATGAAGAGATATGAATACAAATTGGAGAGGCTTTTACTTGGACCACCTATGTGGTTTAATGATTATGATGAACAGTGCACACTTTATCTCTCCCTTTTTAGTCTGGGGCCACACTTTCTACAGAGACATTTTGACATTAAAATGTACTGTTCAGACCCAGCAGGTTATATTTTTTTATCTAACATCCATACTCAATTAATTAATAATGAATCGATCTGCTGTGCTTCTGTGTTGACAGTGCTTGGTTTTTGAGGATGCTCCAAATGGGGTGAAGGCAGGTCTTGCTGCTGGGATGCAAGTGGTGATGATCCCAGATGAGAATTTGGATCGCAGCCTGATTCAAGATGCCACAGTTGTTTTGAGAAGCATGGATGAGTTCAGGCCCGAATTGTTTGGCCTTCCAGCTTATGAGTAAGCACAGCAATCACCACAATCACTCATTTCACATCCAGAAAGCTACTGTACATCTTTTTTGAAAGATGGAATCAAACTGCAGAGGAGCTTCGGCAATCAAAACCAAGAGAAACTAATCCCTGTCATCATTTCTATCAGCCAGACAGTCACATTGGAATGCTGATTGTTTGTATTTTTCACCAATCACAACTCAAAATCTTTCTTTGGAGCATACAATTGCCAGTTTTTGATTAAGCTACTACATGAACATCAGTCAAACCAGAATGCTTTATTCTGCATTGTCATTTTTTGCATCACTCTGTGTCAATTTCAAAGTCACCCTCAACTTTGCAGTCATAGTTTAAATTTACAGTATGAGACAGACTAACAATCCTTCTTCACTACCCATGTATTCTATTAGCGGTACCTTTCCTCCCTGCAGAGGTCTATTAAAAAGCAAAGCCGGTTTTGAGTTTGAACCATGTGGCGTAATCCAATAAAGAGGATGTGCAAGCACCAGTGGTCTTTCATCTTTCTCCAGTGTCCATCTTCACAGAGATGCCGTTCATACTCTTCAACTCAGTCCTGTATCTCCTAGAGTTCAAACCCATCTTCTCTCAGACTCCCCTCTGGTTGCAAGAAAGACTTTCCCAGAATCCACTTTTTCCTCTGCATATGCCATGTTCTTTCATCCTTAAAGATGGGCTAATCTGGAAAGCTCTTCCTTCTTTAGGCCTTTCCACTCCACTAAGGCCTTTTACATGTCATTTCACACCTAAAGGATCTGAGGCTTATGGTTTAAGCGACTTGGGCATTTGTTAGTGTGCTTTGAAATTAACTTTTTTTTAGCACACTTGAACATTATCTCTCCTTGTGAAACTTGTTTGTCTATGTTCAGTGATCATGTGAATATGACTACTAAGTTTAAACATTTCCAAAATGATGTTCATAATAGTTATATAATATCCATGTCAGATATAGTATATAGGTGAACCTAAAAAAAGGTTTTGAGCAAGAAATTGGATTTATATGGTTTTAAAACAGCATTTCAAAATTCATCATTTACAAAGCAATACACTATCTGCTTTGTTGTATTTTTTAAAACAGGCAAAATCTTTTGTTAACATTTTGGTTATATATAAACAGTAATAAAAAATTATTTAAAAGAAACAAAACATCATTACTGATTTTGTGTATTTGTTTCGAAGATGTTCATGAATTAAATTCATCCCTGATGTCTCTGCGTCACTCAATCTAAACATTTTCAACAAAGCATCTCTGATGAACAATAAAAAAAAAACTTTCTGTGGAAGCATTTTAGGGATTTTATGGAGTGTATCGCATATCAACAACACATTGACTGTATATAATATGGACAGAGTGTTCGTGAGGTCACGGATAGGTTTCTGGCAAAGTCAAATGAAGCTATAAATGGGTGGAGCCAGTGCTCAGAGGCGGAACATGACCGTAGTGAAGGCGTTTAATTTTCTGAAGGTTTCAATCTCAAACAAACACATTTAAAAATAATTCACCACCTCATTGTGTTCACGAAGGTCCAAAATAGCGATCTAAATAAACAAACCTAACAGGCGTGGAATCATGTTTTTTTTTTCAGCTTCGATGTTGGCCAGTTTTTTTTGGAGTGAACGAGAACTTGATCCCTTTAGGAGTCAGCCTCAAGCGGCTGCTCAGGAAACTGCAGTTCAGTCACTTCCTATCACGCATCAAGAGGGAAAGCAGGAGGTTGCCCCTTGGTCGAGACAGATACACTTGCTGATCACTGGCCCAACAGGAGGCATATGTTTGTGTACAGATTGAAGAAGTACAGGTTTTGTGTACAGAGTGCATTTCTATACATTCTATACATCTGTACATTTTCATGTCCATATCTCAACCTGTAATAGGACGATTTCTTCATTTGCTATCAAAAAAGGCATGCGAGAACTGCAAGTTTATGGCTATTGTAGTTTGTCTTTGATCAGCAATGGATTTTGTAGTTTCTGGATGATTTTGTATGATTTTTGGATGTGACTGGATCCGATGGATTACTTTTCTGATGATATAATATAATAGTGTTAATGTAGATATTTTCATTTTTAAACATGATTTTTGAGGTGTCGTTTGATGTAAACATTATGGTAAAATCGCAGTATTAAAAAACGTAGAATAAACAATAAAAATGTATATGATTTATATTTAATTTCAAATAATATTTTTTTGTGCAATGAACAACAATGATGCATATATTAAAAAGTAGAAGGCTAAGCTTTCAATTGACACCAAATATGCCTTCATAGTTATAACACAGCCTTTAAAAAGTGAAAGTGATTTTTTAATTATGTATTTAAAAACCCCTTACAGAGTTTGCAGGGCATTCATTGAACTGAAGCAGCTAATTAAATATATTAAAATGTATTTTCCCTTAAGCTACATATTCATTGTTTAATTCGTTTATGATTTAAAATTCCGTTTGTAATAAAAAAATTAAGCTTTGCGAAAGGGAAAGATGTTGTATTGTAAGCAAATTGAATGTTAACTCTCTACTTTATGCTTTTGAATTGCTGTGGCGCTAAGTCAATGCCTTTACCTGAAGCAGTTAATTGAAATCAATTCACTGGTAAAACATTACTTAGTAAACACAATGTGTTTTAACCAATTCTGCCTTTTTAAATGAGATTTATTTTGCATAGCACAGTGTGCGTTTGCATATGACATAAAAAGAGATTACATGCACATCACGTCATAATATGTTTTAATAACTCATCCAACGATAGATCTAATTTCAAATATTATATATCATAAAGCTTATTTCTAAAGATGTGTTTAATGTTTTATGTGCGATGGCATTCACATAATAAATATTATATATCCAGTGTGCCAGTGGTTCAGAAGCAGCTGGGTTTGTCCATGCATAGAGAGACAGACGGAGAGGGGGAGATGCCTAAGGCTGCCTACTGGCCATCTCCTCACTTTATCAAAAACACCAGCTACCTTTGCCTGACCGCAGCTCAGAACTACGTCCTCATTGGTCAGGATGAGACTGTCACCTGACTTCTTTTGCCCAGAGTGTACAACAGAGAACAGTTGATAGGTCAGTGAGTGTGTTATCTGAGGACACCTGTTTGGGAATTAATGTTGAGTAAAGATTGAATAAAAGCCTCTACTTCCTTTTGAAATAGTATTTTTCATCAGGTATGAATGCTTGAAGACAGTATCTTTAATTTACAAGCAATGATAAAAAATTTAGTGAGGTAACAAAAAGCCAATCTACACCAGAGAAATCAAATACATTTTTAGGGAGTAGTCTGTTTTCAAGATTAAAAGGGTTTTATAAATGTTTTTTTTACTTGGGCTTTATTTGCAGAAGTCTGCAACCTGAGGAACTCCTAAATCCACATTTTATTCAGCATTTCCCCAACACCAGCCCACAAAATGTATCTTCTTGTTCAGTTGCGTGGAGAAGGTAAAAATGTGCTCGATTGATGCCAGTCTGACGCATTGTTTTCACACTTGAATAGCTATAAATAAACAGTTAAAATGTCAGAGTAATGGCTGATGGTGTAGCCAGTGAGGAGGACTTGAAACTACAGATGATCTTTAGTCCCGGGTTTGAATCATGAGCCTGACCATGATTCTCGGATTAAATTAAACACTAAAATACAGAAAAATCTTGTTTTGCAAAATCACAGAACTTTTGATTTTTTAATGTACAGACATCTCAATTTTAAAATGGAGACAACTGAAAAAGTCACAGTAATTTCTTGTAAATACTTTACAAATGGTGTACTTTTTATGTTTATTTTATTTTTACAACGTAGTTAAATTCTGCCAGAGCATGCAAGTATGAACAAACAAGTGATGTGCTAGCTTACCAATGTGTATTAGCATAGAAAGGCTTTATAAACAATGAGTAATTTGTTCGCTAATGCTCAATTAATGATGTGTGTCGTTATTATGAAGTGCTACCAAATTATTTACATTAGGAAGAGAACTGAAAACTGTTTTTGCCTATGTTAAATTCAAAAGGTGCAAATGTGGAACATGACGCCTGTATGAATTAAATTAAACTACCTAAATCTAGATTAATATTGCTCTAATGTTTAAATTAATCAAAATTAAAATACCTAAAATAGATTAGAATACCAAAGGCATTCGGAATCTGAGCTACCCAAAATAACGACTAAAAGTAGGTCTTTGACAGTGAGTTTCTCAAGCCAGGGGGCGCTTTAGAACAGGGACTTGTATCCTTTTTTGTAAATTCATCACAAGTTGCTTAAGAAAGCTATTCTACTATCATAATTGGTGATGAAAATAAATTATGTTTAATAAGATGTACTTTTGCTTAGTAACTGTTTATTTGGTTAAACACAAAATGTAAACTGTAGATCTTCAAAGGAGGTTGTTATGGCCCTGGTCGTTTTGTAGCGTTTCCTTTTTTTGTTTTCGTCACCTGTTTGTGCGCGCGCCCGTGCACGTTTCTGATTCCTGCAGGTGACTCCAGCTGCTCACTTTATTTTAAACAAGTTTCCCTCTCGCTATCTTTACTCACTCTTCCAGGCTGTTTTCTACTTCATTCTATTTGAACTGCTGGAACTAGACCTGAACACTTGCAAAACAGATTGTATGTCTTTATTTTACACATTGTCTCCAATAACCCGAGTTTTTTGACTGTGTAAAAACAGCGCGAGAGATCGAGATAGAGTGAGGAAAGGTCCTCTCTGAATTGGCACCCTGGGCAGCCCCCTGGACAGCTCGTCAAATGTTGCCAACTTAGCAACTTTGTCGCTGAATTTAGCTTAGATACTTTTTTTTATAATCCAGCAAATAGTGACAAATTTAGTGATGTTTTCTGTTTTCTGGCAACTTAGTTTGTTCTGGCAGACCGGCTTTTTAGAGCAGCGCTGATGCAATCTCTACCTGATTAGTTTCCCCGTCTGCTCTCGATGCAAGCGTTCGTGTCATTGTCACATCAGCTTCTGCGGAGGGCAGGCTATACGAAACATTTTCTCGTCTAAGCATCAAATAAATTGAGTGTGTGCAAGTGAAATATCAAGCTTTTCATTCAATTTATGAATGCATAACAGTATCCACGGTATTGCAAAATCCATATAAGGGCACAACACAATACCGGTATTCACTTTCATAATGGTATAGCACTCAGCCATAGTTGGTAGTTAATCGATCTTTAAAACAAAATACTTGACTTAAATTGGCAGTGGAAAGTATTCACTTAACATTTTATTTTTGATGGAGGTTGCATCTCGCATTTGATATCTTCAACTAAATATTTGTTGTAAAATAGAGAGTGCTTTTATTGATATATAAATGGCAAGCTGGGAAAAAAAACTTGCTTTACTATAGTGAAATGATAAGGAAAGGATAGAGAGAACCGTGCTTGAGGAAAGAACACAGAAGTGCTGACAGTGATGTATAGGAAGCAGATCAGAGAGCAGAAAGCAGGAGCGATGGCTCTTTTCACACATTCCTTTCCTCTGTTCACTGCAATGCCAGAGGGGCAGAGTGTGTGTGGACCGCATTCATCCACAATGTCAGTCTTTGTCAAGATTTTATCAACACTCTGGGATCCAGCCCGTATGCCGACCAGCAGAAAATACTCTCACGAAGAGACTTCTGGTGTAGATGACCTCATTTCAGACATAAAAGCCCTTTTTTATCCTCTTAGAGACTGTCGACTTCTATTGGATGAGTGATTGTGCTTTAAATTCTACAATAGAAAATTATCTGATAAGACTGACGCACCTTCATGTGTTGAATTCCTCATTCAGAAAGATCACTGTTGGCTGAAGTGCACTGTTAAATAAAAGTGTGTTTCTTTTCTGTGTTTAGGGTTTTATTATTATTACTATTATTATTATTATTATGTGAAATAAAAAAAAATGTTTATCCATCCTTCCATTTTTTTGACTGCGAGAGTGCATAAGTGTTTGCATGTATGAGTCAGTAACCGATTTAGGGATTGAGTGGAAAAAAAAACAATACATTTATAATAAAAATATGTACTTAACAGTCATATTTAAACTAAACTCTTATCTAACATAGCCAAACAAGATTATGAAATAAATTAAGACCAGCAAAATGAGATTGCTGTAGCCTTGTCTGATCTTGTTCGATAGAAAAAAGTTAAAAAGAAAATAAATTCACTTGATCCATTGAATGATTTGCTATTGTGTACAAATAAAAAGGCAAAAAAATATATCACTTCACTCACAGGTTAGATATTTATGTGAAAGTAGGCATGGGAATCAAACATGAAGTCATAGCATCTTTTATTCATAAAAGCCTTATGAGGGTATGAATTTTATTATGGCTGTAAGTGAGAAAAAGGAAATTTTTAGAAACCTGGAAAGAATGCAGCAGCCATCAAAGTGCCTAACACAGCAGTTTTTCTTAACATAGACCTTTGCTATATTACACTTTATTTTATCTATTGGAGTAGCTGCACACTGTCACTATTTTTGTAGTAAAGTTCAAACCAAAACATTTTAAATATGTAAAAATTTCTACAGTTTAAAAAATGTTTAGCTGTTAATATGTTTACCCTACGACTGACCGGAACTGCCACAAAAAGGTGAAAATAAAACAACAACATGTATTGTATATGATTCAAAACAATATATAAAATATATATATATATATATATATATAAATATATATATACATATATATATTTTTTTTATTGTATATACCTTAGCCATATCTCATAAAACAATTTGTGGTTATGTTGGAGAAATAGATAGCACTGCTGGCTCTCAGCCGATTTGAAGGTAGTTTTTTTTTCTTGCGCTCGCTTAGATTTCCTTCAATGGTCCAAAATCTGTGTCAAGTTGCACCCAGCAGCAAATAAATGTGTGGTCCTGTGAGGAACTGGCTAGTGTCCGTCATGGGTGTATTTAGCTTTCTTTCAATGTAAGCTGGATATAAACCTGAGCAGAACCCTGAAGTACTGCGTTCTTCTGATTTGAAACCTGAATTTATGATCAACCAATGCTGTGAACCTTGGGTAAACACTGCACACCATGCTAAACTACTATTTGGCTTTTTTATGTGTAATGTTTAAAAATACTAAAATTAAATCAGGCTCTTGTTACTAAGGACAGAGCATAAGATGACACTTAAAAGTGACATTCAAAAGAGAAGCTGCTCAGTAGCGGGAGAGATGGAGGAGGTTTCTTAACAATTTCCTTGTCTTTGTCAAACTTTATCTTTGGCTATTTGGTTCAAGTACATTAATTTTGTAAAAGTACAAAAATGCTTTTCCTCCATTTTTGAGATAGAAAATACTTACATGACATTACATATACACGTCCATAAATCAAAAAAGAGAAAAGAAAGAATTTGTTTCCTGTTATGAACTCCTAATATGTATTCACTTTTAATTTTTGTGGATTATTCTGAAGACTTATTTACTATTTATGTATTGTTTGTTGTTTTAATTAATCTGTTTTTAGTTATAAATTTTAAAAAATTATATTGAAGAATTTAAGAAGAGACTATTTTTTGTTAAAGCTATAATGGAAGTGTACGGCTTTGATTTGGTAGAAATAAATAACCGTGTTTATGTTCCTCTTAAAACTATGACAATTGTTAACTAATTGTTCTAAATAGATTAACTCAATCGTAGCATTTTACAGTTTTCAGCTATCTCAATAATGATGTTTACTTCAAATACGTAGTGAATTGAAGAAGTCATCTAACAAATTTGAAGCCTAGAGGTTAGGGAGCATGACTAAGGTGAAGAAGTTGCTCATAGAATTTGGCAAATTTGGAGATAGCTTTCTTGTTTTAATCCTAACATTTTGCTTAGTTTTTGTGTGTGAAACCTACAGTATATGATAAAAATCATCTTTCTGAAAATTTGGAACCTTTTTATTTTTGTGTTTCTTTGTATCAATTAATTTTGCTCGGCAATCCGCAGAACAGTTTCAGTTCAGTCTCTCTCTCTCTCTCTCTCTCTCTCTCTCTCTCTCTCTCTCTCTCTCTCTCTCTCTCTCTCTCTCCACCTGTGGGCTACCTCACCATGTCTCGTTGCTCTGAAAGGCTTCAGTCAGATCGATTACTCTGATTTTGTTGTTAGTTATTGTTGCCTGTTGGGATATCAATCGACTCACAACTAGAGGAAAGGGCTGATTTACAATGAAAAAGTCATTTGATTTAAAACAAAAGTCCTTCTTGCTGACAAGACACTTTACAAGTGTGTTATTAAGCCGATATGCGGTACTCCCATTTATCTTGTTCAGTTAGCAGCTCTGGAAAACCACATTAATATCTTTTATTAGAATCAATCTTTTGCCCTCTCCGGTCCCAGAAAGGCATTTGTGGTATTTTTCAAAAGAGGCTATCTTGATAAAAGCCATTTGTTTTTCATCCGTTCACCCTATTTAAAAATGGTAGGCATCACAACTATGAAGAAGTACACAAAAAGTGTTGGTTTTGTTTGTGATTGTGAGCCATGGGGATGTCAAGACTAATCAGTGAGGCTGTTTACAGCAGTGTGTGTTACGAACTTATATCAGCCTATGGTGCTTGAGAAATGACTTTCAACTAGCCTGTTAATCAATGTCACGAGCAGGAGAGCAGGAAACGGATACACTGAACCCACGATAGACGAACACACTGATGCACACACCTGCAGTCAGTAACTGATGCCATTGATTCTTTAATAGTATGATTTTTCAGTTATTATTACAGTGCACATTATATAGAAAAATTAACATTTTAGAGGGGTGAAAGCGACACGAGGCAATTTTCCGTCACCAATATACACTTACTGACATGAGAACAACTAACTGGAAAAATGAGTTTAAATGTCAAAAACATTTGTATTAGAATTTGCAAACATCTCACGCATGGGCAAGCAAGCCCTAGGCTACAATTACATCCCATTTGGATGTTGCTTTGGCCATCGAATTACCATGGAATTAATTGAAACATTTAAATAAAGGTTTAAACCGACTATTTAAATGGAAATTGCCTTGAACAAGGACATTTTATTATGTGTAATATTTCAAAAAAAAAAAGAAAGATGGAGTGACTAAAGGGTGCTTGTGTTGAGTAGCTGTCCGTGGTGCTGAAAGTACACAGGCTGAACGGTTCGCTTCCATCTGTGGCTTAAAGCTAATAAAACTAACAATAAATATACCATGGAGCTCAGTCGTTGTAATATATGTAAATGTCTTCAGGTGCAAGTTTCTGAGTTAGGTCTTTCTCTGCGCAAGTCATGAAAGATTAGAATTCCTTGTCATTAGTGAGCAAATTCCTGCGTGTATATTCTGACATGATGTAAATCCCAATAGTAACTACCCCCAACATATTATTTATGTGTTGTTATATACATACATACATACATAAACGCATACATACATACATACATACTTGTTAATTGTCCTCTGCATTTTATGTGTATATAATGTAAAACAAAATTTTGTAAAACAAAAAGCACTGGCAGAATATTACTGCAACTGTTTCAGTTTTTTGGTTTTTTTGTTTAATATTATCATTACATTCAACACCAGACGTTTCTGTACATTTCAGGGCATGCATGAATTTACTGGACAATTTTGCTTTTGTAATGGTGTAGCAAAAAGCAGAACCAAGTATGGGAAACATTGTCATATTCTGAATTCCTACTATTTCAAGAGAGAACTGACTGTTGTTCAGAATATTCTGGCACCTCTTCAACCAGCAGACAATCCCAGAATCCAAGGCAAACAGAGATTTCATTATAGAAAAATACTAAATGCAGACTGAAACTATATTTTTAAATGCGTTAACTCAAAAGAATATTGTGAAAAATACGTAAATGGATGACACAAAACTTTTGTAGTTGTATTACATTTTGGATGTACACCCTAAGAAAGTTCATAACTGATAATAAACTAATAATTGACTAGTTGCGCTTAAATATAATATATTTAATCTCATTTATCAGAGTCATGGTTAGTGCAAACTTTATTTTTTGCTTGATCAACATGACAAGGGGTAGTTTAGATAAACCCTTCTATTCTTCCCTCTCACTTCTCAGCTTCTTCTCTTCTTTAAGATAAAGTTTTTTTTTTGCTTTGAGAAGTTTAATACAACAAAATAATAAAAAAATATATTTTACAGTCAACAATTCATTACAGTTCCATAGCAATTTTGGAATAATCCTTCATTGCAAGCAGTTAACTAAAATATATTGCTAAAATAAATGCAGCTTTAGCTTCTTGAGTGTGGTTAAATTTACATTTATGAAAGTGAGAATGTTTTTTTATATATAATTCTCATTCTTAATTAACACATTCAAACCCCATAAACGCACCTGCTATATATAAGCCTGCCAAACAAGACACCCAGTGAAAAAGTGAAGCTAATAAAATCAACAACAAGGAGATCTCTTATTGGTTGAAATTTATTATTTTTCACTGAGAGTATATGATGATTGAGCATGGAAACATTTCAGCAAGCAGCTCTCCATATTTGTAGGATAAAAGATTCAATTACATTAGGAACACAAGGGGAAACATATCTGTGAGCTATAGATAACAGAAATGAGAATATTGGAAGGTCAAAATATCAAGTGGCTCTCAGTGGATGAATGAGAACAGAAGCAAATACATACAATTAAAGGAACCTCAGGGTTAGATCTTAGTGCCTTAATCTGCACCCTCATATTTCCACAGAAAACTCAGCAGAATTCAGACTAGTGTATGTTGGTAGATGTGTACTAATATAAAATCTACATTGCGCCAGTGACATCTAACTAACAACAATTTTATTTTCAAAAGTTACAGTCACAATAGAGAGCTTGTCATGGAGCACAAATTTTAACTACTGACCTTGTAAAGATATTCCTGCAAAAGAAATCTTGAATTTCTGAACACAGGCCTCACAGAAATATAGCTACAGGTGGTCCTGTCTTTCAGTGTGTTTTTATAAAAGGTTTAGGTGGTGTTTCATAACCATTTCAGAACTGTTGGACAGAGTTTAAAGCCAGAGAGGTGAGTGCCTGTGCACCTTGGGTAGTCAACAGCCAGTTGATTATCTTGACCATATTTTGATTACAATCTAATTAAATAATTGCTTTGCTGTTCCTATATTTTTATTCAAGAGCCTTTTTTTATAAAAAAATTGTATGTTCTCTCAATTTATTTTTATTTATTTATGCACTTTTTGATATAAAAAGTTGGATACCCAAATAGATTCCCCTCTTAGAATAATGCACACAAAAAGTCTGTTAGTTAAGTTAAAAAGGTTGGAATAAAGTGTTCTCAGATAATGGTTGAGCATTATGCTCTTGAAAAAATACAATGTATACTCTTCCAAATAGCTTTTGCAAGCTATTCAAACAGTCGTTAACGCTGGGTCTTAAAAAGTCTAAAATTTTAAAGCGCAAATTTTAGGAGATCTTAACTTTACTTTCTAGGTCTTAAATAATGTTTCATTGGTCTTAATTTTCTGATGTCAATGTAAAGCTCATTTGGCATGTTTTTGTTGTTGCTTGGGGTTGCCAAAGATCCTAAATGCTAAAATTTTAAATTTGTTTTAGTCTGAGCAAATGTGCATGAATGCTCAAAAAGGTCAAATTCATGGTTAGCCCAAGTTTGACAAACGTATGTGAATCATCAAAAACATAAATGTGACTTTTAGCAGTGCCATAGTTTGAGAAAAGCCTCATATGAGCTAAAATGGTAAAAGTGATTGTTAGGGATGCCAGAGTTCACACTTGTGAACACTCGAAAATCCTCAAAATGTTGAAATGAATGTTAGAATTGACAGATTTTGACATAAGACTCATAAATATAAAAAAATGTAAATGGGATTTTCAGGGTTGCCAGAAAGGATGATGAAAATGTTCGTTAACGTTCAAAAAAAAGTTTAGTTTGTGTTTTTGATGTTATGATGTAGGTCTTTAATTTGATTCTAAAAGGTCTTAAAAAGTTCTCATCTAATCTGCAGAAACCGTGTTAAAAAGAACTCTCAGTCCAGTAAAGGCTCACATAATATTTATATTCTTTCTGAAAAACAAAAACAAAAAACAAAGTAAAAGCAAAAATGGGTTTCTTATTTGTCTGAAATAAATCTGGGGCAGTCATGCATTGCATGTGCTCAAAGTTGAATAGTTAAACCAGGTAATAGGAAGCCTTTGCTAAACAGAATCATCCTGCGAGTCTCAAAATAACATCCCTTAAACCGTTTATGTAAAGGTTTGACTGAACTACACTGCACACACGTTCCCCCAGTCTCTGAGGAAGCCTGGAACCATTGAAATTGTTCATTCTTGACCTCACAGTTTCTAGATCCGGTACACGTGCACTCACAGGGACCCAGACAAAACGAAACTATCACAGGGATAAATTAGCAGCGTCCCATGTGGGTTGGGACAAAAAGAATGGCTTTTTTTGTTTTTACAGAGACCCTTTGTTCTGCAAAAAGTCAAAAGAAGCCATGTGGACCCACTCTCCTTCATTTCCCCTGCCGAAATACACATGCTAGCTGGGAACTAGGGATCAGAGGAGATTAGAGACCAATTCTCTCTTCTCCCAGCAGGAGTAGGATCCAACCACAGGCCATAGACAGAATGCTTTTTAATGAGCCATCAGACATATTAACACTGATAAAAAGAGCCACTTCCTTTAATTAATTAGATGGAAGCCAGACTCCAAAGCAATCATCATGTTGGGAGATTTGATTCTCGGGATCTTCTGAATTCACTCTGGGGCATCTTCTATTTCCCATGCCTAAGAAAGAAGAGAGCGACACAGAAAACAGAGAGAAAAAAAGAAGGGAGAGAAGAGGCCATATGATATTTTAAGAAGCTACAAACCCTGAAAATGAAAAACTCAAGGAACTGTTCACAAACATTTTCCAAATGCAATAGAATCTGTCTAACAATGACTCTAAAATACGTTTCACTTTTCAGTTTGTAATTGATGGTTGTTCCAAGATTGTTTTTGAGTTAAGGTGACACACTTTCCCAGAGGCTGTCTAGGTTTGGTTGCTCTAACTGGATTGAAGAAATAGGGCATTGTTTGTTTGCAATATCTGCTTTTGAGAGTGGAGTCTGCTAGTATAGAATTTCCGAAAAATGGCCTTGAAATAAGCAAGACATATTGTGATATGAAATTGTGACTATACAATTAGGAAAGTACTATAATGGTGGGAAGAATGCTCTTCACCCTATATGGCTTTTTTTTAAAGAGTCTGTGAACAGAAGACACCAACATGCAAAACTAGCATCTAAAAATGCTCCAAAAGATAGAGTAGTACCACCTTTATTCACAGTAACCTAAAAAAACAGGATGGTTTAATAGATTCTTTATGTGTTCATCAGGGGCATACTTTCCACTTTTGATTCCTGATGACTCCAAAATGATTGTTTAAATATGGTGATTTTATTAATGTTTGACTTCTTTATGATAGACTTCAGCTTTTGAGATCTTTGATTGTATTTTGCTTAGAACTCATGATTCTCACACCCCGCACTGGTATTTACGACCCCTTATTAGGAGAGTTGGAGATGCTAATCTTCCACCAGAAAACTCCTTGAATGAATTATTGGAGGAGTTTCCCGTTGTGTTTGTTTTCTTATCTATGTTGAGTGTGACCAGAAGGAGAGCAGAAGAAGAGAAGGCATTCAGCCCCCTGACAGACATAAGCTCAGCCATGGATGCTTAGCTGACTGAAAATTGCTTTTTCAATAAAACCTGTCATGATTTGACTTCTAAAGGCTTTACTGATTTTTATAAATCTAATAACTGTAATTCACCAAACCATAATTTCTGCAAAGTGTAAAAAAGCTGCAAAAATGACCAAAGTGCTTCACTCTAAACATTCTAAATGCCGCTCACCAACTCATGTCCACTTGCTGGTTCAACTATAAAGCACATTTGGAGAATTGTGAAATGTATTGGTATATTGTTTATGTAATAAACATTAAATGTTCAATATTTTCTGTCAGAAAAACTATATATTACTATATTGTCCCTGTTCATCTGCTGGTTCTGCAACAAAACTAACTGTAAGAAAAAAATAAAAATAAAAAAAGTAGTGTTTTGTCTATAATTAGCATTCTGGTCACTAACTTTGGTCTGAAACACACTATAATCATTAAATGTACCCATATCTACTAACACAGTGTCAAAAAGAATGCCATTTTTTCTTTATAGCATAAAAACACGAAATGTGTTTATTTTAATATATTAGCATCTTGTAAGGGTATTTTACTAATCCTTTAATAATTAAATTAATAATATGTAAAAATTAATAAAAAAAAACAAGTCATTCTTCTCTAAAGAAGCTCTACTTTCACTTCCAGCCGCTTCCTATTGGATTATAGGGAAAGCACATACCAACCTTAGTCTCTAAAAATAGCAAAAAAAAAAAAAAAAAACAGATTTGTAATTTTTCTCCCATATACACTTCCTAAACCAAAGTTATGCATTTTCTGTCCACTATTGCCTTCGGGTTTGAAAATACTACATTAAAGTCTGTTTGCTTGGCAGACTATATTTTTCCCAAAGACCTAATCCCTCCTCACCTACCTCTTCCTCTTGCCCCATGCAACTGAGTGCTATATATAGAACAGAAAAAAAGAAAATTGGGCTCTAATGCAACACATAAATCAAATGTTTACTGCTGTGAAATTACATACAGTCTGTAGGGAGAATTAAACTAAATCTCCCAGAAGTGTTTGATTTAGCATTAGTTTAGCATTAAATTGGCATTGCATTGCATCTTTATGAGTTAGCGCAGCAACTGACCCAGTCTGCAGGTGAATAATCAGAATCCACCCATTGTTTTTCTCTGCATTGAAAAAAATCAGCTTTTCAAACAAGAGCTGCATTGTCTTCTTTTTGTATCTAAAGAATCCAATTCAACATTCACTGGCAACACACAACCGTCTCCACACAAATTAGCCCCTTCATTGTTAGGTTGTTAAAATACAAGCTGGGGAGTGAGAAAAGGCACAAGAGCCAGACCTTGTTGACTTACTGAAATATCTTACCAACCTTTCCTCATGAATTCTAAATCAGCTTGAATTAATTCATGTCCAAAGCTTAGCACAAATAGAAATTCCTCAGCAGGAGTGAGAGCTCTTTCAGCTCCTGTGCAGGGGGTATTTTTCATTGTCAGATCACCTCAGAAGGTCTCAGGAGCACACTTTTCAGATTTTAGAGTAAATATTGGTTTACTACTATATTTAGTTCACTGAAAAGAGTACAATGGGGACGGTTCATATTTAGCATCAAGGGTCCAATCTAGGTTCAGCTTTCCTCTGTCTATTTTAATCACAATCACTTGGACATAAATGGCATACATTACAATATATTACAAACCATCTGGGGGCTTGATTAGAACATATGCTAAAACTGGCCTTTAGATGCGTACATGCTGAGATGCTTCAGTTCCAGCACA
Source organism: Danionella dracula (assembly GCA_900490495.1). Lineage (NCBI taxonomy): Eukaryota > Metazoa > Chordata > Actinopteri > Cypriniformes > Danionidae > Danionella > Danionella dracula. The sequence continues at coordinate 4,048,173 of UELW01000289.1, read as the reverse complement.
CACAAAAAGAGTATCGATCAAAATCTAAAATCTGTCTTTGAATAGTTTTGAAAAGAATGTTTTGATCAAAATTACACCTCATACTTCGAATGACCACCTCAGAACTCAGAAAAGCAATTTAAAATCTAATTTCTGTAAGTGATCTTGATTATCTATTGTAGAAAAAAATACAGATACTAGATTGTCTGATATTTTTTGAAGCATCATCAAGTGTCTTGCCAAGTAGTTGTGTGTGCTCTAGCAAGTCTAACATTTTCCCTGTTAGTCGCACTTTTTCCATCATCTCTGAAACCGCTTGGCTGCTTGGTCATGTTGGTTATTCTTTTATCCAGCAAACTGTAAAGTTTTATTGTACTGTATATAGAAAATGTATGTCCCAATTATTGCAAATGCAGATTTCGATAAACATTCTCAGTATCTATTAAATAAAATAAAACAAGTTAGTTTAATTTTTCTAAGTTTTAGCAAAAACTTTTCGTAAAACATGCATGTTAATTAGGTTTGACAGTTGATTTAATACAGCACAAAATTGTAGATTCTACTTTCTGGAGAGATATATTTTGGAACAATCAAAATAGAGCTGCTCTTGAGTTGCTAGTAGTTTTGCAACTCCCTAAAAAATGCAAAATAAAAACAAGTTTTACAAAAATTGTAATTGAACATGGAACATTTTTTTTTCAACTTTGGACATATAAGAATATTGGTCAATGAATGGATTAAAACAGGAAAAAAACTGTTTGCCAGAGAACAGAAAACAGCAAATAGAGTGTGAAAGAGAAAGTTTAGATCAAAAATAGACTAGGAGATATTTAATCAATGAGAACAGTCCCTGAACGAGTCACAGAATCAAAACAGCTTAGTGTTTCTTCTCAGTCAGAAAGTTGTTGAAACTAACTAGTTGACATTATCATGCTATCCACTTAAAAAAAAAACATTGATAACATGCACTGATTGAGAATAGCTTCACTCAAGTTTCTGTTGACTGGTATTTTTGTGTAGTTGGTGCTAGCATGTGTTGCTTCAATCTTTCTTCATCAAAAAGAGAATCGTCTGAGTTCCATCTCCTCATTGTTGATAAAAACAATTGAATTCCACCTCCCAAGAAGGTTAACCGTAACAAACAGGAGTAACAAGGTTAATCCAAAACCAACAAAGGACAAACGTCTGGGCTAAAGAGTCAAGTACAGGCGGTTATAAACGGCTCTGTTTAAAAATAACTCAGTCATACAGAGACAATTTAAATGGATAGGAAAAGTAGATTTGAGATGAACAGAGAGATGGCAAACACAGTTTGGTTGAATATCAAGCAATCCAGCACAGGTCATCAAAACAACATTTTAAAAAGCTATGGTCAAGTTTTTTTAAGCACTCCAGCATCAGCTTTACCATTTTGTCTCCAATACTTCATTTTGTTTTTGTTCACAAAAAAAAAAATGCTGTGACAAGTAAAAAATGTTAGTCAATCAAATGCAATACAGTGGTACCTCGAGATACGAATGTTTCATGTTATGGAAAATTCAAGGTATGAAAGGCCTCGCAAAGAGGTTCATTATACGGAAAAAATTCTAGATATAAAAACATGCACGAGAATTATATATTCGATATTTGAAATTTGGGTGAAAAACAACACTGCGGATCATGTGACTGCAGTCAACTCGCCACCAAATATTCTACTGTGCCAACCCTGATGCTTTGTGTTCGTGCATAGTATCCTACTCTCCTTTTGGTCACCTCTATGATGTCTTCTCGGAAAAGCTCTCTTTCTCTTCATGCACACTTTCAATTTTGTGTTGGTGTCCTAAATTTGTGAATATTTTCAAGTTGCTTTTTTGGCAAAGCACATTTTTTTATGGTCATTGCTCTCCTCTGCTACCACCTCCTCATTGCTTCGAAAGGCAAGTGCTATTATTTTTAATTTACTTTATTCTGATTTCATAGTTTTATTATTATTTATTAGATTTATAATGTGTACTTCATTACACACATACCTTCCATATCTATTTATTCCTTTCAATGTCACTATTTATATTTATCTATGTATTCCTTTCAATGTTTTTCTGTGACACTGTTACACTGTTCAACTCTTCTTTTTTTCATAGTCACATGCCAAAGTCAGTGAGGAGTAACTATTAGTCACTGTCTGATGGCAAACTTCTACCAGTGTTCCTCTTCAAACAATGTTTCATTCCTGCATACAAATCAATAGCTTTCTGACTGTGTAAAGAGCAAGCTGTCAGATGTTCTGAATCCTAACATTCATGTTTACAGCCATGCATGATGGCTCTCAATTACAGAGACAGATATCTACATGCATACTCCGTGTGCTATCTAGTGATCTCTCTACATGTGGTGTGTTAGGTCAGCCAAGGCGACAGGCTCCACAGAGAGTGCATCAGATCCTACAGGCTTTGGAAGCATCAAAGCCTAGGCTGCCGACCCCAGAGTTTCCCTCTGAGCCCATGAGCCACAGATAAGACAGACTATATAACAACAGCAAATCAGGAGTTTTTAGCAAGCATGGAGGATGTGAAAAAATCTACTGCTTCATGAAAATGTTAAGGAGGGAGCAATTGATTTGATCGGGAATGCACAAGATCCAGTTTCTGATTATGGAACTACTGTACGAGATGTACTTCAACCTGTACCTTCTATTTAGCTATAAAAATGAAGTATGAATCAGGTTCACATAATATTGTCAATATGATGTGAATTTGTTAAGTCTGATTTCTGATGAGGAAATTATATGAAGGAAAAGTCTTAAGATTCGAAGTTGAGTTTCGCTTTCTCAACCTTTACATCTCCGGTGCAGTCTAAAGTTGTGTCTAATCGATAAAGCAAATACATACAGTTGTCAAAGGTCATTTAAATGTATATGTTTAACATCTGGTTCCACATGCTTCTATAAAAAAACTAGTAGCACAGTGAGGTGAGGTGTGCATGAATAAGCAGAAGAAACAGTAGGGATCTTTAAAGATGCCCCATGTGTGCTTTACTCTACTGTCTCTGTTACATTTGAGGTCACTGTGGTCAGCTGATAAGGTTTTGCAGAGCCAGTTCCAGCCATTTTTGTCTCCCCTAAAATACATCAAATTAAGACTAAAAAAGAATGTTTTTATTATTTTGAAACTAAAGTTGTATGCCTTTTTAATGTATAAAACATGTATTTGTTGGTTAAATGCTCAAGGATCTACCTGTACCCAACGACGTCTGGATCTATGTAATGTTGTTATATGTTTCTGATTGTACAGCACTTTGAGCAGCTGTGGAAAAGATGTCCTGTAAATAAACTTTTTCACTAATCGTCACAGGAAATAGTCACTCAGTTTCAAGAATTTTGAAAAAATAGAAAACTTTTCCCATTATGCATAGTTTTTAATACAGTTGAATTTTTTAATCAATTTCACTGGTTTGGTTTAAATACATTAGTGTTTTTGCATGTGTTGTGGAAATTATTGTAAGAAATGCTGAATTCAATTTAAGTGCAGCATTAGAAAGATGTCTGGCTGTGTAAGAGTTTTCTGAACTGAGACCACCCTTGGTGTTTAGGTCAAAGCATATGTCTGGTTCATTGATCTCCTGCTGGTTAATGTCCTCAATTGGTCTTTTTTCTTCTGCTGAGAAAAAGTCTATGAAATACTGAAGGAAGGAGACTTTTGAGTTGATGCAATTCCCATCTGCTCACTCTAAAAAGAACATTAGGATTTAGAGATTAGAAAGCTGAAGATAAAATATATATTAAAACATACTTTCTATTATTACTCATGTAAGAGCCAAATGACCGCTTATTACGTAAGAGCATGGAATGTCATGACTCTGCTTCTCTGTGCCAATGGCTCAACGTAGGCAATGCTGCTCTGACCACCGGTTCCATGCACAAGAATAGCCCAGGGTTTGAGTTTCTATTCAAAGTCATGCAGTGCCACAACGGAATCTTTCTAGATTGAGACAAAGTTAAGATTAATCTCGTGAAATCATCATAAATGATCTACTTTTTCTGATATTTGACAGTTTAAACAGATTAAATATTGATAATTCTATGAAATCCATATTATGAATATTATTATAATTTAACACACTGTACTTTCAGGGTTGTTTTTTGATTGTGCTAAACTGGAAGAAATCAAACTTAGAATTATGTTATTCGTACTATAAAATATAAATCTTAAAAGGGTCATAGACTAGGAAACCAAAAAGTGGTTTGACCTTCAGTACCGGCTAATGGAATAGTAAAAATAGGAGCCAGCTCTAAAAGAACATGATTATATTGATATGTTTAGGTAAACATTTCAACATCAGAGAGTGTTAATAGTTTAACAGTTCTAACAACTACATATTTGACTATAGAATATTGAATCAGTTAGAACAAATGTGGAAATCGTTGTTGATCTCCCGATCTTCCATGTTGCCAACCAAACAACTTCCAAAGCAGACGCTATGCTTTTTTCTATTTGTTTTTGACAGAGATAAAGTTAAAACTTTATCTTAAGATTTGGCCTGGGTTTAAATGTCTGGCTTAAAAAGCCCAGTTTAATCATGTATGGCTTAAAAAGACATGTTAGAACTCAATTCCCTGTCTCCTAATTGAGGCTTAGCAACATGCACACTGTTAAAACTTCATCTATACTAAAATATGTTATACTGGTATATGGTATACTGTTAAAATATGGTTTGTTCAATTTACAAAATCTGAGCTCAAGCACAACAAGGCCAAAACCGTTTTCAAACAATTTTCAGTTATTGTCATTTTCATTCACAAAATTACAACTTAATTTCCATTACCTTATTTTGAGTTCCCATGTGAAAAGTTTAGCTAAAAACTGCCGGCTTCATGATTAAATCAGAACGACTCTTTGCATCTGCTTTGCTAGTTCTCAGCTTTAACTCATTTTGCCTACTGTGCAAGTCACATTGCTGGTTTGGAAATTATTGAAGGCCAAAAATAACTTCAGGACATGTTCTCGCAGTGGTTGACTCATTTTAACAGCCTCTGCAAAACAACTGCATGTGATTCCATGTCTCTGTGATTGAGTCCATTCAGCAAGCATTTCAAATCACCCATACGTCCCTGTTAACTGTCAGAAATGCAAAAAATCAACCGCTAAACTGACATCCCATCAATAGCTCATTTAAATGTCCAGTAGCTTGCTTGTTTGAGCTAAGTATAAGTTGATCATACACCAGTTTCTGCTAGCCTTTATACAGACACTAGATATTCATTTTTGAAATATAACCCATACTCTTCCCCATTTCAAGCTTTTCTTGGGTGCTTTATAACAGCTTTAGCAGTGGACTGATTTGCAGATGAATGCAGTCCAGTCTGAATAGTGCACACCGCTCAAAAGGTCAGCTGGATTATGGATTGTGAGAGAATGAAAGCAGCGTCTCCCTGAGAGCCACATCATGCTATCTTCCCCTCTGAGTAGAACTTGTCCTTTCAAGCTGATTTAGGAACAGCATCCCCTGAGTCAATCTTACCTTCATGGCAAGAGGTACATTTTGAATAAGCATCAATAGGAAGAAGATGATTCATGTTCATTCCAAGCACCTCAATTAACAAATAGAATTTCATCATTTTCAATGGCTGTGTAAAAATAGACTCAAGGGCTGACAATAAACCATTGCTTATTTTATGCAATACATGGTGGGACATAAACATATGTATATTTATAAACTAAATCACTTCCTTGTTAGAAGCATTTATTTTTTCAGAACCGGAATTGAAAAGAATGAGGCTGTAACTTTACCTTTCAGCCCTCTTCTGGACAGATCAAATCTGTAATGCAGCTGACATACTGGGAATAAACCTGAAAAAATAAAGAGTTTAGAATAGAACAAGGAGGACAAGTCCGATAAGAACAACATATATGTGTTATCAAATAAGCAAAGTAAAGGTAATGTTCATTGAAAACTCGTTTCAAATTAAAATGTCCTTTAGAGAATTAAAACTTAACCTTTTATATAAATATTGTATAAAAGCATTCTGAACAGATGTTTTGAACGCAAAGGGTTTGTTTTGTTGGTGCCACCTCTTGAGAATGATGCTTTTATTGTTAAAAGTTAGAATGTTTTATATATGCGGTTCTGCAGTTTCTTTTTAATACTGTATTCTAAGTCTGTATCTACACCCAATTCTAATTTCTTTCACTGTAAATTTCTAATTAAACTTCAGTCACTGAGTTCTACTAAATAACATATAAGTAAAAAAAAAGAAAGAAATTCAAGAACTAGTAATACATTACTAGGGCAAATTTTCCTTAAAAGTTGTGTCTGTCAGTCACAAATACAAATGCATGCATTATTAATGGAGTGCCTTGAATTGGGACTTGTTTCATTGAACAATTTTTTCTTGGTTTGGCTGAAGATCACATTTAACAGTAGCCATAGATAAATGGCTTTAACAGTCATGTGCATTAATGAGCCAGTGAGTCGAAAATGAAAAGTGATGTAGAAATGTACAAAACGTACTAAGCTCCTCCCACCAAGGTTACCTGGAAAAGTGTTCCCCAAAAATAGCTGCTAGAAGTTGTGGTTCGGTCGCATCATGACGGGGAACTGTTTTTTTCTTTTATGAGAGATTTGTATCTTATTGTTTTCTGCCGAGAGAAGAGGCTGTAAGGGAGCAATGCTTAAACTTAATCTTTTCACCTGCAAACTTTTGTTGTGATCCTGCAATTTCCACAAGGACTGACTCGTGAATCATCATTCAGGTTTTCTCTAAAAGGCTGTAGATAAAGAATGGATCTGATCTCACTTTATTTGGTCCAGCATCTTCCTCCCAGTCAAGACCGTTGAGTTGATGTTGATGAACAACAGTTGATGTATTATTTCTGATGCGCTATACGCTAAACTTAATATAATTTATCCAATAAACTTAATATTTCTTTTACCTTGAATTGATGTCATAACTGTTGTTTGAGACACCAAAACACAAATAATCAACACTTTAGAACAACAATACTGCCTTTTTAAAGTTTACACTTGTTCAGAAATGTTTTATAGACCAACGTAAGCTTTTTCATTGCTCCAACTTAATAAACTGTCTAAAGTTTTGCAAGCAGAATAAATGTCACATTGTGATCAAGACTGGTTTGTTTGTACCACAATAGAAAAGCTCACTACACTGCAAAAATGAATTCTAAGCAAAGCTGAAAATGCTTAAAATTAGATTGAAAATCTTGACTTTCTTTTTTTACAAAGAATTTTCTAATTTAAACCTTTTGGTATAGATTACTTTGCTTATTTTGAGAAAATAACATTTATATTTTCTTGAGGAGAAAAAAATTCTTATTCTGGTCATTTATTTTCTTGAATTAAGAAACTATGGGAAACAAGTTGCCGATTTTGCCACTGATCTTAAAACAAGAATTTTAAAACAAGAATTTTTGACTCAACATATTCTTATTTCAAGAATTTTATTGATATTTTATTTTAAGAAATCAATATTAAATATTGGTAAAAACATGCATCTTGGAACAAGAAAAAAAATCTTAAATCTAGTTCAACTCTAGATCAAGTAAAGCTAAGAACATTTAATTTCTTGAAATAAGACTCAAATGTTTGTGAAAAGAAAAGAAGAAAAAGGATATACACCGTAAATAAATCATCAATACCCCAAACCTTAAAACACCGTCCAGTTGTGTTCTAAACTTTGATGGAAGATATCTGTACTTCAAAAAAGCACTCTTGAAACAAGAAAAAAAAACTCAAATATAGATAAACTCTTCCTAGATCAAGCAAAAGAATCTGCTAATGGGGTAAGCAAATTTTAGTTGGCAAGAATTCTTTAAATTAGCAAAAACTTTTAGCTGATAACAAATGCTTTTGGATCTTAAAAACATACAAAAACTCTCAAAACAAGTCTTTCCAAGCTGTAAAAACGCATTGAAACTAAAATATTCCAACTTGTATCTAGTTACTAGTGGTCTTAAAACTAGACAATCTGTCTTAAAACTAGGATGTTTTGTCTTTTAGTTTTATATAGCTTATCAGAAAGGAATTAATTTGTCAGTACTGATAGCGTAGCGGTCAGAGTGCTGACATGTGGACCTGAAACCTCCGGTGACGAGGTTTGAATCCAGCCTGAGTCCTTCGTCGATCTTCTCCCCAGAGTTCTACTAAGTGTTCTACCTGTCTCCTATCGGAACTGTACTATCTAAGAATACATCAATAGGCCTAAATAATATATAAAATCTATATTTAAAATTTAATTTTTGAGCTAGAATTTCTAGTTTTAAGAACCCATACTCTACTTTAAGAACTAAAATTAAGCACAAACTTTCTTAATTCAAGGTCATATATACTTATTTTAATATAACATTTTCTAAGTTAGTCTTAAATAAAAGAGAAAACATCCTAGTTTTAGACAGATTGTCTAGATTTTAAGACCACTAGAGACTAGATACAAGCTGAAATATTCTAGTTTTTGTCTATTTATCAGCAAAAATTTTTTTCTAATTTTAAGAAATCTTGACAAGTCAAATTAGCTTACCCCATTAGCAGATTTTTTTGCTTGGTATAGGAAGAGTTTAACTTTATTTGAGTTTTTTTTTCTTGTTCCAAGAGTGCGTTTTTTTGCAGTGTAGGCTATGCTTGTTTTCTCATGATAGCTGAGACACATGGATTCAGCCAAATTTAATGAGTTTCATATCGGTTGAGGAGGCAAGTGTGAAACTAGCCCCACAAACAAAAACTGCAAAAAAAAAAAAAAAAAAAAACATCTTCCGAATTGGTTTGTGTGTGAAAACGCAGGAAATATGCTTACATTTTATGTGAAATGAAGACTGCATTAGTGGCAGTGTTTGACGTTAAGCTACAGAAGAAGAATTTGACACTCCATTAAAAAAGCAGTTCGTTCTTGAATACAGTCAGGCTTAGAATATAGCATCCACCTAAAGGACTGTCTTAAATAGGTCACAGTTACAGAGCTTCTAGTCAGTTTTGCGGATCACTACGAGTGAAAGACGGAAGGTAGAACACAGGTGCAACATGGGGACAAATGAGAAACCATGGCAACAGTCAATGAAAATTGAACCAAGAATGATCCTGACAGTAAGGATTCAGAGAAATAGATTAGTCATGCTGTCACTTTTAAAACTGCAGAGCGCTTTTTCCAAACATTTATAACTCTCTGACGAAAAGTGTCTGAGTAGGCATTCAATAATTAGTGTTATCCTACTGCTTCTGTGTTCATACAAATGTAGCTGTAGGAGCATACGCACTAAATGCATTGCATTTCTTCCCTTAAACTTGTTCTCATACGCAGAGATTTTTTAAGATCCATGGACCATTTTCAGTGGGCGTTCCCGTGAGGGTGCAATAGAAAACCCATTGGTGTTCATTAGGGCTGACAGAGAATAACTCCCTTGACTTTCCCTGCTGGATTATTAAACAGCACGACCAACACACGAATAAGAAGTACCATGGCTCCAGTTGAATGTACAGCTCTTTTGGGATTTTTTTTTTCCTTTTCATAATTAATAAATGTTTCTGCACCGTTTGCGAATAATAAGCCTTGCGTCCCTCGAATATGGTATAATGAGTGCTTTTAAGTTTAGTATGGCGCTCCATTACATCACAATTGCTTTAACAGCATCAATTAGCCAAACATAGTTTAGCATTAGCACTAAATTGTTATGTGAATTATCCAGCACATAGGGAGCAGAATTCACACTGAGACCTATGTGCTAAACACACTTCTTAATCCTATAATTAACATATAATTGTCACAAAACATCCACTGCACATATTTATGACAGATTAGTTGTCACTTTCCTGGTTTCTACATATTTCTTTTTAAGTAGCATCAATTTGTCATTAATTCTTTCATCTCAATTTGGTGTCTGGATAGATAATAATACTGTTATTTACAGTCTATGTCACATTTTTTAATTTAAATTATACAAAAAGTAGCATAAGGACCAAACATATATGTAGGGGTAGATATGAATTGCTGTAGCAGAATAGGGCATGTTTAAAAAGCTTTTTAATTTCCTCTTGCTGTGTCTTTTCAAGAACCTCTGCAATGCCAGCAATGTGAATAATTTATCAATGCTCGTTCCAAACAGGCACGGACAAGCAATTACGAGTCGTGTGCGATCTCGATTTTAACTTCATGTCATCTCCAAAGCATGGCCATTCTTGTTGGAAGTGAGTTTGGTGCTTTAGAAAGTAATTCCTAATCATATTAAATTGTTATCAAGTAAAAAAAAATAAATTAAGTAATTTAACAGATTAGAGCTGCAAACTCTATAATTATGTCACGATTACTGCAGCAACATTTTAGTTAACTATGCACTGCTTTAATAAGTGCCCAACAGCCAGCACAGCAATGGTCAGATCAGATCAGCATGAAGCTTTTGGGCTAATGAGAGCAGCCATTTTTTTGTAGAAAAGGTTTAAAAAAGGTGGTCTTAATTCATGAGACATGTACAAAATTAACTTTTGTTAACGTTCCTAACACAAATCAGGGGTTGAAATCTCTGATAAGTGTACCATTGTACATCACCTTGTAACTGATGTAGTTTGACTAAGATTAAAAAAGAAATTAACTAATGTATGGGCACCTATTAGGAACAATCACATTCATTTGTGTTTTGACATTGATGTACGCATGAATGGTGTAAGCACACTCATCTTAAAGTGTTGATTTTAAGTGTTAAAAGTGATTTGTTAAAAAAGAATCATAATTTTATAAAATGAAACAAAGAAAACTAGTTTAGAAACTTCCAAATTGTTTTACAACCAAGAATCAAAAGACAATATCCACCAGTTCAGTATCCACCTCTACTGATGGACAGGTGCACTGGTTGTGAATAATATGAATTACTCATGCAAAACAAGCAGACGACATTTAAAAATCTGATTATTTACTAGCATGTTCACAGATAAGTCATCAAACAACCTTCTCATAAACTCCACATATTTATGAAACATTCAATAATGATGCTTATAATCACTTAAAACATGTTACTTACTAGACATGCGAAACAATCCACTTTTTATTTTATATTGATCATTTGTTGTAGCGTAACTGCTCAGATCAACACATTTTTGAAGTTTTAAAATGTCAGCAGATTATAATGGACTTAGCGATACCATTATGTAGAAGATTCTGATTTTAAAACTCAACTCTCTCCGATTCTGTTTTACATTTACTGTCCTTATAATGCAAGTGTTTTTAAAAACAATTTACCCTATGTGTGAACATTGCTCCAGAATATTTTTGTGTCAAGTTTGCCAAAGGGTCTTTACATACTCTAAGGGGTCCTTACTTGCCCCAAGGTCCTTTACCTGCTCCAAGGGGATCTTACTATGCCAAAGAACCCTTCAGCTTCGTGTCCTTTACAAGGGATCTTTACCTGAGCCAAGTGCTCCTCCAGCTCTGGATCATCTCCACAAGTCCTTCCTGTTGATTTCCATGACCATTGAAGTGTAGCTACTCGGCCTAAGTCATATCCCTCCATTTAGAGGATGATCATCCATTTTTATCTTGTACGTATTGGTGCATATCATGCTGTTTGAACTCATCTTTTGCACTCATCGTTTGTCTGTGTCTGTCATCGATAGCCATTTGAGATGAAGCATAACAACTTAGTGTACCAATGGAATTCATAAAAGTCAATGTTCACACATATTCAGACTTGAGTTTAGCATATTCACAGTCAGCCAAAAATATTGGGCCAAGTTTGGCTTTTGTCCGGCAAATATGGCATTTCTGTACAACTGGCAAACCAGTTAGATTAGCAATGCTGTTGCATTTTAAACTGCTTAATGATATTGCCAAATATATTTATAACATCAGTGTGTGTGTGTGTGTGTGTGTGTGTGTGTGTGTGTGTGCGCGCGCGCGTGTCTAAATGTCTGAGCAGGCATGCAATAATTAGACCGAGCTATATTTTGCTGTTGCTGTTGCTGTTCTGTTCATAAAAATGTAGCTGTAGGAACATATGCACTGAACTGCAAACATGTTCCCAAGTGGTATGCGGATTAAACATGGTCCAAGTCTGGCTGAGGTGCTATCATTTTTTTATGTGGCACAGAAGACACTGGCCAGACACTAATGCATGTTAACTTGGCGAAGTCTGGGCATATGTGCCTATCTTGTTCCAGTCATGTACCATAATTTGTGGTACTTGGGCCAAGTGAAACTACTAGAGAGAACCAATGCTGGCCTATTAGGTCTTGCTACCCGTAATTGTTGCAGTAGAGTACTGAAAACAGCAGTTTTTCACACATTTTATTGCGTTTTTTTACACTTTTTATGTAGCAATATCTAACAATAATTCTGTCATAACTTGATTGACTAAATTGATATTATCCAATGTTTGTTTGTTTTTACAAAAACTCATGAACAAAACTTAACTTCTAAAACAACTGAGACTTCACTGGTAACACTACATTATAGTGAGAATTGCTGCTGCCAACATGAAGACTCATTTCTCTGAATCATTAGGTTACACAAACTAAGTCTTTGTTTGAAGAGTCTGTTTACATAAGCCCATAAGTCCGATTCCAAAGATGGCCAAGCAAACCCCCAATAATGTCAAGGGGCAGATGAGACAGTTTCACTTCATAAAGCAGATTGTTTTGTAATTAAACTGACATGTTAATGCTACACCAAACAAATGTGGCTGTTGGTTTATGTAAATTGAGGGGTGCTGGCTGAAGGCTGCATGCAAGCTACAAGAATTAATTTTCAAACTGCTGGGTGCGACATGATCAACTGTAATCAAATTCCAATTAGATTTTCCTGCAGTGTATAAGCTGTAGATAAGCACTACAGAGCAGGACATGAACTGAGTTTTTAAGACATGTTGATCAGATGCAGATTATATACTTTATTTACTGTCCTCTAATAACATTATTTTCATAAATTGTAGCTACTGTGTATGCACCTTTGCAGTATATTTCTGATACTTCTTATTGAGAAATATAGAGGAGTATTGGCAAGGTGATTAACCTTTTAAGTAGAACTGAATATTTTGAATACAACTATAACCCGAGGAACATCTGAAGAAAGTTGTCAGCAATATTCCGCAATAAAATGTTCAATGGATGTCAAGGCGTTTGTAATTAAAAGCGTTCAAAATTCTCTACCATTGTAACCAAAGGAAGCAACTTTTGTTGATACCTTATTACCCAACATTTGGAAGAAGTCTATCGAGTCCAAGAGCTGTTTAGTTACATAAAATTTCACAGTCGGTACTATGCAAAAATTTATTCTGGAAAGGATTGTTGTGAGAAAAATTCTCCAACAACCCCCTTGCTGTATATCAAACAACTTATACCCCACATTGCACATTTTATGTGGCCCAGCTCTGGCTTACTCAAGTCATTTGCTTGGTCCAAGTACCATGATGAATTCTGGAACATGACCTGATCAAGTTCTGATTCCAGACAAGGGTTTAAGATGAGCCACTTGGCTCACATCTGGCACAAGCTTCAGCCAAGAAAAAATTAAGTTAAAATGAATGCCTGCCTACATTAAATACAATGCCATCACTTCCAGACTTATCACCACCTTTCAGATAGACATACTGTAAGCCAGTGCCAGATGAATGACTGATGTGCCAGGCAAATGGCAAACTTGGCCCAAATTCCTGATTACAACCTCACATCAGCCAATTACCTAAACTCTCCTTAGAATCCTGATGGAAGATCCAGCATGACCAGATCCCAAGTGACCAGTTTTGGGCTGGGTCACTTGAAGACTCTATGATTCAAAGTAATATTTATGTTAGACAAAAACGCTGTTGTACAATAATTGTTGCGGTACTTGGTCTGGTGGATAAGGAGATCGACTAGAGATCAGAAGTTTGCTGGTTTGATCTCCAAAGTTGAAGGTAATGTGAGTGATGAAACATCTGCTCTCCCACCTTCTCCAATCATCTTCTTGAGCAAAGCATTCGTTTCCTGACTGTTCCCCAGCCATGGCTGCCCACTGCTCCAGATGTGTGTTCACGGTGTGTTTGTTCACTGCTGTGTGTGTACACTGGGATGGGTTAAATGCAGAGCACAAATTTCTGGTATGGGTCATTCCAGATCTGGTAAACTGGTCACTTTCACTTTCAATTAATACAACAACTAGTTTTTTTTTGTATTTGATGAGGTAAAGCCCTACTATTATATATTTTAATAAACAGTATTGAAATCCAACTTTTCTCAACTATAATTGCAGAGAGATTTATCATATATTTGAGTGAAAAGTCTAGCATTGTGGAAGTTGCAATTTATACAATAAACACACGGTCTAGATGATTTCTCACAACTGACATATAAGTGGAACCGATAATTAAGAAGTTTTGAGCTGCCAAATTCTACAATAGAAACTTTGAACAATGGATGAGTTTTTTTTATGGCTCGAGTATTCATTCATCTTCCCTTTCGGGATCGCCATAGCGGAATAAACCGCCAACTCTCTGGCATATGTTTTATGCAGCGGATGCCCTTCCAGCCGCAACCCATCGCTGGGAAACATTCACACACTCATTCACACTTTAACACTATGGGCAATCGTTCTTCCTCAATTCACTTATACCGCATGTATTTGGACTTGTGGGGAAACCAGAGCACTCGGAGTAAACCCACACGATCACGGGGAGAACATGCAAACTCCACACAGAAATGCCAACCGATCCAGCCGAGGCTCGAACCAGCGACCTTTTTGCTGTGAGATGACCGTGCGACCTACTGCGCCACCGTGACGCTCTGGCTCAAGTATATAAAGTTATATTCGGACTGTGTCTGAGAAACAAATAGCCAGACTGTCTTCTTCTATCCATTAATAACAGATGAAGGAGTAGAGGAGGAGGAGGAGGAATATGACCTGAAATGGAGTTTAATTTGTGATTTATTCATCTGGTGCGAGTCTCAGGCTATGGACAGTCAGGAAATAGATGATTTTAGCTTCAAATCGTTCAATAACTAATTTAACCCTGGGCACTAGCTGAGGCTGACAGATCAATCAAGGAGGTGTGAGATTCTTTTATGCTTATCATTCTCTCTCGTACAGTCAAACTGCTCTGTTAAAAGGATTCGACAACATTAGCAGACTCAATCAAACATCAAGTGTAAACAAAAGTCATTTAACAGTTATGTGAATTCCCCATTGGATCACAATGGTGTGCTGGGCTGTGCTGGATAAGTGTTCCACATTTTGACTTGGCCCAGCTTTTGCTTACTCAAAAATTTGTTCTTGACCAAGGTATCATAATTAATTAGAGTAAATGACTGCCTCTGTGTTCAGGTTTGGCTCACATACGGAACCATCTGAACCAACCAGATATGCCAAAAATGGCCAAATTTGGCCTAAATTGTGGCAGGTTACAGTCTTCAGGTCCTACAGTATTAAGCTTCATAAAAACCTTAATGTTATTAGTAGCCTCAAGTACAAAGCTGAAACAAGATTACATTTTATTATCTGTTTATTGTTTTACCAACTACTGAACAGGTTGAACATTTGAAAGTCATTCTAATGGAAAGCCATAAGTGCACAGGAGTTTTTGACTAACTCTGTGTCCTCATCGCTTGTCAATTCCTAATCATTCCCTGCACCAGATTATTAGATCTTCCTCATGATGGTATCAGTTCTAGTTCAAGAACTGGCATCTATTATTTGGTTGTTTGTATTTAATGGTAGTCTTCATTGATATAGTCAAGCAGAGAAATGTCAATTTTATGTCTTTAGCTCTAAATCAATACCAGCATGCTTAAAAATGTGTGTGGAATAAATATATATCAACTTAAAGAACACCAAATGTGTAAATAACAGTCACTGTCCAATAACTGTCCAAACTGTCACAAAACAAGGCACTCCAGAGCAGTGGAAAATAGTGTTTCTTGTTTCCACCTGCATTAGGGGATTTACTTCAAGTTTTGTTGTGATGTCACAATAGCATTAGATATCTAATAGATGTGCAAAACGAGATTTACTTCAAGAGCTATTTGAATTGGTTGCATTATTCTCACCTTGTCTAGTTGAAAAGGGAAACACAATTCTAAATTATGGCCGCAATTCTCCTTAGTGGATATGAATTTATCTAAGATTAAGTCTTGGAAAGAAGTGATTTGATTAAAGTTGGTGTCAAGAAAAAAACTGTTATAAAATTGCTTCAAGGCCTGTCAATGCCATCCAAATTTAAGTCTAACATGTGTCTGACTCAGTATTATGCAAGAGCCTTCTCAGGGAGTGTCATTTTTAAGAAATCTATTTCAGAATAGAAGTGTGTAAGTCATGCATTGACTCATATTAACGCAGCTTGCTTTCTGAATGTTATGTAATCTTATTAGCCTTAGAAAGGGATTCCTTTTTTTTAATGTCTTGCTTACTTTCATTAGTCAAGTGACTATCCATGCTTTTTTTCTTTTGTTGTGATGATTAGGGATTGCTTACTTAGCACTCAGTATTCATTTGAAGATGTGTGCATTATTATTATTACACATTTATTATTTATTATTGTATGATATTTTACATTTACTGACATTTTTCCCAATCACTAATTTAACTTAAATCAACTATAAAATATAAATACATGACTGGGTATTTAAATTGATAACTCTGAAGGATTTAAAAATGTATAAGTAAACCTATATTTCAAACACACTGTGGTCAGACATTGATGGCACCTTTTCCCCTGAATAAGCAATGCATTGATCTCAATCATATTTCAGATTTTTGAGCCATTGTGAACACATTTGTCCCTCCCTCACATAACCTAGAAAAAATGCTATTCAAATGAGCTTTATTTCATGGCCAAAACAGACACCGACTTTAGTTTTTCTTGTCTTTACCACAACAAGGTTACAGTGGAGAGAGAAAATAACACTCTCTTGTACAATTGAACAAATCCATTATTGTTGGAAACAAACAAATTGTATAAAATTGCTATAATGAGATACAAGGATGTTTTGCTGTCTAGAATAAAGGTGGTTGTTTTCGGCCCTGCTGCGCAGCTTGCTGCAATCAGTAAGCGCTGATTCGCAAATCGATTGCAGGGTGCGGATAGCTTTTTGATTAAGAACCTCGATCTCTTTCTCTTTCCCTGTCTAACAGTTTTATCTTTTTATTTGGTCTCCTTTCTCACCATGCATTTCTTTTCATGCAATGTTCTTTTTTTATCCGTTCTTCCACAAAAAGGACTGAGATTTTCTTGGCTCTCCTGTGAAGGAAAGCTGTCCTATTCAGGCAAGGAGTTTTGAGGGGGAAAAAAAAGTTTTTGATGAACTGAGCTTAAATAGCTCTATGATCCAGATGGACTGCAGGTGGCATATTGATCGGGTTGAAAACTTATCAAATCATTCCAAGAAAATGAGCCATGGATTTGGTGATCTGGGCATTACTCTACAGCACGTCCCTCTCTCCAGTAACTAATGAGGCTCTTTCATCCTTTTGGAGGCCAAAAACGCAATATAATATTCCCTGATGAGTCCTAAACAGATGATTATTTTGTTACCTCTGACAGAGTGACCCTGGTTTAACCTTCTGCTAAGCCTTGCTATGAAATGTTACCAAGCATATCTACTGTACTTTGCCAAATGTTGCCATTCAGCATTTTCTTACAGAAGCAGCAGGATTTGTATATGTTGTCTAGGAAAATAAATATATACATTTTAAAAAAAATTTCTAAATGTTTAAGACATAAAACCGAGATGACATCAATTGACTACATATTGCTTGACACCACAGATGGTCTCAGGCAAAACACATACACTATGTATTCTATTTTTGTGAATGAACCGGCAACTATTCCGGCATATGTTTTACGTAGTGGATGCCTTTTCAGCCTCAACCCATTGCTGGGAAACACACATGCTCATACTCTATAAGCCATTGTTTTTTTTCTCAATCCAGTTGTGTGTTTCGAATTGTTGGGGAAACTGGAGCACCCGGGGTAAACCCATGCAATCACGGGGAGAACATGCAAACTCCACACAGAAATACCAACCCACCCAGCTGAGGCTCGAACCAGCGACCTTCTTGCTGTGAGATGACCTTGCTACCTTGCTACCCAGGTACAAAACAATTCACAATTATGAAAACAAAATAACAATTTGAAAAACACAATTACAAATCGAAATACAAAATAACATTGCAGAAAACATTCCAGCAAATAAGAAAACAAATGAAAAAACTCAGAAAGCACAACAACCAATTAGAAAACACATTAGCGATTCAGAACCCAATGATCTTTCGACTAACCGTAAAGGTTGTGTACCATTTGAGAACCGACAACTTGAAGCTGATTGGAAGACATTTTTGTCAACAATTGCGAGCACTCAAAAAAGCGGTCCTTGAACTATTTCTAGTCTTAAAAAAAAAAAAAAAGGTTATAATTACCGAAATTGAACAAATTATTTTCTACATCTTTCTACATGAACTTCAGAATTTTGGATTAGCATCGTATTGTGCCGTATTTGCATGCGCCCAACTTTCCATCACTTTCCCAGTAGTTTTATTGACAGAAAACTCGTCCAATCAACGTAAGACCACTAAATACACAGCTCTGGCTGTAGGTCAATGAATTATGATAACTGAATGAATCAAATTTGGATTACAGACTAGGGTTGTCCTTGTTTCGAAACCCAGTAATTATTATGTGACAAAAGTCTCCTTTGTTGCATTTAAAACAAGAATACCTCTGCTCTGCCAGACTTGAACCAACAACTTGGAACTGACTGGTTGAGTCGTCTGTCAATCAACCTACTGAGGAAGTGACAGGAAAAGTTTGGAGCACAACACGTTTCCGGTTACCCGAAATATCGAGTTTTCTAAATTGTTAATGTGTTTTAAAATTTGTTTTGTTTTCTGAATTGTTAATTTGTTTTTAAAATTTTTGTTGTGTTTTCTGAATTGTTAATTTTTATTCAGATTTGTTGTTGTGTTTTCTGAATTACTAATTTGTTTTGAATTTCTTGTTTTTTCAATTGTTCTCTTTTTTTTGCTAATTTGTTCTGCTTTTTTCTGTTTAGTTATTTTGTTTTTCGATTTGTAATTGCATTTTTTTTTTACTTATTTTGCTTTCATAATTATGAATTGTTTTGCAGCTCTTGGACACCATAATAGTCAGAGCATATCCTTTCTCTTTCTATTTTTTTTCCTCAAAAACACATTTAGACCCAATGCCCTGTGTGAGTTTTTCATACCTGGTTCATGCTGGGAGATGGATAGGGAACGAGGTGTTCCATATTAAAAGATCTATACTGTGCACATTTGAAAATGTTCTTGGTGAATTTGTACCTGCCATAAGATAAAAATAAATGCACTCTTTTGAAGAAATCTTTATAAATCTATTCATCTTCTATTTTTCAGAAATAAGAAGAACTATGAAATGTTCACTGCAGTCTTCAATAATATTCAGCACAATGATATGATCAGTGTGTTAAAGATTGTGTTGGATTGTGTTGAGTGAGCGTCAATGTATTTGTTGCATTCTAGGTCAGTCAAGTTTGATCAGGGCAGAGATAAAAAGAGAATTACATTTTAAGTCGGCTCTGGCTCGCCGATGTATTTCGTAAGGATTAAAGTATTTAGGCATTGAGGTTTAGCATTTATATTGAGTCGTATTATGTATCCTACATATAGTATAGTTTGTGGGAGCGGTGCTGTTTCATAAGATAAAAGTTAAAACCAGCATTTAAAAATGGATTCAGAATATTAAAAATGAATCATTTAAATTAGTTAAAAACTGATACAAGAGCTGTTTGAAAAGGTATGAAAAATTTACCTGTATATGTAATCCATTATGTTTTACATGTTTCGTCATGAAACCTATTTTTTTGACAATTTATACCAGGGGTCTCCAAATCCAGTCCTGGAGGGCCAGAGACCTAAACATTTTAATTAAGGTCCTCTCTAATCGTTTGAAGCTAGGGTAGTATGCAAACTACAGCAGGGTTGCAGGTAAAATTTGCAGGACTGTGGCACTCAAAGACTGGATTTGGGTAACCCTATTTTAGACCATTAGAATATTTTAGAACTTAGAATGCATGTTAACTTAATTCAACAGCTTATATTTTATTGCAAACATATAATTTATAATTTATAACAAAAAAGCTCTGCAGGTTGCTTGATTCCATATATGTAAAGCACACTCTCAAAAAGATATATTGAGAGTGTGCTTTAGTGTTATCAAATTCAAACTCAGAGCATACATTTTTGGGAGCAGCAACTTAAATCATTGATTTTTTTGTTGTTGTTGTTGCTAAAACTGGCTCAATTAATGTCCAAGATAATGATTGTCTTGTCCTTGTTAGTTGATTCTTTTTTTGATGCAACAGTCAAAATGTATGAGTTTTCAACTCTTATGCTTCTTAGTTAGAGTCAAGTGAGTTCAAATTCTACAGAGATAGAAAAAAAAGAAATATTTCTATAAACCTTTATAACTCTTTTTCTTACATTTTACATTTAGAATTTATAGCACTAAGTTGCACAAGCTTTAAGAGGAATAGAGAGAGACCTTGAAATATATTTCTTTCCTGTGGTGAAAAAAAACTTTTACAATGATTTTTTTTTCAACAGCTCTTTCAACAGCTCTTTTAACCCTCTGACAGAACTGTAGTGCCTGACTCTTTGATTTTCTTCTCTGAAACCTCTATCACTATCAGGTAAACCTATCCTGTTGCCTCGTTTTCATCAGGGTCCTTGATGCTAGCGTTCATGTGCCTTTAGGCAGATGCACATTAGGTAATCTGTCTTTTTGACTCCTTTGTCTCTAATCAGTGTCTGATGCTTATGTTCCATTCAGAGCTTGAGGCTGTTTGCAAACTCGTGTTTTGTTTTAAAATTTAGCGCCACTTTAAATGGTGTTACTTTCCTTTCTTATTCCCTAAAATGCAACATTGCTTTGTGTCATGATTCTTTTCTCTTTGTATCATTGTGATGCAAAATTAAGTGCATTTTGATTGTTGCGTGGAAAGCAAGAGACATGATGTTGAGAGCGGGTTGAAAATCACACTAAAGCTATAATCAATTGAATAAAATACGAAATTGCAGACTTTCTTTCCCTGTTTTACCAAGTAACCTAATTTCAACACCCAAAGTCCACAGAAGGATATTTAAGCACATCAAAGTTATTCAATAAAAAAGTAGTTTTCACAAATAAAAGTTCAACGTTTTGAAACAGCTTCTGAAGCATAACTTTTTCTTACTTTTGAAAAGACTTTGTTGCCGGAACAAATTCCTTGAGTGATTCAGTTTAACTTTTGTTAAGGCTCAACTTTGTCTCCTCACATTAAACATAAATGTAAAAGTGTTGGCAAAACTGTGGAGATAACAACAAATTAATAATAAGGATAAGGGAACATTTTTCTGACATGGGCCACTGAATTGTTAAGGCTGCCTTTTGTGCATTCATGGATGTTTTGCATTTCATCCATTGCTGGCCTTGAACAGTATGAATCCTGTCACTTTCTTTTCTACGTGCATTGAGTTTCTAGATACAGGGCTTAAGATGCCCTGCTACACACATTTCTTTGTATTTGACAGTGTTTCTTTGTGTTGATGTTGACTGTTTCAGATTCTTTCTTGTTCAACCTGGTGAGATGACTGGCAGCGTGTATGAAGAGTTCCTCTAGCTCTGAAAATTGCAGAGCTTGTTTTTTCTGTGAGCTGAGACACATATCAACTTGTGCAGAACAAAATTTAGCTTGATGAACATTTGGCTTGTTGTATAAAAATTTGACCTAAATATTTTAAAGTAGGGATGCACCGATACCGGTCCCCGATACCACATTTTCTAAAGTACTCATACTCGTTAAAAGTCCCCAGTACCGGGGGCCGATACCACCGTCTGAGAAATGTCTATGTTTGAGCGGCGTGTAAGGGGTTAATCACGGGCGCCAAGTGCCCGCTCCCACACTCCGGCTGCAGTTCTGAGAGGGGAGAAGACAAGGCGAGACATGTCAGTGCGTGGAACTATTTGAAAGTGAATGTAAAAGACAAAACAAAGGTGGACTGCACATTTTTCTCAGCGAAATTGTCCAGAGCAGGCTCAAAGGTAGCGCATTTAATACAAGTAATTTAATGAAGCATTGTCCCAAGCCACCACTACATGACTGACACAGAGCTGCCTAAACTACACAACCTCGTAGTCGTTCTTAGCCTGCGGCAAACCTCCTTTGCGTTTAGATTCACGGTGGATATTTGGACAAGCAGTGTTAGCCCGTGTCGCTAATTACCTCCCAGAGTTTCACCCCACAATGAGTCAATTTACATGCGAAACAATTCCGCGGCTCAAACCCCAGCCAGGTTTAATTTTTAGGAATTTATATTTATAGAATTAATATTTTGAAATAATTATTTATTCTGTAATCTGTTGCATACAACATGCTTTTCATTGTAATTAAATGGTCTTAATTCCAAACTAGTCCCTTGTTCGTTTGTTCTTTTAATTATATGACTAAAGCTGTTACCTGTAAATTTAAATCATGAAACTGATTACTGAAATGCAAGTAATCATTCACGTACTCATTTGCCAAAAAATCGTGTATCCCTATTTTAAAGTGACATTATAGTAGCAGGTTTTTTTGTCTCATTACAGGGGTAACAAAATACCCCTGTAAACCCCCCAAAATAAGTGTAGTTTGTCTAGCTGCCATTTCAAGATTAATTGAAACTGTAACACTCAAGCAACTGTAGATCTGTGACCAATAGCTGATAGTAAGCCGCAGGTGAGTTCCCTAATCAATCAAGTATTTAATTCAAACATGATTTAATTTGAAAATAGAAAATGTTTTATCTGGGCCAATGGACACGGATATATCTTTAACCTTTCTAATCCTGTGCAAAACATAGAACATCCAAGCCACGGCCAATTTTAGCAACATCATAGATGACTATTAATGATTCCCAAAGTGCAAATATAAAACAGTTACGTTTATCTCTTCGTATTAAATAAGACTGCATGCTTTAGTTGTTAATTAAAAAACTTTTTCTTTAGGTTTACCAGAGTTTTTTTGTTAGGCTTACCATTTTATCTAGGTTACAGAGGAGGCAGAGCCCTTCAAACCTTAGGTATATCATCTTTTTTAGATATCTTATTTTTAATGTATTAACACTTGCATTTGTTCTGTCTTTTTGTTTTCAAATCATTTTAACATGCACACAAAGAGAAAGAGATAATTTTCAACATAACCTAATGTTTTATGTCTTTCATTTCAGTGTATTTCAAACATTCAATATTTTTTTCATGTATAATGTATATATATAAGTTCATACTTACAAAACAACACAAGTGTCAAGTATTCCCCAGAGACCTCAGTCAGCGGGATTCATCAATATTCTGTTCACCTTTGCACACCCAATTATTGAGCTGTTTCGCTCTATAACATTATTTCTACAGTTCACCGTAGCAAACGTCATGACTTCTAGTCATCTGGTTTGATTATTGCCCCTTGTGTTCTCATGGCTTTGTCATTTCTTCATGTCTTAATTTCCAGTCTTCCATTTCAATTCCCTTCCTGCAAGAACCCACCATTAACACTATTAACACTCAAGTTAAACAATATTGAAGGCCATCATCACCTGTCAACATCTACTCAAATGTACTAATTTATCTGTGTACCTTTCTTTTGAATAACTGTGTTCAGTTATATCTTGTCACATCTGCTAAATACGCTTTATATGCATCAGTGTCAAATGTACAGAACACATTCAACCATGTGATCCCAGGAGAACAAAAATTACACTGAGCTTTTTTTGCTGTTCACACTTGCGACCTGGGGACATTAAGACATCAGCTGCAAAAACAACCTTCAAAACAGGATATAACCTCATACAAGCACATATTTGCATTATTACCTGTGAGAATATATATGTGATGAATATATACAAATAAATGTGCTTGCGACTGGCAAAATGGCCTCTTCAATAATCTTTCATTTATGAAGTGTGTCTCTGCATTTGCTCTGACTGAGAATGTGCATCTTTATGAGGTATAACCAGCCAGAGTCGCTCAATCTGTAGGCAGGTCATCTGAAGCTCCCCTTGAAGAAACTATAGAAGGTTCACCGCTGATACAGCTTCACTTTCAAAGAAAAGAACACATTTTTTATTGAAGCTTAAAATAAAAAGAAAAAAATTTGACTTATTACTATCCCTTTTTAAATTGATTTTATTTAATCTTTGAGATTTAGATAAAAATCAAGACATACCCACACCATTTAGCTACTTAAATATCACATTTTTGGAAGATTTTTCGGATTAATAAGCTAAATCCAGATGAAAAGAGGAGCCTTGAATGCTTGAGTGTTTGTACGAAAAGTGATGTACTTTATCTCACCTTTAAAAAAAACACACTCCAAAGGTAAGAACCAGTTTTCTCAATATATAACTGCTAATAATTAAGTATTAAATTATCCACTATTCATCAAGCGCCCGCCTGGCTCCTCCCTTGAATAGTTGGGCATGTTAGATGTAAATCTTTTTACTTTAAAGGTCTCCACCAACCATATCTTGATCCTCTTGTGGGCTTAGGTCACCAGACCACCTTCTCATTCAGTTTTTAATAGCAAAGAGAAGACTCTTGAAGGATCTGCCTCTGCACTATAGTCAACACCTTAATTTTAAAACTACTTTTTAAATGTGTGTCTTTCTCAGATTTAAGTTTGAGACCTGTTCTTACATTTAGTGTAAATGTAAGAACATTGTCCATTTAGTGATTTGTTTCATTAGTTTACTAATTTTATGTCTTGTGATTGTTTTATGTCAGTAATTGTTGTCAATGTTGGTTCATTCAAGTGTTTATTAAATAAAACTACAGTTGTGTTAAAGCGCAAGATCAATACATTTGGTTTGAGTTTCATCAGTTGGTGATCCTACCAAATTGGTCAGACTTTTGCAAAATGTTGCACACATGTACTTAATATTGTGTAAATCGTTGAAAACAATGAAGACTGTTTGTGTTAATTGCTGGCCAGTGTATTTCAGTTATTATTTATGTAGACTTTATACAATTTGTCAAACAGGAAAAGCTCAATTTCTCTTAGATTAAAATGTATTTAGATTAAGTTAACTCAACTACACCAACTGCACTGTTTGATTTAAAAAAGAATAGGACAAATATTAAAACTAGTCTGAAGATTTTGGATGTTTTTTTATAATCGTTGTTTGAGCATTTCACAAAACCAAATGTTGAGTTCACCAATAGTAATAAATTTCAATTTGGGACATACTAGTGGGTTATACTAGTGAGACTGTAGCAAATGTGTATTTTCTAGCGTGATAGTGTATTTTAATCTGATATACCTCTTTTTATTACACAATTTGTAAGTGAGTGTAAATTGTATGCCAATTTCATATATGGCAATATTTTTAATCATAAAACATTTTTAGTTTCAATCCCTTTTTCCAAACTATTATCCTAACAACCAAATTGCAATATCTTATTTTAGTTAATGATCCACAGGCAGACAGAAAACAAAATGCAAAAGAAGAATGCATTCATTTATAAAACGTTAGAATAAACTAACAAAAACAATTTCATCAGGCCCTAAATTATTAACATTCCAAGCGAACCACATCATCCTTATCCATCAATACATTGCATTTTGACATTGATCTTCCCTCCTTGTGTTCCGTATCTGCAGAGGCTGAAGGGCAGCACAGCTCCAGAGCTAATTTTAGCACCTCTCTGAATATGGAGATGCTCAGAATTGGACCTCTCGAGCTGTCCATCAGCTCCTGTGAGACTGGCAGATGTCACAGAGCATTTAAATCAATCTTTACGCAAGGAAGCTTGATGAGGAGTTTAATTTGGATCATGGACTGTGGGCCCTGAGGTTAATATCTTGGAAAGGATGTTCAGAATGGGGATACAACGCAACACCTGTTTATTTTGTTTGCCTCTTACATTTTCACCTGCTCATATAAATCAGAGTGGCAAACTGGTTAACTCAAGTAGTGTGCATCATGTTCTTATTATATAACAATATTTTAAAATAAATGCATAAGTAAATAAAAATTTGATTGTTTTGAAAAACAAGATGAATTTGTTGTTGCACCTATAACAACCAATTTGCATATCTCATTTTGATAAGATACATTTTAATGATGAATAGACTTTTTTCATTAAACACTCCATAGACTAATGTGTACTATTAATTCGAGGGACAGACTGTAAAACAGGGTTACTACTGGGTCTTAAAAAGTCAAAAATTTACTTTTTAGGTCTTATTTTTCTGATGTGCATGTGAATATGCTTTTTGTTGTTGCTTATGTTCCTAAATGCTTTTAAAAAATGTAAGATATTATGGTTAGGGTTTGTCAAAGTCTGAAAAGTTTAAATAAAGCCTGACTCATGTCAGAAAAAAGTAAATGTGATTGTAAGGTTTGCCAGAGATTGAAAAAAATGCTCATCAACGCTCAACTTTGTAAAGGGCATTGCTAGGATTACTAGAGTTTTGGAAAAACTTTGAAAATGCTAAAAAAAACTTAAGAGATAGTTAGTTTTGCTTTGTGTTTTTGATATTATATTATAGGTCTTAAAATTTCCTGTCTTAAAATGTGTTCTATTTTGCCCTATGAAACCTCTAGAAAGATAAAGATAAATTATTAAAGAATACAGGAACTGTTCTAACAGGTACACTTCAAGTGTTAAATATGATATACCATTCCATACCTCCTTAGCATCGATGAGCTCTCAGCAGTACTGATGTGGAGGTCAGGTAGGTTACATCGCACACTTCCCAGAGTTGTGTTAAAATCTGAGAGATGACTTACAGTACACAAACAATATTTGAAAAGTTGGAATAAATTATTGTATTACTGAAAAGGCTAAAAGATTTAAAATAAAAACATATGAGGATAACTGTATCTTTACACAGCTAGTTGATTTAGTAAGAATTTCAATCACATCAGCTGTAATCAGTTTATATATATATATATATATTTCCTTAACCTCTTGAGATATTTTTTTCCTCCGGGTTTTGCTGAGAAGACAAAACTAAAAAGTGTATTGTGTATTATTATCATTTAAGACATAGAATTTTGAGGCAGATATGAAGAATAAAAGCAAGCAGTGGCACTAGTGTGGGCCCTGGGCTGCCATATGAATCTACTTGCTGGCCTCAGGCAACAAGCTTCATCTGCTGCAGGAGTTTGAAGAAATATAAGCCCTTGGTCTTTAATGTTAGTCCCGCTTGTATGATTGTCTCTTCACAATCTATAGTGCTTAAACACACTTTGTGATATCTAATTTAGACAGAGCACTGCAGTGCATCAGCATGGCTGGAGCTGTAATTATGCTTTTCAACAGTTCCCTTTTGCATATAACCCTAAGAACCCGACCATATTTACTAAACATAAAATTATGGGTGCACATTTACTTTTAAATTATAGACCTAAATAAGGAAATTTCAAGAACAATTGAATAGCTTGTGACACAGGTATCACCATGGGTTCTTATGGATTAAACCTAAAATTCTGATGTTGATGCAATTATTGTCAATATTTTTGTCACATGTTTTTTTATGTATTAAACAACGTCATATATGAAACTGTCTTTTGTTCGACTAAGACAGCCAGCAAAGGAGGATGAAAATTGCACTCTTAGGTGTCTTTTTCTTGTATTCACAAATTGCATAGCCCTCGGAAATGTTTTAAATTGCTGCACTTGTGATGTCACAATTGTTGCAAAGGCATATAGACTTAAAACTGATCTTCATCTAAAGTTGCTAAATCCCTTTTTATTTCCATTTTGGGTATTATTTCTATAAGTGATGCTGTGATGTTGAACTTCATGCTTGCAGTCACCTGACAATCTTCTGCTATCTTCTGAATAAAAGACTCGCCTCCGCACTCTCTGGTCATACAGTATACTATTGTGGTTCACCATCTTGGAAAATTCTCCAGATCCCCTGCGACCTGTATTTAAATTATCTTTGTTCCTCATCTGCTCCTCATTCTCCTGCTATATGTGTTTCTCCTGTGTGTTCTCTCTCTTCTGTGTGTTGCTATCATGTCTCCACGGATATCCACTGTTTTCTCGTATTTGTACTGAATATTGTAATTTTCTACACCTGTAAATGAAGCACCTGTGATTTTGTATCCCCCTGCCTCCTCGCCTAGGATGGGGTTACAATATGTACATATTATTAATTTACTCATTGTAAACAACTCATTGAGGACGCAGCTGGAAAACATGTGGATAATTTTAGGGTGCAAGATCCCCTGCTCTGATGCATTTAAAAGCTCATACTTGGAAATATGTCATTTGCAAAAGAGAAAATTCTATTTAAAAAAATAAATATTTTTATATACTTTCAACTGGTTATTTTTTATTACAGATTCATTGCTGCTCCAGTTCACAACAGCCTTTCAGTTTTGTCGCACGTTGACTATGTTTTTTTTTATTTTATTGCAGGTACATCATTGTTTTTTGCACACACAAAAACATCTAATGTTCTGTTTCTGTCATGAACCTACAGAAAGAGATCCAGGTCTGTAAACTTGCACCAGCTCAGTCAACATTCCATTATTTGTTATTTTTACAGTGTAGAGGTTATTACATAGAAAGTCTCAGATGAAGAAAACAGTAAACTCTAACAGGACTGAACAACAGTAAAAATGAGCAGCCTAAACAGGGAGAAGATGGAGAAGAGACCAGCAGACCCTATAATGAGCACTAATGACGAAACACAGAACTGGTGATCTTGCTTGCAGGACATGATAGTCCAAAAGCCAGAATCAGCTGAAAACTATAATAGCAGTTTTCTCTTGGAACCTGTCAATCAGTATTTGGAGGTGCCCGATTGACATGTAAGTCAAACGGCCTCATGGGCCTCCAAAGCTACAAAACTGCCTAATCCACCAACTCTTCCCTAAAAGTCTGGCTAAGTGGGGCAAGGAGATGGATACCCAATGTCCCCAAAGAGATTTTACAATGAGCTATCTGTATTTTATAGATATATTTTTTACATTTTGAAGCATTTTTAGTTTTACCAAGTCTGATCTTTAATAGGAAAAATATAGATATTTGTCAGGAATTATAAAGAAGACAGATTAATAATAATGACCATAACTTTGTCAGTTACTAAATGTGGTTCATGACATTGCAATATAACGTTTCACCATCAGCACTATGACTTTATTTTAAAGTGCTGATGTTCAGTACTCAACAATACTTGTTTCTTAAATCATGTTAAGTAGTCCCATCCAACAATTACAGAAAGTAAGAGCAAGTGGTTAAAGAGTGATAGAATGAATGCAGCAATCTAGTGGTGGCTGGGACTGTAAATTTCATTTAGTGCAGTCCAGAGAGAGAGAGAAGAGAGAGAGAGAGAGAGAGAGAGAGAGAGAGAGAGAGAGAGAGAGAGAGAGAGAGAGAGAGAGAGAGAGAGAGAGAGAGCGCTCTCCCTTTAATCTCTCCATTTCAGTGTGCGCTCCCTGTTCCTACAGAGACAATCCGACTTTAAAATTTACTGTTCCTCCGCAGTGATTTCAATGAATTACCTTCCTCTATGTGGGTCATTTACGTCAGATTTGTTGCCGCGTCTCAGCAGAAGAGCCCCCCGGTGTGCCACCTCTCTGTCGGACGCCAGCATCACGTTGGATGTTACCAGAACGGACTTAGATCTTTTCCCCCGTGCGGCACTTACATTTTCCCCGGCCAACTAGAAGTCTGTGCTGCAGGGCAGGAGCTCTATAATGCAGACAGCGCAAAGGTAAGACAAACAACTCTCTGAGTGAAAGTGGGGCTTTTTTCTGCTTGTACGGAGTTAGTGCTCGCCTGATGCTGAGAATAGACTCGGTTTCGACCGCAAACTCGCGCTCTGCACCGAAGCTTAAACAACACGTTTGATTTTAGCGTTTAACGTTTTATTTGCGTCGTTTGTTTTAGCATACAACCAATATCCGTAGTTTGCATTAATATATGTGCATATGCAATATAAAATAAGTTGTGTCAAAATGGTAATACATGAGCAACGTGGGCGACTTCGGTGCTTGTATTTTTATGAAGCGCAAGTGCGCATGAAAGCGCTTTCAGTCTGTGTGAGGTTCCTGGGAGATGAAAGCAAAACGTCCTCATATTTATATATTCATGTGTTTCTGTAGAACATCTTACCTGTAGCTAACAAATCCTACCATCACCATACAAGCGCTTTCCCTCAGTTTATGAGGTGATAAATCTTCAGGGAAAGTGATGAGACTGGGGATGCGCAAAGTTTGAAGGAGGCTTGTCTTGGTGATGAGGCAGATTGTGTAACTTACTTAAGTTATGGCTTTGCTGTTGGCTACAGATGAACTACATTCTCCTCGAAAGATGCGAGTCCGGACTTCCATCACAGGGATCACTGTTAAAAACCAAGCCTTGTTCAGTGGTGAGCCACAAGGTGGTACTGTGGGTATCCGTCTCCTGTATGCTTTCCAAGTCTTTTTTTGGGTTTGATGGAGTGAGGTGGGGGACCTATCTGTGTTGGCTCTCGAATGTTCGCTTTGTAGACCAAAGTAACCTTCACTTCTCTAGATGCATGGCAACATGAAAGGGGCTAACAATCAACCAAACTTGACAGAAAGGATAAGAAGATTAGTTGTAATTACATAGAATTAAAGTTATGCATTCTATCGAAAAGAGTCATTAAAATAACTAGTCTAGGAGCTAAAAAATAGTATATATTTTCTATTTATTTTTTATTTAACTGCTCAGCATGAATTTCAGAAACTGTTAATACAGAAAAAAAAGTATTGTCTTCATTTTATTGACACATACCTATAAAATACATGGAAGCTATGAAGGTATTTAAATAGATAGTATATAGGTATAAGAGGTAATTATTCTGTAGCTGTTTATTTTGAGAGTCAAACTTTTGAATATAATAATCTGCGTCATTGTAAAAAGCAAACATTAAACTGTGAATTACTGTTCGTAAGTTTATACAATACCCATATATATAATGTTAACTTTTCCTATCTTTCTTCATGCTCAAGCTAGCATAATGTACCTTTTCCATGCACAATAATACTGTAACTCATATTTTCATTGCTTACCCTCGCAACATAAGCTGTTAATTGAATATAACAGCAAAAAAGCCCTTTTATTGGTCAGCATTCTAAGGTGTATTCTTCATCCGTTTCACAGGGAATAGCACCCGGGATCAGCCTTTGTTTGTGTAACCTTTGTGTAAATGTTTACTCTGCATGTTTGCTCTCTGAAGTTCCTCTTCACACTCGGTCAGCTGTCAGAAAGACTGAAAATGAGAATAAATAGAGTGAAAATAAATTCCAGCCGACCTACTAGTCCAGACAGCATCCTGAATAAGTCATAGCAGGTGCATAGGCATCAGAAACACGTTTATCTAAAGTTCACCCAAAGGTCACGCTGGTTTCTATGTTTTATTCGTTGAGCTTTTGTCTTTTGCTTGAGGTGAATAGATAAAATCCGTGCCGTTTTAGAGTCAGTCTTTCAACAGTGTGATTGTTCGAGGCTTCTTCATCTAGATTACTTATTATAATTGAAATGCAAAGAGAGGCCCGCACCTTCATTGAGATTCGGATGAGTTATCTTCACTGATCACACAGGCAGTGAATGCTATTTGCTCTCCTTTTAATCTTCTTGGTCTCATTTCTCCTTTCATTTTATTTGTCACACTTATGAATAGAGTGGCCATTCAGAAAGGAGTTTGAGTTATTGACAGTGGCATCCAATCCTGTATATCATTTACAAAACAGATTTAAAAATAACTTGTCTCAATACCAGAAATCAACTTTAATTAATCAACATTTTTCAAACAGCTGTGAACTTGGTTTGTAGAATCAGACAATGTTTTGATGAAAACAAATATAATCCCACACTGTCAACCTGTATATTGTATTATTAGTTGCCTCACATTTATTTAAGTAACGAGGGTTTTAATTTTAAGTATAAATATTAAATATTGTTTTTTTGTATATTTTATTGTACTTCAAATAATTGATTTGTCCTAACTATAAATCCAGGCTAGCCCTACTTGTTTATTTTGATAGCAACTATCTTAAATTGTTTAATTGTACTCAACTTCAATTATTAAGTCACCCACAACATAAATTGTCAATGTTTATGCTGCTATTGTAATTGAAATTCAGCTTCACTGATTTACAGGTAAGTAGGACGATGTTGAGTCGAGTGTTGCTGACAACAATCTTGTTATATATAATAATGAGAGACAAGACATAACTTGCAGACCTAGAGATTCTGAAAGAAGTTACAGAACCAAATACTTTCTTATCAGCCTTGTATTATCTTAGTAGACGAGTTTTCAAAGTAAGGTCATAAACCATTATCAAAGCATTCAATCTAATTCATGTTTAACCCTGAGAACCATCTCCCCACACCTCTCTCTCAACATTAACAACATAAACAAAAAGCACCACAGTGAATGTCAAACATACACTGCCTTAACTCTTTACATGGATAGTTCAAACCGCACATAAACAGCTTTAACAAGAACTTATTACCCAAGCTGATTATCCACAATGCACTGCAAGCTTGTAAAACATCCAATATTTTTATTTAGCTAAACTTGAAAAAAGAGCTATCTTATATAACTTATAAGACAGAAACATTGCTCAGCTTACTTGAATTATGTAAATTCATAAAATATCTAAAAGTTCTAACTACTCAACGTGTTAGAGTAAAATGTTAATTGATATATGACTATTGTAAAGTTTTAAGTTAATATAAATTGAATTTGTTCATTTGTTACAACATTCGTGTTTACAGTGCAGTGTGTCCATGCTACTTCCTGTTCACTGAAAATGAGACCTCTGATCTAATTTAGCAGTGTCATGGCGCCACTTATCCATCTCTGCCAGTGCTGGTCACATTATAAATTCTGTTTCTTTTGGAAATGCAACAACTACTGGTCGATATATTTCAATATGACATTGACTTAAATTGTTTTTGGAATTGCAGGGATCACACTGAAATAAAACACAGCATAAACATTTCAACATACTTAACACAGATAGTTTTATTAACTGATCAGCCTAAATGTATAAACCAAGAAATGTAAAATATGCATCATACTTTGAAGCTGTAGTATAAATGCATTGGTTAAACCTTTATGCGAATAAATATATTTTCAGATTTAAGTTGGGTATTTAGTTGAGCAATAACCTAAATGAGGCAATATATTACTCCCTTTCATTGCTGCTGTAGAAGCACTGTCTTTGCACTGATTAATATTAGTATAACAAAGCTAACTACAAGCTACTGGCTAACTCAAAACAACACAGATACTAACAAAAGACAGCTTATATTTACCTTGTAATTTATCATATAATTATATTGACATGCATCCATTGATGTGGACTATCTTCCAATGTGGCATGATAACAAAGCTAACTACTAACTAGCTAAAAACAAAACAGATGCTAATAAAACAGAGGTTATATTTACCTTCTCATTTATCATATCATATAAATATAACAACATACATCCGTTGATACTGTGGAAGAACTATCTTCCAATGTGGCATGATAACAAAGCTAACTACTAACTAGCTAAAAACAAAACAGATGCTAATAAAACAGAGGTTATATTTACCTTCTCATTTATCATATCATATAAATATAACAACATACATCCGTTGATACTGTGGAAGAACTATCTTCCAATGTGGCATGATAACAAATACAAGCTAGCCGAAACACAAAACAAATAAAAGGAAGTTTGACTCCTTCATCTAGTGTTTAACATGAAGCGCAAGCCAAGAAAGAAGTGCTTGTGCAGCTCAATGTCGACCAATCACAGAGCTCGCCATATGCAAGGCTTTGACACACAGTCAGGCCTTGCAAAAGGTTCAATGCAGGGTAACGTAAATGCACAGTCTTCGAAGAGAGTAGTTTATAAGCTTGACATTCAACTATAGATTGTTTGTTAGTTTGGCTACACATGTAGTACTCTTTTATATCCTTAACTGCTGATTCTCTAAGGTTAAAATCTAACCTTGCACAGAAACCCAACGCCTTTTCTATCAAGCCTACTAAGAAAGGAAAAAAATCGAATCAATTACAATATTTGACGGCACTTAAAGCTTTTCTCACAGAAATTTATCATCCAAACATATTGGGATTTTGGAAAATGTCTCTGCAGTGAGCCTTTTGAAAGCATGCATTGCTTGAGGATGTAGCAATATTGGCATGAAATTATTGAATAAATCCCTCTTGGCTGGTCTAGCCTGACAGCAGATGATGAGTGCATACAGACTGGTGGATGTTACATAGCTTTTAGTCTGCAAATTAAATTGCCGGTCAGACTTTCAGGCCCATCTGCTTCAGAGGACAAATGTGTTTGCGAAAGACTTCCTTAAATGCTCATTTCAGTGTCATGGTGTTTTAAGATCAATGGGAAAGAGACAAACTAATAAAAGCTTAAGGCTTAACATTCAGGAGCAGGCCTTTTGCTGAACAATGTTGTCTTAGAATTGTAACTAATTGTTTAACAATCTAGTTAAAACCTGGCTTATTTTATGGAATTAGATAGGAAGAGATAAACTCTAATAGGTTATACATTTTTTTTATTAACAATTTATACTTATTTAAGCCATTACAGGTAGCACATAACAAATGCCACACTTTGGCTGCTGATCAAGGCTTTTTGAAGTCCCTGTTGCAGAGTTAACAAGAAGAGATTGCAATTAAACACATTCGGAGATAGAAAGGACAAACTAAATGTTCAATTCCAGAACAATAATGGAGTTGTTATGGAATATGATGTTTTCATGTTTTGTTTGCTTTCTTCTCTTCTCAGATTGCTACCAGTGCTCAAAACAATGAGCCTTTGGAAGGGTTTGGTTATGATGAGAAGATAACGCAAATTATTTTGTAATTTATCATGCTGGAGACCAATTTAAGTTAATGCAACTATCTCAAAGCGTCTATTATGTCATTGGTGCATTTTCGCACAATTAACTTTCCATGATGTGCGCTCATCTAATTTTTGCTGAAATTATAAATTAATTTTAGGAACTGAAAAAGTTATGTAAGTAATTGATTCTTTAAGAATTATTTTTTAAATGATTTGATGACTGCATTGTACTCGAAGCTAAAAGTGGCATCAGCATCATATTGTGGAGTGGCTGTCTAAATGATGTGTTTAAGATCCAAGAATAGTCTCACACGAAGCTTACCCACTCCGCTTTAAGTGACAAAGCTATTAATGGAGGGATCAGAGAGAAAGAAAGGCTTTATCACTTGTAGATTTACTCAGGACTCAAGTCGTTCAAGTTTTCCTCTAGAGATGCCACTGTGACATGTGAGTCTGTCAACTGTGACAAACTGAGTCATAATTATTGTTTGTGTTTTACAGCTGTGTTAAAATTCAACATTCAAAAGCAGCAACCGATGAGAGTCGTTTCACTTCTTGATGTCACATCCTTGTACATTGTGGTGTTGTTATTTTTGGAGGAGTCATTCTTCAAGTTCAAAACCAGAGTAACATGTCCTGGCTTGGTATGTGTCTGTCTGTTTAGTCATGTGGAAATATTATTATTTGTTCTGACAATAGCTGTGATGCAAGCATACACGTTTACTTTCACAAATATTTAAATGAGAAACAAATTTGAATTCATGTTGACTCCAGTATATGTCTCGAAGGAAATTACTTTTGGCTGCCTTGATTTATTCCAGTTGATCTACTTGGAAGGAATCCAGAAAAATACATGACCTTTACAGCATCTGCTGTGAGAGGTGTTTCAAACCAATGTTTTTTGATGCCTTGCATTCTTTGGTAATTACTTTTTTTCTGCAAATTCTCGTAAGTTCACAGAAAACTAGTCAAAGATTGATGAAGAAAAACATCAAGCTCAGAAAAAATTCTTGGGAATAACATGACATAATAAAATATTTTAACCGAATAAACACTGCTATGGTTACAATTACCTGCCAAGATCTTCAAAGTAAGAACACAGTTTATGTCTTCAAGAAGTTTCTTTTGTATTAGCACAAAAGGTTTTAGACTGTCAAATGACCAAATTTACAACTGAAAAAGGTGTCTAGACTGTCAAAGATTCATAAATGAATCTGATTAGTCTCATTGTGTTTTTATATCAAGCTGGTATTGATTTGGACTTCAATGCGGGGTACTGTTTATGTCTTCCAAAGGTTTCAATGTGAACAGGAACAATCTATACTGTAAAAATCCGCATACTATTTTTCTAAAGGCATACTATAGTCAGTGTGTTATTTTGGGATAGCTCAATTTTTGTTGAAATGTTGACTGAATTAATATTTTCTAGTTGAGTTAAAATTCTTAGTGGCTTTTGTTGACTAGATTAAAAAAGTATGTTCAGTCAATGTTGTGTCAGAGTGATTCAACTGAGATTTTGAGTTTGTTAAAATGTTTGTCAGGTCAATTTTGGGGAAGACAAAATTGAGTCAATGTTACATTTCTGTAGAACATTTTTCACTTTACTGTTACATTGAGTCAAGTAATTTTAAAGTGTGTGTTCAACATTTATTTTATTATAAAAGTACACATATTTAGATTTAATCTTTGGTTGATTTTGTTAAATATTGGTAAAATGGGTTGAGATAATTTCATTTAAAACATGTAAAAGTGTGTCAGTTTAAAATCCATTGATCCTAACAGTCAATTTTTTAAGTGTTGAAAGATTATATTACTTTTTTTTGCAACACATTTAAAGTTTGTATCTCAAGTTGCAATGAATCAGATCCTAAATAATACCTTAATTGAACTAACTTTAGTCAAATACATAGAAATGCATGGTGTAATAAATAGTTTGAAAAGCATTCCATCTTGCTTGAAGTCTAGAAAGGGAATTTCAAGTAGAAGATCATCTGTGGATTGAGTTCAGTGAAAAGATTGCACTGACCTCAGGAGACGTCAAATGACACAGACACAAGTTCTGAATAATTAAAAATCAGTCATCTATGTGTTTGAAATTTGCAGAGTTTAATTTTAGAGTTTGACTATTTTCAAATTGGAAATGAGTTTGTTAATCATATGTATCATGATTTGAATTATCTCTTGATAACATCCATCCATCCATCCATTTTTATGTCGGCTTTCTTCCCTTTCGGGGTCGCCACAGCGGAATGAACCGCCAACTCCTCTGGCATATGTTTTACGCAGCGGATGCCCTTCCAGCCGCAACCCATCGCTGGGAAACATTCACACACACTCATTCACACTTTAACACTATGGACAATCGTTCACTTATACCGCATGTCTTTGGACTTGTGGGGAAACCGGAGCACCCGGAGAAAACCCACGCGATCACGGGGAGAACATGTAAACTCCACACAGTAATGCCAACCGACCCAGCCGAGGCTCAAACCAGCGACCTTCTTGCTGTGAGACGTCCGTGCTACCCACTGCGCCACTGTGACGCTCATTTGATAACAATATACTATAAAGTATAAAATAAATTCAGATAGATTTAAGAATTTAGATTTTAAAACAGAAAGGATCACAATATGTTATTCCTTCAATATTGTTTATTACCTTTTTTCTTGATTATAGAGCTTTTCAAATAACTGCTAAAGTAAAAAAATCCTATTAAAAATACACCTTTTACATCATGCACCCTATTTATAAACCCACAAGGCCAATTTTTCATACACATTGTAACTCAGCTCCTTAGTGATGTTAAGAAATACATTAAAAAGTGTTTGTTAATATCTAAGCATCTGTGCCAAAATAGCGTTTTGATTAGGAATTTAATCTGTATCTACTTTTGAAATTCTTTCTTTTTTCAAGTTTTGGTGCTGTTCATATCGGCATGACCCTGCTCCCTCAAAGCGTTTGTGAAAAATACAAACCACAGATTTAATACGACAACTTCTGTTACATCGTTGGGGCTGTAAAACTCAATCAGGCCTTTCATATTTACAGAGCAATTTTTTTTAAAACAAAGTACATAAAAAGTATCCTTATTCCCTCAACAATCAGGATTAGAAATTAATGATAGTGATAGATCACGATAGAACTGGCTCTCGATTAAGTACATAAAAACACTACTTTTTTTATATGTCTTGTACAGTCTTCACATTAAATATTTGGTAGCTTGTGACTTTAATCACAACAAAAATAACGTTAAGGGATTGAAAGAAATGAAGGCTCTGATGTGAACTCGGTTGTAGTGAGTTAAACGCTCACTCACATAGCATTTTTCAATCATGAGAGACAGTTTTCATGCAAACAAATCAATAAATTATAAGCTCCTTTCCAACCTCATAAAACGACTCATGTTGTGTATAACCCACAATGCCTAGTATGCAGTTTTTGAGCCTATCATTTTTCCAGACCACTTTGTGTATAAACTGTGGCCTTGCAGACTGGAATGAAGAATCGCCTATATGATTATGAGTTTGAGTAGATTGAACTCAAGGTTACTTGAATCACATTGACTGGTTGACTGATTCCTCTGTTTTTGTTGAGAACAAATCAGAAATAATAATATGTTCTTTTTATTCAACAGGAATAAACAAAGAATTGAAAGGAGACAGTAGTTACAGAACTGAATAGGAGAAAGGGAACCCTTGGAGGCTTTCCATCAAAAGGAATAAAGTTTATCACAAGAAATCTTTTACTGCAATGCGGAGCTGTTCTCATGGAAAGGGGGGATGCCGTGATCACTGACCAGATTGGTGAGTGTAGACTCAATCATTTGCTCATCACACCCTGAAGACAGGGCCTCAATTTGGCAGTGGAGATCTGTTAAATCAAGCATCTCTACCAACAGCCTCTGGACCATGTCTTGGTTTGGAGGAACCTCATGGATGCAACTCGCTATGGTTCATCCACTTGCTTCACTGCACTTTTTTACCTGGATTATGCTTGCAGCTTTTTGGCTCGGCTCTACAGAGGCGGCTGTGCACCCTATTGTTACAACAAACTATGGCAAGCTAAGAGGATTGAAAACAACCTTGCCCAATGAGATTCTGGGACCTGTGGAGCAGTATCTGGGTATACCCTATGCTCTCCCGCCCAATGGGGAGAGACGGTTTCAACCCCCTGAGCCTCCAATGTCCTGGCCAGGGATTCGAAATGCTACACAATTTGCACCAGTTTGTCCTCAGTTTCTCGAAGACCGTTTTTTACTCAATGATATGCTACCTGTTTGGTTCACCGCCAACTTGGATACTGTTGTGACCTACGTTCAAGATCAAAGTGAAGACTGCCTCTACTTAAACATTTACGTTCCCACAGAGGATGGTACGTCATTTCCTTTTTCACCCTTTCGTCCTTTTGCATGCTTTTTTGAATGGTATAGACCCGAGGTCTCAAAGTCGATTCCTGGAGGGATGCTGCCCTGCTTAGTTTTGCTCCAGCCTTAACTGAACACACCTGAATCCACTAATTAAGAGTTTGGCTGCCGCTACTGGTTTGTCTCCTGAAACAGGGTTGGAACAAAAACCTGCAGGCTCTGGAGCCCTCCAGGAATTGAGTTTGAGACCCCTGCTATAGAGTATACTTGTTTTTTTTCCCATTAGATTTAATTATCCCTGATTGTTTTCTGTTTTTGGCAGTTTTTCTTATCATTGAAGACACTTTGAACCCATATTTATAAGTCATTGCATTTTTAACAGGTTATTTAAAAAGAAGAAAAAACTGTCTAAATATTTCACTGCCTGTTACATTTTGCTTCTATTGGGAGTTGATTTGACCTTGAAATAGAAGTTTTCCTTGTCTTTTGATGATTAACTAGTATTGTTGAGGAACTAGGACACTTCCTGATTTAGTTTATAAAAACCTTTTTCTTTAACTTAACCGGCCTTGAAAAGTAGCTCTAAATATCAATAGATTAATTTTAAACTTATTTTAAACTCATTTTTATAGATGTAATTTAAGTAAATATATATATATATTTATATATATATATAGATACTATATATATATATATATATAATATATATGATATATAGGTATATATATACTATATATATATATATATATATTATATATATATATATATATATATATATATATATATATATATATATATATATATATATATATATATATATATATATATATATATATATATATATATATGAGATGGAAAACCTGAATAACTTTGAAATTTCCAATGAAAATTGCAATAAAAAGCAAAAACTCCCATAGAAAACCTTGCTTAACTATTACACTTGATAAAAGTTTATAAATCACAAATCACATAACTGATTACTTTCAAATCTAGTAAGTAATATTAAATTCAGGGGACTAAACTTACATTTTCAGAGGCAAGTAACAAGACCTGTGGGAACAGGGGTTAGATAACGAGAGTAAGATCAGGAGTTGGTGAGCAGTGCCAGGTGCAAGGACTTAGCTCTTGATTAATACCTGAAACAAACCAAACTCTGACAAAAACGAATCACTGAAATTTCAACAAAGAGAGAGAATAGAACTATGACAAAGACCAGGACTAATACCAACTGGAGAAAAATCTAACACGTAGTCACCGGTTAAACAGAAAAGCAAATTTGTCTAGATATCCAAAACAATGATAGGGTTATGTCACAGATAAAAACAATAATACACAAATGTAAATGAGTCTCTATAAATGTATCCTCTATCGAACAGTGATAGTCATAAAACCACAAGATCTACATTTATAGAGACTCATTTACATTTATGCATTATTGTTTTTGTCTGTAACAGAACCCTATCATTGTTTTGGATACCTAGAAAAATATGGATATCCAAAACAATAATACATAAATGTAAATGAGTCTCTATAAAAGTAGTTCTTTTGGTTTTATGACTATCACTATTGCACATACATTCATAAAGACTCAATTACATTTATGTATCTTAAATTCAGTAGTGATAGTCATAAAAGCAAAAGATATATATTTAACATATAAACAATAAAAAAGTATATTTGGTGCAAATAGTAGACAAACATGCAAAAAGCATTTAAGAGATTAAATTTTTTTAGACGACATTGTACTGTACAGATTACATCGTACTGTACTGGTACTGTAAGCACCTCCTTAAATTCATGAAAAAAGTACTTTTTCTGCTTGGCTGTTGTAATAGTTTAGGGGTTAAATATTCTATTTACAAAGAATAGCCTTTTAGAGAGTTTGAATGGCCACTGGAAAACTCACTGTGAGTATTTTCCATTTCTTTGAGCTGTTACAAAACCTAATTCACTGCTGTGATGACAAAATTCAATCCTCTTTTGTACGGAGCTGAAGACTGTCATCGCCTGCGCCTTCAAACGCTAACTGCCTATCATGCCTTGGCCCACCAAATTGCCCTTCTCAAAATCCTGTGTAATGTGGGAATATCCTGGCATTTTTGACACAAAGAGGGACTTGCCCTAGAGTCGTGCCTCGTTTGAAGCTGGATAACAGCTTTAAATCGCTCTTTTAGCACCGAAAATATATCAAAAAGTAAAACATGGCATTCAAAGCTAGACCTGAAAACGGTGATCACAGATTTAATTGGTTTACTGCAGGTTACAGACACATTCAGTCTCTTTGTGTTTTCATTTTGCTTCATCTAGAGTTTGCTTGATTCAGTAAACCAACTGTGGTCTGTTTGTGAGTAGGCAGCTTTGTCTCAGCGCCGTTATGAGTGAAGGATGTGGAGGTGGCATCCTGTTCTGTTCTGAATGATTCTCAATGAATGCTTGAGCCTGAAGGGACAGTCTGGGTGAAGACAATGCAGGCTCTATGCCTCTCTTTAATTGAAAACACTAACCAATTTAATTTCTATTGGACTATTCAACAAACCTATTCTGAGACACAGATAAGGGGCAGTCACGACAATTTGGTGCTTGTTACTCTTATTGTCTATCTGAATGGGTGGACTTCTTTAACCTAACATCACAAATCCAGTCGTGTTATAAAGATAACTGAGGTCTAGATGCAGAGTGCAAATGAGTAACTGGCACCTTTGATGCGTATTGTAATTAATCCTGCTTCCTGCTGTTCCACAGCCTTTAATCAGATATGTAAAGAATGCTCAGTGGCCATGACAAGCTGCCACTCTTTTTATTCTCATTAATAATTATTTGATTTTTAATTATTGATATTTTTTTTGTAATGTTGATCTTACCGGAGCGTGCATCATTAGCAATGATCAGCATTTTAGGTTTTCCGATTTAATAATAGGACAGGACAGAATGATGCTTGTCTATAATTTATGGTATAGATTTTTTAAATGACTTAGTAACTGTTTGATAATTTTACTATAAAAATATGTTTAATACAGTATTAGCTTATTATTGACATCATTCTGCTGCATTTGAATAGTCTACATCTTTTTCTGAAGGAGTTCTTTTTCCCTAGAATGTATAGGAGTCATTTATGTGTGTTAGAAATACAAAGTATGCATGACAGTATAGTGTCAGTCAAAGATGTTCAAAGTTTTTATTAAAGTGGGATTATTTAAACCAGTGATCACCAACAGGCCAGTTCCGGCTCTTCAAGAGGTTCTAACTGGCCCCTCACATGGGCTGCACTGAACTTTGCATCTTGTGTTTACTCACTGTGATTTAATGTCATGTAAAATGATGGTACAGTCAACTTGGAATCCAACACGCTGGTCACAGACTGCAAGCCTATTTTCTCTACTTTGAGTATTTTCATGACTGTATATGGCATGAGATAGATTCTGTTGATTTAACAGTGAAGATCTCTTTCCTCTCTCTCTCTCTCTCTCTCACTCGCTCTCTCTCTCTCTCTCCTTCTCCCGCCCACTCTCTATCTTTCTCTTATCGCACTATCCTATCTCCTCTATAAGTCTCTCTTACTCTCTCTCTCTCTTTCCCTTGTCTCCTCTTTATCAATCTCTCCTATCTCCTCTATATACCATTCTCTCCTCTCTGTAAATAAATCTGTAATAACAAGTTTATGAGGTAAAAACGGTCATTTCATGGTAAATATGGTCATTCAAAGATTAAGGAGTATTCATTTAAAAAAGTTTTTGCTATTGGTAATTTGAAATGTGTTTATCTGAAATTTCTTTGATGGAGGGAGTTCTTATTTGACTTAAGTGGAGGAAAAGGGTTTTGTCTCTTTTTGGTTTGTTTTGTACAATTTGGCACTTGGGTAAAAATAATTGGGACCCCCTATTTAAATCTACCTTAACTAATGAGTGCTGCCAGTAGGTGCCTACCTATTCATATAAATGATTGTGATAATCACTGATAATGAGCATAGAATGGCTTTATTATAACCAAATTGCAAAAAAAAATCTTCTCTCTAGAGGCACTGTGATTGGAATAAGGCTGGGTTATTAATAAGGGCCCAATTATGTCTTTCTGAAAGCATTTATAATAAATGTTGGACCCCTCTAGGCTAGCACTGCACCCTTTATAACTTTCAACGTGCAATATTTATTGTGAACATCTTTGGAGAACATGATTTCAGTGTTTGAAAAACACTACCCCATAATGTTTCTGACTCTCCTTCTTCAA
This sequence comes from Danionella dracula, assembly GCA_900490495.1. Taxonomy (NCBI): domain Eukaryota; kingdom Metazoa; phylum Chordata; class Actinopteri; order Cypriniformes; family Danionidae; genus Danionella; species Danionella dracula. Next base: position 4,004,808 of record UELW01000289.1, on the reverse strand, counting down.
AGTAAACCTCCCATGACGGTCATAACTCAGTGAAACAAATGTGTACAGTGTTGCTTATAACAGTCTTAGTGCCATAAACTAGATGCATTCGCAAAGCCATTAGAGGTCCCATATTATGCCCTTGTTATAGTACTTAGAATAAATGATGGGCAGACACAAAATTGAGCCATTTCTGATGAATAAGGTAATTCGTAGGTAACTCAAAGAAAAGGTTAGGCATCCGAAAATGCACTTTGGCATTGCTTATTCTGCTGCTCTCACTCTTCCGGGTCAAACTGTGTTTCCCGCTCATCATAGAGAGGGACTGTACTAACGATTAGTCTGATTTGTCAGTGTGTGTGGCTTGGACAGGGATAAGAACTAAGGTCATGTTCACACGTACACGGTTAGTTCGTATCCATGCTTTTTAATGCGTCTACAGGGTGGTCCACACTTAATCAGAGCAACGTTTTCACTGTGAACGCGTTAATTTGAAAATGCGGGCCAAAGTGTTTTTTTTTCTACTGAATCATTTTTGGTTTGTTTTGTCTAGTTTGTCAAAAATTATAGTTCAGGCAGAGTTTGAAGGAGTTATATGAGCTCTTTAACGCAGCAGCATTTGCTCAGAACTCCACATGGTTAATGGAGACAGAGCAAGATTTTGTGCTCTGGCTCTCTGAGCTAAAGCAGATCTTCTGAGATGTACAGGACTACACAAGCACACAACATATTTAATAACGTGTTTAATCACAGAACAGATGCGTCAAACCACAACAGTGTGTGTGTTATTGTAGCAGACATTCTCTCCTTGTACAAACACAAAGGGCACCTTTTAAAAAACTACCGTTTGAGCCTCAGATAAACGAGAAGTGTAGAGAGTGAAACAGTTGTTGTTAAAAACTGGTGAGAGAATATTTTTTATAAAAGATGATGTTCTTATCTTGGTGTGAGCAGTATTTTTCAGCCATTAAAAGGAAGCGCTGAACTCTGAAGGGTCTCAGCATGGAGCCGAAAGAAGCCTCTGATTGGTTGATTTAACCTCAATGGGTGAAGAGTCTGCTGCCCTCGACTGGGTAGTCACATTCTCTGGAACGTTTCAGATCGTTTTACCCGGTTTTGTGTGGACACCATTTTTTTCTACCAGTGCTCTTGTGGACGTGATTTGTTTTGTAAACTGGGTAAGAATATTAAAAAATAAACACGTGGACGGGCCTAAGGCGTGGTTAAGAACAACAAGCCATTCAGCTCACAAAAAAGGAATAAAGGATTGCTCAAACATGCGTGAACTAATCTGAATATAACTTGAGGCATGTTTTGATGAGGGAACAAAACTTCAATATGCCAGAAAATTCTGTTTTTACCATATGGCACCTTTAAGATATCTGTACTTACTGCTTTAGGATTTGTATCAGCACTCAGGACAATGTTTGCTTTCAAAACAGCCTGTATAATGCTGCTATAAAATTCTATTTTCTTTACATAACACTTTACAGCAAAGTACCACCCAAAAATTAAAGCAATATATTTATTAGTGAGGTTTTTTTGTGCATAAACAGTTTCATACAAATGTGTCTTTGCTTTTGTAAACCAAATAAAACCTTAAACTAATAAAAACATATATTCTTTGCTTCTGTATGGGTCTGGTTTGTGCATCCATGCACAGGGCATTTACACACACTGGGCTGGTAAAACAGGATATAGATCTCAGAATAGTTGTTTGCGCTTAATGAAAAAGTGGAAGGATAGTATTGAAAGTATGTTGATAATTGTCAGGAAGGTGACAATATTTAAATGAATACAAAATGCCTTCCTGGGAAAATAACAAAAGTAAATAAATGATATTTTTTTTATTTTCACAGCTTGAGCTTGTTAAGAGTTTGGCCACAATCCAGGCAAACACAGCAAGTTTTTCCTTCGGCTGAGTCTAGTGCTGGCATATGCCCACTACACTAGAAATTAGATGATTGGAAAAACGTCACTTTGTCTGATGAATCATGATTTTGGTTTAGATGCAGATGGTAGAGTCAGAATTATGTGTGAAGCACCAGAGCTGATGGATCCATGCTGCATTTTAAAGTTCAGGCAGCTGTTGCTCTGGGAAGTGATTTGCAGAAAATTTGGCTCTGATTGTGCACTTTGAGCATCGCTAAACAACCAAATCCACATTTCTGTGAAATGCAAACACACTAACCATATGTATAGCTGTTCTGGATAGTTCAGTCAATCTGGAAAAAAATTCTTTAACACTGGTGATGCGACTGAGAGGTGAGAAGAGAGGACCATTTTAAATGACGTGAAAATCTCACAAGAAATACAATTTTTTACCAGAAATATAAAAGACTATTAGATGAAAGACAGTGCTGTAGAGAGCCAAGAAATGTTTAGGTGACCTCCAAATAAAATTAGCAACATACAAACTTTTTCAAATGATAAAAATGCATTATTAAAACATAAAATAAAATCACATAATTTTATATGGAATAATATATATTAAAATGCTATAATGATTGTTATTATTGTTATTATTATTTTTATTATTATATAGGTTTCTTAATCAAATGTTACTGAAAAAATAAACAAAAATATAACAAGTTACAAAGTAAGATAAAACAAAAAAGATAGTAACAGAAGAACAAAGAAAATATAAATAAAAAAACATTTGTCAAACTTTTTTTTATTTTGTTCAAACTAATTTTGAATTTAATCCATATACAATAGCTTTGTGTTCTCTAAAAATACTTACCTGTAAAATTAATTTCATGTAGGCTTACAGTTATTGTTTTTATGGTCATCAATTGTGGCTGATGCACAAAGAACGGTGTAAAAAGATGTATTTATTTACAATCACTAATGTAACAGGCCTAATTTAACAATCACTAATTCTGAAAACTAGTGAAACGCTTTTAAAAATGACAGACATTGATGAAACTAAGTAAGCCTTGGCCATCTCTCAATTTGCATGCTTGCCCTGCCTCTTTTTTTCCGTCAATCACCTATGAATAATTGCACATTTCTTTTAGTTAATGTGTTTCGTGTGAAAGCTTTATTTGAGCAATGGGGATTGTATCGACTGCTGGGTAATGAACTGTCCTTTGAAGCTCATCCAAAAAAGTGTTCAAAGCTTGGGTAACTACATATTCTCCAGGTTGAATTATTAATGCCTGTAGAGTAATGAGCTCCTGAACTAAGAGATTAATAAATGTGCTTCTTACATGCACAAAATCCAGACTTACCGTGTGGAGAGGAGAAAAGTTACACTCATGCACTACATACAAGGAGAAGAGATTGTTTCAGGTCTTGAGGATGTCTCTGCGTAATGGATTCATCACAGATCGTTATCACGAAAGACCCATACCTACCTCTTTTTACTGTTTTACAATGTGAATCTAAGATATGTTTATGCTCAAAATAGACACTGTAAATTCTATATATTTTGCTGCTTCTCACTGCAGTTGTTAATACATTTTTTGAGCCTTTGCCTTTGAGGAGAAGAATATGGTATTTTTTTTAAACACTGTTTCAATAGGATGCTAATTAACTGGTATTTCCACATAAAAAAAACTGTGGAATTGTAAAAAAAAAGAGAAAAAATTACTTCATTTCACCCATCTTTGAAACAAAGAATGGACATCTCTCATAAGCATTACTGTAGTTTTTTTTTCATGATTCACATGGCCAAAGTAAGGATAAAATTTTGTAGTGTTCTGAGAATGTTCTCTTTCTGTTACTTATAAAAGTAGTACAGTAAATGAAAAAGTGGCTGCTTTGTAGACAAATGTCCTTAGAATTCATTGAAAATACTTTGCTTCTGGTATGATTGAACAATAAATAATGCACTGGGTATTAGAGCAAAACATTTCAAGAAAATTAAAAAACTGAAGTCTGCCTTAAACCAGACTTTTCTTGCAAAAATGATTGCTGAGCATTAAACAGTCTGGTCAGAATCCAAATGCAAACTGTGGATAAATATACATTTTTGGGGATTTAGTTTACAAAAATAAGTGTTAATTTAAAGATGTGTTAGTATAACACAAATAAAAAACTATGACTGGAAACAAGACAATAATTGAGTTTCAGAGTCACACAAATAGGAATCTACAAGACAAGAGCTTGCAGAGCACAAGCAGTGACAGACAACATTACATTTGGTTTACAAAGATAAAAACAATCTTCCACAAAAGGATTTTTTATTCATACCAATGGTGCCAACACAGAAACATCCCATTGTGTTGGAGAGACAAAATAATTTTACCCCTGTTCCAGAAGAAAGCAAAGGCTTCACACGCTTGCCAGATGTGGTGTAAGAGGTGTGTTTAGTGATTGTTTGATTAATTTGGCGCCTTATTAATCTTTCAACCCTCAATTTTAACTAAGTTCCAACATTCAAAATTAATTTCAAATCTTGTTCCCTCTATTGTAAGGTTTAGTATGGTAGTATGGCATTTATTACAATATATATACACAGCATGAAGTAAATATTATATTCACTTTAATGCTGACATGAAATGTTTAACCTTCATTGTAATGCCTTAACCAGGGCAGTACTATTCAGGTACGTGTTAATAAGCTTCAGTCATAAACATCTTTAATTTATCAATATTTTTAAATTGTGAAATCGATGGTTCTTCTGTGCCACTTAGATATTTGACAAAACACATTTTTAAGCAACCTTTAAAAACACAAAATGTTTGACATTTATATTTTTAACCTAAAAAGTGGCCATGAATTAGTAAACCAGCAAGTTGTTATTTTAACAAATATCAGCATATGCAACAACAAAGCAAGCTTGAACGTTCAAGAAGATAAATTGTATGTTGATTTTTCAAACAATGCTCTTTAGCTTTATGTTTTGTTAAAGCACTTTATTGGAAAGAAAGCTTTGATTCTTAAGATAAACACTGCATACTTTGCATACTTGTACATAAAAACAAAACAATCTAACGAAGCTGTAAAATGGTTCAGGGTTCAATGAGGAGATGAGTGCAGCAGGGTTTGGTAAACTAAATTGTTGGTCTGGCAAACCATTAAAAATCTTCAGTAACAGCAGACACCTGTTTGCTGTGTGGTTTTTTGAACAACCAGAGGAGCAAGATCTACAGCAACAGCAATGACAATATTGATAATCCCATGTTATTTTGAAATCATTCCAACTAAACACACTTATCTTTGGGACCCCACTTGAAATATTGGCCCAAATGTTTGAACTCACATTTTTATCTCAGGTCTTTTTTAGACGCAGAGTCTTTTCAGGGCGGTGGTACAAAAACATTATTCTGAAAGAAGCATGTAATACTGTCTAGAGTCTGCCAGAACCATTATTAGTGATTCCTCTATGTGGGAAGATTTAGAGACCAGGACAGAACAGATTAGCTTGAAATCAAACAGATCTGTTTGGTGCAAAACTAGCAACACAGCAGGGAGAACACAAGCCATCCAGAATGGGGGAAGCTTCCTGCTGCAGGGTGATTTTTCATCAGCATGAACAAAACAGCTCATTACAAGAAGGACAAATAGAAGAGAAATAATGCCAAACAACATCATCTCTTTCGATATAAAACTGGGTCCATGTAGTTTGTCTTTAGCGCAACATTGATTCTTACAGCTTACCCTTACCTTTCCAAGCTCATCCATCACCAAGGCTGTCACCACAGGGATGTTAGCTACATTGTTATTTATATGTTTATTTTCAGAAGTTTGTTATGTGTCAGAATTGCTGTCTATATACAACTTAAACAAAATTCTCCATGCCAGGTGGGATTCTGTTATTGTTAGTTTTATTTTCTAATTGCCATCCCTTCGTCTGTAGTTTGAAGTTTGGTTCAAATAGTTTTTGCAGAGAATAAAACCTTTAAATGCAAGCTTGTAAATTGCAGCTTTTAAAGTGATCCCAATCAGTATTTCTATTATGTTAGCAAACTCAGATGAAGTTAATTCTGGCTGTTTCATTTCTGAATCATTGAGTGAGTTTACATGCATGTTAGTAGTGAAAAAAATATAGCTTAGCTTTTTTATGTAGTGCTTTATAAACACAAAATAGGTTTGTTATCAGTTTATTGTCATAAATTACATATACATATCATTTTTACTCAATAACTAAGTTTGCAAGATTGCAAATTAACATCTTAACAGCCATTTTGTCAGTGCATTTATGTGAGAAATTCCATTTATGTATACACATTTTTAGGTGAATTCTGGGTAAATCAGGATATTGGAAAGCAAAGTGTCACATGGACCAGATAATCTGCTCATTCTTAATATTTATGGCTATGCATTATGAGGCAGTTCTACGTATGCACATTGATGATTTGTTGCAAATTCATGGACACATCTGTGAAATTAATTTCAGGAAGAGCGTAAGATATTATTTCTGTCTACCCTCTTCCAGTCTGGTATATAAGCAACCTTCTCCCCACTTCCCTCTGACAATTGAAAGCAAACTCCAACTGACACCCTGCGCACCTGATCCTTGTCTGTAGGCTTGCCAAATATGCCTACTGTGCCAGACTAACTTTATATACACAGACACATAATAATAATATTACATTTTTTGTATATGTTTGTTGTTGATGCACACTGTTGATACATTATTTCCAAGAAAAAAAGAATAGCTCCATTTTTTTTTTGTTAGGGAGGTTTTTTGTTTAGACATCTGAAAAAGATAAAAGGGGCCAAGTGTTCCTTGATCTCAGAGTCTGCTTCTGTGTTACAGAATTAAATGTTTTTTTTTTGTGTTATTGTGGATACCCTGTCTGGGACCCTTGGCTTACGCAAGATGTTTAAAGTGGTTGTGTTTTAAAGAATTCTGATATGGTGTTTCCAATTAGGCCTACAGCTTTTTATTTAAATCAGAAATAGGCCTTTTCACCTGAAGACAGGGTTTACAGAGGCTTAGACAAATTTGGGTCATCGTGGTTAGCTTGGGAAAGGCTACAAGGTGCCAGATGGACTTAAATAGTCAATGAGCTACAGCCAGCATGTTTAAAGATTGTGCGTTGGCTTGTGGGACCAGGTACATGGTGGTTATTTTTAGCATTCTGTTGGGGCTTTGTTATAGTAAAGATTTGTGAATGTAATGACCAGTCAGAATGATTTCAGCCTGACTGCCCAATATATTCAGCATATTTTATAAACTATAAATTTGTAAATAAAAAGGGAAAAAATAGTCAAGTTGTGGATGTTTTGGGTCAAATGAGTAAAGTCTGGTAGATGATGTGCTGTCAGTGCAGGTTTGTGTCCAAAATAGTAACGGCCATCCTTTAAACGCTGCTAAATGAATCATGGATCTGTGTGATTTTTTTTTCCACACACTTTTTGTTAGTGATAATTTATCAGTATTTACCTGTGTCAACCTTCTCTCTCACTGTCCCTGGCTGGTGGAACAAACTCCCAGGTCCAGTCCGGATACCAGCAATGCTAACAGCTTTTAAAAAGTAACTAAACTCTATAAAAATGCTATATAAATAGCATTTGATATTTACTTATTTTTTATTCAATGACAAGCTTACTATTAAATCATTTTTTATAAATTTACAAGTCATAAAAAAGACATAAACATTGCTTTATTCAGACTCCATTCTTTAATCACTCATAAGTGGAATAACTTAATCACTTTATAAACAGTTCAGTTTCGCTTTCAGTATCCCCTGTGTGCAGTGCCGATGACCCAAGCATGCTGAGTGTGCTGTTCACACTCGGCTGATTTATATGCTACATGCTTCTGTTTATACAGCTTGATATCTCAGAATCCTGTGCTAACTGGTGAAATATTGGAAACGGCATGATCTCTCAATTTGAGCCAATGCCAACACACAATGCCAACACAAATTACATAATGATCCAAGGTCATTTAATGAAATCCATCTAAATAATTAACCAATTTATTAGGTACATTGTTGTGCAGTACTTTTTTTTTTTGCTTTTTGGAAACAGGAGATTTAATCAGAATTTTGTTTGTATTTCATTTAACACCTCACTCATTTAGAAACTTTTACGTTTGATTGTTTGTTGCTATTGTAGTTTGGTTAAATTCGAAGTAGCTTTTTCCAAAATGGCTTTTATGTAACAAATAATTTAAGCTGTTGTTAATGATAGAAAATGTATCCTTTTCACTTGTTCCTTGTTGTTGACTGTAGGAGCCAACTCAGTCAATGATGATGATTTCACCAATAATGAGGGTGGCGAAAATAAAGGTATTATTTTAAATATTTCTCCTCATAAAAAAAGGACCAAAGCAAAAATGCATGAACGCGGAACATTTTTTTTGTGATGAATTCCTTCAGCAACTGACCATTGAAGCCCATCCTGGACCACTCTTGACCCCTCTTTCCTCTTTGGAGTCTTCTTAGAATAGACCTGAAGGAGGTACAATTTTGTCTCAGCAGAAACTTAAAATTAGACTGGTTCTCCTTTGTCCTCCCAAAGCTGCAAAGTGAAAGATGGTCTAAAAAAAACTGCATGATTTTTTTCTCTCCTCAAAAAATTTAAATCAAACATTCATTTTTCTCCACCTCCCAGTTTTGCGATTGTTTTCCCATCATTGCTCGGTGAAGCATGAGCACTAACCCGTGTTGCTTTGACAGAGGAAATCTGCTCAATTGTGTGTTGAGGAACCTCCTCCTGCTGTAACTTTAACAGCTTTCTCTTGTGAATCACATTTTACACGGTTCTATATGTCACAATGCACTATACATAGCTGTTCAGTGTTCTTTAATTCAAATTCTGTTTTTAAAGCTTGTTCAACAAAATTGTTTCAATTATTGAGCTTTGGTTTGCAGCAAATCTGTATCCTACATCTTTTGCAACTTTTATAATTATGTTATATACTTATATAGCTGTATATAGCTATATACAACACCACCAGTTCCATCAGTAAGGGGTAAAAATGAAGTCACATGTATAATTCACTTTACCTCCCTCCTCTCCAGATCCACTTATATTATTTATATTACTTATTATATTATTATGTAAGCATAAAAAATAAATAGTCTGATTGCACCATATATTGTATTTTAAATGTTTTTTTTTACCAAATCTACAATCAGTTTAGAGTTTAGACTCTAATTAAGACTTAAATAGACTCTAGTTTAGATTTAATTATTGTTAAAAAAAGTGTTTTGTTTTTTTTCAGTTGCTAATTCCTAACCATTTTGGTAATATAGTATTCTGAACAACTGCCGGTACCAATAGCAGGCATAGGGTACTGTACCACTGAAAAGTTTTAGCTGATAGATGGGAGCCAACGTATGTCATGGACTGAGCCTACACGACAAAAGAACAAGATTTTGTTCTTTTTACCTTTACATAATACCAAACAATTGCATTTGCACTGTTAAATGAAATTAATATATCAAACATATCGTACATTTAACAACGACAGAAAATATATAGTCTTTTTTGTCTTAAATTATATTGTCTATACTTACAGATTATTATTATGCATAATGAAATCATGTTATTTTCCTGTCTTAAAACTGAAGTGGAGAAACAACAAGATATTTAATCGAGTTGTCATTTTAATATTCAGTTTAGGTTATATAAACGATAGAAAGTTTTTTTGTTTGTACTCATGTACCCAGTGTTCAAATAGTGGTGGAGTAACTCACTGTGTTAAATCAACCCAGAGGCAGGTCAGTGATCTGTACAGTAAAGGATGATTTAATTGATCTTCTGTGTCCTGGTCTCAGCGATTGAAGTCATCTTCAGGTTTTTCATGACAGGTTGTCTGATGTAGTGCTGTGGTGGAGGTGAGTGCGGGATGTGGCTGTCACCGTCTCTGAGTAGTATCTTTTGGGGGTTGGGGGAGGAGTGTAAGCGACCATTGACTGCTGCTATGCTGTTCAGACATGTTGTAATTCTTGATTGCTCCTTGATACCTGTATCAGTATGGAAGAGACCAGACAGGAGGTGTTGGTTGACAGTAGGGGGGAGGTATTTTAAGAAACACTGCAGAAGAATTTATTCACAATCTTTTGACAGGTTTAGTTTTTGGTGCAATTTTCAGAGAAAAACTCTATATACGTTCATGAATGGCATAAGTATTGTCCCAATATTTGTGCCTCCTTAATAATACCTCAGTCGATAGCCCCCTGTGTCAAACCCTGCACACCAACAAAAGTATGCGTGCTCCGAAGAACATTTTAAGGTTTGAATCTGCCTATAAATATTGTTTTATGTTTGGTTAAATACGTTCATACTTAGTTCTTGTACATTTTAGTTTATTTGGTATGCAAGCCATTCTGTGTATAAGACTCCGTTTCCCATACTCCAACTGTCTGTCAAATTTTTTGACCCTAGTCATTCAGAGTTTGATATCTTAGTGCATGTTCCGATGTTTATCTCCCTCACTTCCCTTTGCTCTTTGATTGATTTGTATGTTTTGTATGTTTTATGTAATGAAATGGGTTTAAACTTACCCTTGGCTCATGCATGTTCCTGATAAATCATATATATATATATATATATATATATATATATATATATATATATATATATATTCATTATTTGTCATCTCCTTTTTAAAGTAGATTAATCAAAATATTCTGGTAAACAATGATTAACATGGTGTGAACATAAATGGAGCCAAGAGTTGAATTCATCACCACCTAACTAAATGAATTCTGTTTATTGCTAGTTGATTTCTACTTAACATAGTGTTGCACTTTCTTGATGATAATGAAGATCCAAAATTCAAACATTGGATAGATTTCCCATTAATGCGAAAAAATTAAAAAAAATATCTTTGGAAAATTCTAAATGCACCATGACAATAGTCAGTAGGGATAGTCAATAATGAATATATATATTTTTTGTAGACAAAGTAATCACAAAATAACAGTTATTAGAAGCTCTTATTTGATAATAGAATGAAAGAAGAGTCATCACAGGAGCTCACAATGGATTTTAAGGCTGTTTTTAAGATTTCGAATTAGAAGGTTTTATTAAGTGTGAGAGAAGAAAAGAAAACCTAGAAAGCCCTCGGGTGAAGTTGTCCAAATTGCATAAAAACCTTGTTATCGCCATGTTATTAGGCAGGATGCTTAATTAAGAACTAAAAACGATTCCGCCGCAAGTCATGTGAGCTCAGTTTCACCAGCAGAAGAGAGGAGGCTGGTGGGTTGAGAGGAGTTGAATCGATGCTTTCTGTCTATGTGTCTGTGGGAACATCTGCAGTGGCCATGAATTACTCCTGCTGGCTCCCCTGAGCTCGTACCTCTGCCATAATACTCTCCTGCAGAATCTTTCCAACAGCAATGCAGAAGCCTCTAGTACACTCAAGCAGAAATAAAAGAGAAAGCTGCTCATTTTCTCTCTGATGTCTCTTTGAAGAGAAGATGTTCTTTGCCGAGAGAAAGAGCTTCCATTTGCAAATGAACGAGTGAAGAGCTTACCATCCATCTATTAACTGCTTAACATGGGAAGTGAGAGAATGGTCTGGGGCATGACTTTTATCATCTATATTAAAGGTTTATGTTGAAAGCTTTCATTTTATAGCACTTTTAGTATTTCGGACAGTACATGTCTGGAAGCCACACACTGTACTTGACCTTTTTGTGGCATCTGTAATCAGCACATAGTTGCCTTTAATGATCTCTTAGAGGTATTACTTCTTGTTCACACCTAGAGCAGAAGTTATGGAGGTTCCAAGTGATTAACACTAATTTGAAGACACAATCTTGAATCCATGAGGAAATTCTCTGTATCAGTGCTGGGATTCCTGAAAGCAATGGTGAACAACCGATTTTGCCCTCAGGAAAAGTGAGTTGAGATTTTTGCATCCATTTTTGCATCACTGATATCTCAAGCTTTTTGGTCTGAACACTTTAGATTGGCTTTGTGGTACAAATACATTCATTCATTCATCTTCATGTCGGCTTTTTCCCTTTCGGGGTCGCCACAGACGAATGAACTGCCAACTCTCTGGCATATGTTTTACGCAGCGGATGCCCTTCCAGCCGCAACCCATCGCTGGGAAACGTTCACACACACATTTTAACACTATGGGCAATCGTTCTTACTCAATTCACTTATATCGCATGTCTTTGGACTTGTGGGGAAACCGGAGCACCCGGAGAAAACCCACGCGATCACGGGGAGAACATGCAAACTCCACACAGAAATGCCAACCAACCCAGCCGAGGCTCGAACCAGTGACCTTCTTGCTGTGAGACGACCGTGCTACCCACTGCGCCACCGTTACGTGGTACAAATACAATACATAGCAATTGTATTTCTATACAACTATGTTGTACAGAAAGGCGATTAAAAGTGCTTTACAGTAGAAATACCGTAGAAAAAAAAAACAGATCAGAGATAAAAAAAGACCATAAAGATCAGAGATAAAGAGAATAAAAGAAAAACAGAAGTTTGTAAACACAGTGCTGTTCGGACAGCAGTGTGAATTGTTCCAGAATAGTGTTTTTGCCGAACAGAAGATATATATATTAACAAAGCTTTTATTTTATAAAATATAGACATTGTATCATATAGACAAAAATATGTTTCATAGAAATGTTCAAATAAAAGTCCCTGAGGAATGAAACTAAGTTTCAGAGGAAAGTATGCTAGGAAAGAAAATAAGTAACAAGGTGTGCTTCTTCTGGGAAGTTCCAGTATTTCGTTTTGGAAACGAATTATTGGGACAAAGGGAAAACCTCTCAGTTGTTTATAATGATTACGTTGATCAACTCAGTTTGCTGGTAAAAATCTTTGGCAAATTCACATCATCTCACAAAAAACCCCACAAATTCTTCGGCAGTCCCCACCATTTGTGTGCTTTAAGGCTCAACAGCAGAGTATCTTCTTAACAGAAGACAAAGAACATCAATTCTGAGGCATTCTTTCAAAATACAATTATTTTAGAGAGAAACCCTGTAACTTTGGATCATAGGTTAGCTGTTTCAGTCTGAGGCAAATACCTCTGAGGCATGACCAATCTGGAGTGCATTGCTGTGATCTGGAGTTGGTCACACCTGAAGAATTCATTGTATCCCTTTTCTTTTACATGCAGAACATCCCATTGGAAGCTGTATTGTAAAATAAATGTTGGTGTGCTATTTCTTTGTTGGATTAGTAGTCTGCTGCTCTGCACCCTGTGTTCCCAGATCACAGAAATATGATGACTTGGGCATAATTAGATGATTATTGCATTTTTATCTAGAATGAGCAATGTCTTTAATAAGAAGTGCAGAGCCTAATGAAGATTTCAGCTCCCCCTCTCTCTTGTTTTGTATGAAGATGAGTAATGTGAAAGTGCATGAGGGGATAGATGAAGCTTCTGAAAGTGATGAATATCCAGGGTGTGAACGCTGCGCTGCAGTCTCCTCTACACAGCTTCCCCTTTACCTCATTCTTTCTCTTCCCCTCTCTCTCTCTCTCTCTCTCTCGCTCTCTCTCTCTCTCTCTCTCTCTCTCTCTCTCTCTCTCTCTCTCTATATATATATATATATATATATATATATATATATATATATATATATATATATATATATATATATAAGAAAAATATAGAACAAATGCTCAGTTAATTTCAGATCACAGAATATAGAGTGAGTCCGTAAATAAATAAATACATTCCGAATTAGTCAGTTTTCATTATTTGCAGAGTTGTACCAATGTCTTTAAACTGGGGTAGTCTGCTGATTGAGTGTAAACCTGCTGCTGTTTCAATTGGTCAGGGAAGAAGGTAAAGCTTGTTCTTCTTTTCTAATTTTGTATTGAAATAAGTTACAACCAAATGTTAAGTACTATTTCATAGTATAGTGGGGAGTGTGCAGCACAAGCAGTCCTAGAGGTTTTTTTTTTCTTGATTATGATTTTTATTGTAACACAATGCAATACATAATAATCTGTAAAACTAATAAATGTTATGTAAAAATAAAAAAAATGTTTTTTTAAAATAACCAAAATTTTTTCTCCTGATTTTTATCTGTGTATGTATAGTATTTACTGAAACACAATTAAAACTTCAATAAAAAGGTAAAAGAGGGCCACCTTGCAATCGAGTAGTCAATAATCTTTCTGAAATTTGGACTGGATTTCAAAGTAAGTGAAAAGTATTTTTTCTCTCAACAATAATAAAAGTAAGGTAGATCCATAATTAATACAGCTACATGTAGATATGGGTCATATGACTTTGTTCAAGAACATTTATCTCGAGGTGAAAGCCAATTGTGCTTACATACACACAGACCTCACTTTTCAAACAAGCCTGAAGGTCTTAATTTTCTGTATCAAGTGCGTTTCATTAGGTTTGATAAAACTGCAGGGTTGTAGCCCTCTAGGGGTGTTGGAGTTTGACACCTATGGATTACGTTTGACATTTTTAATACATATTATTTCTCAAAACCATGAACTGGAAATGTGTATATTCATTTAGAGAATTTTAAAGGTTTTTCACTTACAGAAAGTTGTTCAAAAATAAGTACCCTAATATTTATATTGTAATATAAGCATCTTCACAACTGAATATACCACACAAAATTAAAACTCTTGAGAAATAATGTTTAATCCCACTTCAATTGGATACTTTTAAGAAAAAAACTAGTGCTACACCATGTTCTTGTCATTTCCTCAAGTCAGTTTCCAGCTTTTTCCACTTTGACACTTTGCACATACCTGATGCAAATAAGAAGTGCAAAGACATGTCACCAACTTATCTTAATTCTGCTAAGAAAGACTTAAGATCTTAACTGCAATTTCCTCAAATCATTCTTACAACTCTTCATGATTGTTGTTTATTCAGCCGATAGTGACAAATTAAAACAGTTCCTTTGGAAAAAGAGCAGGACATACAGTAGTTCCAACCCATCATTCTTCTAAGTAACATTTTTTGACTGTTGTTTTAGTAAAAGCAATCCGCTTCACTAAACTAGAACCCTAGTGCTTCTATGAGTCTAGCTAATCTAGAGGCTGTGTTGGGCGCTTAAAATTGTACATCAGCAAAGAACGGCAAAATAGATGCACTCGCATTAGTGCTATGCCTGGCGCCCACTCAAAACGCGAGCGAGATTAATCACCTGTCACCATAGCTTGTTTTCTCTCCCTCTCTTTCTCTTTCTCTCACTGTTTTCCTCTCTCCCGTTCTTCATGTTTTCGTTTGCGGGGGAGAACAATACACAGCTTTGCTGTTAATTCTGCTCTCATGCCCACAGGAGCTGTAGGGTTATGGCAGCTATGCAGCAGACCTCTCTATGTCCGTATGTGTGTTAGTGCTCCATGCACCTCTGTGCAGTTAATGAAGCTGTACGCAACAGAAACCAATAATCAAAGTACAGTGATGCAGCTCTGGCTGACTTGCAATTACTCTCAGTCCAAATCTGTCCCCCGTTGAGCTCCACTTCAGCTTGAGACACCATCGAGGGCAATCGGTTCCGGATTGCTCTCTTCTCTTTGTCACTGTCTTATGGCGCATGGTGGGTGAAACGTTTAAGTGTTTCCATGTCATTTGGCAACTCATGTGACAGTGCTTGATTAACATATTTATGTAACCATTGTCGTAAACCCAACAAAACTCTGAAGAGCATTCATATGTTTTTTTGTGTCACTTTGGTGTATGACAAAGTTACAATGAAATTTGACACATTCTTGAAAATTGAACACAATATTGTAGTACAAAAACAAAAACATGGGTCATACTTGTATAATAAATACTTTATTACTTGAATAGTGTAATCCAATTTCAGTTTAACATCTCAGCCATCACTAAATTGTGTTTTGGTAAACTAAGCATTTGTATGTTTTTGTGTCAGTTTGGTTTTTGACAAAGTTACAATGAAGTCTGAAACGTTCTTGAAAATCATATACAATATTTTGATAAAAAAATAAAAACATGGGTCACACTTTTATAATAAATACATAATTACTTGAATTATGTAATCCAATTTCAATTTAATGTCTCAGCCATGACTAAATTATGTTTTTGTAAATTAAGTCCTGTTTCCCAGCAATGGGTTGCGGCTGGAAGGGCATCCGCCGCGTATAACATATGCCAGAGAGTTGGCGGTTCATTACGCTGTGGCGACCCCGAAAGGGAAGAAAGCCGACATGAAGATGAATGAATGAATGAATAAATGAAGTCCATTAGATATCATATAATTAGCAAAAACCTCATAGGAGTAATTAGTTTTGCCTTCACCATGCCACTTTCAGGCCTTCGCTCTCTTCTCCCCCATTGAAAGTGAGAGTGAAGGTGTAAAGAGCTGTAACTTTCATTATTATCATTATTTTTAATGAAAATGCTTTAAATATTTTTTTAATTCAAGCAGTATATTATGTGTCAATTACAGTTCTCAGTTGTGTGTGGGAAAATGGAGGTAAAAGTCCAAGTGTCAATTAAAATAATGTTTGTGTGGGTCGAGTCAACTGTTTTGCAATGCAAGTTATTCTGACAATATGGGACACAGCTTTATGGCATGGTGAGGCGGAGCGTGGGTTTTCCATTTAACTTGCGTTACAGAATGGCGGCTTTACAGTACCACTCTCAAAATACATTGTCAACCAACACCTCAACTTACACATCCATTTTGCCACATGGCAAACGTTACAGATCTTCTACCCATTCATTTCAATGCCAAGGTGACTGCTAAGCCCCAGAAGTGGTTTGTGATCTAAGGCTAAACAGTCCCATAGCTGGCATGACTCTAGCTCTTAAGATAAATGCAGTATGCTCATCTCTACGCACTGATGATTAATAAAGCAGAACCTATCCATCCCATGTTTGCCATTCAAAGCTGTCTGGGGGAAGAGTGGGGGCTTTTTAGGTGTTCTCTCTTGGTCTAGAGCACTTTCTGACCCTAGAACCTTTTCTCAGAAAGAGTGTCTGGTGGCAATTTCATAAAAAAAATCATGTTCACAGTTTCTGCATATAGTCTTGTAAATTTTGACCTCTACCATACAATTTACCACAACATTTTGAGTGAGACAGGGTTAGCTCTGTATTTTCTTGAACGCGATAATTAATTCACTGTGGAGGGAAAGGCAATCTGCATCTGCAGTTATCTGTGGGGCAGAGAATATCTTCTGATCACAGTCATTACGCTTCAAACAGGAAGTAAATTATATTTAACATATTTTCGTGTGAAGTGGTGTGGGGTTGTTTTAGAGGATGAACACAAACATTTTCAGTTGACAACCACCCAATGCCTAAACAAAATACCATGTTATACTCTGGTCATGTTAACTAGCAGCAGTCTAGTGTGATAGAACTAGTACATTATACTTTAACTTCAAAATGTGAAT
The DNA here is from genome assembly GCA_900490495.1 of Danionella dracula. NCBI lineage: Eukaryota > Metazoa > Chordata > Actinopteri > Cypriniformes > Danionidae > Danionella > Danionella dracula. The sequence goes on along the minus strand of UELW01000289.1, from coordinate 3,987,594 downwards.
GGCTTTTATGCGGATGTAAACTCTGAAAATATTTCCTATTGAAAATGCTCTTTGTAATTTCCCTTACGTTGAAAGATCACTTGATGTAAACATTTATTTGTAAATGGTCTGTTTTTTCTTTTTCTTTACGCTTTGTTATCCATAGATTATTTAAAAAATTTACAACTCTGTGGAACAAGAAACAAAAGGAAAAGTAAGGAAATTAAAGGAAAGGGAAGGAAATAAAATTAAATGAAAGCAAAATAAATTAAGACAAATTCATGAACCATTATTTGTTTTTGAATAAAATGTTGAATCATTTACCTTATGGGTCACTGTTATTTATATATTTATGTCAGTAAGTCTATAATATTGCCCTTATTTCTGCCTGGTTGTTGACCTAATGTTGCCCAACACTAATTTTAACTATAGCTTTAATGAAATTTTGAAGATTCTGGAATAGCCACTTCCTGGCAAAGCCACTTCCACTCCACCTTCACTCTCATCCACAGAAGCAAACACACATGCGGTGAACACGCGTGTACACACACACACACATACAGTACACGCACAGAATGTCATAACCCCTTTTGGAATCTATTAGCTCTCATTTCATCAGCTGCTGTGAGCTTGCAGTGGAAGCTGTTGTGTCAAATATTAGTATACTCATTTACCAAATAACCAACAGTGCAAACCACAGAGCATTAAAATATAACTCATTAACGATCCACAATAACTGTTCACCCTTAAAACATTGATGGAAACAAAAACAAGCGTCACCAATAAACTGAGGTGAAAACAAATCTTTATGTCTTTGTTTTCACTGTAAAAGTCTGTGAAAGAAACATTTACTTTTTTTAAGGAATTGAATGAGAACAGAACATTGGGTTAATTGAAATGGATATATATTTATCATTTATATATTTTTCTTTATATTTTTTGGCTAAGCTAAAGTTCTGAAACTAGTTTTCATTGCTCTCTTTTTTTTAATTTGCCACACACAAGTTTTTTGCAACGTATTTAACAAAAGTGATGGATTTATTTATTCATTTTACTTTTTAAACAATCATATCTGTTACATTAAATGTTATCAGTAATAAAACAGTATTAATATTAAGAAAGTTGGTTTAAATCATGCTGGTTATTATTTTATTTTGATATACTTTATCTTTATTTGGTATACTTATACTTTATGACTTCAAATGAACAACTACATGTTCTATAGCAACATTTTAACCAACTATACGAAAACGAAGCATGAAAAAACATTTGGTCCTTTAGAATAAAAAATGGAACATAATAAAGAGAAAAAGATGGTGCTTCTTTAGCTGTTTTCAGCATCCATTATCAGCCGTTCATTGATGTTAAAATTTTGTTTCCGCAGTAAGAGCACTCATCTCGAAATAAGGTAGTTTGGGATTTGTAAAAGCTATCAAAGACTTCCCCATCCCAAGGCGTCATGCCACCTACTTTATACCCAACCTCCTACACATGTACTAATCAGAAGCTTTAATCAGAACAAGAGAGGTCTACAAACAGCAAGCTCATCTCCAGCAATTACAGACATTTATGAACATGAGTCAGATGATTCTAATGGTGGGATTACTTACAACAGAAATGCAATATATATTGATGTAACGGAGCTATTTATCTTGAGATTTTCCTCTGATCTTGTCATTTGGGATTGTATGGTTGGATTGTCTTGCCAAAGTGAAATGCCTGTGTTTGCCTGATCCAGGACTACACAGAAAAGCGTGTTCCTTTTATTTTGTCATTCAATCATCCCTCACGTTGGAAGTTTAATGGTTTGTTCAGATTATTTTTTTTATCCTCCAGACATCCATGATGAGAACGGGTTAAGGCCTGTCATGGTTTACATCCATGGTGGCTCCTACATGGAAGGGACGGGGAACATGATTGACGGCAGCATTTTGGCCAGCTATGGAAACGTCATTGTGGTGACCCTGAACTACAGGCTGGGAGTGCTCGGTAAGTCATTTGAATTTCAATAAATGCTTGATGGCTTTTATTTTGGAGTGTTTTGCTGACCTTGTTCTATTAGTCTGCTTTTGTTTGTAATAAACTTTTACTGAAAGGGTGCTTTAAGGTGATTTCACATTAACTGATCCACACAAGGGTCACAGAGTTTAAAACAAGGATGTTTTCTTAGTATAAAATATTCAGTGTGAGCACACATGCTGAAGTGCTGGAAACTTCATTTATAGCTCCTAGAAAGATGCTTTTTTACAATGAGAAATATTTCTCATATTGGCAAGATTGATTTGAGTATTTTATGTTTGCTTTTATTCGTGTTTGGATTAACTGTGTTCAATGGGCTGGAGATATTTAATGGTTGGCTTTCAGCTAATTCATTCTCAATACCTTCAAAGTAAACTTGCATTGTGCATTTTAGTAGCCTTATTTCAATGTCATTGTAACCTGAGAGAGGGGTATCTTTGAGTTGCTTCCTGTACTGCAGGTATTTTCCTTTTTTTGAGACTCTTTTGCTTCTGTTTTCATGATATTTGTTCAAATCCAAATGAGAGTTAGAGCATCAAACTTGTTATCTGGTCAGAATGGTTGCCTGGGTGCTTCTTCTCTTATTTGATTAAAGCCTCGTTTTCATCAAAAGCGACTGGCAGTGGCTGGCCAACATGATTCCATTATTTTCAACGTGAATCTGTAGACGTCCGGCGTCGACAGAAGAAGTGATGGCTAGCGATGGCGACTGGGCATGTCCGGCGACGAACGACAAGCGACAAAAGTTAATAAACTTTCAACTTAACCAAGGTTAAGCAGACTTGTTGACTTAATATCTTCCATTTGCTCATAAATGGTCCTTGTTGGTAGTTGGTCCTGTGAAGTAATCTTTTGCTTACATGCACATTTTTAATGCAAGATTCTATATTGCACTGCTGCACAATTATGACATAAGATTAATTTGCATTGAACAATCTCTTACTTCTCTTTTTGGATCATAGTTTAGTCCCAGACTTCCACTGCAGCTGTTCTCACCACTTGTTATCAGTGCTTGCTATATTTAGATGTGCTGGAGTCAAGGGGAAAAGGTATAAGGCTGCTAGAGAGATGGAGAATAGGTGGAAGAGAGTGTGAACGAGGCCTTTGTTAAAGCTGTTTCTGCTTCTCTGGCTGACAGCGCTCAGCATGAAGGTGATGGAGGCCGTCTAAAGTGTCTGGCTGTTTCCCTCTTTATGGAGAGCAGTTTGAAGCCTAGTGCTTGTGAAAAGTTCTGGATGGAGGGTAAAGTGTGATTGCAAAATAATCCAGAGCATAAAAAAACTGCAGAATCGTGCCCTATTGGTACCTTTGTTCAAAGAGCAAGTATGCTTTCTCCTTGACAAACATCAGGTTTTAACACCTCGAAGGTGTCTAGGTGTCAGCATATGTGTTTGTGTGTGCATGTGCGTGTGTGGGCACAGCACACGCTGCTGTCTGGTTGGCCCATACCCAGTCTGAGACCAGCAAGACAGGGTTTCATCTCAGCTGTTTTTAGATCTACCGCCCTAATGGCTTCATCCAGCTCTCAGAGATAGTCAATGATTAGCGGGCAGCATTCCAATGTTAAGAGACAAGTTGGGGGAAATGTAGAAAAAGAAAGAAAAGTAACAGAAATGAAAGGAAAGAAAAAATAAGGAACAAAAATAAAAGGAAAGGAAGGATAAGAAAAGGAAGTGACAATGCTTTTCGGGGTCGCCACAGTGGAATGAATCGCCAACTCTTCTGGCATATGTTTTGCTCAGCGGACAATTGTGTTTACTCAATTATTACAATTACTACATGTAAACCCACGTGATCACTCGGAGAACATGCACTCACCACACAGAAATGCCAGCTGACCCAGCCGAGGCTCGAACCTGCGACCTTCTTGCTGTGAAACAACCGTGCTATCCACTGACACCCTGTTTGGTCTGTCTTCATACTTGAATTAGTTTTTTTAACTTTGCATTACCATTCACAAACAAAAGAGACATGCCCTGTTTGTTCATGGATGTTCATGGATGTTGCGATCCTCTAATTGTGTCTGTCTGTCTGTGTGTATTGCAGTACTGTGTGTATGCGTGTGTGCGTGTGTGTGCATGTATATGTACCTTTTGACTATATGTGTGATCTTGTAATCTTTGAAACCCCTGAACAATTTAACCCATAAAATACACGCTTTTCAAAAGATTTCAGTAATCAAACATCTTTTGATGATTTTATTAAAATCATGTAAGAAGTGGACACAAAAATGTCAAAAACTAAATGAACAAATGTGTTGCATAAATCCTCCATTTGGGTTTAAATACACGCTCGGCCTGCTGCTCTTGTCTGACATCTGCACACGCCACAGTCTACACCACCCTGAAGAAACAAAATAAAATCTTTCAGAAAACATTTCATGATGAACACATTTGAGAAAATCTAAAGATTCCTTCAGTTTTAAAGTAAGGAACCAAGAACAATTTATGGTGCTTTTTTTAAAGACTTTAAATATTTTAAGAGAGAAAGAATACACTTTCAGTTTTTGCCAAAGATGTTTGGGGGTCTTTGGACATAGAGGGGCCAGATTGATGTCCCTCATCTCCAGCCAGAAAAGACTTCGAGGCTCGCTCCAAAGGTGTAGAAACCTTTTTGACAGCCAAAAAAAGGATTGTTATCAGCCTTTGGATTCTGCCTTACAGTCTTCCAAATGGCCCTCTTCGACCACCATTGAGGAAGACGAGCAGGCTCCAGTGCTGTCTTCCGCATCCAAATAATTTTAGAAGCATCCGCTGGTTTGTTCTGAAGAAGCAAAATAAAATCTATTAGACAACATTTCATGATGAACAAATTTGAGAAAACCTAAACACACTCCTCTGAACTTTGTGGTTTTGCTTTAGGTGCTTTCAGTTTTAAAGTAATGAGCCGAGAACAGTTTATGGTACTTTTTAAAGACTTTAAATATTGTAAGAGAGAAAGTATGCACTTACAGTTTTTGTCAAAGACATTTGGGGGTCTTGTGGTGTCTTCCGTGTCCAGATAATTTGAGCAGAGTCATTTCCTGGTTTGCTTGGGACTTTGACTTGCATTTTAAGCACATTTCGGATGTCCGAAACAAACACCAGATTTCCATTCGCTGCTGGAGCAAGCACCACCCACTGGTTAGAGGTGAAGTGGAAGTATAAAGGCTCTTCATCAATGGGATACTCTATCTCAGCCATCACCCACCATCGACGTTTTTCAAGAGCAATGCGAAGTTCCTCAAAGATCTCTGCAGTGTAATAGCGCCGGCGTGATCTCCCTGAGCACTTCTAGTTGTTCTGATGATCCACTAAGGACCAGGAGCAAGAGGAATGATCCCCAGAGGTTGGGGCCTGCTGGTGTCTCTTCTTGGTATTGCCGGAGTCAAATACTCTCTCTCCCTGTGGCTATGAGGAGAAACTGGTGGGTTCAGGCAAGTAGAAGTAGCAGTGCTCTTCATCTATGGGATACACAATCTCTGCCATCGCCCACCATTGATGTTCTGCAAGACCAATGCGAAGTTCCTCAGAGATCGCCGCGATGTAGAAGCATCGGCATGTTGACTGGCTGGAGGCACTGGGAACACTCATGCTACTCATTTTGGCTTTCACTACTGCTATTTAAATATCTCCAAAAACATACTGTAACACAAACAAAGCAAAAAGTTAATTTGCATGGGTGCGTTTTGTAAATGAAATGTTCTTCTTGTGTAGAAAAACGTATTTTGAATGATAAATAAATATGCATTAAAATCAATGTTAACTAATTATATTTTATTAATATCTGTTTTATTTATATATATATATATTCGAACAACTATTAAAACAACACAGTATCTTAAGAATGAAACCCAGGCTGTTATGAACTCCCCTATTTTCTCCAGATATACACTTTTTTTTATTAAACCACAACTAGATTCACTGCAGCTTTTCGTCTGCTTCATGACTCTGAATAAACCACTCATTAATTTAGATGTTTACCTGAGCGATGAAGCAGATGACTAGCTGCAGTGAATCATCTAGTTTTAGTTCAATAACAAAAGTAACATGAAGCTGGAGAAATCATTATAATTTATGCAGTTTCTGTACATATAGTAATGTAACATTAATGTAAAGAATTAATCCTCATGTATGTTACTGAACTGTTAGGTGCGGATGGAAAGCACAGGCGGACCCAATTGCAAGCAAACTGAGAGTCTTTAATAACAGAGCTTCACAACAAAAATCTCCAACAAAATCGCTGGCCCGAGAGGCCACGTAATGTTCAAATCCGGGTGGAGCCAGGCTCCGGTCCACCGGACCGAGAAGAACGGAGGAGTGGATGAGGTGCTCACGTGAAGTCCGTTTTGGGTAGCCGAGGAGAGCCTCCGGTTCCGAGCAACCACCGAAACACAAAAATAAAACAAAAACCCGAAGAGAACCGGACGGCAGATTCCCTCCGACTTGACTTGGCAGACTAGGAAGTAAAACTCAAGGTAAGAGGGTGGTTGAAGAGTAACAATCGTCTGACACAGAAAAGTCGGAAGAGGGAGAATAAGAAGAAAGTCTAATCAGTGCGCAACGGGAACCGGTGCGCCCTAATGAGCCAGGCAGGTGTCTTGAATGAGGAATGATGGGGGGGGGGGGAACAACCCTGAATTAGGGCAGCCTTCTCAGACAAATCCTAACATGAACATTTAAAATATTTTGTGTTATAGAGTAATGAAACAAAAGAGCAGTTACAGCGACTAGGTTTGACTAAAAAACAAAAGGCTATGAAACTGGAGAAATTTAGTAAATTGTTATTTGTTATCTTTTATGTTTACTGTTAGTATTTAGTCGAAAAAGTTACAATTTGAAAGCGTTTCTGAGAGCAAAGTAAGAGCATCAACACAAATTCTAAAATTATTCGTTTTGGTCTATATTTATTCACAGTATTTATATGTCAGGGTTTCCACTGGGTCTTAATAATATAATAATATTTAAAAGCCTAAATTTTAGGTCATAAAAAGTCTTAAAATCGCTGTTCTAAAATATTTCACAAGCCTTATTTTTCTAATGTCAAGAAAATGTTCCTGCATTCTAAAACAACAATGTAAAAATGATGATTAGGATTTCCATAGTCTGAGAAAATGAGCATAAATGAGGAGTGTTGCCAGAGTTTGAGAAAACGTTTATTAATCCTCAAAAACAAAAAAAGTTTAGCGGTGCCATAGTTTGAGAAAAGGCTCACATTCACTTAAAATCGTTGAATGGAAATTGAAATGGAAAGCCCAAAACCCACTTCATCTTTGTTTTCATCGATTAATATTACGTGGTCCGACTCCTCTATTTTCATTGATTAATGTTAAGGTATACAAATTACTAAAGTTTTTGTAGGTATTAAGTGCATCACAGATAAAGATTGAACGCCAAGATTTTAATGTTTATTTTGCTACTTAACAGTCAATGCTTTTAGCACTTGCAACCTGTTAAATTGTTTGTAACCTATTGTATTCTCTTTATGTTACATAGTAGCTGCAACATATTGATAAAGAGGATTGTTTTTTGTAAAGGTATGTCTTGGAGGTGCCCTTTTTCTTCCTCTTAGCAGGAGCTTCCTCAAAATAAGAACAAAATTGGTGAAAGACTTTAGAGTGAGACGTCTGACAAAAATATTAATTAGCTTTAAACATGACGTAAAATGATCTGGTAATTACAGTATGCATGTAGAAAATGTGTGGCATGGGCCTATGTGGGACTGTAACATAAAAAAGAATTTATATATATTATTTAATGCCATCTTTTTTGATACCTTTTTCCATCATACCTTGCATTTTTGTAATGGATGATCTTTCCAATGACAAGTTATTCAAATGTAAATATTAAAAGTATTGTTTGTTTTAACACATTTTTAGGCTTTATGCTGCTAGTGACTGAATCTTTGTCTTTCTGGGCAATCTGCAGTTGTTGCACAGCACAGATTCCCTGCTGTGAAAAGGTAAAATATATTTTTTTTATTTAATAGAACCCACAGAATACACATTATAGAATAAAAATGTATACATTTATTCTTACCTACTCCAACCTCATCAAATTGAGGCTTCCTTTGGATCTGGAAGACAGGCAGCAGGTACACAATTGTTCACCTTCATCTGTGAAGTGGATACATCTTCTGCCAGTCCTTTCCTCAATGGAGAAAAAATATTACCAAAGAGTTTATCCTTCTTTGGCCATGTACTATCACATCATATAGATACTTATTGTTGAACCATATCTGCACTATGTCTAACCGCAGTCATAAATCGTCCGCACATAGAAATACACAGCATAATCAAAGTTAGTCCTGTGCTTTATACAACTAATCAGCCTCAAAAAATGTGAGAGCAAGAGAGACGGGCCGAGTGGTGTAATAATCCACAGCTTCAATGTATTCATTGTTTAGATTGCTGTGTTTGTATAAACTAGATTGGTTTACACTAAACCTTGTAAGTGTGTCGAAACGTCTTGTCTGTACTGTGTATATATGTGTGTGTGCGTGCGTGTGTGTGTGTGTGTGTGCGTGTGTGTGTGCGTGTGCGTGTGTGTGAGCGCTTCAATGGTAATTGCTCCATCTGCAGTCAGGCACATGTGGCTGCCAATGATGCAGTGGAGGCTGTTAGAATGAACTGAGATGTGTCACTGGCACATGTCTCTCTCTCTCTCTCTCTCTCTCTCTCTTTCTCTCTCTCTCATACACACACACACGCACACACAACGTGAGCAGACTACTGATGTGCTTGATGATAGGCAAGACTGAGCCTCGAAGGCATCAAGGGAAGCTTAGTTCCAGTTTGCAATGATGAGTTATTTATGTGACCAGCACTTAACATGAATGGTAATGGTACTGTTCACACAGTAGAAAAAAAACAGATGTCACTCATCATTTTGAGTGCTTAATACTGTTTTGTTCACAAACAGTCTGGCGTGAATGAAAGAGACAATTGCATCGACAAGCGAAGAGTGTGATAACAATATGAACATTCATGAAAAAATCTGACATCATTGAAATACCCCCTCATGCTCAGATCCTTATCTTTTTATGCAAAGCACAATGTACTGTACCATGTGAAGAATAGATTTCGCTTCCTGCAGAAAACAACTACTTCAATATATACAAATAAAGAGTGTTTTTTATTCTTTTTTGAGAGAGAGATCATGTGTTGTTTTTCTTAGCGTTATTCCACAGCATAATCTAATCACACTCATCCGGACAATCCTTAACAGAGTTAAGGTTTGGACTATTACGCAGTACAAGGGAGGATAGGTCTTACTAGATTAAAAGGGGCATTGTTATTGAATAAAGTGTGGTACCAGCGAAAACAAAATCTATTTATGGGAAATTTTAGCTGTTATAAACATTCAAAAAGACAGCCCACCCAATGGAGAGGAATGTTAGATTTTGTTGTTTGACAAGTGGATCAGTTTTTTAATTCCTCTCCCACTTTTTTCTGAAGTACAATATTATTCACTCTGTAGCAGATTTCCTTTTATCGTTCTTGTATTTTCTGTTAGGTTCCTTAAAGAGACTTCAGAGGTTCCTTTGTTTTGTTTATTGTGGTAAAGTTATTGTTTTGATCTTTTCTTTGGGACAATTTAATTCAATCAAATTCTAAAGCGTTCATAGCTCAAAATTATTACATTTTTTCAGAGTTTTTTTTATTTTATATTCTTTCAATAGTAGGTTTTTGTTTATTTAGTTAGTTAATTGATTGTTGTATTTTTTAATTTATTGATTTATTCATACACTCATTTTTTTATTTACTAGACAGATGATTTTGTCTTGGTACATTGAAATACTTCGCACCATCTGAAACAGACATATTTATTTATTTATTTTAATCATTCATTTATTCTATGATTTCATTCTTGTTACATTTAAATAATTATTTATTAATTTATTCACTTATTTCACGACTTATTTGTTTAGCTTTTGAATAACACAATAACTAGCATCTTTGAATTAGAATCACAGCAATCTATTTATGTCAACCTTTTAGACATTTCATAGTTTATCATTTTGATTGAAAGACCCCTCTGCTAGTGTCAACTTCAATCGGGCCTTCATCCGAGAAATCTGCATCTCTCTCATTTTGCTAGTTTTCTACTTGTTTCATATGTGGCAAGTTCTTCATTGATCCCATTATTTGTAATTTAGTTGAAATTTAGAATTTTATGTCATCATTTAAAATTGGCAAAGTTTGAGAGATCAAGTCTGACTATAAGCTAACGTGTTTGCAGTATTTGACAGATGAGTATTGGCTCTTTAAAAGGGGACAGGAAAAGCCAAGGGGAGAAAAGTCAAATAGCTATCAGTTCTCTCAAATGTTTGCATGAGGGAATGAGAAACGCAGGGCTTTAATGGGTCACAGTCATAGCTATGATAAAATATTGCTGCAGTAATAGGGGTGAGAATGTGCTTGCGTGTCTACGGGTCGCGCTGCCCTCAGCTGCCGAAAGGCAAAGATGTTTGTTGCTGTGCTCTGTGGTATGCCAGCTCTAATGACTTTGGTTTCTTGTTCACAAACAGAGTGAAATTTTGTCAGGCTATGGCTGCAGAGGTCAGAGGAGGAAGGCTTCAGCTGAGTTTTTGATAATAAGAGTGGAAAGGAGTGAAGTATAATAGATTATTGACACGTTTAAAGATAACATTGGAAGAGAAATGGATGAATACACAAAGAGGAAGTTTAGTCTGAGGTGAAGGTGGGAGATGACATGGGGAATTGGGAGAAGAGGAGGAAAAAATCATGTGTGATGGTGCAGTGTTTGGAATATAGATTTTAAAGGACACAGAGAACACGATTTTTTCAACACATTCAAGTTCTGAATAAAATTTCTAGCATGAGCATATTGTTTTATACAAAGTTGTTAATCAAACACATATATATATTTTTGGTCTTTAGGTATTTAAAACAATGTATGAAATGCTGAAGAATGGCTTTATACATGTTATATTTGAAACTGGAATTTGTAAATACTATACGTGTACATTTTCTGGATTTTATTGTATATGTTTAATTATGTTAATATTTTAAACAGCTAAGTGTACACACCTCTTTCCCACTCATATTATCCCATTAGATAAACACTGTTTTTTTCTTTTACCAAGGAATTAAACATAATTGTTAAAATCCAATTTTATGGTACATTTATTTTAGGTTTCATTTAGCTTTTATTTTAGGACATTTCATCTTTCTAGTGTGACTCATTCAGCTGTGATTTTCCTCCTTTACATTACAATCAGCTCTAAACACAAACATTGTACACCAAGCTCCATCAAATTGCACTCATCCCCAAGGCAAATGAAAGAGTTGGCCTGTCTTTAATTAGGACTTGTTTTTATTCTTTCTATTCCAATCAAGCAATGACTGATGGTGTTTTAACACAACTCGCAGACATTCACATTTAATGGCTTTTCAAAGCACAAACCCAAGGATTGATCAGATTGAGCCGAATCGTTTAAGGAGTGCACAAGCTCTCGTTTTGGTATTATTTAGAAGCTAAAAAAAATCATTATATCCTATTACAAGTTGGGTAGCTATTATATTTACTCTAATGCGATTAAAAATGATTCCATTTACAGTTTTTCACAATTGCTCTGACACTTTTTTTCTATAGATTTAGATAGTAATAGTAAAAGACTGTATTATTTTACTGCACAATAGAACAATAACAAGCACAAAACTGGTCGAGTTAGTTATCAAACATGTTATTTAATACCAATTTTAACAATTGATTCTCTGATAAAATTGTTCAGGTGTTATTTACCAAAACACTGATGTAAAAATCATGGCACAACTTTCCTAAAAGCATTGTGACAGCTTTGTCCAGCCACTAATAATATAGAAGCATTGCTTTTTTTATCGTGATAGATTTCAGTGATGCATGCTTCAGAAATAGAAAGTCAAACATGCTCCAGGGCTTTTTTAGTTTTTATTTGCCTTGACATTATGTTTTAGAAATACAATGTGTTTGATAAATCAAAACAGTTTAACAAAGAGGCAAGTTAAATCTCTTTTAACCTGTGATAGTAAAGGCACATGACAACTTTTGTTTCTGAAGCAGTTATAATGACACCTTGTTTATGTCTTGTTCTCAATAGGTTTTTTTTGTTTTGTTTTGTTTTAAAAAAAAATCCTGAATATGAAAAGGTTTGAGGCAAAAAACCTTAAAACGTTAACAACTTAAAACAGTTAAATGTAAGACTATATTAGAGGGATTTGAATATTAGCTCCAATGCTATTAGCTAATGTGAAAACGATGCGCGGAATCAAATGTAGAACTCTGAAGCAGTAGTACAACACTGAAAAAAGGCTGTTTTTGTGAAGAATGAAATATTAGTCTCAAGTCACTTCACTGTCTAGTAAAACATTACGATTCTTTACTGCAGAGTAAATCAAGTGCATGGCCATCTAGCTTTTGGTGAGATTGGTGGTTGTCTGCTTTATCTTTTAGTAGAAAAAAATACCATCTTCACCCTTTATTTTTTTTAATTTAAGTGTAACTAGTATATGATGAACATAATATAATAGTTCTAAGTGGTTGAAAAAAGTTGATCTGAATCTGACTCTGTTGGATGCTTTTTACTACTGTTATTTTTTCCAAAATTTTCTGAGAAATAAATCGGTACGTGGCTGAAACCACTGCATACAGCTTAACAACATAAAATGTGATTTTATCAACAGACAAGCATAAAAAGATGAGAGACATTCTATTCACTGGATGCATCCTCTAATTATAAGCCACAAAGTGCATTTGTCATCAAAGTAGCAATCTTTCCATTTGAATGATTATAATATTTTAAAGTTCAAATGCCAAGAGAAAATGAAGCGTATTGAAGGTGAACATATAATGCAGGCTATACAAATCAGCTACACTGCTTTTAAGTCAACAATAGTTTTGTTTGCTACAAGTTGCAGATATTGCCAGATATTCTAACCTGGTTGTTTTTGTTGTCCTTTAATGTTTGGACAATTTTGTCCATTAATGTTTGGCAATTTTATTTATTGGCTATTTGTTCCTTAAAACATTGCATTCCCTTTACATTACATTCATAAATTACTGTATTGCCCTGCAAATGATGACTGATGCTTTCATTTTAAATATGATGGAAATTTTGGGAAATGTTGAACTCATGCAGGCTTTAAATCTTTGATTAGCTTCTATCATATTTGAACATAACAAATAAAACAAATGGTTATTTTGTGCCGCCTCAGAGCTAAACTTTATCACAGATCAACACAATGATTACAAAGAGAGCGGATTAAGTTTTTCAAATATCAAACGTAAATGGTGAATACTCACAAATAAAGCTTTAACTGTTCAAGTTTAAAATTGTCAGGCTTAGTCTTTCTCTGTTCAGTTTTGCACCACTGTCTCATCCAGTCCGAAGCCGTAGCCTCCGGAGGCTGGGACGATTGTGCCCACTGAAGGATCCAGAACCTGGAATGAGACATAGCTTTAGTCTTCCCTTTCCTCTGTTCAGTACTGCATTATCACTTGCTCTGTGAAGCTTTATGCTCTCAGTCCACAAGTACATTTTCGATCTGGTCCAGTCCCGTCTTCTGTGTAACAAATGAGGAGTTTTGATTTGCTCGGTCTGCAGTTTATCAGCTGAGGCACCGAACACAAAGACTTTGTTACCCTGGTCGGGAAGAACTGCAGTAAGTTCATTTTTGCCTCTGATTTATTTTGTGCTACTCTGTTCGGTGTTTGCGCACATTGTTAATCCTGCTCCTACTTCGGCAGAAAGAGAATAACGGAGTTCTGTATCTACATCTGGTTTCCGGACTATTTCCTGACAAAAATGGTATCTTTGTTAATTTTTATAAACAGTTTTTTGCAATAAATAAAAATTAAGTTTTTTTTGTGAATAAAATATGTACATACATGAAGCTTGTGATTAAAATATGTACATACATATGTACATTGAAATAGTATACACATTTTATAAAGCTGTATAAAAAAATAGTTTATGTACACCTTGAACCATCTCAGACCTTTGCTTATCCTCTAGAAAGATTGTGTTCTTTTCAATAGACAAAATAAATGAAAATCAATTGTTTTGTTTTTTTTATTTTGTTTAATTTATTTTTTCATTGAAAGTTTGCAGAAGACTTTTTGAAATCGTTCATAATGAAACTTTATATTGCAAAACTAATGTTGCAAGTTTCCTCCTACCATGATGTCAGAAATCCAGCCACTGCAAGATGTTGTAGACACCTGTAAACACTCTTCCCTCACCATTTAACAACATATATGAAGTTAACAACCTGGCATCCACATATCTCTACACACACAGAAACTGTCAGTCTGACCCCAGAGTGGACCTTCTTAAATAACCAGATGTAGAGTAGAGCTCCGGCCTTGTGTTCAGCATACCTCCAGATGGCCTGGTCCCCATGAGAGGAGGAGCTCTCGGTGTGCTGATTGGTTAATCCTATAAAAACGGTCTGAAGTGCTGGGCTTGACAGCTTGTCGCTCAGAGGTGCAATGTACTGGGGCAGAACAGGGCAAAGGGTTTATTTGAATTTGGACATTGCCTTTCTGGCTGGCTTGCAGACATGCCTACTCAGTTGATTTGTTGAGCTGTGCTTGTGGAGTTTCTTGACTCTTTGCCCTGCACACATTTAGATGCAAATGTGTTGTTTGTCTGGTTTTGTTTTAAGTAGTGCAGGGACACACAGAATGATGGATGTAATTGCAGAGGGCACTATGTCTTGATGTAAATTGGTGTCAAAGAGCAACGATAAAAAAAGGTTCGAGGAAAAAGATAATGAAGAATTATGAGAAACACCACGTAAATGTACCATGGCATGACCTTGGCTTACCATGGGTAATTTAGGTCTATTAAATTGTTATAAAAATATCAGTTCCAGTGAAGATGTCACATTGTGTTAAAAAAAGTTATAAAAAACTGTTGACCTGGACTTACTTTTGTTAGAAAAAACAGCTTCACTCATATTGGGTGAAATATATTCAACGAATTGTGTTCCAAAAGAATCAAGCATGCTAAAATAAAGTACTACAAAGCTTAGATGAAGTTTCGGATACAGTTTTATTTATGAAAAAAGTGTATGATATAATTTTCACATTAAACTAAACATAAATCTTTTTTAAAAAGAAGCTAAAACTTTTGCTGGATAAAACTCAAAACTAAATATTTTAAGATATACTTGAAATGAAATGGTTAACCCAATTCCGAGCTTATTGCTTGTGGTGTGGACTAATGTGCTGTTCATTGCATAATTTTCTTTTTCCAGCAGATGTTCTGCCAAGTTTTCATATCATTGTCTACTCAGGTTTTTTCTAAATCTCAAAAGGATTACAAAATTCTTGCATCAATCTTTTTGAACAAACTCTGACTCATTATAGATTTTGTCATTTCTCCCGCCTTGATAAAACAGGAATTTGGGAACCCTCACTCAATAAAAACTATAGTTTGTTGTGAAATTTAAAAAATTTCCATATTTGCCTTTTTGTGCCTTGTCCAGATCTGAGATGATATATTTTATTAAGTCTTCTGATGTTGTATTATTTAGCCAATTTAAAGAGTTGTCTGTCATAAGGGACAGCTAGCACTTCATTAAGGATGTTTTACATTGGAATAAATGTATATTTGACAGAATGGATGGTGTAAGTGCCATTTTTTATATGAAACAATTTTTTTTTGGGCCAGTGTATAAGTCCCATGTCTTCATGTAATAACCAATCCTACACTGGGGAACTGAAAATCTTTTGTAAAGGTTTTTTAGTATATAATATCCCTCATTGATACATAGCTAAAACGCGCACAATAATGTATACATTTATAATGCTATAGGCAGTGTCTAAGTAAGATCAACACATGCAGAAGTTCTAGTCATCCCTAAAATCAGAGATTTTTACAAAAAAACTTAAGTTTGTTGCTAACACAATAAAACAGCACTAAATAATAAAAAAATAAGCCATGTCATTGTCATCTCATTGGCATCAGCTCATTGCAACATGTTTCTTCATAACCCAAAACCCCAGTGTCAGCACATGCAGGCTTTCACACAAGTAAAGCATTCAAAAATCTTCATCAGTATTCAGAGAATGTAGTGCATGAACAGAAGCACCAGAATGAGGGAGAACTGAAGACAATCTGAGGGAAAAGCATGTTTGGCGCGGAGATGATGGGGAGTAGAGAAGATGAAGATTGAACTGTTTTGGCAGTGACGTTGCTTTGCTGAGATAAGCATGCTTTTCTCCAGCTGCAGAAAGCCTGATCTTCATTCTTAAGGGTTTAGGGATGACAGGGTTTATTGAGGACAATGTTTGAAGCTTTTGATGACATAAAAACATGTTTAAAATATGAAATAAAATCGTCTAATACACTTAACAAACCCTCGCATATATAAAGACTGCTGTAATACACATTCAGAAAGTAATCACTCTTCCGTTCCTTCTGGGACAGTTTGAAATCAGATCAAAGCAGTTTTTCCACCCATGCAAAAAGTAATATTTTTATAATATATTTATAAAAAAATGCATATAATATTAACACCTTTAGCGGGTAGTGAACGGAGGTGTTAAAAACAGATGAAAAGCTATCAAAATATTAACAAGACTATTAGAGATTTCAAATTACATTTAAAAAAAACATTGCAACCCAAAGATCATTCAGCACCTTTAAAATTCAAGGAAAGATAAAAAAAATTGAGAAAATGAGCAACTGAGTTTCTTATATTGATCTATTGGGATACAATAAAATGATATAAATGGGTTTTATTTAGGGAATGATGGGAACAGGGAGAAGGGATTCCTACATAAGGTTAAAAGGTGCCATATTATGCCTGTTTTATTTCATTTATAATACATATTTGACTATCACTGCACCCTTAATAACCTTATAATATAGTCTTAGAAAGTGTTAAAAACAGATGAAAAGGATTTAAAAGTCTGTATCTAGTGACGTAAACACTGAAAAATGGTAGGGAAAATGAATAAGAGGGCGTTATCTCCTTACCATCATTAATTATGACCAGCATTATGTCCAGTTGTTAAATAAAGATCTCAGAAGCCAAAGGGAACTTGTTGGGTTTGTTGGCAGAGCCTTCTTTGGATGGTTTGATAGCTGTGAATTTGAACCAGGATCCCTGGGGAGACAAAATCTGTCCAATACTTCCTTTATTCCAAAGGCTTTTATCTTGTTCATACTGTGAGCATCCCCTGACACACCCATGCCTGGGCCCGAAGGAGTGATAGTTCTATTTCGTGTAGATCCCAGTCGGATAGCCCAACCATGTCTGATTCTGTTTTAACCAACGGACTAATGCAAGCCAACAGAGTAATGCTAATGCAAGGCAAGGCAAGGCAAGGCAAGGCAAGTTTATTTGTATAGCACATTTCGTACACAGGGTAATTCAGAGTGCTTTACATTGGAAATAAAGAATAAAAAGAAAGTACATTTATTAAATTCAAGCATAAAAAAGTAATATAAAATCAAACTGATTAAAAACACTGAAATTTAAAACATCGATTAAAACAAAGATTAAGATTTGAAGTACAGAGATAAAATAGTTGTTCGGACGTTGGTGCTCAGTCGACAAAAGCGTAACTTTCCAAAGCATTCCGAAAGAAATATGACATTATTCAATGCTACTGCTTTTCATGTGATGCTTTAAAAAAGCATGAATAGGACATGCCCCTTTAATTTAAACATAAAAATGTTGTTTTGAACTGAAAACTAAATTGACATGTCCAGGTTATCCATAAAAGATAAATTGATGACATTTATGTGTAGCTTTCCTATTATTTTATTAAACACCAAATATGGATGTTGTCCTTCCAGTTTAGATTTCAAATAAGTTTCAGGTATATCATTTAATAGGGAGCGATTCCAATGTACAAGTGTTGATGCAGTTTTAAGGAATTAAAACTGCATTGACACTAGTCACATGGTGTAAACTGGGTATCCCATTTGTCTTGCTAAAATATCTGTGAAGCGATGTTACTTCTGCAAACACGCTGCTTGCCAAACAAGGTTTCCTAATAGCTGCTAATCTATGCCGAGTGTTGCATTAGTGCCAAAAGAAAAATAAGCTGCATTTGGCCAGTTCTGTGAAAGAAAATATCATCTTTGTTTTCCCTGAATAGAAAGAAACATAACAGTGAAGCAGTGCCAAAAAAAAGGTTAAAAAAGAAGAAGCCGATTTTCCATTTCAATGTAGGGAAAAGGCTAAATTGACTGCAGGTGATATTTCAAATGCAACATCTTCCACTCTTTTCGGCTTCAACCACACAGTTTTTCACTTCATTTTGTTCTGAACTAGAGCTGTGCTATGTTAAGATCTCTCCACAGGACATCTCACAAAACATCAGATGGTGCATATGCTTTCAGCAAAGATTATTCTTTTTATTCAGTCTATTAAGAGTTAGAATCCTGTTAGAATCCATCAAGACATTCTCAAATTCTTATATGTTTTATGTAATTGAAGACAGAGGAAAAAGTGTATGGGCTCGGTTGGACTTGGCTGTGTAGTCATGTGATTAATCAATAAATAAAAAAATATGCTTTATTATGACCATTGGCAATATGAATTAAATAAAAGGTTTTAATCAAAAAGTTTTTGATTATTTCGATATGAAATTAAACATTAGAGGAAGTCAAATGATGAGGTACACCGGTATAAAATCTAATGATGAGTCAAATAGTAAATCTAAATTAAAGCATTACACACTTATTTAAGTTTAAGTTGCTGAACCTGAGATTAGTAGAGGACATAGGAGAGTTTGACCGAGTCGACAGGGGCAGGTACCTAAGTTAATGCGTACCCACTGAGCAGGAGCTATCAAAATCTCAACCAATATATTTGTCAGATGTCTGTTTTTTTTGAGGAAGCATTGAATCAAGTACAGCATCTTTAAAATTCAATGGAAGATACAAAATAGAGAAAAATAACACTAATATTTCTGTTAATGATCTATTAAGATAAAAATGACCTAGGGAATGACTTGAGGCATGGTTTTGATGAGGAAACACAGCTAAACCATTCAAGAAATGTCTGAAAATTTAAGTTTACATGATCAGGCATTTTCCCAGCGATGGGTTGCGGCTGGAAGGGCATCCGCTGCATAAAACACATGCCAGAGAGTTGGCGGTTCATTCCGCTGTGGCGGCCCCGAAAGGGAAGAAAGCCGACATGTAGATGAATGAATGAATGAATGATCAGGCATGTTTAACAAAAGTGAACAAGAACACTGAAGTAGTTGGAACAAAACGAACATGGACATGAGCAGATTCAAAAACATGGTAGAATGACAATAGGAACATGAAGAATGTAGACCATCATAGAAATCAATGACATACTGTACATAAAAGCACTGGTGACCTAAAAAATTATGTTCAAACATTTATCAAAAAGTAATATTAAGAGAGATGAAAATGAAATACCATGAGATAAGTCTAGGAACAAAGGGAACTGACTTATGAATACTCAAGAATTCACAAGATTCATTATCAAACCCAAGACTGTGCCAAACTAGAGACATAGAAGTAAACTAAACTAAACAAAAGTTGAACTAGGCCCAACACAGGGTAACTTTAACCAAGAAAACACTGTGAACAAGAGACAGGATTAGATAAGATAGGATAGATTTTGGTGTTGAAATATTCACAATTTAAACTGAAGATCAATGGCTGCCATTCCAACTGTTCCATTAATTAGATTCTCCAGTTTTTTTCTTGTTCCTTTCTTTGAAACTTTGGTGCAGTTCCATAACTAATTTTCAGATTTAATCTTTCAGTCTGATTAGAATGGATTAAAATGATTTTGATTTGCCGTTAACAGACATATAGAGGGATGCTAATGGCTTGACACTAATGACTAGATGATCCCTGCTATGAATGATTTCAATTACACACATTTGGATCCGATTATGGGCTACAAATAAGTCCAGACTCAGAATGCCAACAGGAGCAGTTGATATCATGAGCCTCTCCAGATACAATAAAATAAAAATACAACTGCAGTTTGTAGTTTACAGACCTTTAAAAATGGTGTAAGAGAGGCGCGTAGATTTAAAGTCACTTAATATAAAGACAGAAAAAATCAACTGGTGTAAGTAAACGTAAAACAATTTTGAGCAGTTTTAAGTTATTGGTTTAAAAACCTTGGTTCCTCTGTCTCCTAATATCATCCTAAACTATAGATTCTAAAGTCAGTGGTGTGTGTGCATGCGTGCATGCGTGTGTGCGTGTGCGTGTGTGTGTGTGTGCGTGTGTTTGCGTGGGTGCTTGTGTGTGTGCGTGTGTGAATAGTTAAAGCGGTTCCCAGAAATGCACATTTATATACTTCCAGTTCACAGGTAATTTATTTATTTTTTATTACAATTATAAAGTCAGCTGGCTAGATACGGTGGTAGAGTATCTGATGACTTTGGACTGTAAAGTTAGTTTGGGGCTATATTTATCCATGTCCTTGTGCTGTAAAATCAATCTTGTTTGAGTGTTTTATATCAGACATTGGCTAAACAGCATGCTATTAGATGAGAGCGTATTAGTGTCTTTAATTGTATATATCAGCAGATTTTCCTCCACAGCTGTCCTCCTGATAATATGTTGAAAAGACAAAGGAAACCCTGTAACAGCATGCCTTTTCTTGTTTACCGCTTTAACCAAATGATACAGAAGAACGCATTCTTATGCGGCATGCTGTGATGAAAGACAAGAGATCTGATTTACAAAGTATGGGATTTTTGTTTTGAAGACAATGCCTACAGCTACAGCATTGCTCAGTTTAGGAAAGTGTTTCGATCATCCTTCTGCTGCTTGTTTTTAAGGCCAAGGGCACTGTGTGGCTCCCTCAGAATGAATGCTTCGATTGCATCTGATAGCAAGTTGTTCATTGAAGCAGGTATCTGCCCGAGGAGCTGAAACTGAGACCTGTCAGAGCAGATGTTGCTCATCCATAGCAAATCTTAGATAAAGCAGCAAGGAAAACAGAATTGACTGAAATCTGGAGCTTTCGAGCAAACTAGGGTGAAAGAAAGCAGAATTGAAACCCTCCACATAATACTGCAAATCCTTTGCTCTTAAACTAGATTTTTATAAGGTCTGATATATTGAATAGCTGTTAGAATGTGACATGTTGAGATGGGATTTTTTTTGTCTCTGTACTTACTCTTCATCATTCCCATGTCAAAATCTTAAATCGATATATATGGATTCTTGTCATCTACATGATAAAGAAAGGTTCACACAATAAGGCTTAAAATGAACATTTCTGAAAAGGTCACATAATCACGTACTGTGAAATGCAGTGTTAAATGATACATTTGTCTGGTTATCCATAGGCCATAGTGTATGTAAACAAGCTGGGTTATTTTGTTGCAATCAAAATCAGATACACAAAACAATTTATAGACTAAGGCTACAGTACGTTCAGATTGCAGGTCGCAATGCCCAATTCAGATTTTTTTTGTGAATCTGAATCATTTTATGGTGCGTTTGTTCACATTACAAATAGCATGCGCTTGCATTCCTTCATTTGTTTCACTCCAAAGTGGCACGCATGCACCACTGGGAAACATCCACACAAATTCATACACTATTGACAATTTTGTTTACCCAATTCACTTATGTCTTTGTTTGAGGAAACCAGAGCACCCGGAATAAACCCACGTGATCACGGGGAGAACATGCAAACTTCACACAGAAATGCAGACAGACCCAGCGAGGCTCAAACCAGCAACCTTCTTGCTGTGAGACAACCGTGCTACCCACTCACAATATTAGTGAATGTAAACAATATTAAAAAAGCACATATTACGGTTACTCTGGAAGCGTAATTAGAAGTGTTTGGATAAAAACCACTTCATGAAGCTTCAAATGTGTCTTTTGGGCTCTTCTTGTAACTTTCTGTTTCAGTTCTTCTCCAGCGAATGGTTTCTGTGAGAAACAGTGTTTAAGTTGGGCTCGTTGATGCCAAACCCAGATAAATGCGAATTGGCTGTTTCTGAACACTCTTTTTAACACATAGACAAGAGACCTGTTCACACCTGGGTTTTTCAAAACTGAGGTCATATTCTTCTAGCTACCAAGCCTTATTTTACTAACATAAATTAGTCTTAGGAATGCGAGCAGATTTGGCAGGGTTAAAGGGTACCAGGCAAGCTGTCCGAGAGAGGTATTCGAGCTCTAGGGGGCGATAGGAGCATGGACACCGCTCCAACGAGACAGAGCGGTGAAGGGGTTGAGGAAAGAGTTTCACCGTGTGAATAACTGGTAGGTGTGGAAAAACGCAGCTTATATATGAGAAATAATGAGAATGATTAAATCAACGCCCGGCTTAATTATCTGCTTCTGTTTCTCCCAAAATCTGTTAAAAGAACTTCACTTCGGTTCCAACATTAAAATGCAGATTTACCAAGGGTTACAAGCCAGTTGTAGAATGCTTGTGTGAAAAGGGCTTTATGTGTACTTAACATAAACTTAGGTTACTAAACTGTAAGCGCTTTTTAAAGAATTAAACTATGACTATAGTAGAATTTTTTAGGATATTACCAAATTAGTAGTTAGATCAGTCCCTGCTGATTTTTTCAACCCTATTTCAAAAGACACACCAGTAGCTTTAAACAAATCAAGTGAAGCTTAATTAGTGGAATCAGGTGTGCTGTATAAGAGTTGCAGGGCTGCTGCCCTCTGTGCCCACCTTTGAGTAAGATCTGTGTCAATTACAGTCACTTAAAAAACAAACAAACAAGCACTGTGCTAATCATTCACTGGAATATTAATATTCTTGTGTTTCCTTTTAATCATGTGACTTATTACTGTTCAGATCTAATTAGTTTATTAGTTAAAAAGAACATATGTCTACATAGAAATTATGCACAATTAACACAATTATCTGGTAGAGACAGAAGCTTGCTTGCTTTGACTTTAATGTGGACTCATATAATCTAAAATTTGATCTTGTTTTATTTGTATGCTTATATTGTTACCATTGTATTCTAAACTATATTTAATATCTTCTATTGAACTGTGGAAAAGAACATAATTAAAATGCACATCATAGGTAAAAGGTATATATGTTGCCATGGCAACACAGGTTTATTAGCATTTATCTGCTGGAAGTAAAAGCATTATGCCATCCATCTATAATTGTTGTGCAACAATAAAGAAAGAAAACTATTTGTTTGATAGCCAGGTTTTTTTCTATGATTAGTTTGTTGAAATCCCTCTGGCACTCAAAGCAGATAAAGCATTCAATGATTGTCTGAAGAGTTTGATATTTAAAAAACATGGCTTCTTGAGTGTCTGGTAATTTGCATGTTTTCATATCAGTTAGGGGTTGCTCAGGTATGTTAACACAATGTAGGGTGCTAACAAAATAAAACTATGGCCACAAATATACATAAACAGGTCTCTGCTTTAATCGCCAATCATAAAGGTAGAAAAATGCATGTTATGACCCCATAATGACTATAGATGACTTATAGAGACTATAAAGGAGGAACCTAATGATTCGGCAACCAGGTGACAAAATAAAGATACAGAGGAAGGAGATAAGAGAGGTATAGCCATATGTCCCAAATCGAAACACAAACTGGAGGAAAGCAGTCATGGGATGAAGATCACATGACTGGTGAGAGCAAAAACACATAAGACATAAGAAAAATAATGTAAAAGATAAAATTATGATGAAAATGACTGTCATTTTAATTAGAAATGACAAAACTTTGAACAATCTGAATTATATTATTTGTAAAACGTATAGATATCTTCTGTTGAAGTTAAATCACATTTAGATTCTGCAGTTTAATAGTGATATAATAATTGGTTGACTTTTGATTCATTGATTTGTTTGTTTGAAACTTGTAACTAAACTAACAGTGTCTGATGTAAACTTGCTAGACTTTATCATGCAGAAAGTAAGCAGTGTCAACAACATATCTGCTCTTTGTCACATATATAGATTTATTTTACAATTTTAATAATTTTTTTTGTAAAATTACATCCCCAGCTAGTCAGCTTCTATAACGATCTGTCAGATACTCTTCTATAATTAGTCATGCTTATGTCATCTTAAAATGTTATGTAACGTAAATGTCACTGTGACACATCCACATACAGGCTTTGTCATTGCTTGACTAATGTTCAGTGTCAAAGGTGAAGGAAAAACCCATCTTATATTGTCCTCCGGTTCTTCTGAGCCTTGAGCTGAAGAGCACCTGTCTTAATGAGTACAACTGACTCTGACATCCATCTTCAGCACTGACAGAAAAGCATTTCCCAGGTGTGGCGTTCATCTTGTGTGAGAGATTGTGGCCTATAAGGGACAGAAGGCTTCATTACAGGACTGTGTGTGCTTACCACTGTGCAGAGGGATATGTACTTACACCCCTGGAAATGATGGAGTGAACACTGAGGCCTGAAGTTTAAAACTCAAGGTTATTTTGATAAGGCTTTGAGTGTCTTGGAGCGAGTCTTGAGGTGAAAACGGTGTGTTGATCCATTTGATATTGCGTGTCAAAGTGAGACTTTTTAGTGTGTTTTTGAAGATTCGCCTTTAGTGTTGTAAATTACATAAACACAGCATTTTGAAAGGGTTTTTATTACGTTTTCAAAATTTATCGGGCACAGCAAAATATCAGTGACTTGTGGTGAGGTTTGTGGCTAATAAACACTTTCATGTATGCAGTTAATATATTTACTAACTACAGAGTGTGTTTCAAAGCTCATATCAGCGTTCTGTTCCTATAAATGACAGATAAATATTGGGTTAAGGAAGAATGTAAAATGTGTAATTATGTGGTATGCTTTCCGAAAAACAACATGGTACATGTTCTCTCTTGACAAAAATCTCTGTGACGTTGACGTAAAAGTTTTGAAATCAAATGATAGAGTCCTTCTATTGGTTGTCCATTATTTATTACTTAACATTTTTCATTAAATTGAAACAATTAGTTCACTCTCTTATTTCTAAAATCACTGTGTGACCAAAATGCCATAAAACGATAAATTCAATAAATACAGGAAGCCTACGAAAAAAAAAAAACATCATAAAACCGCTGCATGTGCTGTAAAGCTTAATTCATCTTGATGGCTTTTGTAAACCACACCACCAAAAAGATGTTGTAGGAGTATCTTCTTTTTAAGGGGGTAGCAGTTTTGTATGTTTAATGTTATGTAAATTGTTACTTTAACTTGTTTGGTTTTCATACATTTATTCATTGTGATTTTTTTTACTCGCTGTCATGTTGCATTAAATGTAAGCTTTATTCTAAATCATAGCTTTTGGAAAGTTAAGCAACTTTAGTTTAAAAGGGATTTATAATTGGGAATGGCTTACACACTATTAATATTGTTATTGTTGTTGTGTCATCATTCTGGCTAACATTGCTTAAATTGAGCTAGTAAAACCTTAATGTCTACTGCAGCATTTTTTTTCTAGGACCAGTAAGTATAGATCATCAATCACAGGCCCCTAGCAACATATCTAGTTGATAATGCTGTACTGTATGTGACGAGGCGGGAGAATCTGGTCTCTTGGATGCCAGCTCTTGCAGAGAGTTGGGTGTTAGTAAGAGAGAGCTCAGTATAGTTGTCAGATGGCATGGGCACGTGATTTTTTCTGCCCTGCGGATAGCGACCTGTGAGACCCCGGTGGATATGATTGCCATGGTTTTGGAGGACAGATGGCTTGTGCTGAGGTAATGTGTGCATTGTATGTGTGTATGTGTGTGTATGGGCTCGCAACAGGGGGATTTAATTCTCACTGACCCTGATCTCGGTTAAGCAGTCTCCACGCTTTCCCCTGTCCGAGGTTGTTGGCATCCTGGGGATGACAATGTGTTCTTTTCTACAGTGAAATATGTTTTTGTATCCTTTTTTGTGTGTACTTTTTACTTTGTGTCACCTCCAGTGAAGGACAAATTCTTATTTTATCAAAGACAAAAATGGAAATCATTCCTCATATGGAAAATCTCACTTCACTACTGAGTTCTTGTGACAAAACAACAACAAAAAAACTAGGGTATACTTTGACCAGAATCCAGTTTCATTCTTTAAAGTTAAGTTCACGATTAATTTCAGATGTCTTGGATGAGAAATCATACTTGTTTCTAAGACACTTCCAGAGAGAGAAATGAAGATGTGCCTAAAATGTAGAATAAAAGCCTCTTAGTTCCATCAGAATCCACAGCTGAACTTTCATTGTGCACCCATAAATTGCTGGTGCCCTTCACCTAACCTGTCGTTCGAAATCCCCTCTACCCCCCAGACACAGCCTTGATTCCTCTGACAGTTTAACCATACATCAGGAAAGGAAAGACCTTCATGAGCAGAGAGTGTCTGGACTCTGTCACCCAAAGGACTCTCATCAGTCTCCCTCTCACTGCTGATCCGTGTCTAGTCAAACTGAGTAGACTGGACACCTGTCTTTATATGAAGCATAAGACAGGAAGAAAGAAAGCTATATGTGATAGGTAGGGGCTTCTGGGATTTCTAGAAGTATGCTCTACAAAAGAACATATGGATGAGCAGAGAACCCCACACTGAATGTCACTCTTGCAGTTTAATCCGTTTCTTAGAAAACTCATAGCCATTCAAAGCTGTGACTTACATCATACATTTTAGTTACTCGCCTCCTGTGAGATAATCTTGGTTGCATTACTGATTAGAGTGGTGTTATAATGATGCATGGAACAGATGGATGCATGTAACAGCGTTTTTGTAAAACTAAGCATGAAAGGAAAAGCTCTTAAGGTAAACCACTTTCTCTTTGCATACTATAGGTTTTATTTTATTTCATAAAAGCTTAAATCTTTCTTAGATTGGTGGCCTCATCTGGCCACCTTTAAGAAGGTGGATATATTGAGTATTCATCTACCAGACCTCTTGTCTGGTAGATGAATACCATCTATATTCATCAACCAGGCCTCTTGAGTCCCTTTGCACTGGATAAAAAATAGCTCCCCTTGAGTTTGATTTGAGTGATTTTCTTTACATTGTTTCAAATGATTTTCAAAACATGCTCAAACTATTGTATTTGTAAAAAGCTAACTATTTGCTAAAGAGGTTGACCTAATATCAAGTAGTTGTCATCTAGAAGGCTAGGTCATTTAAGTGCTTTTTTGAAAGTGAATTTTTTTTTTTTTTTTAACTTTTAAGATGTGGTTATGAATTGTATTTCACTAGCTGGTTATATTGAATGTAAATGTTTGTCTGAGGGATTGAACAATCTGAATTGAATTGTGTTGATTTGAATTACTGATAATAGTAATTTAACAAACCTGAATATTATTTTCCATTAAAAAGATTTAGAATTAGATTTTCTTTCTTTTAATTTCTTTCTATTTGAATTACAATTTTGTAACTTGAATATTGAACTTCTGAAATTTAAAACCACTGATTTTTTATAGGCATAATTATTTATAGATGTATTTTCAAACTTCAGATTTTTTTGCGGAAATTCAGTTTGTAAAAATACAGCTTAAATACAGCTTTTCAAAAAGAAAAAATTCAAAACATCAAATTCAATATTCTAAAACTCAAACAGCAAAATTCAGTTTGTGAAATTCAGATCTAACATAAAGTAGATCAAGGGCCCATCACCAGGGAAGATTAGATAACAGAACAGTCGATTAACTCCATTATTGACTAATAATAAAGGGTTCAAATGTGCAGAATCCATAGTAGTAGTTTATTGTCTTAGATATACGAAAATGGTTTCTTTGACATTTTGTATTTAAGTTTGAAGATTTAGCCAAGGGCAACAACTCACTACAGGGAGTGCAGAATTATTAGGCAAATTGTATTTCTGAGGATTAATTTTATTATGGAACAACAACCATGTTCTCAATGAACCCAAAAAAAATCATTAATATCAAAGCTGAATGTTTTTGGAAGTAGTTTTTAGTTTGTTTTTAGTTTTAGCTATTTTAAGAGGATATCTGTGTGTGCAGGTGACTATTACTGTGCATAATTATTAGGCAACTTAACAAAAAACAAATATATACCTATTGCAATTATTTATTTTCACCAGTGAAAGCAATATAACATCTCAACATACACAATTATACATTTATGACATTCAAAAACAACACAAAAACCAATCAGTGACCAATATAGCCACCTTTCTTTGCAAGGACACTCAAAAGCCTGCCATCCATGGATTCTGTCAATGTTTTGATCTGTTCACTATCAACATTGCGTGCAGCAGCAACCACAGCCTCCCAGACACTGTTCAGAGAGGTGTACTGTTTTCACTCCTTGTAAATCTCACATTTGATGATGGACCACAGGTTCTCTATGGGGTTCAGATCAGGTGAACAAGGAGGCCATGTCATTAGTTTTTCTTCTTTTAGACCCTTTCTTGCCAGCCATGCTGTGGAGTACTTGGACGCGTGTGATGGAGCATTGTCCTGCATGAAAATCATGTTTTTCTTGAAGGATGCAGACTTCTTCCTGTACCACTACTTGAAGAAGGTGTCTTCCAGAAACTGGCAGTAATACTGGGAGTTGAGTTTGACTCCATCCTCAACCCGAAAAGGTCCCACAAGCTCATCTTTGATGATACCAGCCCAAATCAGTACTCCCCCTCCACCTTGCTGGCGCCTGAGTTGGAGTGGAGCTTTCTGCCCTTTACCGATCCAGCCACGAGCCCATCCATCTGGCCCTCAAGACTCACTCTCATTTCATCAGTCCATAAAACCTTAGAAAAATCTGTCTTGAGATATTTTGGGCCCAGCCTTGACATTTTATCTTGTGTGTCTTGTTCAGTGGTGGTCGTCTTTCAGCCTTTCTTACCTTGGCCATGCCTCTGAGTATTGCACACCTTGTGCTTTTGGGCACTCCAGTGATGTTGCAGCTCTGAAATATGGCAAAACTGGTGGCAAGTGGCAGCTGCACGCTTGACTTTTCTCAGTTCATGGGCAGTGATTTTGCGCCTTGGTTTTTCCACACGCTTCTTGTGACCCTGTTGACTATTTTGAATGAAACGCTTGATTGCTCGATGATCACGCTTCAGAAGCTTGGCAATTTTAAGAGTGCTGCATCTCTCTGCAAGACATCACACTATTTTTGACTTTTTGGAACCTGTCAAGTCCTTTTGACCTATTTTGCCAAAGGAAAGGAAGTTGCCTAATAATTATGCACACCTGATATAGGGTGTTGATGTCTTTAGACCACACCCCTTCTCATTACAGAGATGCACATCACCTAAAATGCTTAATTGGTAGTAGGCTTTCGAGCCTATACAGCTTGGAGTAAGACAACATGCATAATGAAGATTATGTAGTCAAAATACTCATTTGCCTAATAATTCTGCACACAGTGTATTTGTGAGTAGTGAGAAAGATAGTTGAAGAATTGCATTTGTGTGACTGCGTTCTGTTCAATAAATTGCACAGACATTCACACAGACTGTGTGGCAGATCAATCAGCAGCTTTATTCCAAAACAACTTCAACTATTTTATTTACCCAGTGTTCATCTTTTAATATTATGAAGGAGACTCTTCTGCAAATGCAGCTTGAATCTACTAAGAATTTTAACTGGCATTATGTGTGCCCCACACTGATAATCGATAAACCAAGTCCTGCTTTTAAAAGGAACAAAACTGAAAAAATTACACAAATACCTTCTAATAGCTTCTAATTTTCTGAATTACCAAAATGTCTGTTTACTCTTTTTGTTGCAAGATGATTGGATCAGAATCAGTTAAATGGGTTTGATAGTAATTGAAAGCAAGTCTTTTGAACACCAGGAAGATTGAGAACAGACAAAAGGAGCTATTCTCATTTGTAAACACTTTGAGATTCACGTCTCAGACAATTCTGGAACTGACAATGTTTGTGTCTTCTCACACACAAGCAAATAGAGTGATCTGTTTGTATACTTCATTCTGCTCCATGAGCGGTGAAAATGGTGTCCTGGTGAGATAGAACTTTTCTTCAAAGGGTTGAAACAACATCCTCCACAAAGAGACAACGACCATGAATACTGCACAAATCTTGGCTGCATTTAGGGCCCTGCAGTCATTGCTCAAATAGCTTAATTACCAAAGATTGCTCTCCAATGCATTATTAAGCCCACTTAAAGAATTTAAATCACACAGAAGTTTCCCACAATCACTGAACTACCAACAACGATTTTATTATTTCTCATTTTCACATTGTGTCTAATGGACTAATTGCACTTGTGTCTTGGCATCTGAGCTGACAATGATGAAATGAAACTTTCTTATCTATTTTAAATATGTTTTGCCCAGAAGAAGCAGGTAGTCTAACACTCCTATTTGCATTGCTCATAAGCTTTAAAATGAATTTTGCGGGGTCAGCCTACTGGTTACGGTAGTGAAGAGTCAATCCAATATGCTTCCCTTGTAAACATGCTAACATTTAGAGAAAAGAAATTCTCTTTTTAGGTATTTCTATTCTAGGTTTTATAAAAACCTAATAATCTTGGTGCATATATACACACATACTGTACATACCCTGTAGGCTATAGATATTGACATGTTTACTTCACTTTGCAGAAACAAATAAACATTAGGAGATGCTATGTCAACTTCCGCTTTCAACCTGTGCAAAGCTATTTTTGGAAAACTTTGCTGCTCCTTGATGAAAGCAGCTGTTGCGCGGCGATGACAGGCAACACCACGTACAGTGTATAAACAATAATAGACCAGCAAGGTTTCAGTTTCAGAATTTCTGCTAAACCCACATTTCTTCTTTTTTACATCTGGAATAAGCAATGCCAACACATCAACAATTGACTTGCTATGTTGGCAACACAGTGGTGCTGGGGGGTATGTATTTTGTAGATGTTTAGAAGGGAACATTTTTTCAGTTTTGTCAACTGTAATATTCCTCAAAGTTAAAGAAAAAACTCATATCAGATCGTATTAATAAAATCGTGTCTTTGTATTAGGAGCACATCCAAACTATTATATTTTTTCAAATCCTTTTTTATGTAAGCTGGAGACTATTCAACTATAATGTAAAACTGGAGCAACTACAATGTCCCTTATTGGAAATAACAATAGAAGGGGATAAACGATTAACACATTTGGTGTGGGTTGCTATTATTATTATTATGATACTATTATTGTGTTTTCCCTCCACGTTTGTCTTGATTTGCATTGTCATTTTCTACATGTTCTTTCAAACCTGTACAGGATTTGTTGTCAATTTGCTGCCAATTAACCATCATCCAATCGATATATTCTTCTATCCATCTCAAACTAGTTGCTTGAAAATTATTCTAATCTTAGTTTGTTTGTTTTGTTCTAATAGATCTTGCTATCAATCTGGTATTGACTTGTTGAGGCTGTGTCTGCTGGGTGCATGTTCTGTGAGTGCACTGTTGGGTGCTTTGTTCTGGAACTTCAAAAATATTAACACAACATAGTTTGAACTCGAAGTCTTTTTTTCTGTTGTGTTTGTGTGACAAACTTATTTTTTTCTTGTCTGAAAAGAAAATATTTTTATTTTATTTTAAGATTTGTTCTTTATATCATTGAATCGCTACAATCAGTCAAAGAAAATAGAGCAAGAGAACAGGAGTATGTTAAGAATACATCATGGTCTAGAAAAAGACATCATCCATCAAAATATGTCCATCTGACAATGGCAGAATGGCACCAAGTGGAGCAGAAAGAGGACTCTATCAATTACTGCTAAGGTTTTTGCTGATAGATGGGGAATATTTTGTCCTCTACAACAGCATGGCACTGATGCTTATCCTGCTTTCTCACAATACTGCCAAGACTTTGTCTAATAGAGTCATATAATAAAGAATTACTTATTTGTGCCTCTGGGGCCAAAGATAAAACACCTCACTGCAAGGACTAAAGATTAAACATCTTCCACTGGCTAAGTTTATAACCGTCTATGGGAGAATAATTCATAAATTTATGAATCCAATTACATTTGCACCACAAATTGGTCCAAGTGTGTGCAGTCTTTGGTCCAACCAAACGCTGCCTCTCTCTCGTCCACACACAAAACATAAACTTCCTCCTGAACTTTTATGAGAACTTAGTTAGATTTATGTACTGTACACTACCAGAGCTTTAGGGCTATTTTTACTAGTGGATCCTGCAAGGCTAGCAGTCCTTCTCTAAGGGGTGTCAAATAGATTCTAATTACCTCCGCAGAATTAAATAAACATACACTAATGGATCATGGGAGGCATAGTCTAGCTCCATGAATGTGTAACCAATTGCACTCTTCATGATTCATAGAATCTAGAAGAGCCGGAGACTTCACACCAGACCAGCACTCTCATGCAACTCTCTCAGTTACCCCAGAACCAATCAAATCTCAATAGGTTAATGGAGTCATTACTCAAAAAAATTACATGGGAGAAAATTTAAGAGGCATTGGGAATATGTTGTGGGTTTGGGCATTGAAGTTCCCTGATATTTATTTTCTTTCTAAAACCAATTTTGACTGTTGTTACAATGATCACCCCTGATGTGCACATTGAAACAAGTCCTTCAAATTAGAGATAAAAAAAAGTTTAGCACATGTCTGTTACATTTTGAGATATATGAATCATTTGAAAAATTTCATCATGTTTTGTGATGAGTGTAGGTAGCTGCATAAATTATACATTTACCTAAAATTACTTGCTCTTAAAAAAAAAATCTTAATTATGTGTCGATTGACCAGGACTTCAAAAGAGCAGTTCTGAGACATTCATATTGGCTGAGCAGAACTAATGCCATGAAGAGAATGTTTCCTGAGCCGACCTTAGTGAAACCGATCACTCTAGCGGCAACATTTTCAAAAACATTGTAACTTTGCATACATTGTTGTTACCAGCCAACTAAACACATCCACTAAAGAAAGTTCCATGCCTAATGAGGCCTTATTCATTCCTTTTCAAAGCCTTTAGAATACATTTTCGACACCTTAAGAATAGCACTGCCCCTTTTATAATTTAAGAATGAAATTTCTCTTTTAGAACTAAAATATTAAATATTTATCAAAAATAGCTTCTTTGAACAACATTTTTTTTTGCTCTCATGGCAATGCTAAGCGGCACACTCTTTTGTGAAAATTCAGGACCACCATATATAGGAAACAACAAACACAGAAACAACCAAGTAATATTTAAATGGGGTCTTGTGTTACATCATTTTGCTCTTTTATACAAATAGTTAGTATTGTATTGTACTCTGTGATTCAGATGTTTCATGTTTTAGCACATACTGGGCACCTTCCAAGACAAGTGAATAAAAGCAGTGGATGCTCTTAACCTGATTGGTCAGGGGGTAGGTATTTGAGGTTAGTAGGTGGGTCTAGTTTCAACAGGGGTATGAAGTTTGGGCACTTTATACTCCCAGAAAAGTCAAATATGTATTAATTAATGTATATAACTACACAGTTCATTTAAATATACACTTTTCTAGTCATTTCATTCTTCTAAGAAGGTTCAGGCATACATATGAACAACAAACAAACAAAAAGTAAAGTTTTATGAAGCATTAAGCTGCTCAGGTTATTTCTGAGTTTCTAATTGGAGCCTGACATCCTGCAAGTGAACCACAGGCTGATACTCTACATAAAGCCCAAAGTGACAGACTGGATCATGTTTCTTGGTACCCCTTGGTTAGGTCGAGGGTGGAAATGTAGCGTGCCCTACACAAACGGTCCAGGAGCTCGTCCACTCCGGGCAAGGGATAGCTGTCAAAGTCAGAGATCTCATTCAGCCGGTGGAAGTCTTTGCAGAAGCGGAGGGTGCCATCTTGTTTGGGGACCATGACGATGGGGCTGGACCATGGGCTCCTTGATGGTTAATTACCCCCAACTTCAGCATTCTTTGCCCTTCCTCCTCGATAGTCTTCCGACGGGCTTTCGGGACTCAATAGTCCCCGGTGGTATCTTTATTTGATGTTGCACGGCGTTGGTTTGCCTGGGGATAGGAGAGAACTCATCCTGGAACTGATCGACCAGGTGTTTTTCCTTCTTCTGGATAACCGAGAGGTCTGGGTTGATGTCGACCACCACGGGTTCGGTGACCGCAAGCGTGGCCAGCTGGTCCCTGGTCCCCACCCATCTCTTCAGGAGGTTGACGTGGTAAATCTTCTCCTGTTGCGGAACGGTATAGGGGCCTTGCCAGGTACCCAGGAATTTGCAGGCAGGGGACCATGAACAATACGCGGTCGCTGGGCTGGAACTCCCGTGGTTGGGCTTCCCGGTTAAAGTGGCGTTGTTGGGCCTGTTGTACTTCCGCCATGTGCATGACCCACTGGATTTTCTCCTTCATCCAGGTGACGTGCTCCACCACGGAGGGGAAGGCTGCCGGCTGCTGCTCCCAGGCATCTAGGGCGGCATCTAGTAGGCCTCGTGGTTGCTGTTCAAATAACTGCTCGAAGGGAGTGAACCCGGTAGATGCTTGTGGGACATCTCGGATGCCTAACAGGACATAGCATTTTATTAAATCACTCCACCAGTCCATCCATCTGTGGGTGGTAGACTGAGGTTCGGAAGGTTCAGAGGTTTCATCTTTAGTACCCTGATCGGTCAATATCTCGGTCGGGATCCCCAACCGGCTGTTCTGCAGCTCCTGGGCGATGTTTTTGGCTGTGGCTTTCCTCAATAATTTCCTTTAATCCACGACCACAAGAATGTATTCGTGGCTCGGGCAGACTTCGGTCCATCCCAATGCTCTCGAAGTGGAATGAGTGGACTGGGGAGAGGTTTTTTTGGCGAGATCACCTGGCAAGTCGGGTACGCCTGGCAGAACCGCTTCATCTTGCCAACCAATTGAACCGGTCGCATATCCTCTGGATGGTGTTCGTTGTGCCCAGGTGACCTGCCATGAGGTGCGTGTGTGCCAGCTCCATCACAATCTCCATCTTGGACCTTGGCACCACCAACAGATGTTTCTAGAGTACCAGAGTGAGTGTAAACAATAGTGGCAGCTGGGGAGTTTGCAAGGGTTCAGTTGTGATTCTTCTAAAATCCTCGCATTCTCCACCAGTGTAGTGAGGTGAAGAATCATACGGAGGGGTTTTAGTGGAAACACCCGGAGTGTGGCTTTATTTGCAGACAAGGTGAAGTGAGTAGATGGTGAATCTTGTGCTCAAGTGCTCCGGTCAGGTTTGGTGCTGGTGCTCGCGGTGCATCCTCTTCTCGGGAATGCCCAGGTAGAGTGGTGAGTGGATCAGGCCGACCAGGTTCAGTTGCTCTTTGACGGGGTGAGAAATTGGGAAACAGCGATTAGCACATACAGTCTTCATCCGAGTGGATCTCTTCACTCTGGACTCCTTTTATTCCCTGCTGCAGATCAGAGGCAGGTGTGCCTGGGCTGCGCTGATTAGATCTCTCGGTTGTCCGTAGTGAGCAGGAGATCGCTGATTGAGATGAACATTGCTCACAACCCATAGGGTGAAGTGTTTAATTAAATAATTATTCCCTGACATTCCAAATTTCAGATGAAATCGTCTCACTGGAAAGGAAGTGGTCAAATGATTATCAAGACAAGCACAATCAGAAATCCAGCTGACTTTTTAAATTATAATTATTTTATCAGAGTGCTAATTCATGCAGATTCTGTTCAGGCACACTTTCCTGCTGAAAGTCACAGTTTGGTTTTTCACTAAACATCAGAGATTTCTTTCTGAGAGATTTTTTTCTGTCTCTGCTGCAGTAGTTTGGAGAAAAAATTTAACATTTAACATGCTCCTAGAGGGTTTTAGGAATCAGATATTTTAATAACAACTTGTTTTGAACAATGTGTACTTATTTAAAGCATTTGTTAATATCATATCTTATAGTGAAGTGATGACTAAACCATCAGGTGCTTTAGGAAAAAGATTTAAGCCTTTAAAATCTTATGGAAAAAAATACAGAGATAATTCTATTGGCAAGGCATGTAGAACACTTGGACTTGGAGAAATTTTCATAGGGCACAATTTAGTAATGCAATGTGAAAAGCACAGTGAATAATAATGTGAATAAGACTATTTGTGTAGGAACCCAGCAGGGATTTAAATGTTGAATCACTTTTGAAGCAAAATCAGAATAATAGTTGAGTGGTCGTTTGATTTGGTTTTGATATTTGAAAGATTTTGTTCATGGTTGCTCTTTGTGACTATATGGAAGTGTTCAACTGTATGCATGTATTTTAGTCACAGTTTTTTTTTTTTTTTCAGATTACTGAACTTAAACCTATTAAACATTCTGTAAGCCATTACTGCTTCCTCTCCAACTTAGTATTTTTTGTAAGAACCAATAATTATTCTAGCACAATGTTATATAGGCACTGTATCACCTCAAATTGAGATTGAGGTCTGCTGTGGATTCGGTGATTGGAGTTGATGAACTGAGGGTAATTTCCCATCAGCCTTAATGGTGGTCATTATAACTTGCCCCTGCACCTTCAAGATGTGGCACCAGTCTTTATTACAGCTCTTATTACGTCATCATGAAAGAAAAGTCGCTGACCAATAATTTCTCAAATGAACATCTCAGCATTGTATATCTGCAAGACCTGACTGTATTAAGCTATTCCAGAGTGTTCGTCTCATCAACTTTCTGGAGGATGAACAATTCATCTATAAGCCAGAGGGATTATTATCCTGACAGTGAGCACAATTAGACACTATTACCATCATTCTGTCAACATTCTGCCTTTTACTCCCTTTAATCTTACATCTCTTCCCTACATTTAGAGTTTAATGTAAAATGCCAAAGTGGATTAGACTCCTATTGAAGACAAATTGTGGATTTGCCATCAAGGACAAGCTTTGATGGTGGCTGTTATTATTCACTTATAAAATTAGAGCATGTCAGAAGGAAAAATAAAACAGAGGATTTCCTTATTGTGGCCATTTATATCACAACAATGCTAAATATTCAAGCATACTGATCTTATCTCACTGGTTAATCATTCTTATTTGGGGGGAGAGATGATGCATACACCACTTATCAACTGCTGGTGTTCCTCAAGGTTCAGTCCTTGATGCTCTTTTCTTTTACATCCACACTATTTCCCTGGGCCCTATCATCTACAAACATTAATTATTTTACCACTGCTAAGCTGATGACACCCAACTCTATCTGTCACTTCTACGAATTACTCCTCAGAACCCATCCATGTAGCGAATGCCTGAACAACATCTCTGCAGGAATGAAGCAGCAGTTCAATATGCCAATTATAGAGCTGCTAGCATCCATTCAGACCTCGTGACTCAGCTGGGATTCTCAACCATCACCCCTTCTTGTTCAGTCGGGAATCCTTTAATAATTTTGGATGACCAGAAGACCTTCAAAGATCACATGGTCAAGACATCTTGAGCGCGCAGATTTGCCTTTTAAGGGCGTTTCATAACAGAGCACACAACTCAAATTCTGGTTCAGGCTCTTGTCCTATCTAGACAACTGCAATGCTCTTCTTGCAGGATTTCCATGAAATGGACTCAGACCTCTTCAGGTGATCCGGAACTCTGAGCAGATGATACTCTTTAAAGAAATGTGAAAAAAACTAAAATAAGCAAAGCACGTATTCTTCACAAACCGCGCACATGTTTGTTTAAAAAAAAGAAAGCGATTAATAGAAGAGCTGACTAGTGAAAGTTTTGCTTTTTGTTCCCATATTCGGTATATTCAGCACATAATATAAACTAATAAAGTCACGCTGTTGAGTGAGGTGTTTTATGCAGACACTGCTTTATATACTGATCCATTATCTTATTCTCCTCCTCTTCTGCTGAGGTTATCTGTGTATTTTATGGTTGCCTATACCCGTCGTCCCACATGCCAACATAATGGGAACATAAAAGACTATGTAGCAATGTTACATTAAATTCAGGAGGTTTCGATTTGGTTGATTGCTTTCAGCAGAGCTGCTTTTTTATTACAGTGCAATCCTTGGTTAACCTTTGTATAATAAAATATTCTTTGGAGGAAACAAAGTTCACAGATTCTGACCTCATTATAGAAGTCTGCAGAATATATGTCTGCTTCCTTCAATAAAGTGTGATACTCTGTATTTATGTCTAATTAAATGCATATTATCACTTATACCTATATTTTGTGTGTCTGTTTCTGCTTTATTTTCTAGTAAAAATGTTTTTATTCAATTGCATCATTAGTTTTCAAACACATATCTAAAGAGGATTATCTATTAATAATGAACAACAATATGTCAGTGCGATCTAACCCTAGCATGTATACACTGTAAATAGTTTTCTAGAATTAAGAGTGAGTGAAAGAATTAAGTGTTGCTCTCTTTTTGATTTTTGACCAGTTGTTTATGCTTTAAACTGCAAAATGTATGACCTGAACTGAACAGAAGGAATGAACCAGAGAATAATTTAAAACCAAAGAAGACATGGCCTCTTAGCCAAAATGGCCTGTTATAAAATGACCACTGTAGCTTAGATTTTGTTTATAGAGAGAGAAAAAAAGTTTTCCAAGGTATCAAATTTAATTTGTAAAATAAATGAACTTTTTAAAACTTCTGTTTTTCAAAATTCATACTAGAATTTCCAATTCTATGAAATTGAGTTAGCATTGTTCATCAGTTTGAGCACCAATTAGCACAATGTTAGATTGATATAGAATCAAACAAACATGCAGATAGATGGATTTTTTAGAATTTTGAATTGGAAGCAATTATAATCAGGGTTGTGTCCCAGCATTGACAGTTCAATCTTTGCATGTTTCAATTTGTGCTCTTTGAACTGTGTTGAATTTCTCTTGAGCAGAGTACAGAGAACATATTCAGGTTAACAAGACCTACTATGTTAGAGTGAATTTCTAACTCCAAAATAGCTTTTTGAAGGATTTAGATTTATAGACAGGTAAAGCAGACAAACTCACAAAACTCATCTGAATATCCATTAGAGACTA
Organism: Danionella dracula; assembly: GCA_900490495.1. Taxonomy (NCBI): domain Eukaryota; kingdom Metazoa; phylum Chordata; class Actinopteri; order Cypriniformes; family Danionidae; genus Danionella; species Danionella dracula. The sequence continues at coordinate 3,948,785 of UELW01000289.1, read as the reverse complement.
TTCCCTCTTATAAAATATCCTGAAATCTTGCGGCCCTCCAATTTCCATATAATCTCTGTTCCACGATACATCATTGTCTGGTCACCGTCTTTGCTAAAACTCTGCTGTGTCAAATTACCTTGTTTGAGAAAAACCTAAACGTACGTACTCAATGTATGATCATCATCTGTATTTATTTTGTCATTGGTTGTCTTTTTGCTGCTTTCTGGATTCTCCCAATAGAACTCTCATTCATAACCGTACTGTATATGACCATACCCTTTCAAGAGGCATTCATTCAGTGCTATGATATTACTTTTCATAAGGAATAACTGTTATATGTTTGCTAACCCCACTCACCATTTGTCATGATCATTTTTATTTATTTTAATTCATTGAAGGTTTATACTTTAACAAAGGCTTATTTGAGATTAAATGTGACCTTCACTGATTCACATTTACTGATTCATTTTTATATGTTGTAGATAACCCAATTGCATTAGATACATTTAAAAACAGCACAATCCTGTAAATAAAAACGAATTAATGTTTACAATTGTAACTGGCATGGTTTAAAAGTCTTGAAGCATCTTTTTAAAAAACATGCCTTATTGTATTTTACTTATTATTCAAATGGAAAATGTGATTTTTTTAACTGTTGCAATGGGTTCCAGCAATCATCTTTTACAATATTATATATATTTATTCAGTGGACATCAACCAATTTTTTTCTACATTTCTTATAATATCATGTCAAAGTGCATTCCATTCTCCAAACTGATGACACCTCTTTACTGTAGCTTTACGTTTGACTTTTTTGTCTTATCATATGAACTAAGCTGTCTTGTTTAAACGCAACCATTTACTTTACTACTCCCTGGGAAAAGATAACTGTTTATAGAGTCTACTTTGGGGATTGTTGCTGGTGTATAGCTGCATTCACCTCAGACATCAATGTGAGTGGCCTTGTCTGCCACAAACACATCGGAGATGTGTTAGGTATGCAGTTGGAAACGTTTTAGCAACATGTGCCAGCTGTGAGTCACACCAGATCTTTCTGTCAGTGTTGCTCTGCCATCTGATCTCAATATAGTGTTTGTAAAGGTGACCTACATTTCAGTGTGCGGCTCTCGCTGGCATCACTGTTTAATACAGTAAAGGATTAGGTCTTCTTACTTTGAACAACAGTGGTAGCTGCATCAATCCCGGATGAAATCTCCAGAGTGTTTTTTTCTAGCACTAATACAATAGTCTTTTTGAAATGTATGGATGCATTAACGCTGTAATGTGATACTTTGTTCTCTATGGGAAACGCTTTTATCCTTTTGTGTGAAAATCGTTTTCATTAAAGATGAAAGAAAACCTTTAAACCATTAAGAACCTTTTTATAAGCATGTACATCGTCAGTGTGAAACCTGATGTACAACAATTCAGTTATAATATATTCAGTTTTAAAACAAGAAAGATTGACATATTGACAGTTCTTTTATTGATCATTTTATATCCTACCCTTGTATCTGTATCAGCCTATTTTTTTCTGTTGAGGGGTTTTTTACTTAAAAGCAATATGATTTTTTAAAAAGTAATCATGTCTTGGAATAAATAGAGATGAGAAATACACTATAAAAGGTCTCATAAAATGTATTGGCTCTATTACAAATCTTTCCTGTGCTGTTCCAGAAAAAGGTTTTAGTTTTTTTTTTTCAGAGGGAGAGAGTCTTTAAAATTGTAAAATGGCACTTAAAAAATGTAAGACTTAAATTATTTTAAGTTAGTTATTGAAATTTATATCAATTAATTTTTGGATGGATTACACAAATGCAAAATAAAATATTGGCAATATTATGAATGACTGAGTTTGAATTTGTATTTTGAAGAAATAATGTATTATTAATTTCTATGTACTACAGACATAGTTCTGTTGTACGTTTGGGACATCAGGTCTCCAAAAAAAGACTCTTGTGAAAAGTATTGCAAAATTTATTAGCCCCTGTTAGAGGTACTTGGTGGCACATCCTTCATCAGGCCCTCCTCTTGTATTAAATGTGTTAATGGGACCTTAGTAAAGTCTCGGGCTAATAAATTACTTCCTTAGAGCCCTTCCTTAGAGACTGGACAATGGCGCAGATTTGAATCTCTTGACTACTTTTGTAAGTTACTCATTGGTTAAAGACAGAGACACTATGTCAAGTCGTTTTAGTTTTGCCCAAATTTGCAAGCTTGTTAAATGCAGCTTGCAAACATCCTATGTTGGTTGAATTAAATGTGGTTCAAGAGTCTCAAGAGGAACTATATGTTAAAAGTCACATTGATTTGTTAGTTTTAATAAAAGAGGTATCAAAGTTTGAAGGTACTTCTGTTGCTTTGACAATCACTAATGTGTTTAGTGTATTCAAAAACATTTTCTGTACAACTCGTTTTTTTAATATTATCACAATTTAAGAATGTTTTTTACTTGTTTTATTGGTTTGTTTAGAAGCAAAATGCATTGTAATATGTTATTAACTGTAATCAGTCCAAAAAAATACCCTTTCACACATTCTTGCTTTTTTTTAACAAAAAGACTGTTAAAGTCCCCGTAAATACAATTAAAATATTTAGTAAATGCACATCCACAACATCAACCCTAATTTACATTACCTAGTTGTAATTTACAACATAGAACTCTATTTAAGCTTAATTTGCATAGCTTTAAACCTTTTTTAATTCAGAATTGAAAGTAAACTTGAAATTTAAGTATAACTGCTGGAAGATGTATGAAATTAAAGGTAATTTTTAGGTTTCCATCTCCAAGGAGACGCAGAAGTATTGTAGAAAAAAAGTTAAAGTTTGACTTTAAGTGTGGATCAGTGTAATTAAAACACAGGTCTCCAGCATACCAATTACTGAAAGTACAATTGTGCCAGTTAATGAAATGAAGTCCAAATATTTCCAAAGTATGCATCACACTGTTATCAACAGACACTAAACTATGCTGCAAACCAATAATTTTCTAATCGTTGTGTGAAATGACATTAACCCTGGATAAATATGCACATCTACATCCAGCATTGAATGACTAGCTAAATTGTATCAATTAATGTGGAAGTAACCTTTTACATGAAGATGGTTGAATACCCTTATTAGAGTCTTAAGTGCAACCTTGATCTATCCTCTGTGCCTCAGCCAACTCCATGTACCCAAAGTAGCTTCTTCTTCACAATGACTTAAGTGAAGTGTTGCTGGTTCAGAGGTAAAAATGAGTGAGATTTGAGGGCAGCCATTAGTGCCCTTTACATGAAGTAACCGTGGCATGCCATTAAGGGTCTCTTTTTAGAACTCTGCTTTCAGCCTGTTCAGAAGTCAAGTGTGCTGCTTCTTTTGCGTATGCATGCTTTAGAGAGGGAGGGAAGGAGTGTCAACCAAAGACAATTAGAACAGAAACCAGATTTAATGAAATGCCTCACAGATGACCTAGAACTAAGCTGATTATTCAAAAAGGCTGGAATTTAAATAATGCATGTCAATAAGCTCTGAATAACTTGACACTTACAATTGCAAAATGATTTGTTTTTGTCTATAGGGTTCCTGAGTACAGGTGACCAAGCAGCCAAAGGGAATTATGGGTTGTTGGACCAGATTCAAGCGCTGCGTTGGATCAAAGAGAATATCCAGTCTTTTAAAGGCGATCCCAAAAGGGTGACTATATTTGGATCTGGAGCCGGGGCCTCTTGTGTGAGTCTGCTGACCCTGTCACACTACTCAGAAGGTAAAGAAAATATCATAATACACTCACAATTAGACACTGTATAGTGTTATCAGGACATTTGGTGAGAACAGGAAAAAAAAATCACTAAGCTCCAACTCAAGAGTAGCCTGTAGATCAAACAATCATATTTGAGTATCGGTTGCTTGTAACAGAAACTTGGAGTTTTGGTTTCATAGAAATATAATACTTTCTTTTTGGTTTTTTAAAGAGTTCTCTTTTTAAGGTTAAACAGAGTACATTCATTCTTTTTATTCAGACAAAAAATGTCCTGAGAACCTTGTCACTAGAATTCACTTTATTGTGTTTCCTAAACTAATTCTCAAGAGAGAAATTTTCCTTGTATTTGTTGATTTAGTTTGACATCAAAAAAGATTTTGTCTGTTTTTTGTTGCTAAAACAAGCTCTCTATGCTATTTAAATATATGGGATTATGTTAATATAAGTATAGAAATGTTTAAATATTCTGTGTTGCAAAACATGCTTGATTGAGGATTTTGTGCCCTGTGATTGACTTTTTCAAACTTTTTGTAAGTCTTTATAAAAATGTTCCAATTCAAATTAAAAAATCCCTCTAAATTCTAAACTATTATTAATTGCTCCCGCATAGACATTTTTGAAAACATTTCTGAAAATAATTCTAATCTTTGGCCAAGTCTTTAGCAGCCCTTAAAAAACTCTGTAAGCTTGCTTGAAACAGTAATAGAGGGCATAGAATTTAGCAATATATTCATTGGTCATTTATTAACAAAAAAGGTTGCAAACAAACCCTTGATTTAAAAAGATTCAGTATTTCAGTTTTCTTCTAAACTAAAGATTGTGTTTGTTTATGCTAATGATCTTTGATTTACACATTGTTATATCCCAATTATTAAATAATAATCTCTCAGTGGAGTTAATGATTATAGGTACTAATTACTAGTTTTTAATGTTTTAAATCATAGTTTTTTAATGAAATGTTTACAAGATTCTCTGACTCTACATGTTGAAGAAAATCTCTTTATCTAAATGTTAAAGAAATTCTCTCTCTCTCTCTCTCTCTCTCTCTCTCTCTCTGTCTTTACCTCACACGCATGCACACACCTTCTCTCACGCATGCTCTTTCTCAAACTCTTTCATGCTCGCTAGCTGTAGCAGGTTCTATACTACACACCATTTACAGCCAATATGTCATCCACTAATTTCTAAGTACTAATGTATTGAAGGGTCTCCAAGAACCAGATGTCCTTGGTCTCATGCCCTGATGCATCTCATTTCCATTGGAACCACAAGCTCTACAAGGCATTCATGTGGAACTCAATTGTCCCACTATAAAAATAGATTTTGCATTCCATGTCCAGCCTGGCTAGATAGCAGACGAAATCTAGTAATGGATCAAATGACCTCTGGCTACAGTTATTTTAACACTAGCACAGACCCTTAAAAAAGACCATATTAGAAGTAAAACATAGGGCATTGGGTTGAGTCGTTATTTTCCAATCAGGCTATGATTTATGAATGGATTAGTTCATGTACTCTCTTAAAATAACTAGTCAATGTATTGCACTGCTTTTTATTTTGAGTGCTTTACATCCTGTGTTCAGAGGCCTCAAAACAAAGGGGACAAGCTTTCATACTTATCTATGAAGAGTATGAAATCTATACAGCATGATGAGAGTGTACAATTAGAACTTTGGAGAAAAAAAAGAGACATCTGGTTCATAATCCATGCCGTGAGTTTTTGTTACTTTCTATATCTGTTATTAAGGATATGCATATTTAAGAACTGACCATATTATTTTGAGTTAACAAAAATGGAGCAATATACACAAGTTTGCACGAAATCAGATTTTTTGTTTGTTTCCTATCGGTATTCTTTCTTATCAGTCTTGTTTGTAAGGAACCAAAACATTCACTGAACTGTAACCAATGTTGAAACCAGAATATATTCATGCTAAAACCAAAGAAGGTAAAGATGATAACCAGCACTGGTCCTTTCTCACCCTTCAGTGTCAGCACTTCTCCTAAGTGTCATCACTTCTATACCCCAGAGCCTCCTCTGTGGAACTTGAGACTAAAGTGTCACATTAAGTGTGTCTCATTAGTTTTCACTCTATTGGTGCCATTTTCATTTCAAGATTTATGTATGTATTATTTAATATTGATTTTTAAAGTCTGCCTAAAAATCAATGTTAGCATCTTAGACAGCTCAGCGGTGGAAAAAAAAAGTTTTGCAACGCTAAGAAAGCCCTGAAAATATTACTTTGTTTTATGGACTACATAAGGATTTGGACATCACTATGATGTGATTGAAATATGTAAAAAACCTAGATGCAGATATTTCTACACATTTTCATGTCTAACATGAAAAAAGTAGTTTTAATCATATTAATGCATTATAAAAGTAACATTTATGGATGTTTCTGGTCACACTGACAGCAAGTTTAGGTAGGCAACAAAATGAGTGTTGCATTCTGGGAAATTCATCTTTGTGTGTGCAAATATTGGAGTGACGTAAACCCCTTTGTGTCATGTGAATACACAATGTACAGAGGAAGAGGGAAAGGGTTGGATGAAGGTGTTCAAATGGACTGTATCCTCGGTCTAAAGGAGTCCCTTTTGTTTTGATTAGAAAGAAAAAAACATTTTAAAAACACTAATCTTCTCAGTGTTTTAAATTTACTAAAAACCAACCCTTGATTTAAAAAAAGGGGACGTTTAGTCTCTCTCAAATGTCTTTCTTCCAATTAACATTTATTTGAAGAAGTATATATATTTTCTTTCTTTTTTTTTTGCTTTAATTTGCAAAAGAAAAGAAACTGTTCCAAACCTTCTTCTTATTTGTGCTTCTGTCTAAGAAGTAAATTCAAACATGTGAATGGTTATTGCATAAAATGCTTAGAAATTGATATAATTAGACACATCACTGCAGCATTTTTTTTAACTGCTCAAAATATAACAGATTTCCCAACTAACAGAATCAAGTTTTTTTTTCTACAAATCAGTTATAATTTCTATATTGTGGAAAAACTATACATGCTACAGTACAAGTTTTAATTGTGGCTTGTTTTCAGATCTATTCCAGAAAGCCATCATCCAGAGTGGCACTGCTTTGTCTAGCTGGGCGGTCAACTATCAGCCAGCCAAATACACCCGTATACTAGCTGAGAAGGTGGGGTGCAACATGCTTGACAGTATAGATCTTGTGGAATGTCTACAGAACAAAAACTACAAGGAGCTGATTGAACAGTACATCACACAGGCCAAATACCACATCGCATTCGGACCAGTTATCGATGGTGATGTTATACCAGATGACCCTCAAATTCTAATGGAGCAAGGCGAGTTCCTCAACTATGACATCATGCTGGGTGTCAACCAGGGTGAAGGCTTTAAGTTTGTAGATGGCATTGTGGATAGTGAGGATGGCGTCTCTGCTAATGACTTTGACTTTGCCGTTTCTGATTTTGTGGACCACCTCTATGGCTATCCAGAGGGCAAGGACACACTTCGAGAAACCATCAAGTTCATGTACACGGACTGGGCTGACAAGGAGAACCCGGAGACCAGGCGAAAGACTCTGGTAGCGCTCTTCACTGACCACCAATGGGTGGCTCCTGCAGTAGCTACAGCAGACCTCCATGCTCAGTATGGATCGCCTACATACTTTTATGCTTTTTATCATCATTGCCAAAGTGAAATGAAACCAAGCTGGTCGGATTCTGCACATGGTGACGAGGTGCCTTACGTGTTTGGAATTCCCATGATCGGCCCTACTGACCTCTTTAATTGCAATTTCTCCAAAAACGATGTCATGCTTTCTGCAGTTGTGATGACCTACTGGACCAATTTTGCCAAAACAGGGTAAGCCTTTTATTGGTAGTTTTTATTAAGCCACATTTTTGGCATGTGTGATGAAGAAATAAAAACAGGTGTCAACATGAGTTAGCTTGTGTTTTAGAGATAATTAATTAATAGCAACATTATATTTTACCTACAGTGAATAAAGGAGCACTTTTAAGGTACAACAGATTAAAGGTGCTGTGTGTGATTTTCGAGAACCATTGGAAACACCAGGGAAAAAAGAAACAAAAAACTGTTTTTATGATGGGTTAAAACACATTTTATTAAAAAAAATATGAATAAAAAGCAAGCTATAATCTACAGGTTTTAGATTTGCTTAATAATCTCACCAACTTTAACACATATAAACTATGCTAAAAATGCACATTCTTGAGTCAGTTTGCTGACTCTTCATTCACTGTATTCTGGAAATATGGGACATCATTTTCTATTCTGGAACTTGTCCTAAATGAGTCATGATTTGACAAAATAAAGTGGTTGGTCCTTGTAGCATCATTTGAACTTTTTGTTCATTTAGTTTTCATCCAGTTTAACCTGGACATAAGCAGGCTACCATTGCAAACCATCGCAAATAAATCTCAATAAAAGTTGTTAGTAGAGAACAGTGTGTGGGATAATTATGATTTGTGACATTCTACCAGAAGATAAAAAAAGATTTACAATCTCATCAGTTTTTTCCAGTTAGTCTTTTCATATCTGCAATGTTCACTACTTAGACATGTTTAGGGTTATTTTTCAACATCTGTGGAGATTTGTGTTGACATTGAATCTTGTTTGCTTGCTAGTTTCTTTTCCTCAATTGAGGCTACATTCTGTTTGTAGGCTTTTTAGCCATCCCAGACGGCACCCCAACACAAAATTGACATAAAATAGATGACAAGTTTGAAAAAAATTTTAATCAAATTTACATCAAAATCTTAATGCCAATTTTAACATTCAAATATTGAGACCCATTTGACCATGAAAAAAGACATACAAAATTAGCATGATTAGAAATACTTGTGTTTGTCTGTTCTTGAAACAAAACATAATTTTCAATGATTATATTCTAATATTTAAACTATTTTGAATCTGAACACTGGTTAAGTACAGTCTGATCCTTTTGTCGTCTCATTCTGCCACCTGGAGAAGCTCTGAGAGTGCATCAGATGGAATTTGTTTTGTGTGCCCCTGGTGTGCTGGTGCTGGTTTAGACCTGTGCTGCACGTCTTGAAATAATCAGAAAGCTAACTTAAAGAGAGAGAAGTACGCAAGGGTAACATAATCAGGTGTTCCAACCCACTTCACCATGACCCATTAGCTGTTTATGCTCAATTTATTGTGTGTATTAAACATATTTTATTATTAGTTGTTTATTTTAGTAAAAATAGAATAAACATTAATATGGGGTTGTTACATGGTTTAAAGTCTGAAATCATAAATTAACATTCTGTATATTTTTACTGTTTCATACAAAATAAAAACAAACAATATAGATTATTAAAACTACATTGTTCACATTTCTTAAATTCTTAAAAAGTGTGACATTGATTTGTCAAATGGATGTCAATCAAATTGGCCTACTTATTATATGAATACATTCTATGGTATTTCTGACTTCTTTTTTGTACTGTAACTGCAATTCCAATCAATTAAGATTGAATATAATGTCGTAAAAACGCAACAATCATCATGCCATGACTAATTTTGGCATCAAATAGTTTTTGAGCTGCTTGCTTTTACTTTGTTACTTTTGGGAAAATATATACTGTTCTGCATCATACCTCATTGGGATTCCTTAAAGACAAGTTGTCTGACAACAATATTAGCATCAACACCTGTTTTGTTTTAATGCTTAAACGCAACTTTCGTTAAAAGCTTTAGTTAAAATATGCTTGATGAAAACACTATACCAATATACACTATAAAATGTCATTTTATTTTAAATTAATGTAACTGAGTGGAGAGTGGGGAGCATGACTGCATAATGCAGTCGTTTGCATTTGTTTAACATTAAGCAAAGATTTGAAAATAGGTTACTGTTTTAATTCCTAGAATTATATTTCCAAGAGGAATTATCGTGTTGTTCTTTTCCCTGGTCAGTTTTCATATGGATTCTCTATTGTGACTGTGTGTGATTTAAAGGCAGATCAGCGTCTGCTGTCTGGCACCACTCCAGCTTATGCCAATGTGTCAGAAGTAAGATTGGCAGGCTCATCAGTGTCTCACGTCAGAGCTCTCTTCCTCTGCTTGGTAATTGTTTCTCTCAGCACGAGTACTTTAAAACAGAGGAGGAAAACGAAAGCAATTTCAGCAGCTCCTGGAGAATGCCCGCTTTGCAAGAGAGTCACTCCAACCTCCTATAAACACTCTAGTGGTGATATCAGTCTCTCTGAGTGTTTCTGGGAAAAAAGGGGCTAATAACACGAAGAGAAATGTACTGGACGAACAGTCTCGTTTGTTGCTCGCTTTTGTAATGCTCTTAAGCTTAGGTGCTCGAAGTGTTGAAAGTCAGGAAATGGGTCATTAACGGTATCGCTTGGGAATATTCTAGTGGATGGATATTTTTCGACATTTAGGTGCTATATGAGTTGTACAGAAGTGTTAATTTTGAAAGATAGTCAAATTGAGATGCTTATCAGAATTGAGATACTCTGTTTTGTTTTTGCCCAATTTGAGCTGAGAAAGACCAGAAAAAACTTTAACTGGCATATTTTATTACAAACTCCAGTAGGAGAGATCAGCCAATCACAGTTAAGAATACATTGAAACATTGTTGTTCTATGTCCTTGTCTATACAGTAAATTGCGAATTGTTCAAATAGTTAAGTGTAAAGTGATAAGTTTTTTTTTCAGTTTAGAGCTGATAATCTGTTTCACATAAGAGAAAATATTAAGAAGAATCCAATTCCAATAGTAATATGATTTGGAGAAATTATATTAAAATACCACTTAAACATCATGGACTTTTACAGCTTAGTGTCATGAAAACAATATAATACAAAACAATTTTATTTTAGGTTCTGCCACACCAAAGAGCATGTTTTCATGAAAATGAAAAAGTATAATGTATCAATTAGAAAAATGCATCAAACAGTGGTTAGAACAGTGTAACACAAACAACCAGCAGATGCTAATCATCAGCTGCAGTATGTGTGAAAAAAGATAGGAATAGTTTAGATGGGTGTATTGAACCGTGTTGTTTTTTCAACCATTTTTATGCTTATAGACACAATATTGGATTCGACACATAGGAGGAGCCAATTATTTGTATTTTATCATGCACAGTTTGATTTAGATTTGAAATAGATATTTGTTTCTTTATGTTGTGTTAAATGTATCTCTGTTTATTAGTTGTCATTTCTCTCATAAAAAAATGAAATCCAACCTGGCCAGATAGAGCTCGTATCCATGAGCTGCTTTGGCTGTGTCATGTATAGGAGGGCTTTAGTGAACACAACGAGTATTAAAACGAATAGTTTGGGCATTGCAACCAAATACTGTAAAATTTAATGCATATCAAGAAAACAAAAGCATTTTTTGACCTTCATGGCATTCATGACAACCTGTTGTTGAAAACCTCCAAAATCAAATGACGAACCTTGCAAAATCAGAATGGATCGCAAAGCAAGCACAGTTTTATTCTGAGGAAAAAAAAGAAAAAAACAAATCAGACTCACATTTTTATCCTTAAATAAATGATGTCAGAGTGATCTTATCACGCAAGGTTCCAAAATTACAGCCCATGATAGGTTATTTGAATGTTTTAAAAAATTATCCTTGAAAAACATAACCTTTGAGAATTTGAGTCAATTTTTGATAACCTATTAAACCATTCTATAAACCTTTAAATAACACTTCACTCTCATGCACTCTAAAATTCTCTCAAACAAGATGAACCCAAAATTCCCTTTTCCTTAGGCTGTGGGGGGATTCTAAAAGCTCGGAGGACTTAACTTCACTCAGAAAAAGCCTTGAAAATGTGAGATCAAATTAGCAACCTTCTGCCTGAGAAGCAGCAGAGAAATGCATAAAATCCTCTGTTGTTTAGAGCTGACAGTGGATTATATCAGTAGCATTTTAAGTTCTCTTCCTCAGTTCATGAATTGATTTGGGAGATGTAAAATACTCTTCCTGTCAGTTTCAGCATGAATGTATTGCAATCCAGTTATTTACTGTTTTCTTTTAACCCAGCAGTTAGCTTTACAAGCACTGAAACATGATCAATAATGTGGATTGCATTATAAAATACCTTAATAGGTCTTCATAGATATCATTTCCAGGAAGGGTGAAATTAAACATCCCCAGATATATTTTGCACACAACATTAAGTGGTTATTTAAGTAAATGTATTTCTGCGTCATGTAATCAAACTGTTTTCATATTCTGGTTGGGAGAGTCGAATCTGTTAATGAAAGAAAAATCAATACAGATTTCAGGCATTACACAGATATGCTAACTGAAATGGAGCAGAACATTCCCTTGTGCTCTGAAAAGAAAAACATAATTTAACCGAGAAAGAGGCTTTGTTTTTGAACATTATTCACAGTAGCATTCTGTAATCTGAAGAGCATTGTGGAAAATTGGGATACATATCAGTGAGCGTTTGCTTCTTGTAATTAAACATTTGAAACCTTTCTCTGTACTACATTGTAGACATAACATTTTGCACACTAGACAATGACAGTTGACCTGGAAAACGTACAAATCTTGCTTTTTAGTCTTCCACAAATATGAGCTTTGCTCATTTCAACTCCAGGTCCAGTACTCCCAAATCTAGGACAGAGGTTTTAAGGGTCTTTTATTAACTTTCTCAACATAATTACAACAGAACATAAATGTCCCATTAAGGGGAGACAAAAAAATTTAATACATAATGGAAAATAAAAGCTGAACAAAAAGAGAGCAGACTTAATGACTAGCACACAATGTAGTTTTGCAAACAATGTTTCCACATGGGACTGGTTAAACAGGGGAGTAAATGAAGAAACTCCAACTAAACTATAAACTAAAAAGTGAAGGACAGGTGATAGAATAAGTGAATTAACAGGAGATTAGACAAGAGGGGTGGTGACAAAAAAGATACAGACAATAGAGTAAGGAGAAAACATTGATATTAAAATGGACTATGGATCCTCATTAATCTGGGAAGCATGAAGGATGCTTGGCGAAACACCAACACTAATACAAGTAACCTTTGCAAAGCCACCAGTGAAGCAAAAGTCATAATTATAGCAGCACAATCAGTGAACACATCTCCAGTCATGACTTTTTGTTCAATTGAACTCAATTGGATGAGCACTTTTTAATTTTGAAGGTGTTGAAATGTGTTCACAATAAAGCAGGCTTTTAAGAAAATGTCATGGAAAGGTTGTTGTTAAAGACGCATTTGTATGGATAATGTATAGGGATTAAGGAAAGGTTGTCGTTAAAGTTGATCTAGCATGTGTTGTGATCTTTGGTCAGGTTTAAGAAAAGGTTTCATTGAAGTTGATCCTTATTGTCTCATTATTTTCCAGTTATGTTTTAACTTGCATTAGAAATACTGTATTTGAAAAGCAAAAAACACCTTTTAAACATTCTGCATATAATTATTATGTATTATTTGCTTAAAAATAACTATATTACATATGTATTTATATATGGATGATGGACACTTGTCTTATTACCTTTCTAAACAATGTCTTAATAACTTACTAAACAAAATTATTATTATTTTTTTTAATCTGAACAAGTGTCAGAGCTAAGAAGCTGCACCTAACCTGATTGTATTAATGATAAAAGCAAAGAGGATGTAACGGTACATGCTGTGCACTTACTGGAGTGAAGTGCTACTCTTAACTCAAAAATAAAAGAAACTAGGAACCGTGTGCTGTTCTTTGAGTAATTTATCGGCTTGTTTTGAATTCTCAGAAAGAGTCATTAGGACAGCCTTTGCTTCTACTTCTATACCACCACTACCTGAAGCTAATACAGTTGCCTATTACTACACTCCTGTTTGAGCTAGATTACGTTGATTTTCTGCTTGATGTGTATGATTGAAAGTTTTTGAAAGATACTACTTGTAGAAAAAAAATTAGTCTATATTTTGTGACATATTTTGTCACACTATGGATTCTTAAGGTTTTGATAATGCAAAAATTTAAACCTTTAGACACGTTTCATCCCAAAGCTTATGTAATGAAATAAATGAAAATATTTTTTTTTTACAGAACTTACAGAAGTCTATAAAAATACAGTGTACGTTACAGAGCTGTAATTTGGCCTTAAAAGCTTAACAGAATTTTAAGGGTTTTGTTTACCTTCTTATCAAAAACCTGAAGTCTAAGATTATTTAAATGAATTAATTGCCATTCTGCCGTTGTGGCCCTGGGCAAGCCACTTCACCCACATTGCCCACTATGGATGTGTGTGACTGGTGGGGTGTGTTTGGTGGTGGGCAGGAGGCCGTAGGCGCAGAATGGCAGCCAGGTCCTGTCAGACTGCCCCAGGGCAGCTGAGGGCTACCAAAGTACATTATCGCCACCAGAGTGTGAATGTGGAGTGAATGAAAAATGCTCTGATAATTGTAAAGCGTCTTTGAGTGTCTTGAAAAGTGCTATATATATTGAAGGCATTATTATTATTACTTAACTAGTAAAGCAACAAAAATATAATCCCCAGACAAGCCTAAGTTTTCATAGCTCCAAACTGCATCCCAGCCCATGAAAAAGGATAGAAATCAAGTCTGAACCCAGCAAGAACACAAGCTATTATTGAAGTTTTTATTAAAGCACACGATAGAAAAAAATGTGGCTAAATGTATAAAATCGCACAAATAATAAAAACGATTAACAACATTCAAAAGTTAGCTTTTAAAGAACAGTGATGTTTCATCATTTTCCCATTTCTGTTTTTCAGGGATCCAAATCAACCAGTTCCACAAGACACCAAGTTCATCCACACAAAGCCAAATCGCTTCGAGGAAGTAGCCTGGTCAAAATACAACCCCAAAGACCAGCTCTACCTTCACATCGGGTTGAAACCAAGAGTGAGAGATCACTACCGTGCCACCAAAGTTGCTTTCTGGCTAGAGCTGGTACCTCATCTTCATAACATCAATGAACTCTTTCAATATGTCTCCTCCACTACGAAGATACCCCCTCAGGACACCACACCTTTCCCTTACACTAAGAGACTAGGTAAAACATGGCCATCAACCACACGCCACCCTGCCGTTCCTCCTGCCAACACTAAACAAACCACAGACCAACGAAAAGCCAGTGATCTGGGGGATGACTCAGCAGTGGTCATCGAGACAAAGCGTGATTACTCTACCGAGCTCAGTGTGACCATCGCTGTCGGTGCTTCCCTCCTCTTCCTCAACATTCTAGCTTTTGCAGCTCTCTACTATAAGAAGGATAAGAGACGGCATGAATCCAACCGTCGAGGGCCAAGTCCACAACGGAACTCTACACCGGCTAATCTGCCAGCTAATGCTAATGACATAGCACATTTGCAGAGCGAGGAGCTGATGTCACTCCAGATGAAACAACAGCAGTTGGAACACGAGCACCATCATGAGTGTGATTCACTGCAAGCACACGATACACTTCGTCTTACCTGTCCAGCGGATTACACACTTACTTTACGCCGCTCTCCTGATGACATCCCGCTCATGACGCCAAGTACCATAACAATGATTCCTAATTCTCTGACTGTGATGCAACCCCTGCATAATTTCAATACTTTTGGAGGCAGTCAGAACAGTACCAACTTGCCCCATGGGCACTCCACCACCAGGGTATAGCTTCATAAGAATTTTCCAAACTATTGGACATGATCTGCTGTGGCAGTGGAGGATACGGACCATTGTTTTATATGGCCAAATTTACTGACTATGTTCCACTTTGAGATTTATCTTGGTGGGTGAGATGTTATTTTCATATGACGCCTTCTTGCAGAATATATCTGTCAAATATGAACTATGTGCTAAAAAAGTGAATGTTACTGAGGTAATTCCTATTTGAATTTAGCTTGTTATGGGAGTGGACTTCTCACCAAAAGACAAGAAGAACTCTTTTTAAAGGACATTTTGCTTGCATAGAGGACATACACTACTTAAAAACAACAGAAAAGATGTTGCTTTGATTAATGTGTCATGTATAAGAGCAGCGTTGAGATCAATGCGAGGATTATATTTCGGATGAACACATTGATAGTATTTTCTGAGTCACACAGCTGACTCTAATCCCAGCCTGAAATGTAATTATAACAACATTTGTAAAGGTGACATGTACATACTTGTGCGTTAAGTACAATTCTAAAAAAGTCAAAAAGCTTTTGATGTTTAGTTTGAGTATGCCTAAAAATGAGCTTATCCTTCTGTTTAAGTGCTTGTAAATAGTTTCTTTTGTATTCTTTTTTTAAATAATGTCTGTGCAGCACAGTTTTTAACAATAAAAAGAAATAACGACGCCATAGTTCTTATTCCAAAGCCTCTGAAACACTGGGTTTAATTATTTGGATGTTCTTTTAATCCCATTTTACTGATACTGCATGTTTGATTGCTGCTTTGTATTTGATAACCTCGTTTCATCTCCCTTTTTATTTTAATTACATCACAGTGCTGGGATATTGCCTTTTCAAAATGTTGAAGATGTTTTTTATTTCATTCATTTAAGGGTAAAAGGAGAGATGATGTTTAGAATCACTACAAGATCTAACCATGACACAATTTGTTTTTATATTTTTAATTGTACTTTCATGCCTGAGCTTCAAACGTGACCAGCATTATATAATGACAACAAAAAAAATATTTATCTACAAAAGATCCAGTGGATTCGGGTGTCTGTTTTGTTTGTAAAGACATATATGTTAGATATTTCTACTCGTAACATGCTAGCAATATGTAAAGTATTGTGCAGGCTTGTGGTATTTTGGGTTCCAAATGTTTGTGAATGAGTGTAAATAAAAAAGGTTACTATAAATGCATAAAAAAATAAATCTAATATTTTTAAGTTCTGCATCCTATAAACAAGTTGTCCAAACTGCAAGAAAAGAGTTACTAGTCAAATTAAGACTGCATTTATAAAATTACATTTAGTATTTTCATTCGATCCATGATTCATGTCATGAACCTAGATTATGGATCTAGGGTACAAAGTAGGATAATAATTAATAGTTTGTCTTTTATTGGTTGCAGTTTTTGCCTTAAGTGATAGATGCTATTTGTGGCTGGACATCTGTATACAAATTTTCTGCCGCACTTTTAATAAAATATCACAGTATTTTCTAAAACTTGTGTTTGAATTTTGATTGTTAATTTTTGCTTTTAAAGACTTGCTTTTTATTGTGATTCCATGATATAAAGCACATTAGGTTCCTGTTTAAATAGTTTGTTTTCATTGTAAAAGTATTCTTTATTTTTAAAAAGTGCATTTTACTCATACATTAGTGCTGTTTAAATGTAAAACGCTTCTCCAATTGAATATCGGACAATTGCTTCTCTGGTTACACATTTTTAGCAGTTTTTGATGAAAAAAATTTAAAGAAAATCAAATAATGTGAATAATGTTTCCATATTTCATGTTTTTGCATTTAAGTTTTGCAGGTCATCTCTCTTTCATTTAAGCCCAGTTATCTTTACACCAAAAGAGCAAGAAATAATGCTGAGTTACACAGTAAACGGTTATACTTCATAAGATTGAATAATGCTGGGTTGTTATTTTTATCATTTGTGAGGGTTTGTGAGTAAATCTACCTGTTGTTGTCTTTGGCAGTAAGCACCAATAACATCAAAGCTTGTAGATTCACATTTAATTTTTTTTTTCCCTCAAAACACCTAACTTACAGAGTTAAATGAAAGCCTTGCAGGGGAACAATAAGCACGTTAAATAGCTGTTTAATTGAAATACCTTTAGACACCTGTTGGGAAGTGATCTTTTTAACTTGATTTAAATTCAAGATATAAACCTGTGTTCCCCACCTGGGCCTCAAAAGGTCTCTATGTGACCTTTGACCTGACTACCAATCACACAAAACTTAAACATCAGACAAAATAACTTATTTTAAGAGCATTTTCTGTGTATTGCTATGTTTCACCTAATTACTCTATGTAAAACACATATTCTATTACTTAACAGCATATTTACAAACAAAGATCTTTAAATAGTGTTCTGTGTTGTGAAGGGTCACAATGTTGTTCTTTTGGAAGGTTTTGTTCTTCACAAACTTTGATGGTAACGTTGACTTCATCATATTTGTTGTGAGCTCTTGCCACAAGCTAATACAATGATTTTGTTGGCAGCAAACAGGTAAAGAGGGCTGGGCAAAAGGACAAAAACCTAAATCAGTCTTACTTTTCTTACTTCACTGAACTCTCAACTCATACTTTATCAACTCTGGCAATGTAGCAATTGGAACTTTACATCACTCAACTGCATTGTAAATTGTTTATTCAAGCTTTGTCATTGCTTGCAAAAACTTCATGAGAAAGAAAAACTAAAGATTAAAATTAGGTGGATCTTTGAAAGACTGAATACAAACATTATTAAGTAAAAATCTACAGCTTTCCGTCAGTATGTTAACTTAGAATTCCTTCACTGTATTAGCTGAGAGTAAAAAAAATATTTGCCAAAGTCCTTATACATATATGTTAAACATTACTGTTCTCATAACATCATTTTAACATCCTGATTGTCAAAATCTTGTCATGTGTTTTGGTGTTCATTTTCTGCTTCTAGGCTCTCAAAGCATGCTGGCTGTGCGTCTATCACTAGCAACAGCAGCAGGAGAAGAGAGGTGTGAGTGGGCTTGAATATTCTTGACTCAACTGGAAGTTAATTAAGGCAGCTCCAGCTTTCCATCACTCTCTCTGCCCCCAGTCTGTCATTCATGCGTGGGGATCTTCTGAGCAGCCATCAGCGGGCTATATCGATCCAGCCGATGACATGTTGGCCATTCATAGAAGAGGATTGTGAAGAGGCCGATATTAAAGCTGCTGTGTAAGTGTGGTCAAAGTTGCCTGTAGATCAGCTTTATGTCAAGAGATTTGAGAGGAAGAGAGGGAGAGACTCTCCATTAAACCCTTACCCTTACCTATTCCTCCTCCCATCTAATGCACTTCTTCTCTAAACAGGAATTAAGATTCAGGTAAATACCTCTGCATCCAGTGCAGCTGATTGCATTTGCTCCCTCAGTGGCAAGACCTTAATAGATGAATATGAAATCTACTGAGCCAATATATATGCTGAACAGTTAAGTGGAGAGGAACGCTCATCTGTGCCGCTCTGAGTAATGAATATAACCCAGAGAAACTTCTTTTTTGTTTTTCCTCTGTAACATTGAATGTGTAGAGGCTTCAGAATGTATAATTTCAGAATGCTGTATTTTATGTCACATGCAGGCCCTTAATGTGAAGCCAAAAATGTGTGCAATCAAGCACACTGTAAAAAATAGGTTCTGGGATTGCCTGCTGATTAAACAGGTGCCAAAATCGACTATCTTAACGTTAACGTTATCAAATACAGACTTAATCGTTAAATTAATAAATTGTATCAATTCACATAAATTTCAGTTTTTATAAGTACAGAAATGCCCCCTTTTTAAGTCAGGGCAATTTTCTTCCTGTACTTTCTGAATTAAAAAAAAACAAAACAATTACAGGGCATTGCTGTTAAAATCTAAAGGCATTTCATGAACGCAAGAAATTAGCCGTAGTTAAGCAAGCATGTTAGAAAAAGGCCTCCAAGACCTAAAGAGAGAAACAGCAGCCCAGAGATGCCTCAAGTAAAAGTTGTGGTGAACGAGAGGTAAAGGGTTGCCAATTGAATGTGAGGGATACAGTAGGCTGACAGCTAATTTAGTGTACTAACCATGCTAATTATCTTTCATGAACCCCGAAACTAGGCTACACAGTGATGCAGTGGGTGGCATGATCACCTCACAGAAAGAAGTCACTGGTTCGAGCCTCAGCTGTTTTCTGCTTGGTATTTCTGTGTGGAGTGTGCATGTTCTCCTTGTGATCACATGGCTTTCCTCCGGGTGCTCGGTTTCCCCCACAGTCCAAAGACATGTCGTACAGGTAAAATTATTGTTAGTGTATGAGTGTGAATGATTGTGTCTGTTTCCTAGTGATGGGTTACAGCTGGAAGGGCATCCGCTGTGTAAAACATATGCTGGATAAGTTGGTGGTTCATTCTGCTGTGGCGACCCCAGAGAAAGTTACTAAGCCAAAAAAGAAGTTTTTTTTTCTAAACAACTCTGAGACTTTAATATGGACATTTGTAGTGAATAAATACCTTTTTCTTTTATTATGCAAAGTGTTGGACTAAAAAAAGCATGACAGAACCTGGCTCTAGAATTGTTGATCACAGGTAACAGAAACTTATATTTTTCACATTTGTTTTTCATGCAAATGGCTTAATTTGACTCTAATGTCCCCAACTTGCAACATGCCAAAACTTCTTAGTAATGTGAAAGAATAGATGTGACACATTGACATAAATCTGCATGCACTGGGTGACTATAAGCCAATAAAGACAGTTCAGGATCGATCAAACCTTTTAGTAATGCTAGATTGTACAGCTTGTATTCGTGACTTTGAAATCTATTTAAATTCTTTTTCAACAGTAGGACTTACTTTTCACTTATGTTCATCTATCATTGGCAGGCTATCACTTGATCAATAATTTCCTCTTTTTTAGTTTATGATATGGTGGATCATGATCAACAATGTTCTCATTGCTTCTAGATATTCTGCACGATATTCTTTCTATTTGCCTTCATCTTTATCGCATGCAAACAGTTGTGGATGCATGATCCAAAAACTAGAGCTTCACAGTTACAAGTTCATAAAATTCTTAATTATTTCCAAGCTGCTTGTTACAACATGTTCATTTGGCAACAGCTTTCATGGACCTTCTGTTGAAAAATCTCTGTTTGCAATGTGAGACTTCATTGCCTTGTTTGGAGCCGGATAATTAGTTACACCATTAAGATAACTGTTGATTTAACTTAGCAGCCCTTGTGCGTTTGTGATTAGATTTTTGCTATTCACCAGGCAACCACTTCAAGCAGCTATTAATATTTGCTCATAATGTGCTCAGCAATCCAAGATATTTAAAATCACCAAAGACATATACTGTAGTATATGTGACGGGAGTGGTGCGGTGAAAAGTTCCAAGAACAATCACTGCCAATGATTAGACCCTGACTATAGTATGAAATCCGACTACGCCACCTTTTTGAAGGAACTATATCCCAAAAAAAGGAATTAAACCTACAAGGCAAACACAGGTTCGGACCACCAAGTTAGAGTCAGAGACAAAGATTTTAGTACAAGTATAAACAAGTTTATTTCAATACATAAATACTTAAAATCACCTGGATTGGTTTTGGGTTCCACATGGAGTTCACATTACATTCTAAGCTTACAGGGCTTGCACATTCCAGGGGCAGGTTTTCACGATCTACCACGGAGGGTTTTTGAGCAACCACACAGTGAGTTCACACACCCACTCGCACACACACACACGGTGAGTAACCAGAAGCACAACACACCTCGAGAAAGGCCCACCCCATAAATGCGCACTGCCCCTAGAGGCAAGACCCTGCAAACACAAGAGGAATAACAATTGAAATTATATTTGAATCAAAATGAATATGAAACCATATGAAGTAACCACAATATATTCACACTAATTATAACTAACACAAAACAAGAGAAACCAAATCGAATCAATAAGGATCAACAGAATAGATTAAAATATCAGAATTCCAGAGGGAAAATAAACCAAATCAAAAAGAAACCTAAACTAAACAAAACAATGAAAACCAATCACTTATGCCAGTTACCAGTCTGCCGGTAAGGGAGTGAAGATGTAAGGAGGGAGAGTTTTACTCTCTCAGCAACGCAAGTCTACACAGCCTCGCTGGGGGCGTCCCAGCTGCAACGCTTGCGGATGCAGACACACCCCTCTTCACTCGTGAGCAGCTGATAGTCGCGGCAAACTCTCGCAGACGCACTGAACCCAAACGAAAACAGTTGGGCTCACGCTTTTAGCTCAAGGACAGCAAGAGGGCAAGAAACCGGGAACTTGCAGCGGCTCTAGCACTCACTCTGTTGCTCGCAGCAGTACGCTTCAAGAAACGCTCGAAAGGGGGAAATACCTCAGTCCTGGGAAGTAGTAGCACGGGCTCAAGGTGTCCAAAAAGCTTTGGTTTCTCTAACTGCACACGGTCGCGGAAATGACGCAGTGGCACGCAGAGAGTGATGCAGACCAAGCGGCAGGTAAACTCCTTTTATACCAGCTTATAGCCTAGTGATAGGCTAATTATGTAATTGTTTGGGCGGGATGCTAATCATGTTACAATCTGCCCCTTCAATTTGCATCGGCGCCCCGACGATGGAGATAAACACAAGTCATCTCAGCTCCAGGGTCTAAACAATACAGAGATTCCATTAGCGGAGGATTCGGGGTTAACTTCCCTACTATGTTCCGCCACCACAGCCCGAGGAAGATGATGCAAGTTGGAATGCTGACCTGCCCCAACCCTAGCAGTTCGACGGAGGCTAGATCGTGTTTCATCCCCCTTTGCCAGCAACTCAACCTGGTTTCTTCCTTCCATAACCGACGGACCTGCCATCACTATGGATTGATCCCTTACCTCACAACTTGCAGACTGCTGGTGCTTTTCCCCAGTCGCAGTGGAACTTGGGACTACCCGAGTTGGTTCTGGCTTTCACACCACCAAGTCTACTTCCTCCATATCGTCCACCTGACCATTATCTGGGCTTCTCGGTGGAATTATCGACTGCTCTCCAGAAGAAGACTGCTGTTGAACACAAGTCTTTATAAGTGAACGATGGACTCTACGCAATTTTTCCAAGTTGCCAACTGGGGCGATGGTGTAGACAACACCTCCCTCTTCAGGCGCCCGTAGGATCTTATAAATAGTTGAAGCCCACAAGTCTTGTATCTTGTGTCTACCTCTAATCACGTAAATAGACCAGCTGGCCTTCCATTAAGGGAGGTTCCTTAACCTGCTGATCATGTCGCAGTTTCCTACGATCAGCTGCCGCCTTCAGGCGTTCACGTGCACACTCACCAGCCACTTGTAGACGTCTGCTATGTTCGCTCACCCAACCATGTACGTCGCCAGCAACTGGCAAGGCATTAACTGATGACATTATGGCATCTGGGACAGGTTCACTGAATGTCACCTGCTCCAAAATCTGAGGGATGGAACTACTCGTATTAATGCCGTCAATGTCACTCAGAACCACTGGATTCTGACGGGAAAGAGCATCTGCATTAGCATTACTCTTACCTGACCTATACCTTACTTGAAAATCAAATGCAGCCAGTTCTGCAGCCCAACGTTGTTCTGTGGCTCCAAGTTTAGCAGTCATCAAGTGGCTCAAGGGATTATTATCTGTGTACACAATGCATTTGTGTCCCAGAAGATACTCGCTAAACTTCTCAACCATGGCCCATTTTAGGGCCAAAAACTCCAGCTTCATGGAGCTGTAGTTCGTCAATGGGCAACCGAGGTTCCTGGCCAAACGTCAAGAAGTGGGGTGACTCCCCTGTTACTTGGTGTGGAGTGGTATTATAACAAAATACCAGGTGGGACAAAAAGGAGGCCCAATCCCTCTTTCTTGAATACGGCAATGTGCGCAACAAGTTAAACAATGTGCGATTAAATCGCTCGCATTGTCCGTTTCCAGCTGGATGATAAGGGGTGGTCCTCGACTTTTTCACCTGGTAGAGTTCACAAAGCTGCTGGATGAGGTGGGACTCAAAATTGCGTCCCTGGTCAGAATGAATTCGACCAGGAACCCCAAACTTGTAGAACCACTGCTCTAACAATGCCTGGGTTACAGTCTCAGCGCGCTGGTTGGATGTAGGCACAGCTAATGAAAACTTACTGAACACATCAGTCATCACCAATATGTTCTTCTGGCCAGCCTGAGAAGGCTCCAGTGAAGTAAAATCTATTGCGAGTATCTCATTTGGCCTAGAAGCCAATAAGTGACTCAGGAAACCCTGTGCTAGTGGTCTATGGTCTTTTGCGAGCTAACAGCGTTCGCACTCTTGACACCAACGCGTAATGTCTGCGGACATATTTGGCCAATAGCAGCGCTGCCTAACTATATCTATGGTCCGCTCAGCACCTTGATGTCCATGTTGCTGATGTAACTGGGTGAAAACTTCTTCCTTAAGTCTCGACGGTAGTACAAGCTGGTGACATTCTTCCCTACCATCGGGGCGAAAGATTCTCCGGTGAAGTACCCCCTCTTTTAATAGAAGTCTACTCCACTGCTGGAGAGGGGCTAGGACTGGTTGCGCCAACTGCGATCGCTCTTCTGGGCCGGGTCGTCTACCACGCCTCCAAAACCTCAAAACTGCCCCGATGCTTGGATCAGTCTCTTGCATAGTATGCAAATCAGGGATGGCATAGCCTGGCAAGGCATTAACTGATGACATTATGGCATCTGGGACAGGTTCACTGAATGTCACCTGCTCCAAAATCTGAGGGATGGAACTACTCGTATTAATGCCGTCAATGTCACTCAGAACCACTGGATTCTGACGGGAAAGAGCATCTGCATTAGCATTACTCTTACCTGACCTATACCTTACTTGAAAATCAAATGCAGCCAGTTCTGCAGCCCAACGTTGATCTGTGGCTCCAAGTTTAGCAGTCATCAAGTGGCTCAAGGGATTATTATCTGTGTACACAATGCATTTGTGTCCCAGAAGATACTCCCTAAACTTCTCAACCATGGCCCATTTTAGGGCCAAAAACTCCAGCTTCATGGAGCTGTACTTCGTCATGTTACGCTCCGCCGGTCTCAAACTGCGACTTGCATAAGCAATGGGCCGTATGCCACCCTCAGATTCCTGAGAGAGAATGGCCCCTAAACCTCCATGGCTGGCATCTACCTCTAAGATAAACGGTTTAGAGAAGTCAGCGAAAGCCAGAACCGGTGCAGAGGTGAGTTTAGTCTTTAATGCCTCAAAGGACTGTTGACACTGGTCTGTCCAAACATTGGATAAATGTCTCCGCCGCTTCCCTGAACTACCCAGCACCTCAGCCACCAGTCTATGGAGAGGACTTGACATCTTGGCAAATCCTTCCACGAACCTTCGATAATAACTTGCAAAGCCAAGAAAAGTACGCAATTCAGAAACGGTAGTTGGGCAACACCACTGCTCAACTGCCTCAATTTTAGCTGGGTCTGTTGCCACCCCCTGAGCTGAAATAACATGACCCAAATACTTAACCGCTGGTTTGAAGAATGTGCACTTCTCTAGCTTTGCTTTTAGTCCTTCACGCTCCAGACGGCCCAGTACAACCTCCAGTCGCTCCAAATGTTGCGCTACTGCGGCAGAAAACACTATTACATCATCAAGATATAATAGTAGGGATTGACACCGCTGGTCACCAAACAGACACTCCATTAATCTTTGGAACATACTCGGAGCGTTACATAGCCCAAAAGGCATGCGATTCCACTCAAATAAGCCAAACGGCGTACAGAACGCAGTCTTGGATTTATCTTGCTCGGTCACAGGAACCTGCAGATACCCGCTGGCTAAGTCAAGGGTGGAAAACCATTGAGCTTCTAGAAGTGAATCCAAGGTCTCTTCGATGCGAGGGAGAGGAAAGGAGTCCTTCCTGGTCTTGGCGTTGAGTTGACGATAGTCTACACACATGCGTAAACTACCGTCTTTCTTCTTCACCAACACCAAGGGTGAAGCATAAGGGCTAGAGCTTTCACGAACAACCCCTGATTCTAACAGCTGGTGGATATGAGTCTTTACAACCTCATATTCTGAAGGAGGAATCCGTCTATATCTCTGGCGCACTGGCACGTCATCCTGTAGGGGTATGTCGTGAGATATGAGATGGGTGCACCCCAGGTCATTCTCATGACTTGAAAACACAGATTGGTACTTCAGTAACAGAGCTCGAACTTGATGTTGTTCCGAGTCTGACAAAACAGATAGATCAAGACATTGTATTTGATCTGCTACTGAACTCATACCTACACTGTGAGACTGGACAAGTGCGACAGATGGCCTAACCTCCATGACACCTGTAGGTAGGCTTACTGCACTCACCTTGCTCAAGTCACCCACTACTGTGGTTGGATAAAGCACTACATCTTCCCCCCCAACGTTAACTACTGGAACATAAACTGTGCCCCCTTCTACCCTAACTAGAGCTGGGGAGGTTAGCAGACCAGCAGGAAGACCGGATGCTGGAGGCTCAAACAAGACTATCCCACCAAAATGGGATGCACACGTTGCTGCCACAAGTTTCTTAGTGCCACCTGGAATGCGACACACCCTATGGCCACGCACTCGAACATGCCCAGTCCTCTCCGAATAAGTTGACTGGCCTACTTTATGACAGTACTGTAAGGCTTTGACAACTTTAGGGAGCTGGGTGACTATAGGTAGGTCAAAGAGGGCAGTGCCGTGCAGTCCATAAAGCCCCCTATAGCACCGACTAAGAATATTCATCCCTAGTACTCCAGGGGCATCCATTCCTGTAGCCCCTGGGGGATCACGAACTACCAGGACACCACACCCAACAACCAACCTGCCACATAGTTCTACATCAAGTTCTAAATAGCCGATATATGGAATGCTAAGCCCATTGGCTGCACGCAGTTGTAACCATTGACAATTTTTGAGACGGTCTTGGCCCCATGGCTCGAAGTGCTGTTGAAAGACACTCTCGGTAATTGTAGACACCATTGAACCCGTGTCAACTAGACAAGGAACTGAAACACCCCCAATGAGAGCAACAACATGGGGGCATGACGCCATTAGATGAGAGACAGACTGCTGCACCCTTCTACTACTTGAGTCATATGCGTCCCCAACTAGACTGTGACTCTGCAGGCCAGTGGGAATTAGTTTTCCGCCTGCTGGTGGGATCGAGTATGTCTGTTTTCACTGGTAGACAGCTGGGACATTTGCTGATGTACGGGGAACCTATCGCCATCACAATCCCGAGCAAAATGGCCAGGTCGTTGGCAACGCCTACAGATTACATTACTACGAGGTGATTGTTTACGCCCAAACGAGGATTGAAAACTAGCGAAGGACTTAGTAAGTTGATCTAGTTGCAACTGCTGTTGTTGCAACATTTCTCGAAGTTTGCTCAGCTCAGATTGGTGCGGTGGCTGAACTACCTGAGCGGGTGTATCCCCTCGTACCCCATATTGAATCCCATGGGCTAGCAGAAGGGACATGCTACGCCCCCTCGCCCCTCCAGGCATACCCTCCTGTTCCCACCTAATGGCTTCACTACGTACATCTAATAATGTAGCAGAGGTCCGACGACGGACAAACTGCTTAAGTTCACGTCTTAAAGAATTGTCAGCAACGTGTTCTATAAAATGGTCACGCAACAGCATCTCTGTATTCAGAATAGCTGCGGGTGCTTGAGTCTTAACTCTTTCCATAAGACCCATCAGCGCGAGAGAATATTCCAACAAGGTCTCATCCTCTTGCTGTCTCCTTGAGAAAAAGGCCTCCTGTGGTGCCACATAGGATTGTGAACAGCCGTAAATCTCCTTCAGTGCTTTAATAATCTGTTCAGGGTCTTCGCGTTCCATCTGCGAGCGATGCCGTATCTCCTCTCTGGCTTCCCCCTCTAAATGGTCAAAGAGAAAGAAAGCTTGATCGATAACTGACATACCTCGAGACCTCATACAGGCCTGTGCCTCTTCAACCCAGTCATCGATGCAAACACCTACTTTCCCATTAAATTTCGGGCAACGTCTATCACGAGGCACAAATACAAACCGGTCTGTTACAACAGGTATATGAGGTGTCACAGGGGGGTCGACTGAGGCAACTGGCAGGGCAGCATCAGAGCCTGACTGCCCAACTGGGGCCTGAGTCTGTTGCATCCTTGCATTGTCGGCAGTCAGCTGAATAATACGCTCCCGCAATTCTCTTATTTCTTCCTCCATTCCTGTTTTTGACCAGAGTTTCCCACTCAAGGAAGGAAGCCAAAAAGAATATGCACAAATGAAAATTTAACACAAGAAAATGTCTCTGACTCAAGTTTGGTGGACCCTGCCGACTACGCCAAAATGTGACGGGAGTGGTGCGGTGAAAAGTTCCAAGAACAATCACTGCCAATGATTAGACCCTGACTATAGTATGAAATCCGACTACGCCACCTTTTTGAAGGAACTATATCCCACAAAAAGGAATTAAACCCACAAGGCAAACACAGGTTCGGACCACCAAGTTAGAGTCAGAGACAAAGATTTTAGTACAAGTATAAACAAGTTTATTTCAATACATAAATACTTAAAATCACCTGGATTGGTTTTGGGTTCCACATGGAGTTCACATTACATTCTAAGCTTACAGGGCTTGCACATTCCAGGGGCAGGTTTTCACGATCTACCACAGAGGTTTTTGAGCAACCACACAGTGAGTTCACACACCCACTCGCACACGGTGAGTAACCAGAAGCACAACACACCTCGAGAAAGGCCCACCCCATAAATGCGCACTGCCCCTAGAGGCAAGACCCTGCAAACACAAGAGGAATAACAATTGAAATTATATTTGAATCAAAATGAATATGAAACCATATGAAGTAACCACAATATATTCACACTAATTATAACTAACACAAAACAAGAGAAACCAAATCGAATGGGTGGGATGCTAATCATGTTACAATCATAACAACTGTCAATTTCAATGATGGAAACACTTCTCTCTCTCTCTCTCTCTCTCTCTCTCTCTCTCTCTCTCTCTCTCCTCTCTCTCTCTCTCTCTCTCTCTCTCTCTCTCTCTCTGAATAATATGAGATTGGGTCCCATGTTCTCTTTGAAAGACATTTCCATGGTTACTGAAGTAATCTGCAATCTGCCACTAGCTAAGTGGACACAGACAAGGAAGCATGATGAATGATAAAGTCTAAACGTTGAGATGTAAATGTAGAAGCTTATCATAAACTCTAAAGCTCAACATAACCACCATGAATAAGTGGCAGTGTCTAGAACTGCACCATGCATTTAATCTAAACTGTTTCCTCGAGCATTTCATGAAATGAGAGGAGTCGAATAATTTACTTTAAGTAGATCGTAATCTCAACATACCTAAAGGCATTATATTTAATGAACCGCAAACTTGAACTGTAGTTTTTTTTTTTTTTTTCAAAACGGAAAGTGTTACATGTTGTCTGGAGTTTATGAGGTTATTGGAAATCGCCTCAAGATAGATTGTGTACCTAAACTGTTAGCTCTGTGAATATAAGTTATTATCGCTCAGTGCATAATCAATTAAAATTAGGGCGTAGGTCAAGCTCAACTCCCAGTCCTACTGCCAGTTTCTGGAAGACACCTTCTTCAAGTAGTGGTACAGGAAGAAGTCTGCATCCTTCAAGAAAAACATGATTTTCATGCAGGACAATGCTCCATCACACGCGTCCAAGTACTCCACAGCGTGGCTTGCAAGAAAGGGTCTAAAAGAAGAAAAACTAATGACATGGCCTCCTTGTTCACCTGATCTGAACCCCATAGAGAACCTGTGGTCCATCATCAAATGTGAGATTTACAAGGAGTGAAACCAGTACACCTCTCTGAACAGTGTCTGGGAGGCTGTGGTTGCTGCTGCACGCAATGTTGATAGTGAACAGATCAAAACACTGACAGAATCCATGGATGGCAGGCTTTTGAGTGTACTTGCAAAGGTGACTATATGGGTCACTGATTGGTTTTTGTTTTGTTTTTGAATGTCAGAAATGTATATTTGTGAATGTTTAGATGTTATATTGGTTTTTTGTTAAGTTGCCTAAAAATTATGCACAGTAATAGTCACCTGCACACACAGATATCCTCCTAAAATAGCTAAAACTAAAAACAAACTAAAAACTACTTCCAAAAATATTCAGCTTTGATATTAATGATTTTTTTTGGTTCATTAAGAACATGGTTGTTGTTCCATAATAAAATGAATCCTCAGAAATACAACTTGCCTAATAATTCTGCACTCCCTGTATATATATATGTATGATCTAGAGTCTGGGACAAATACAAACAAGCGCTCTACAAATTCAGTCATTTTTGCAACAGTTTTGTGCATTAGATTGGATTTGAAAAGCTTTTATAAATCAAAGTGAGAACTAGTTGATCTCCAGTAGCACCTAACATTTAAATCTACAGTTTCTTTATATGCAGTTTATTATTTTCAGAGTAAACAATTTAAACAGTTTACAGATGTCTGTTTTCAACATTCCTGAAAGTTTAGGAATGAAGATTGCTTTTTGTTTGCCAAGTCATTCCTGTCATGTGGGTGTTATTAAAATGACCTCTAGGGATAGAATGACTGATTGAATTTGTAAAGCAGAAACAAAGCCCCTTTGCATTTTCTGACTAACCCAATTTCACTTGAATCTTCTGGGGCACTAAAAAGTTGCTTTGCTCGGCATGTGTCATCTCTCAGATTCACTATGAGTCATTGCTGTCATTTCATCCCTTTAGTGGAAGAGACAAATAATAATCTCTCTGATAGGGCATCAATTTAATCCTACAATGACCTTTTGTCCTATATCCCAAGATAACTCTTCTTTTCATATATTATTGGCCTAATTATTCATAAAAAAGGGCATTTGTATCTAAGACTTACAAATTAATTATCATTTATTTAAATTACAAGACTATACATATAAATAGAAAGCAGCTTGGTTAAAAACATGAGACAAAATTACAAAATAAGGCACAAGGGAAACAATAGTCAGCAGAACTCTATTTCCCACAAACCTCTAGTTTATGATTACATCACTGCTGCATCACCACTAATCAATTTATTTAGTTGCCGCTGTCCTTGGATGGTCTCACAGGTAGAATTTGATGAAAAAGTGGATATTGTTTTGTGTATAAAGATGAGAACATCGGCGTTCAGAAGAACACAATTTTAATCTTCATCTTAATTACGTATTATTTCACAAACAATGCTGGATTTCATCAAAGCCTACTTCTGGAACCAGCTCATCTCATGAAAGGGGAAGAAACACTGCTTAACCTCTGTAAGTGTATTTCCTTCCTTTGAATAAAATGTTTTTACACTTCTCATTTAAAAAAAACATAGCTATTCTCCTTTTTTTGTCATAAATTTATACAAACTGTTAATTATCATTACACAGACTCAATTATATTCATTTGAAGTACAAGAGCAGGACGTACTAAAGAGCATTAAATTTTCATCACTGTGCTGTCAAATTTTCCTTTACATCTAATTTTGTTTCACATGGAGGTGTAGTACAAGACTATAATAATAAATGTATAATCATATACAATAATCAATAAATTATTGATAGGGATTCAGAATAGCTGATGAGACCAACAAACTGATTAAAGGAGTTCTGAAGTGATTCAGAAGAGAATGTGGAAAGAGATGGATGAAGATTGCCTTTCTAATTAAAAAAATAATTAAACTTTATCTTTAAGCTCTGAACACATGCCTGTGTTCAGAGCAAAACAAGCTGGAAAACTGCATGGTAAATGTGGCTCATGGAGCAAGATGGTGCTCCGTCTGTTGTACATTTAGAAAATGGAAAGTTCTATTACTGCATTTTTCAATCTGCCACTGAGGAAAATTGTCCTTTTTTACTGCAATGGCTGCCAGAGCAAAAAACTGGATTCATATCAGCTGAGGCTGATTTTTGGATCAATCTGCATCATCTGCTCTGACTAGCTAGGTCATTCCATTGGCAAAAGAGGATATTACTTATTTTTGTTAACTTACCAGTTTTTTTGTGAATGTTTTGGTTTTCTATGAAACTAAAAGTAATTCATTTCTGATATATAATTTCTGATATTTTTGTGTCTCATTTTAGTGTTTTGTATACGAGAAAAATTCAAAGGCCTCTGGTCTCTGGTCACTTTTGAATTCAGACTCATGAACAAACACATAAATACTCACATAATGGATGAACTAATCCATGAAATCTAAGCCTGTTGCTGTCTCACGTTTATTTTTTTTTTGTCTGTGAAAATTGTGCCCAACCCAAAAACTGGAAGCTTGAATGTGCTAACAAAATGAATTAAACTATAACATAATGTTATTAAATATTCTGATTATTCTCTTTAATATAAGTTCACATAAATATCTTAAGCTAACTAAAAGAAAACTGGTCGATGGGTCTTTAAGGATTAAAAATGCTTGAAAGGCAAAGCCTTTTTATTGACAGTTTAAACACTGTTCTGCTATATTTTGAGTTGTTATGTGATTGTGTTCCTTTTTTATTTGTAAGTTTACTTTTATTCATCACATGTGATGAATGTATATAGCAAAAAATGCATGCTTAATTTGTTTTAAGTTCCTTTTTTCTCTAAATGAGAACATGAAATACAAAATCTACATGCTCTGAATAAAAATGTATTTAAAAAAACAAAAGTACAAGAAACTAGTTGGTCATTCCCGTTCTTGATTTGGGCTTTGCATGAAAGTTTCTATTTGCATATAGATGGGTCTATTAAAACGTAAAAGGTCTAGTAAAGGCTGAATTAACTAGAAGAAAAAAAATCAGCGGTCAGGACGACTAGAAATATTGTTTTCTGTACAAGAAACTACACAATGCACACAATGCAAAATCCCACCTAAGGAAGCAAACTCATATTGACAAGAGGTGGGATGCTGAACAAGGTGTTTAGAATACTGTCGATATTTCCGAGGAAATGTCAGAGGAAGTCAGGGAGACTGTGAAAGATTCACATCTCCATTGAAAACAACCCTGCATCAGCACACTAGAACCTTCTTTTTCACATGGTAATGCTGTGCCTTTTAACTTTCACACTCAATACATGCTCACATTAGAGCTTAACTAACAAGGGCTGATTGCACACCATTAATATCGATATTTCCATTTTATTGAAGACCCACAACGTATTGACTTGATCCTCTGTTAGAACTGCTGTTCGGTGAAGAAAGAGGTATAGTTAAAGTAGATTTGGGTCAATGTTTTATGTAGTGTTACAGGTACTGTATTTGATTTAAGCTTTTCATGGAAAAACTGTTACAACATGCACAAATGTTATATAGTTTTAAACCCTTCTTGTTTAATTGAACCAGATCATGTAGGGTGCATTTATTTTAGTAAAAACGAACTGAATTAAAAAAAATGTTAATCTAGTTCAAAACTGATGGCCAATGATCGAGACCTCGTTTCTTTTTTAATGCATTTATCAAAATTAAACAGAAGTAGGACATTAAAATAATAACACAATGTACTGGAGGCCATTTAAATGTATTTAATGGCCAGTATGTGAGATCTTGAGTGTTATAGTAATAAAAAAATGTGTTGGTGGCAAGGACTTATCATCCAACTTTACCAAATGATGTTCAAAAACTTCAATTTAACATTTCTGGGAAACAATCATGCATTTTAAGGTGATGTTAAATGATGTTACAGATATTAACCACTAAACACAGTCCAAAAATATATTTTGTGTAGTTTTGCTAAATACAAAGTTACAAATACATTTTTATATGAGAAAAAATACACTAGAATGCAAAGCCCAAAAGCTAAAAAAAAATAGCTACTCCATTTTAAAGTCAAAATAGTTACAAGGTCAAAAAAAATTCTGTTCAACAGGATATTTATTTCTGACTACCACATGAAATTTAATGAAGAGATGCTATTCTGTTGTGTTATGTTACCTTTAATTCATAATGAGGCTTTTTATTTAATTAGGAAATAATCATAACTTGATTTATGTTAACAATGTGTGTCTGATTAATTAGAACACCAACTAATCATGCCCACACCAAAATTCAAGTGGTTTTTAAATAAGACATGCACCCCCTTTTCTTTCACTTTTCAAGTTTAATTGTGGTTCATTTCTGGTTTTGACAAACTTCTCAATGAGGTCAGTAATAATTATCGTTACGGCACAGGCGACCCAACAATTTTCTTTTTCTCAGTCTCAGAGAAAATTAAGGGAAACTATGTTTTTTGAAAGCCTCACCTGAGGTGCATTGCAAATGGAGGGCATTAAGATGCATCTGTGTGTACTGCAAGGCTGCCGAAGGATACAATCAGGGCCATGTGAAGAGCTTCAATGAGAGCAAGCTCGTCCATCAAGCGGGAAACAAGATGCAACATGCTGACAGCTGTAGGAGATTGCATTGATTTTCAGTTCACCACTTCCCGCTTCACATCTTTAATGTACACAAAAGGTGATTGCTTTATGCTTGGTAAAACCCCTGGCCCCCACAAAAAAAGAAAGCCTTATTCAGCTTATTAGAAACAGAAAGCCGAAGTTATTAATACATCAAGATTTCACATTGACACAAGTCCTTCCTCATAATCCAATCAGCTTGTTTGGTTTTGCTTTGGCCGTGCCAAATTATTTATAGGTAATTAAATAATATTTACAGGTTGATGGAGTCTATTAGCACGGATGGAACTCAGAGAATTGCTGTGTGATTTCCATTCACTATTATGTTATAATAACAGTCTTGTGCTATCCAGATTAATTTGTTATGTTGAAGAAATAAAAAAACTTTCATTAAGGGAAGTTGTAGAAATCAAAGAAGGATTTGCCATTCACCATTTATATAGCTTTAAATACCCTCTCAATGTAGTTTAATACAATTTGATTCAAGAAAAGCCAAATAGATTTTTTTTTTACAAAGCAATGTTACACAAATGTATTATACTCACTAATCAGCTAACTAATATACCAACTAATCTTACATACAAAGAAATAGAATTCCATGTCATACTTTTGAAATACGTAACCCAATAAAATGTATTTTCCTTTATAATTAACAGAACAGGAAGGTAAAATAATTGTTTATGGATGTGTGCAGAATGTTTTTGTGTGACCTATCTGGGGGGCACCAGCCTTTCAACCAAAGCTTTGGTTCAAACATAATAAACATGCTAATATAAATATATACATTTATGTATAGATTTCTGTAGTTTCTGATCAAAAACCTTTGGCAACGTGTCAAAAACTCAAAAATCATATTGCAAAATCTACTGTTTTTTTTTAGTTGTTTAAAAATGTGTTTGTTTGTGTTCAAATGTGTGTACTTTTGAACCTAAACCGTTCTGCAGAAATATGTATATTTTTGCAAATACTTCATAATATTTCTGATATTTATAACACTATAGACAAACTTACTTATGAATGACTAAATAATCTACAGATTATAAGCTCTACAGTTTAGTCCTCAGGCTACTCCTTTAAGCTAGCAGGGTTATTGAAAAATAATCAATTAAAAGTCTGTTGGAAAAGTGAACTTTCAAGATGTAGTCTCTAATGAACCCACTGGGCTAACCTAGAGGGGAAAATATCTATTTGTGCACATTAGAACACATATGAGCGTGTGACTATGTTTGGAAGGCATTGGTGCAGATGAGAAGCTTCTCATGGCACCAATTAACACTAAGCTAGATGTGATAATTAGTTTGTTTGTATATCCTTGTCAATCTCAAAGGGTTTCTCTCATTTTCACCAAGTTATTAGAATGTGTATATAATGACCATTACTACTTCCAACCAATCAAATTTGGTCTTTAACAACTCAAATAGTACATTTATCTTTTCAATCAGTGGATGATTAACAACCCAAAATAGTTTGCGTAAAAAAGTTTTTTTTTCCACAACAGGTAACATAAAGATAGTAATAATGTTTTAATAAATATTTCACAAGATAACTGGTATATTAAAAAAGATTCATTTTAGCCCTTACAGAATTTAGACCATTTACAGTAACAGTTGATGAAAGATGTTTAACTACAATAATGTCAAAATGATCCCTAAATGGCAGCTCCAGGAATGAGTCATAGCATTTTATTGCTAAAAAAAGATATGCACTTTTTGACTCTCTTGTGGAGTTGAATAAGTCGAGATTCAAAGCTGAAACAAAATAAACGGTGGAAATGGATGATAAGTCATGCAAGTTTATATTATCTAAATCTGTAGCTATTTTTAATCTACAGAGTAACACAAACATTTTTTAAAAATTCTTCTAAGATGTTTCTTGAAATGGTTAGTCAAGAAATAATAACAGTCATCACACAGTAATGAAGTAAGAAGATGAAAGAAGTCTCAGCTTGAACCATAAGGCATATATGTTTATATATACACAAAAGCTTGCATTTATGTATTTATTTTGTGTTTATTTGGTATTGGTAAATTATTGCTTTTTAAAACTTAATTATCTATGAGGTAAAAACTATTTTGAGAACATATATATACCCCAACGCCTTGATTTATCTTATATATATATATATATATATATATATATATATATATATATATATATATATATATATATATATATATATATATATATAAATTTTGTCTTTGAAATGGTTAAAACATTTTTTGATCATTCATTTATAATACCTAACTCACACTTAGTCGCACAAATATTTCTTGACTATTAATAGAATAGCACAATGTATTTTCCTGGTGATTCTACACAGTGTTTATAAGGCTTAAAGCTTAGTTTGAAGATGCTTGCAGAATCTATTTGAGACTAAATGGGAGGTTTTGTGATAGGTCAGCACTCTGAAAGAAACAAAACTACCTAATCAGTGAGAAGCTGACACAGGCATGTGGAGAAAACTACAGAGATTTTTCCTGACATAACTGTCTTCATTTCAAAAACAATCCCTGTGGGAAACGAAATGCACTACTCTTCTGAATTAACTGACAAATCCATACACAGTATTGAAGAGGGAGAAGTGTGTATTCTGTGAAAGCCCACTAAGTTTTAAACCGTGACATCGGGTTATATATATTTTTTGTTTCTTTTTAGTTTTTGTTTGTATTTCTGTTTTATTTCTACCCCATTTAATTATCTACTAGTAATTCCTATTCACCGTACCTGATCCACACTAGGACTTTGTGAAGCTGCTTTGAAGCAGCTGTTAAAAAAAGAGCATATCAACAACATATTGATTGGTTGGTTGATTGATTGTTTATTTTAGTTTAATTATTACCAAATACATTATATTCTTTCAGATAAACATAATTATTTCATTCATACATCTATCATATTCATGCACACCAGTAACTAGAACAAAAACCTGCTCATGGATTTTACCTTTTTCGTGCTAAACAAATCAAGACTTTGTGAAGCACTGAAGCAGCTGACACACTAGTTTAAAATCTCAAACAATCTGTAAAATCTATCAACCATTTCTGAAGGGACTTTTGTTTATTTCTTGTAAGTATTGCTCAAAGTATGTATTCAACTATAGTAGTTGTAGTTATTGTATGTAAATCAATGTAGTGCTTTTTTTGTTCTAAAAATCAAGGTCTGTTTTAAACCAAGTACAGCATACATGTGGATTTCAATCTAGATTATCACAAAAAAGAAAAGTTTGCTGTTTTTTTGAGGTACCGTTGCATAACTTTTGTTCTGAATGTTCTATTTGCTATCTTCTCATTTCTATATTTTTTCTATCTTTCATTCTAAGAATGAGACTCTTGTAATAAAGATGCATTTACATGTTATATTTTTGGGAAAATTAGACAAAATGTGCAATTGAGATTTGTATTTTATCAGTTTTTATAGCTGTGGCACTTGTTTGAAACAGTTGTAAACTTTACTGAAGCTTGCTTCAGTATTAAGTGACTGAGTTTGAATAACTCTTCCGAGCCATTTGTTTTTATTTTTTGTTTTCAAAATGCCTACGGTTCACAATGTCCGATTCCCTTAGTTGTACCATCTTTCTAAACAGTTCCAACACTTGCCTCTTACCCGATGTGACGATGGGCCGTCAAACCATTACAGTTCCCAAACACGCACTTAAACACACACTTCTAAGAGAGCCTGTACCGAGAAACAATTTAGAAGAGTTCAGTAAATGACTGCCTTCAGCTAACAAGGTTTTTATTTTCAGCACAAAAACCCTTCCAATACCACAGGGACCATTTGCTCTCTCAGCATGCAAGGAATCGATCTTTAAATATTTACCTTGAAAATGTCTGTAGGGTCAAGCCATGAGTCTCTCTACGCGTGAAATATTCACCATTCTTCAATAATTAATGCCTCTGTCCTTGCATGAATGGGGCTCTACAGATGGTGTTGTGCATGTTTTATTGGTTGGTGTGGCCTGGGTATTGTCTGGCCTGTGACAAAATGCTGACTCAGGTTAATTGGGCCCTTGGCATTGGCAGCTGAGGGATTGAGAGAGAAAGAAAGACGGATTTTGTGTCAAAGAATCTGTACATCTTCCAGGCCAAAAAATTTAGCTTTTTTAGATCAGGAAACACAGTAACCTGTTGCTCTTTGATTGGAGAGACAACTTTCAAAGTTGAAATTGTGATTGATCTGCTCATTCAGCTATTCATCTGGAGTGTCACAGCTGCCAACACCCAAGTGGGTGCAAAATGAATATGATCTGTACGGTTTCCCATAAATCGTTTTTCAGAATGTCAGCTACGCATCAGTGTTTATGGGATCATTTGCTTACAAGCTGAACTGTGCTGGAGTGTCTCCCCTGCTGTTTTGCCAAGCTGCTGCTGGTTCAGGACATTGGAATCTAAAGTTTGGCACTGCAAAGTTGGCCTTACTACATGCCAGAACATTACAGTATTCACAGCAATATAGTTTTTTTTAATTCTTCACTTTTATTTTTCAAAGCTAACTTTTTCTTTCATGTGAATAGACAGCAACCATGTCACCACAAAAACTACTGACATGAGACCAATACTGTAGTGTAGATAACAAAGTCTTAACAAAGAGTTCTTTTCTGTTTTATTTGCTGTGCAAAATAAATATTCTCTAGTTTCTGAGAGCTCAATGTGCAACCACTTCTGAAAACATATGCAAACAAACCAAAATAAGAAATAGCTTTCAACGTTTTGACACCTTACCTCCACAATACTCACAGAAAATGAATACAAAAATATGCTGAAAGCAGCAAAACATGCTCCAAATCCTTAAAAACAACTGAGCTCAGCAACGAGCAACGAGTGAGTGAACATTATTACTGTTCTGAATTTTTTTGTCATCCCTGTGTCAATGTTTCCAGTGTCGTGATAAGACAAAAATACTACAAACATGCTAAAAATAATTTGGATAGTTTCCATGTTTACGGCAGATCAAGGTATATTAGTTGATATTTCTAGCAAGAATTACCAAATTAAAGAAGGACATTCAGCTGTTGGTATAACCACAAAAATTTGATGAATAACAAATAATCCACTCTTTAGATCTAATTCAATATTAAGCTATTGCTTAATTTGTAAAAACTTTGTGGAGATACGCTATAATCCACTGACACCAAGAGACATGGAACACAGAAATACATAAAAGGCGTATTTATTTAAATGTTTTATTATTTATTATTATTTATTACATGTTTTTTTGCATTATGAATCATTAATTGTCACTACCCACTGTTTTAGATAGCTTCTAATCTCCACAACACACACACACACACACACAAAATTGTTACAAATTCTAAAGACATGGATACAAAATGGTTTGATTATGACAATCAATGCTGCAAAGGCACATTTCAACAGAAAACAATTAAAACACCTGACTAAATGGACGCATCTTACTTTAGCGTCAGTAAAACTCTGAACAAAACACTTACTGTCTCTTGTTGTAACTTAGCTTTAGTCTTTAATGAACTATTGAGACATGTTGAGTATTAACATATGTTTTACAACGTGAAACTATGTTCAGAAATATAAAAAATGCATAACGTTAATTAATAAACATTTGGGAGGAGCTTTTATTATATTTCAGTAATCAGGAGATTTTGTAAATGTTATTTTAATTTTTAGATTAGATTAGATTCAACTTTATTGTCATTACACATGTACAAGTACAATGAAATGCAGTTTAGGTCTAACCAGAAGTGCAATAAAACCTTTGCATTTTATTGCACAATAGCAGCTTCCTTGGATACTCTACTCTATTCTTTTACCCAACATATTATGTGAGGCAGTATTTATAAGGTACATTTTCAGTGACATTTTGAGCATAAGCTGTCCGTGGATGTGAGCTGTCTGGCGAGGACTTCACAAATGTAATAACAGTCCACACATTACTGAGAAATGCCGATGTGTGGATGTGTGGCCTTTAGAGCATCAGTGCTTCTGAAAGCAAAGCAAAACCTCCATGGCTGGAACATCAGTCTCATTGCACAACGAAGCAAAGCTCTTGCTCTCTGTCACCATGAATGAAGATGAGCAACAACACTTCGCTTGCCATTCTTATCATGGCCATTAGGAGAAGAAGAATGAAGCTTATTCAACTCATCCGCTTTACAGAATAAAGCTTACAGAGCTTCCTCAAAGGAAGCCTTACTCTTTTCAGATAATTCAATTTCAGTCTGAAACAAAGACCTTCCTATACATTTTTGAAGCTTTTATATATATCGAAAATATATATATATAAAAGGTGAAGTGGTGTTTAAAAGCATTTTTTTTATTGTTGAGGTTTAGCGCTATTATACTTATTGTTGTACATACATATTGTTGAAATCTATTGGGCCAAGAAGTGACCCAAGATTTGTGTTGTTTTGTTGCATTTTGTTTCGATCTTGTCAAGTCTCCAAATTTCTTGTCATGCATGAAGAACAAGGTTATTTGAAATCAAGGAAACGAGACATTAACATTTTCAAAGCTTAACCTGGTAGAATTTAAGGGAGTTTAGACTCATTACTAGATATGGATGGAATTATTGACTGAACTTGGTAGAATTATTATCTATTTTGAATTGAGAAAAACTAGAATTAGATGTATTTTCCCAAAAAGTAATCATGGGTTCATTGTCAAAATTAACATTAAACTGTTCTGTAGTAAACAAACAAAAACTGAGATTATTTTGGAGAGGGTAAGTATTTGATTGGTTTTAAGAATGTCCAATTTAATTTAAAAAGTGTAGTATACTTCCAAATGTATTTTACATTTATTCAGTTTCTAAATAACAGAAACATGACACTAAATGATAAATACATTATTGCTATAAATCTGCAGCATATACTTCAGTACAAATATTTGATGTGATTGATGTTTAACTTGTGCCAGAGGAATCAAATGATTTAAGAGCTTTATAATGATTTGGACCACATTTACAAAGCTTTCATTCACACGTTTTGAAGCTTGACGGGTTTTGATCACTATAGATCTAAATGGAATTGAACAGCAGTAGGCTTTCAATAGTGTGTGATAAAATGCTGCATGGGTAGCCAACTTGTCAGATTTTTTAACAGTTCCATTTGATTTTGACTCTTATAAAGACCACAAAGCACTAGATGTAAGAATTACATTCATGAGACATTTTTTCTTATTTGATTTTCATATTTTTTACACTGATGATCTCAAAAAGCATGTATACAATGCACAAATGTTGGAAGAAACAAGTGTATGTGTTACTCAATATATTTGAATGGTACTTGAATGGTTATTAATAAATAATATGTTTTATTAAGTTTAAGTTACACACACGTAAAATGTACACACAGTAGTATTGAACCAACAAAGCATACAATTGACAGATTAATAGTTTATAGAAAGTTAATATCACATCTTTACGATTTGTTTTGGTAAAGCGCTGTTAATTTGACGT
Organism: Danionella dracula; assembly: GCA_900490495.1. Classification (NCBI taxonomy): domain Eukaryota; kingdom Metazoa; phylum Chordata; class Actinopteri; order Cypriniformes; family Danionidae; genus Danionella; species Danionella dracula. The sequence goes on along the minus strand of UELW01000289.1, from coordinate 3,907,657 downwards.
CTTTTGCTGTTATGGGAGGTTTATGCAAATAATTGTTTTTCTTGAGAAAAAAAATTTAATCAAACTTTTAACTAAAAGAAAAGAAAAGGAGCCCACTCTAAGATGTGTATTGTGTTCATAAATGAGTGAATGAAGATTTGGATAGTAGTTCTTTTATAATCTTATAATTCATGTCACCTAGACATAAAGTTCCCTCTTTGTTAAAAAGTCTTGTAGATCGATTATATAATTAAAAAATATTCTTTATCCCGTTTCTTCTTTGTGGTGCCAATATATACAAATTGGTGGAAAAATTTCATATAGCGCAATAGAAAGTATTGACTAGTAATTTAAATATTTTAATCGGCGATCAGAAAAGAACATGGAAACTGTTATCATGTTTTATTGCATTAAAAAATGTTCATGCTCCTTTTCTCCGATTTCTTTGTCATCGTTTGAATTGCATACTTTGTTTTTTAAGCAGTGTTTTTTTTCTGTCTGACACTTGATTGACCAACAATTGATAGTTTACTTAGATAGTCCAAATAAAAATGCTAATTCTTTGAACATTTCAAGTAGGTTTATCTGTTGCATGTTCTAGAGACATTTGTCCAAGAGATTGTACATGAATATTACTTCTTCATAGCAACCAGTTTAAATTCATTTATAGCCTTTTAGAACAAATGGAAAGTTCTTGGGACGGAAGAAGTGATTACAGAGCATTGGTTTGGTCATGAATAATTTCCTTGAAATGAGCTATCAGAGTAGAATGCGTAAGCCTCTCTTCTACTTTACCAGTTCTACAAGCTGGGACGAGAGAGAGAGAGAGAGAGAGAGATAGAGAGAGAGAGAGAGAGAGGGAGAGAGAGAGAGAGAGAGAGAGAGAGAGAGAGAGAAAGAGAGAGAGAGAGAGAGGGAGAGAGAGACTGCCTCTTCCGCATGATGATGTGAGAGGATGAAGGGCCATCGTCATTACTGCATGTCATTTCACTCGTGAGAGGGATAGCACGCTGGAAGTCTAATGAGATCTGAGTCTGATATTTGAAGACCCGTCCCTCCTCAAGGTGGGATGAGGATCGCAATGCTAATGCCCGAGTAATTAGCAGGCAAATACTGAGAGAACAAAGCTTATGACAGTTACCAACCTTCACATTCACCTCAGATGAGACAGGCAGAAGAAAGGCAATAGATTTTCCTGAACAGAGAGTTGTGAAAGGTTTGGCCAGCAGCAACATAAAGCAAAACAAAACTGTTACACATAATTAAAAGTATACTGATCAAGAGTCGAATGTCTTGTGTCACTTCAGTCTAGAAAGTCCTTTGACTTTATTAATCTCAAAGGTAATTTTAAACAAACCCAAACAAGTAAATTATTGAACAAATTTTTAACTATTTTTTAAAGTGCGGCTATTGATTTGAAAGTGTTCTGTTGGAAGCGCATTATAAGTGTTATTTGATTTTCACAACCAGATACATAAATAGAAAGAAAGAAAGAAACTTCACACCAACACACAGTTGTAGAAAAAAGAATCATAAACCAAAGCAACATGGGTCAGGAGATTGTTTTCTCCAACCAGAGAATCCTTGTGCTGACCTTAACATTAACGTTAAGTGTTTTCACCAATTAAGTTACTCAGTACTTCGCTTTATTCAATTACATATGATTTGCTTAATGTTTAACTGGCCAATTTTCACACCTGGTGTCTGTCTGATAACAGGTTCCTGTGTCTGGTTCTCCCCCCTGTGCACACTGTGTTTTAGGCTACATTTATGTTCACTCATTCTCACTCATTCCTAGTTAGCTCTTTATGCAAAGTCAGTTTTGGTTATTTGACTTGTTGATGATCTTCATCATCTCCCGGATCTCCAGGATCCCCCATCTCTTCTTTTCAAGTTCAATCTCCCCCTCATCTACACAAATTCTCTCGGTCTCTGTTGCCAGCGAATCCTTTTCTGAAAGACACAACATTGAGCTTTTGCAAGTTCTGTTAAGAGAGCAGTACACTATTATACCTGTAATTTACATTGTACAAAACATTCAGTCTAAGTGGATACTGCACGTTTTTTTATTAAGTGTAGGCTACTTTATCAGCAGCTTACCTTACACGGGTTACTTATCCAGTCAAAACCTTCTATGTTTAATTTGATTTCAGTGAAAATGTGTCAAAGACTCTCGTTTGCTCAGAGACCTACTATATGGACTCTGCTCGGTTAGGGTAAGCTGTCCACCCACATTTTACACCAGGCAATCTTTAGAAGGACTTATTGCTGTTCAAGAACTGGGAGAAAAATATGAGAACATTGTAATAGAATGTTAAACTGACTTTAAATTGCTCTGAATGGTCCTACTCTATATAGAGTTAAATTAACATTGAAGTAAACTATGAGCTGGAGAAAAAATAGAGTTGTTGGGTTTTTATTTATAGTCAAATAGATGCATTTATTACAATGTTCAGGATTTTGGTGAAGAATCAACAATTTAGAAATTGACCTCACAGACTTAATTTGAATGTTATTTGTACTCTATTCAGAGTACATTCAGCCCTACTCTGAATAGAGTTATTTTCTTCTCATGATTTTACTTTGTAGATGTAGATGATGGATCTAGATGATGTTTTTTGACACAACCTCTCATTCCAGCCGTTTTAAACAGTGTCTAACTCTGTAGGTCTGAAGATGAATATTTTCCTTCTGTCATTTCTCCTCATTGGTCACCTTAATGAGCTGACAGACTCAGAATTTGACAGGCCAGAGAAGGCACACTGTAAAGTCGAGATGATGAAGCCTTCTGCATTGTGAGGTCACCAGGGATTATGACAAATTTAGTGAAACGTTACACACCTGCCAGAGCCGGGAACATCAAGAGCCAATTACCAGATGTGCTGACAGAGTCCTTGGTGCACTTGAAGATATACACAGTATATCGAACAATATTAGAACGAAGTTTACGCTTCTCTTCGGCTTCTCTGTCTTTAAACTAATATAAAATGATCAGTAACACATTGTGACAAGGGTAAACTAACTTTCATTAGTTAATGGGTTATTTCATACATTAATTATCATGAGTTTAAAGTGTTTTGTTCATCACTTCATTGATGAACAGCATATAAAAAAATACATGAACTATACATGATATATACATGATCATAATGTTTTCAACAGTCACCAAAATTTTTTTAAATTACACCAAATATAATCTTTTAACGAAGCTCAACATCACTGACTGAGTTACTGAGATTACAAACAGTAATCCATAACATATTATTTATAACTACAATTTAAAGAAATCTTTTTCCTTGTAATAACAATCTTGGAAATGTAATAATAAATTTAATAAGCAGTGGCTCTGTATTTCATCTGGGTTACTGTCAGTCAAAAACAATTTTGAAATATGATCAGTACATTACTGGATAGGTTAACACAGAAGTCTTATTAAGTTAGTCCTTAGGCAATGATGAATTCGGGTATTACAGTACATTCTATTTCATGTCATTGGTTAATAATGGCTAATATGAAGAAATTCATAATGTACCTTTTGTTGTTTTATGTGTTATAATTTGTTGTTCAGTTTAGTGTTTATTGTTAGCTTCAATGTACTTTTTATTCCTCTATATTTGGTTTTCCAGTGCCAAGTTCTTATTTGGTTACCATTCCTAATTACTTCCTACACTTCTTTGTTAAATTGGTATGTCTTGATTGAGTTTAAGTTATTTTTTTTCTCCTTCTAAAAAGTTTGTTCTCTTTGTAAAACCAACATCTCCTTTTCATCAGTGTGCATCAGTGTGACCATCAGTCACTGTTATCTGACAAACAAATCAATTACCAACTTAACCACTTAAAAAAAATAAGAATTTTTCCTTTTTCAATTCTAGGACATGGTATGTACCTAAACAACTAACATTATTAAATAATCATTTAATTTTTATTGTTCGTCTACTGCATATGCCAGCAATCCAAATTAGCATGTAATAGAACTGTTTGAAAGTAAATTTAAGATTCACAATTAAAAATCATAAAAATGTTAATCTTAATGTTAAGTATTTTTCCTTAACTAATGTCACCGTTTATTTGAAAAGCAAGCAGGCCTAACAATCTCATCATGCATCTGCTATGAGCTACAAAAAAGCTGCTTTTACACTCAGTTGTTCAACTGACAATGATGTATTTAAAGAAGTACATGCACTTTCATACATTTTAATGAGGACATCTGTCGGGACAATTTAATGCAGATAAACAGAAAGAAATGATCAGTGGATTACTTTTTTTTTTGATGATGAATAAGATGTGTAAGAAATGGTTATTTTTGAGCTGATCTTATATTTCTTTCAGATGGATCGAATAAGGAAATAAATAAGATGCCGAGAGTCCGTCCCCCAAGAGTTTCCTTGAAAAAAAACTTCAGAAGTTTGTGATATGAAACATCTGACCATCCCTTCAGAACCTGCTATCTTATCTCAACCTAAACCCGTCTGCACTAATCTGCTGTTTCAATACTCTACAAACTGTCAGAATGCATGAAGGATTTGCTTTGGTTGCACCTTCACTCACTCCCTTCAAACACATGTTTTTCATTTCACTCATCATTCAATCAAATGATCAGTTTTTTTGTGAGGTGTTATTTTCTGTGTACATCCACCTCTACATACAAAGTATTTTGATCCAACACTACTTCACGTCACTGTTTACAATTTATTATTTTTATTCGCAAACTTCTCAGATTAAATATGTAAAGTAAGCATTACTCAGGGAAGCGAATCCCCAAAACATCACAGAAACACCTCAAATTATTTGCACCCAAACATAACTTGGTAAATTAGCCAACTGTTGGGCTTGTGGCAGCTTGCCGAAAGTCTGACAAGAAAATTGCATCTGAAATCTCGAGGTAGATACCCATTTCAAGCAATTGCTGCCTAGTATTGGCAGAGTAATAGAAAACAGGAGGATGCAGAACCCTTCGAAATTAGAATTTCAAATACTTAATTTCATCAATCTCATCTACCATAAAGAGTGACAAAACCCACTTCAATCAGCAGGGATCTTCACACCCCTAAGTTGTAAAAAATATTGGAAATAGGTTTTGACCAGGAATGATGGGAGTTTTTGTGATTCGATAAAAATATCACTCCAAGCTAACAAATTCTGTCTATTAAATGCACTTTATCTATAAAATCTTTTTTATCTTTAAAATACAAAACTTTTACTATTGAACTATTGGTTTAATAACTTGCTGGCACTTTATAATAACTACAGTACACACTACTAATCACTTATTAAGCAAAAAAAAACATTTCTTCTTACACATATTATTACACATTTTAAGCCAGTTAGTTTGCCAGCATCTATATTATATGCTTAATAACAGTAATGTCATGCTTTATTGAAGATTAGTTAATCATTTATACATGAAACTTTTCCCTATTTAACAACCAGTTAATTATTAGTTGTAAGTGAATCATGAGATTATTTAGAACATGTTAATAAATGACTATTAAACAATTTGAAAGCACATTCATTCATCTTCATATATATAGTAACAGTTATTCAGTTTGATAATGAATGCTTAATTAGCACATATTCTTACTGTTACTCACAATTAATTCAGCTAGTTATAAAACATCTACTAGCTGCTAGTTAAGATTGAGAGTGTAAACAATAATACGTATTTACTTGAACTTTTAACAAAATATGCCACCATCCCTCTAAAGCAACAACCTGATTCAAAAACTGTACAGTACATTGTGCTCTCTAATTGTGAAGCAGAAGATCATACTTAAACAAAAACAGATGTTCGCCTAATCCTGATTTGAAACAATGACAATTCTTCTGGTAAAGCTTGAAGCAATATTGAGGCAAATTTGTTTGGCTCGGAAATGCAAGATGCGGTTGTTTACTGTTTTCTTGGTTTTAAGCTCAAACCAAACAATGACTCATATCATAGACAGTGTTCTAAAGTACAAGGTCTCTATCCTTAAACCATAAACAATGTGAAAGGGAGTTATACCAGACACTCTTTTCATGTATATCAATGTAGCTCATTAAACCATTGGAGTGATCCAGATCATTCTTATGAGTATAAACAACAACTGAGGGTGTAACAGCATTTGGAAGACAAAACTATACACACAAGCAGCAATTGGAAATGTGCTTGGAGAAAAAAAGGAAAAATAACAAGTTCTTAGTTAAAACAAACTATTAAATGTATTGTGTTGGGTGAACTAGAGGATTAATCAGTCTAGCACTAAAGATGCTGCAAGTGCTACAGGAAAACATACTCTGCAGCACCTATATCTCATTTGAAGACTTTTAAAGAGGTTCTTGCCACCATGAAGCTCAAAGTTACTTCTCAGCTTGTGCCACTTGATGCCAACAAGACGACATCTCGTGGCTCACCATCAACGCGGTGATAGTGTGGTCTTGTCATGGAGTGTCCAGGCCAGGAGCCGAACCAACGAGGTCTGAACTCCAGGATGCAACACGATCACCAATTGCACTGGTTGCACCATCTATCTTTGTTGGGCACTTTCCCAGCTCTTCACAGTGCTAAGAGTTACACCCCCTAATGTAATCCTCAGCAGCACAGCTTGCTTTGCATTGTTTCTTACTTTATGTAAATAGATAAATAAATAAAAAACCTAAGGGAGGATTGTACACACTTTTTCACAGCGCTGTATCTCAATGTACAACCGACAGCATTCGTGTTAACGTCTCAATAGAGGCATTTGGGCTTTCATGGTGTGTTTTTTTGTTGTTGTTTTTTTTACCTTAAGGCTAAACTTTAAAGCTTATATAAATGCATTTTATCGGAAAAGGTAGAACCAGATACCAAGGGATGGGAAGGTGCAGATAAGATTGAAAAGGGGCATGTAGAAAGTTCTTCAAACGACAGGGAAAGATGGACTGGTTTAAAAAAAAAGAAAGAAAGAAATAGCCAACAAAGGGCTAGAGAGAAGCAGAAAGAAGGAAGCAATCCATCATGAAGTGAGTGAAGAGGTGAAAGAGGTCTCAAAGAGAAAGAGAACATAGACACAGAAGGATAGGATAAATGGTGTGAAACACCTAGAACTTGCACATGTGCGCCATATTGAGTTATTTCCTAAATCGGCAACAGTGCTAACCCAAATTGTTCCCATGCTTTTATAAAGTCCATCAAATTAGGGCTCGTTACACCTGCTGTGCAAAAAACACATACTCTGATGGTGTCCTGTTGGGTCTAAATTAAAACAGAACCACAACCAATTCAGATTACATGCTGTTTTACTCTCAGCACCACCTCATGTGTTCAGCTAACTGAAGTGGCACAACTGGGTGTATGATTGAGAGCTAATCTGATTGATCTTATTCAATTGATGAGGCATTCTAAATGTAGAACTCGAAGATTTTTAAGCATAAACCGCTGTACAGACTTAAAGCATCTGTTTTAGTGGAGATTCCAAAAATGTAGGGTTTGTCTAAACACATCTTTAGACATAGAAGCACACCTGAAATTCTAAATAAATCACGCACATTAAACTAGATGTCAAATGTGCCGCGTAAAAATGGCCCATCAAATTTTCCCAGCTTATCCTCACAAGAAATGTTTCTGTAAGACTTGACAAATACAGTCCAGTGAGCGCATGGCTGTTTATGTGCCAGGTGTTTAAAGCGGAGGTGACCTAAAGGTGACATAGATTAATGGCATTTTGCACAACTTTTTACCTCCTTATATAACATTGTGTAATCCATAAATGCACCACAAATAAAATTTTGAGTGTTTCTATTATTAAAAGAAACACATGTTATTGTCATGTAGAATCTTAAAATGAACAGAATCTCATTCAACTACTCCAACTGCATAGCTTGTTGTCTTAAACAATTCTTCAAATATTTATATATTATTGGTATTCTGGGTCTTAATAAATGTGGATTTAAAAGTTGACCAACAATTTGTTCTAAATTGATTCGTTCAGGCATTCCAGAAAAGTGTGCAAGTCTAAAATAGAGTAACATTACTTGTGATGCACACTCTGGGAGCATCACTTTAAAGGCATCTGCTTCTGCTAGCCAGATTAATACCAGGTACTTCAGCCTGACACAATGCAATGCTATACAGGGCACAGTGTTGCATAATAATTATCTCTTAGAAAATATGTCTGTTGTTTATTTATTCTTAAAGGAAAAATATGAAGTTCTGAATACACCGACCAGCTCATTTTATTTCCAAGTTAGTTTTGAATATTGTCTGTAATTTTGGTAATCTAGATGAAAAAATCATATCTAGATTGAATGATTTTCAATATTGTCGAACAGTTTCTTTTTTTATCCTTTGTTTGTCATTTAACATGGGCTAGTATTAAAGAAACCTTTTCTTTGCTTGTTTCTGTATTGATTTTATAAACCCTTGAAGCAGACTGGCGGGTTCTCTTTTATGTGAAGCTCTGCTATGGACCAGTGTGTGCAGCTGCTTGTTATAGAAGAAATAATCAAAGTATCTGACCTGTAGAACAGACAGGCAGCAAAATCCTCAAGCTTTTCCCTGCTTGTATATCTGTATATCTGCCACCTCTATACTACAAACTTACAGCGCAGCGAGAGAGTCAATGTTTTACAGTTTTAGCTATTATGCTTAGTATAAATATATTTCATGCAGAAAAGCCCACCATAAAAGCGTATTTGTTTTTCCTTTACTCAAAGTCAGAGCTGATCCAACAACGGCTATAAGTTTGGGTTACTTTTTCTCTGGGGAGAATAGTTATAATCAGTCAGTCTCTGTTTGTTAGAAGAGACCAGAAAAATACAGTTTTTGTCACATACCCCACCAAAATTGAGCACGGTGCTTCAAACCAGAATCAATCAACACGAATTGAAAATACATCTAATTAGCAGTTGTTGGTAGAGCGTCTTCAATCCTGAAAGATGGGTTTGTATAACTGCAGGTCTATGTTTAATTTTGATTTGAGGCTACTTGATTTGTTCTACTGTCTCTTAAGATCCCAACTGTGTCTCTTTAACATCTTACAAACCCATGTGACTTAATGATCATACAAAAAACCTACTCATATGCCAAAAATAGAGCATGAAGGTCAGTGCTGCTCCATGCAGGAAAATAAATACTAACCAAGCATATGTTCTCATCAGCATGGCTGAAACACAATATATTGCAATGTCAAACAATAACAAACAATGTGTATGATCTTCTTTTGTAGCTGCAAAGAATTATCTATTCTGCAAAAAACCAAACAAACAGAATAATGGTCTCATTTTGAAGAAAACCCTTTGTCAACTGTTGAAACTGTTGTCTCTGTGCATAAACAAACAAATAGTAAAAGGAACACTTGAGCTTTTTCCTACCTGCAAATATCAATAGTTTATGTTTGATTTCAATACCTTTGAGAAAATGTGAAAAATGTAATGATGTAAAATGTTAATAGACATCTACCTGAAACTAAAAACTCAATGTTTTTATTTTAAACTCACAACATCAAAATACTAACAAACAGATGCTTTATTTTCCAACAATATATCACAAAATAAATAAATTAAATAAAAGTTATGCTCTTGTTCAACTTAAGAAATAGTTTTTGAAATCTGTGATCAGATTTTTAACACTGGTCACTACAGAGCAATGAAGTAGTTTTTGACAGAGTTGTTGACAGAACCAAGCAAGGATGTTTTTTTTTGTATTCAGAGCGGTTAATGGGTCTTTTTTTGATTTAGGTTAGTAAAATGTTCCCTGATGTGAGAAATGAGCACATTTTAGCACATAACCATGACTGTTCATGTCTGTGCTTCTCAAGTCATCTTCAGGTTGTGAGGGTGAGAGTCTCCACCACAGTCCACCATGCCTCCTTGATTAGAAAATATTGCAAGCACGTGTCCCATCTGACTTCAGCAAAACTCATTTGCCATCTGCTTACATCTCCTCCCTTCCACCCCCACAGATCTGATCTTTCATTACCTGCCACTTCTAATAAATGAAATGTGTAGGGCTTGTGTTGTGCTATGCATGTGTCTGTGTGTCTAATGCTTGCCTGTGATGTATGGCTGCCAGTGAAATCAGAATAACAGTGGCACCCTGCAGCTCTGTGATAACCCAGGCTATTCCGCTGCACCTGTTTCCCTATATAGTGCGCTCCTCACTAAAAGTGGAACACAAAGTAAGTTTGGGAAATAAATTTATTGTCCAAGTGATACTAATGTCGCGCATCTTGTGCCTGTTCTTATTTCTAAATAAAAAAAACTGTTTTTGAGGATATATGATTATATTTACGAATTGATGTTTAAGTTTTTTTTTTTTGGGGGGTGTACCATTACCATCCTTTATTCAACTTCTACATCTGTTCATAAAAGTCAACATCCATATAGATTTGAGCAACATAAAACTCTTAAGTCAAAGAAAACTTTTAAGGTTACACAACAAAGGATAATAACAACAAAGTGATTTTCATCATTTTAAGGGGGCTCGTAAACCACTATTTGAGTGTGTCATGATCCTGACAACACACACACTTGCTCAACAAGCAGTGTGAAATGAGATACTTATTTGTCATCATGTATGCACCAGCTCAGGGTCAAGATACTTCAGCGAATGAGGAATGATTGTTCATTATATGTCGCCTTCTTATTGGTCAAAAAGAGAGCCTACTCTGCATATCACAAGGTGATCCTGAGCATTCTATTGACCTGCAGATGCAAACAACTGATGTGTATAAATTGGATCTGTAACAACTATGGACATTTAGTTTCAGACCTAGTTACGAGACTGAATTTGCGCACTCTAATGTGGTGCTGGTCGATGGCAGATTCATTTTGCCATTTAGCCCAGGTCTCTTCCTATTATATCATTGAAATGAGAGTGCATTTTCATTCTGGCAGCTCAGTTTAAATTATGGCTGAAAGACGAAATTTCAAAACTGACTGTTCAAGAGGAGAATACCAATACAGAGGGATCACTGGGTGAAAACACAAACGCTGTTTTGAGTAACTTCAAGAAGTTGAAGGTGAAACTTTTTTTCTTATCTGACAAGATGATTGACCATTGACTTGAAACTTGCCAAATAAACTCAAGGAAGCAGCGTGATTCATAGTGTGAACACTTTTCTTCTATAAACTCGTGTAATTTATCTGTACAAAATAATTCAGATATATAAATAGAGTTTGATTGGCTGACTGGCTGACTCACTGACTGTGACTCACTCACTGACAGTGATTAATTCACTGACTGACTGTGACTGACTCACTGACTGACTGTGACTGACTCACTGACTGACTGACTGACTGACTGACTGTGACTGACTAACTGTGACTCAGTCACTGACTAATTGACTGTTACTCACTCACTGACTGTGACTGACTGACTGTGACTCACTCACTGTGACTCACTCGCTCACTGACTGACTGTGACTGACTAACTGACTGACTGTGAGTCACTCACTGACTGCGACTGACTGTGATTGACTGACTGACCGACTGATTGGTTGGTTGATTGATTGATTGACTGACTGGTTAGTTGGTTGTTTGTTTGTTTGATTGACTGACTGATTGATGTTAAATTGTTCACCTATTTTCTGTAGTACAATCACATTGTGCTTTTTTTTGTTACACCTAAAACGAAACTTTTTAAAGTAGACGTAAAATATAAATTTGATTATGGCCAAGTAAAAGTCCCTCAGTCTGAATGATTTTATGAACTGAAAAGATTGGAAAAAACAGGGAGGGGGTCCTCTCAAGCAAGTGTGGCAACAGATGACCCCGAAAGTATTGGAGCTGGCAGCTCACTACAATTATCATTCAGCACAAGTGAAGCACCCTGTTTGATATCTGCCAAGGTAATTTACTGGGAGAGATTGTGCTGTGTCCTTCTCTCACTCTGTCTCTCTCCTTCTGCTTGTTTTCTGCCTGACAAGCAGCCTGTTCTCTCTCTTGTATCAGCCAGTGTCTTTCTCTTTCAACTCCTTACCACATTGAGTTAAAGAGCTTCCAGCAGCATGTTGTTCAATCTGCCTCTCTGAAGCAGGATGGAAAAGCATCCTATAGCCCTTATTTGTGGCCCGAGAGCTTGGTGGGGGAAATTAAGTGATACGAAGAGAAATTGTTTTCCTATGGTTCCTTGGCCACTCACCACTCCGTCTGATTACCCATCTTTTAAAAACTGGAACCAAACCTGATGTTTAAACACAATAACTTTACAGAAACGCAAACATTTAATAGATTTGCATTTTATCTGAACTCTCACCACCGTAAGAGTAGTATTTACCATACAATGATTCAATTACTTATTGATTTAATTTGATGAATGGTTCATGTCAGAGGTTGTAATGTCACAACAGTTCCTTCCTCAATTATTTTAATGCAAAATGAAGTGTCCTTCCTAGCTGTATGTGTGTGTGAACTTTGAAAACACACTCTCGTACCTTTATAGAACACATGACAAGACTGCAATATTTGAATCCTCACTGTTATGTTGCTGGACTATTGTTTCATGGGGTTTGTTAATGTTTTATTATATTGTGTCAAAGGAATTTATAGGTATGTTTGTGATCTACAAATAAATGTAAAGAGAAACTGAAAATTAAATCTAATTCACCAACCACTAAATCCATATTTATATGTCTACATTTGTGGATCTTTTCAGCATTTGTTGCTCTCGTCCTGTGCATTTGTGAAATAGATTGTGAAAAAGCTTTGCTCACTGCATCATAAGCCAATCAGAATGCTTTGCAAGCAGTGTTTCAACTAGAAATGTTTTAATGCTTGTGTTCTCAGGGAATGTTCCGATTCAAATTTGGCTTACCATGCAACGGAGCTTATCTATTTGATGGGATATTCTAGTCAAGACAAATGTGCAACAAAAGATGCAAAGGATCAACTTGTGACTCTTGAAAAAAAATTTGTAGATTGTGTTTTACTTCATAAATTTTCGTCTGTTTATGAATCGGACTTATTTTTGTGTATCACTTCACACTTATTTGTAGATCATAAATGTACGTATCAATTAAAAGGACTCAAAAATACCCATAATAATTTTGTCATTATTTTCATGTTTACCAAATGGATCCCATTCAGGGGTGGCCTGGAGGTCTATCTATTCTCCAAACAGAAAGGACAGATAGAGTTGGGGCCATCATGAAAGATACAAACAGGAAAACATTGGACTACATCAGAATAAAGACTACAGTGAAAAAAAAAGGATCTATGAACACAAGACGATTTGTTGTTTGCTGTTAACGGCTTTTTGTTTGGTCTAAAATTATCTTAGCAATCAGGTGTTTGTTTTGAAATTTTGCTATTACATTTTTAAGAACAAAAATGTTCTTAATCATGTCCTTTGTGGAAACATTGCTCCAATATTGTTTTGGAGAAGCCCTTAGGTGAAACCCTAACCTAGTACTGTCACCTTGCTCTATATTTCCCTCATTCTGTATGCAAATGTGACTAATGTAAAAAGTCAATACATTACTGTGGATGGACATTCTCAAAGGTATTTTTGTTCAGCAAAGTATTGCTGGCATTGCAGCATATACATCTGTATAATTCTGTTTGACTCTATCTCTTTCAGTGCAGTGAGGTTATTGATCAAACTGTGTAGAACAAAGAGAGGATTTCAGATAACATAAACTGGCTGGATGTGTTTGGTGTTCACCCTTTATGTGATGGCCACATTAGCCAGCAATAAGTGTTTGTGCGTTGATGCATTACGATGTACTGCGGCTACATTTGTTCACGTCATTTGTTTTAAAAGGCCTGCTTACTGGAAAAAGCTGACATAAAATAAACTATATTTAGCAAGCTTAGATATGTTCCTGGAATGTGCAGAAAACATTGCAATTATAAACCCTTTCTTCTTTCTAGCATTAAAATAATTTGTTTTAGTGGTTGTTTGACATCATTTAAGTAGTTCTGCTATTTCACGAGTTTGCTCTTGCTCATAATTGCCAATAATGTTTGGCAAACAGGTTTGGCATGCAATAGAGAAGCATACTAGGCAAGCTATCAGAGTAAGGATTCCGGGACCACCAGGGCAAACTGGGACTGGAGAATGCCCCTCTAAGTGGCGAATGGGTGGAAGGAGAGATAATTTGCACAATGTAAGTGTTGTCTCACTGGTCCCGACTTATATACTGAAATATAAATAGACATGACTTTATGATTGGATGGTCAATTATCAGCCAAGCTCCTCCCGAACTTATGTTAATTGATGAATAACCTAATTTCATCAATAATAGGTAAACATTTTGAATTATAAAATGAACTAAAACAAGCTGATCTTTCAAAATAGACTAAGGAGCTAAAAGTGGACTTCAGTACAAAGCAGGAGCGAACATACGGCCCTGCTTCCATCAACGGGACTCCAGTGGAGAGAGTGGACAGCTTCCGGTACCTCGGTGTACACATCACGCAGGACTTGTCTTGGTCCTGCCATACCAACTCCCTGGTAAAGAAGGCCCGGCAGCGTCTATACCACCTGAGACGCTTAAGGGACTTTAAACTACCCTCTCAGGTGCTAAAGACTTTTTACAACAGCATCATCGAGAGCGTCTTGACGGGCAGCATCACTTCCTGGTTCGGGGACAGCACCATGCAGGACTGGCGAGCCCTACAGAGGGTGGTACATTCAGCTGAGCGTACCATCCACACCGAGCTCCCAGACCTGCAAGACATCTATAACAAGCGGTGCAGAGCCAGAGCCAGGAAGATTGTGAAGGACCCCAGCCATCCTAACATTGGACTCTTCTCACTGTTGCGTTCAGGAAAGCGTTTCTGCTCCTTGAAGGCAAACACAGAGAGAATGAGGAGGAGCTTCTTCCCGCATGCCATTCGGACTCTAAACGGGGACACACCGGGCACATAAAGACAGACGTTCTAACCTTCACTCATCACTAATCTCTCACTCCACACATTCACCTCACACTCTGCACAGTTTGCACAATCGTGGACTTGAAACAGCACAAGTCACTTTAAAGACATCCACACTGCACTTTAGTGACCATCTGTCACATACAAATCACTGCCATTCTTGCACGTCACATTTCCTGCATTTTGTACTTTATTCCATTTGTACTTTATTTCATTTGTATTATATTGTATTTTAGTACTTATTTAAATTCATATCTACTTTGTTTTCTTATAATTTATATTTTATTTTTCATTCTTTTTATTTATTTCTATAAATGGTTACAGGTTGGACAGTCGTACAATACATTTCACTGCACGTCGTACTCTGTATGTATATGTATGTGACAAATAAAATCTGAATCTGAAATAGTAAATCTTGAAAAAAATATAGTTACTCATGTTTAAGTTTAATGTTTAAGAAATTTGTTTCTAAATATCTAACACATTTTTCCTTTTTTTTTTTTTTTAGAGGAGTCCTCACAAATAAACAAAACTATATTTTACATCCATACAGTGATGGGACTTTGGCATGAGTCATGAGTTTTTTCCTGTAATCTGCTTTACAAATACAAGCTAAGCCTACCATGTAATCACAAAATCAAACTGCGCAGTGTCTATGAATGCTGTTGAATTCTTAACAATAGGGGGTTGGGGATATAGATGTATAACTGCCCCATTAATCTGCTCTTTTCTGAGATGTACTACATGGATTAAATGGTTTTAGGACCTTGGTTAAAATCATAGATGCTAAATGTTTTTATATTGTGAGAAGATTTTATAATTTATCAGAATTTTTACTGTCAAAATGTAATTTGAATCCCGAAATTTTTGCTACTTCTAATCTCACTTGAATGTTAGTGAATAATCCCACTTGATGCTTCAAGTTGAATGATTTCTCGTTAATCAAGCCTAGAAGATCTGGGAGGTAACACCCAAGTATGCTCATGAAGTTCCATCACAATTACGTTTCAATTTTAAATCACATTTAAGCACACATTTTTAGAGAATTCAAAATGGTTTCATTTGTTTAATCTTCTTTTAAAGGGAATCTATTGAATAGATCTTGTCTGATCAAGTTTGACTTAATAAGGATTACACTATTGTCGCAATGCACCAATACCATAATAATATAAGTAGTTTAATTGATCATATGAAAATAATCAAATGAAATTATTTTATTAATTGTTTTGAGTTGGAACATGAATTTTGCTTTGAAGGGTCAGGCCAGCCTGTAAACGGGGAAAGGCAGCCAAATGTTTTGTTTGCTGATTTGGCACATCGCTGCAAAAGACCATGATGAGAAATAAATGAAAAATATTTAAAGAGTTTATAACTTTTTCAGAAAGTGGATGACTCCATGTTAAAGATTCACCTAAGGTAGGATCGAATACATTTAATTACTGAATATTTCATGAAAGAGTGAGTGAAAGGCTCTTTGTACTCTCAATGTTTCTCTCACTTCATCCTTGTATTGATGTGTTTTCTTTAAGTAATTTGGTGTCTAAGGGTTTTAATTTGGTGAGCAATTAAGACAAAATATAGTCAAGCGATTAATGTGATTAACCAATCATAGCTAATTAATCTTTCATGGATTGGACCAAGCACTTGTTCTGGTATTTGCAAGGTTACATTTTCATTAATTTGATATATGTGTATTGTATAAAATGCACGTTTTACACAATAAATTTTTACCAGATTTCAAAACGCACTAAAACTTCTTATTGTGTGACAGAAACATGTTTGTTCACTCTGACACTTTTTATTTTTTACGAATAGTAAGCCATACAATTGTAAGTAGTATGGTCAAATGTTATTCTTGTGACAATTTTGCTAACTCTTGCACTTCTGAGCTGTGCACAGCAAAAAAGCAGACACATTTTTATTCAAGTTATTAAATGTGTGTTTATTTTTTTTCTCATCTGGGAATACAATGACAATGAGAGATAACTCACTTAAGCTATTGACAACAACTGTTTTGTTGAAAGTGATGAATTCTTGTGTATGAATCTGTTAACTTTTGACTTGTTCCAGACTTCTTTGGACAGGTTTTTTTAATGAGAACCAAAGAGAATTTTCATTCATTCACCAATGATTTAAATTGAATTTACAAGTATTAATATGGTCAGACCAGGCTCTGTGTTTTTGCAATATAATAAAAAGTTTTGAAAGTCTACAACACAATTTTTTTTATCTTGCTTAACACATTTGTAATTAAAGAATCCATATTGGTTTAAAAAAAAACTTTATGCAGATAAACCATCAATATTTGTGTGGGTTATTCATATGAAAGTGAAGCCGTTCCCTTGTACAAGCACAAAACAACTAACAAAAGAATAATTTTTTTAATTACAGAGAACGTCAGTTGCTAGAAAGACTTTCTTCCTAGAGTGACTACAGAATCTATTAAGAGCCTTTTTTGCTTTTACCCTTTGTGCATTTTGTAAATTTGAGCAAAGTTATTCACAATGCTTTGTAATAAATAAGACTGAGTCATTTTGTTTTTTATCCTTTTTATCCCCTCTTTTTTTCCTCGTCCCCACTTATACTGTAGTCCTCAAGCTGCGTTTCAATTCTCATTTCAAAGTTAAGCAAAGCAGGAAGCAGAGAAGAAAAATAAATAAGTAAATAAAAAGCCAGCAGACAGCAGACATTCCTTTCTTGGCTTGATTGTAGCAGTGAGTTGCAGGCTCTTTAGGGAGATACGGATGGATTAACAAGAGTGAAAATGCTGACCAGTCCTAGTTTAATCTCAGGAGAATGCTCAGTGGAGAGCTCCAATAAACAAGGTCAGCTCGGTATTAAGCACCAGCTCACACTGTTTCTGGTGTCTTATCACCTCAATCAATATTTAAATCAATCAAATCCAACTGTGACACAGCTGCTGTGGAGAGAAGCATGCCTGCCAGGGGGTTGAAGTCACAAAACCTACCTGTACAATTAAAAACATGTTTTTTATGTAGTTATTTAAAATGATCCAACTTATACAATTAGTTATTTTTCTTTAATTTTATTCAACTGTAAATATAATTTGTTTATACATGATAAAAAGAAAGCCACTCAATTTGCCAAAAAACAACATGGTTATAGCAAATTAACACATTTTATTTCACAGTAGAATTCCAAATTGTTCCATGTTCAGCTCCCCAAATAGTAGATGAAGCATGCTCTCTGCATGTGGCAGAAAAAAATAACTGGGGCTGGCATTTGATCCACATTGTGACTTTCTCAGGAACTGCTGTGAGGCTGGTTTTACGTATATATGAGTCCTACATCAGAAACGGTTTAAACATGGATAGTAAAATATACTATGAAAAAAATCACTAATTTGAAGTGGCTCACATGCGACTATGCAAAAGCTTGTTTTTTCCCCCAGTAATTTAGAGTTGATTTGAAGAGTGAATTGTGTAGTCGTTTGGAATATTTATATAAGTTATATACATTCACACATGCATAATATTATTTTTTAATTTTTAACTGGCTGGCTTATAGCCAAGATTTCATGATCATTACCTCTTTTGACTGATTTAAAACCCTTTTTGTAATTGATTAAAGTAGGTTTCTATATAAAAAAGACAATAATAGTATTAGAAAATCTACAATTCCTGAAATTTAATTTGAGGTACATTTCCCAAATGCGCTAATATAAATTGCTAATTAATTGTTCACCGTCAAACATAAGTTTTTTTATTGATTTACGTATTCCATTTTCAGTTTTTTAAAGGAAATTTTTTAAGTTGTAATTTTTAGTAACTTTGCTGGTCTGCAGCTCTGTGTCTCAGCCTTTGGGCTTCCACCTCTCTAAAACCTCATGCTATTTAAACAAATTTGAGTGTCACTTATTCAAAGAGGAGTTCTGTGTTTGGACAATTTTGTTGCAGAAATTACTTAATGTTGTAAAGCACTTTGAACTTTGTCATATTTGTAAATAGATTTAAGGTTTAGGGTTGACTAATAAAATATCAAATAATCATGAATACTTGACTTCTAGCTGTCTGATGTAGACTGCTGATGTTGTCCCGATTTCTCTTTCTCCATAACATTAATATTAAGTAAAGAATGGAGATTTTCCAAGAAATATGAAATCATAACCAGTAGCAAAGACGTAATGATCACTTATACAGCAACCCTACCATCCCTTTCTTTCCTCGCACCTTATGCCTGTTCATGAGTACAACAGTGTTGGAAATTCTCATTATATTTGCAAATTGAGGCCACTGACCTTCATCAGCAAGGAGACATAACCTAGTCAGTCTTTATGGAGGCTTTCATATTATGTCTGGATCTATACTTTACTTAAGCCTGCAAAATGAAAATAAAGGTTAAAAAGGACATAGCATACCTGCAGAAGGACGAACACAGATGCCCTGCATGTGGTTATGGTCGTCCATTAGAGCTATGATGGAGGTTGCGTCATGTTAGAGAAATGGATCAGGGCAATCCTTTGAAAATATTTTTCAAATCATAAATTCACCAATGGCGTCACGGTGGCGCAATGGGTAGCACGGTTGTCTCACAGCAAGAAGGTCGCTGGTTCTAGGCTCGGCTGGGGCAGGTGGCATTTCTGTGTGGAGTTTGCATGTTCTCCCTGTGATCGCCTGGGTTTTCTCCGGGTGCTCCGGTTTCCCCACAAGTCCAAAGACATGCGGAATAAGTGAATTGAATAAGAACGATTGCCCATAGTGTTAAAGTGTGAATGTTTCCCAGCGATGGGTTGCGGCAGGGAAGGGCATCCGCTGCATAAAACATATGCCAGAGAGTTGGCGGTTCATTCCGCTGTGGCGACCCCGAAAGGGAATAAAGCTGACATGAAGATGAATGAATGAAATTCACCAATCACATTTTTTATGGGTAGGGAAAGATCCTCTTTGTGTATCCTGGTGATTTAGAAGTTTTTTACATTTTGTGCAGGAAAAAAAAGATAGACAATCAGACAGAGAGACAATGTAATAGTTTCCAGACTATTAAAAATGTTTAGCTGCATCGCTTTCATACACCAAACCATAGTCTTGGAATCATCCTTAAAGTTCTCTTAAGGTTGTCACTATTAAGAATATTGTATTTTGCCTATATATGCATCACAAGCTCATTAATAATTCACGTTTGCTATTTGAGACTTTGGCATGCATGTCATCTCGTTTATCTAAATCGTGACGAATTGTTGTACAACATTTAGATTGATTAAGTTTCAAATCTGAGCAAAAGCTTTAGTCTCAGAATTACTGTTTGACACCGGTTGCAGCTTCTCTTGGAAACAAGCCCAAGATTTATGTTCAAGCTTTCCTTCTCTCATGTTGTGACAGGGAGAGGAATGACCCAGTCCATATCAGTTTCACTTTTGGGTCTTGATCGATGGACCCTTCTTTTAAATGACTCCCTCAAGATTTATCCTCCGGAAAAGAATACATAGAAACTTTATGTGCCTTTCAATTGACAGTGATGACTAACAGGGAAAGAGGGAGAAAACATCCTGTTTGTGCATGTTTGTTATGCTCAGAGCTGTGCACATTTTAGCTTTCAAATGCAGTGAGCTGACACTGTCTGTTTTGTACCTGAACGGGTTTAGATTAGGCGATGTTACACAGTCGAATTCCATCTGTCACAAAATGTAACGACATTACAGGATAATACCCTTTAAATCCTGAAAACTGATCAATTCCTTAAATGAACAGGGCACTGGTACTGTATTTTTAAAGAGGGGGAGAGAGAGACTCTGAGAGGTAAAAAGAAAAATAAGAGAAGGTGCTGTTGTGCTGTAATATTTCTCCTAACAGTTATTTTGGGACTGCCCAGGCAAATCCCCAAAAAGTTAAACTGAATTGATTTGTCTGCATGCTCTTGAATTTAAAATAAAGCAGGGAATCGCACTTGAATTATGAGTAGAACATGTTTAATTTCCCATGCCATGAATATTTTACAGGCCTTATTAGAAATACTGGATATTGAAATATCAATATGATGATGTTATTGCATGATACCAAGTACTATTTCAGTTTTTTTATGTGCTATTTTTTCACACTTTTTTTCTACACGCTAGTTTTCACACAATCTGAAATATGAACGCCGGAAAGGAGAAATAGAATTCACACTCGGTTAAAACTTGTTGAGACTTCGATGGTTTAACTTTTAGTTTGCATAACTGATTCTTTTTTTTATTATTTAGTGAATGTCTGACCTCAACTTCTATGGGGTTTTCAGCCCTAAAAGAATATCTGTTTTCTCCCTGAGCAAAAATCAGACCAAAAAGGAAATCCTATTTTGGAGAAAAGAATGCATACACTGGTGAAGCAATGCAAAGCGAGAAATACCTATTCTTTGTTATATTAGGCAGAAGCATCATTTTTAGAATAAAAGTTAATCATATTTATCATATGTCCTCTTAATCTTCAATGTGGGCAGTAAGGTGAGGCATCACCGAGCCACCCAGTAGATGGCGCAATACCTTGCAAATGGTTTCAAGCATGTGTCGTTTGTTTACATGGTGTAAGCTACTAATGTGAATCTCTCTATAAACTATATACATGTCCTCATTTTAGATGTAATAGCTTAGTTATTTCACATATGTCTATTACTTATTTAGTGTTAGAATGAAACCACACAGAATAAAACAGCAGGTGAGGCAGGCAGTTACTGTGCTGCAAACATAGAGGGCACTCATGAATTTCCGCATTGTTCTTCTTCAACATAATGTTAGTCAAATAAAGTTAAAGAAATCTTTATTTTATATTTAAATCCACCCCCCTCATATTTGCCATGAAGGTCAAAACTAGTGATACGAATCAAAAGATCTTGTTGTACAAGGTTTTAAATGAATTATTTGGCTGTAAAGTTGATCATTTTGACAAACAAATCTGCAAACTTCTGGAGTCAGCCTCAAGTGGTCAGTTAAAGAATTACAATTTAGTCACTTCCACTCATGCAGTATGGAGTAGGCAAACATAAAAGCTGAGCAAAGCAACTGACAAGGTTTGATGATAACTGAGTGCTATAAAATAAAGAGTTAACAAGAATGAAATAATGGAATTCTGATTACGTTAGAAATGTAATCTGGCTTCACATCCCAAAGTATAGTTTAAATAGTAAAGAATGTTTTTAATGGTGCATAGTTACTATAACGACTAATGATTGACTTTAAATTACACATTCGTGTCAGATATAGATTATTTAATCAATCTTCAGTTATGTAAATTTTCACCAAAGCAGAAAGAAAAACATCATATCTTCAATCATATGCTCGTTCCTTCTATCTATCTTTGTACAGATAATTCCCAGAACCAGCCCCTCACAAGATAATGAAGCTCTCAGATGATGCATTAATGTCTCCTTTCACTGGCACCCATCTGAATTATGGATTTTTCTCTCAGAAAAGGTTACAAGTCACCAATTGCCCCACTTCTTCATGAAAGTTCTATAATTATTTATCGAAAAAGAACACGGAGCTCGCACAACTATGATTACGTTGTGCTGGGGTCATTAACAAGATGTGTTCAGACCTTTCTATATTTCAGCAATCGGGGTAGATCACAACATTTCAGAATACTCATTGGCAGAGGAAATCAATACCTAATTACCAAGCCCACATCACCGGGGCTCAGCAGTGAATTCGGGAAGAGAGAGCCTTTCTTATTACTTACTTTCTCTCAGCTTGGAGCTCAATAACACCTTGTGGATTATTTCTTCACCATTCATTTGCATGCTGTCACTGTAAGGGCTTTCCACTTTGAGAAGCCATTACCATTTCTCCCCCTCAATCCTTCCTCCTTTCTTTTGCTCCCCGATCAGCCTTTATAACACTTTGCTATGAATTCACAATTTTAGAGGTGGAAGGATTTGTAAGCTTAGCCACATTTAAATTAATGTGTCAGAAAGTGATACAAGATCGCATATATGGTGTTTTAATTGGGACTGCTTTAGACTTTTAGATGTTTGGAGATAAAGTTCTTTCTACTAATTGAGAGCACATATCTTTTCTGAAGGCTCTCCTCTTTTCATTCTACTCATTGGCAGTTTGTTGGATTCACAATTTGCACTTTAAGAGAAATCTCTCTTATTACGTAGTGTGGAAACAAGTGACGCCAAAAACGATTCTGTTCATTTTACACACTCAGGAATTTGGTTTGTAAGCATGGAATTGTATTGTTGATATCTTTCTTATAATTCTGGGTGAAGAATGCATGGGTTCTTGACAAGTAAATCCAATTGCTGATTTATTATTAAGTCAATATGGAACAAAGATCAGTGGTAAGCTGCAAACAGGTACTATTGATTATACAGCTAAAGGGATAGATAAAGGGAAGATTTGAATGAGCGTTGGAATACTAGCCAAACAACATAATGGTTTGACAAGGGTTAAAGTTTGTCTGAATTTAGTTAAAGTAGTGAAAGATATTTCTTTTGGTTACAAGGATGACAAATCTATTGTTTTGGTTAAATGTAGCTCAGTTGGCATAGCATATTGCTAAAAATGAGCCGATCGTCGTGGAAAAGCAAAACCTAAAAAAATCTTGCAATACACATTGCTTTGGATAAAAGCCAAACACATAAATGCAAATATGTCAAGATAATATCATGATCTAAAACATTTAAGGCAAATGCTTCAATCTTTATTTCATTGAGGTTAAGCAAATCTCCATTGGCTTTAAATATGTGCTTCAATAGCCTTCTCAAGACAATCCAAATAATGGCTATTGAAAGGACATTCTAGTTAATGTTGATTAGACGAATAAATACATAAAGCTGGATCAAATAAGTAAATTATTGAGATTTTTAAATGATAAACATAGTATAAAGGCAACAAAAATAATCACATGTTAAAAAATGTATTCATGTCATAGTTAAGATTTAGCTTACTTTTCAAAGTGATTTGTGAAAAGCTGTTGATAAGTTCTTTATTGCTAATTTATCAGGAATGCCATTCAACACAGAAGTAGTGAGTTCAGCGATTCATGGACAAGACATAAAACTCAAAAAATAGTTTTTTGGAGAAATCATGACCGTGAATGAAGATGATGATGAGAATGGAACACACAAAAACCAGCAATGTTGGAGAATACAAACAAAGATCAGCCAGAGACTCCAGAGTAAAAAAAAAAAAAATACACATACATACAGACCAACAGAGAGACAGACAGACATTGGTTCTTACCACTTCTGTTGCAGTGAAGTTCAATGACTAAAAGTAAGAAAAAGAAATGTAAAATTACTAAATCATTGAAAACTGGCTTCCTGGTTGTCACAACTGCTGGTGTGTGCTGAGCTGGTTCATGGAAAGAGCAACAGACAGCAAATTTAAAGTTATTTATACAATTCTTGGGTGACTAAGTTGTCCCATTGCTAAAGGGTCCCATGGTCAAAGGGCTCCATGGTCAAATTGATCAACAATCAAATCGCTTTTTCCTTTTATGCAAGCACTGGCAGTTAAAGGAAGACAGAACTAGTTTAGACGATTTCTTCAAGGATATATTTTTCATCTAAAAGTGTTTCAGATCTAGAATAATTGACTTCAGGAGTAACATAGTTATAGTAAAAAAATTTGTCTCATAAGTGATGATAAAAACATGAAGATCCATTGAAAAGAATATCACCAGAAATCACCTGGAAACAAACTAGAACAGCAAAATAGCCATGAGTAGAACAAACTTTTTACATTGGTGCAACAATTGTGCAGGAATATGACGGAGCTATATTTGAGAATGTTCTTCTTCCACTGGTCGTTTTTTTTTTTTTCATCAATGAGATTATCAATAGTGCTGCTTCTTGTGGTCACACCGAGTGAGCCAAAATGGATTTTGATAACATACTTCTCGGATAGGGTGGAGCTATGCCATTTAGTGTCTTAAAGGTGAGAAGCAGTATCTTTTTGTCAATATTATATTTTAAAGGAAGTTAATTAAATTATATTTCTGTTATTATATTGCCATGTTACAGTTATTTCCCAACCATCACAGCTAATTAAAAGTCACAAATGGGCTTATTGAAGATTGCCAATTTAGACCAAACGTGAACCTGATGTGGTCTGTGGGCTGACACTTTGAGAACTTGATTTTAAAGCCTATAAAACCAATGAGCATTAAAGACTAATGACAAATTTTATTTTGTACCTGCAGCTATGCCTTTCATTATTGGTGGTTTAAACAATGTAGACGATTCTCAGTACGTTTTCTTAAACGTTCATTCTCTGTTAGTTTACAAATATGACATATGTTCTCCTGAATTGCATAAGCTACCTTAAAATGGAGGAGAAAACAGAAAATAACTATTATTATTGAACATTCCTTACATTTTGCAATTGACAGTCTTGTGGTGTCTGACTTCTGCCGGTTGTGCTAACGTTCTTATTGGGTGGAACCTGATGGTTGGATAACACCCCAGTGCTAATATATCAGGAACATGTAAAACAAACGGTCCAGTGAATTCAATTCAGCTCAGGGCAACTGACCTTATCGGACATACAAAAGTCACCTTTTCCAAGCCCTGATGGATATTCATCTCACTGCCTTCATAAATGAGTAGATTCTCTAGCCGCATTGTTTTTCCTTACCTCTTTTTCTCTACAAAATGTAGGCCAGGGTTACTTTCGTCTAAATATGGAAAAATGTGTTTTCTGGTGTGGAAAGATCCCAGCAGGTCTCTATACGGTTGCCAATCCACTACAGACAGTGCATATTGGACGATAATTACAGGGGGATGAGCAGATTGCCCAGGATCATTCTGGGTTTGCTAAACGATCTTTAGTATTGTACCAGACCCAGCTGTGCCAAAGTGAAAACCAGCTTTCAAAAAGGCCAGAGGGAACAGCATTCACTGTTGTTAATGGTCAGTGCACATCTGTTCTCTAATCATGGATGGATTCAGTTCTTTTCCATTCATTTCTGCCTTGTGAACCTGACATGATGGTCAGGTATGGAGTGACCCATATACAGTATTTTTCAAACTCCTCTTATGGAGATTATTAATATTCACAGGAAAATCGAAGGTCGAGATGAACAAATATATTCTGTATCTTCCTCATTGTTGGAAAGAAATTTTAAATATCCAGAAAATAGCATAAAGGCATTGTAATATGGGTGTAAATATGTTTGAAAATAACCTCATAGCAAAATTAGACTCCATACACTTATTTATTTTTTAATTATTAGTTTTTAGTCATTTAGTGGTTTGTTGTCACAGAATTATATTCATTTTTTATGTTTATCTCTTTGATTTTAAGCTAGGAAAGTTGAATCTTTAGATTTTATCAACTAATTAAGTGTTCCTCTTGTGATTTTGAAAGGTTCCATATTTGATTTTGGGGGTCTCCAACACCAGGGTGACACACATGCAAGGTCAAAAAAGCTTTCGTTTTCATATGAGCTATGGACGTAATTTTACTGCATTTGGTTGAAAATTATTCTTTTCCCAAAATATTATTTTAGTGACTCATTTATAATGAATCCCCCCTCTACGTCTTAAAGTGACCAGTTGGCCAGATATAGAGTACCCATACCCGGAATTTGTGCTCAGCAAACACAAAATAACAAATATGCCATGGCTGCAGTGCCCAGAGAGCAGTCAGGAAACTGGTGCCTTAACTCAAGGGCACAACGGCTGTATTTGTTGAAGATGGGAGAGCAAGCGTTTCATCACTCAGACCATCTTCAACTCGGTGGTTCTGGGGATCGAAGCGCCAACCTTCTGATTACAAGACAATCTCTTTATCCACCAGACCACAACTGCAACTGCGTGATGCAACGAGAGTTTATGGAGCTGCTAAATTAAATCTATCTGGCTAAGTTGTGACCGAGTTAAGAGAAGTTGCATTCAGAGAAATAACAAAAACACAGACTGTAAAAAACAAATACAGACTGTAGAATCATCCCAAAATCAAACTACCTGTGATTAAATACTGACTGGGTAATTCGAGAGGCGTTACCTTGATGTTTGGAGATTTAGGTTTTTTTTTCAGTTTCTCAGCATGAATGAATGATGTTGGAAGTTGTACGGACAGATGCTCAGTCTTAAATATTCGCTTTCAACTAGGACTTATTTCAGCAACTCTGAGTCAACTCTTTCTTATTAAAGGAAATATTTTGATACTCAAATCACTTTCAGTTTGAAAACTCCAGTAGGGTATTTCTCAAACCTAAAGCTATATATCACACCACATGAGAGTAATAGCGGCTCTTGAAATAAATATGCAATACTGCTTCAACTTCCAAATTATTTTTGTTTCTTTTTATAAATAAAGGACAGGTACACAGCAATGGTTTATAAATAATAATAAAATAAATATTTTAAAAATGAATAATGTTAAAACATTTCTCTCTCCTGGAGCGATCTCATTCATTCTTTGATTCCATGCATTGCGTTATTTTCTATAAGAAGAAATATGTGAAATGAAGTATGACATATGAGACCCATTCAGCCGAGAGTGTTAATCACAAATGATCTTTTATTAATCACAGATCATTGAAAATAACAGGATGATGTAGATTCACTTTTCTCTTATGTTAACGCAATAATTTTTGTTTTGAAGAAGCTCTCCAAAATGCAATAAAACAATTTGAATTTAGAAACCAATTTGAAAGATTTTAGGTCATGCTGTATTGCCATTGTCCAATTAAATAAAATGTTACACCATTTAATTATAGATTTAGATGATATGAACCTTCAATAATTGTTAATGTAAAACTGCCATTAAGCAGATTTAAATCTTCTTCTTCTTCTTTCAGCTGTTCCCAGTTTAGGGGTCGCCACAGCAAATCATCTGTTTCCACCTAACTCTGGCCTCAGTATCCTCTACTCTTGCAAAAAATTACCTTCATGTCCTCCTTCAGCACACCCATATAACTTGTCTTTGGCCTTCCTCTTGCCCTCTTGCCTGGCAGCTCCATCTCCAACATCCTTCTACCAATATAACTACTATCCCTTCTCTGCACATGTCCAAACATCTCAATCTGGCTTCTCTGACTTTGTCTCCAAAACAACCAACCTGAGCTGTTCCTCTGATGTGCTCGTTCCTAATCTTGTCCATCCTTGTCACTCCTAAACTGAACCTCAACATCCTCATCTCTGCTACGTGTCTCTTCATCACTGCTACAGTCTCTAACCCATACATCATAGCTGGTCTCACTACTGTTCTGTACACCTTTCCTTTGATTCTTGCTGACACTCTTCTGTCACACAACACCCCTGACACTTTTCTCCACCCACTCCAACCTGCCTGCACTCGCCTCTTCACCTCTTTTCCACACTCCCCGTCGCACTGGACTGTTGACCCCAAAAACCTAAACTCCTACACCTTCTTGACCTCAGCCCCCTGTAACCTCACTGTTCTACTTCCCTCCCTCTCGTTCAAACACATGTATTCTGTCTTACTACGACTGACTTTCATTCCTCTTCTTTCTAGAGCAGACCTCCAACTTTCCAGTGTCCCTCCACCTGCTCTCTACTCTCACTACAGATTACAATGTCATCTGCAAACATCATTGTCCATGGAGATTCCTGTCTGACCTCATCTGTCAACCTGTCCATCACCATAGCAAACAAGAAGGGACTCAAAGCCGATCCTTGATGTAGCCCCACCTCCACCTTGAACTCCTCCGTCTGACCTGCAGCACATCTCACTGTTGTCATACTCCTCTCATACATATCCTGAACTACTCTGACGTACTTCTCTGCCACTCCTGACATCCTCATACAGGACCATAGCTCCTCTCTCGGCACCCTGTCATACGCTTTCTCTAAGTCCACAAAGACGCAGTGCAGCTCCTTCTGACCATCTCTGTACTTCTCCATTAGCATTCTCAGAGCAAAATTGCATCAGTAGTGCTCTTCCTGGGCATGAAGCCATACTGCTGCTCGCAAATATCCACTTCCCTTCTTAGCCTAGCTTCCACTACTCTTTCCCAGAGTTTCATTGTGTGGCTCATCAACTTTATACCTCTGTAGTTGTTACAACTCTGCACATCACCCTTGTTCTTAAAGATTGGCACTAGGACACTTCTCCTCCATTCCTCAGGCATCTTCTCACTCTCTAGAATCCTGTTGAATAACCTAGATAGGAACTCCACTGCTGTCTCTCCTAGACACTTCCACACCTCCACAGGGATGTCATCTGGACCAACAGCCTTTCCACTCTTCATTCTCCTCAGAGCCTTCCTCACCTCATCCTTTCTAATCTTTTCAACTTCCTGCTCTACAATGTTCACCTCTTCCCCCTTCTTTCCCTCTCATTCTCCTCATTCATCAACTCCTCAAAATACTCCTTCCATCTTCTCTGCACACTCTCACTCATTAGAACCCTTCCATCTCTATCTTTAATCACCCTTATCTGTTGCACATCCTTCCCATCTTGTCTCTCTGTCTCGCTAATCTGTACAATTCCTTCTCACCTTCCCTCGTGTAACCTGGCATACAACTCATCATATGCCTTCTGTTTGGCCTTTGCCACCTTCCTCTTCGCCCTGCGCTGTGATTCCTTGTAGTCCTGTCTACTTTCTTCAGTCCTTTCGATGTCCCACTTCTTTTTAGCAGCCTCTTCCTCTGGATGATGTCCTGTACTTCCTCATTCCACCACCATGTTTCCTTATCTTCTTCCTTCTTCCTGCTGACACACCTAGCACCTTCCTACCTGTCTCCCTGATCACTTCTGCTGTAGTTTCCCAGTCCTCTGGAAGCTCTTCCTGGCCACACAAAGCCTGTCTCAGCTTCTGTCTGAATTCCTCACAAACGTCTTCCTTTTTAAATTTCCATCACTTGGTCTTCTTTTCCATCTTTCCTCCCCTCTTCTTCCTGACCACCAGAAACATCCTACACATCACCATCCGATGCTGTCTGGCTACACTCTCTCCTACCACTACTTTGCAGTCAGTGATCTCTCTCAGATTGGCTCATCTACTTAGGATGTAGTCCACCTGCGTACTCCTACCACCACTCTTGTAGGTAACTCTATGTTCCTCCCTCTTCTGGAAAAAAGTGTTAACTACAGCCATTTCCATCCTCTTGGCAAAGTCCACCACCATCTGTCCTTCTGGGTTCTTTTCCTTAACACCAAACCTGCCCATCACCTCCTCATCACCTCTGTTGCCCTCGCCCACATGACCGTTGAAGTCTGCTCCCACCACCTCTCTCTCCCCTCTGGGAATACTCTCCATCACCTCATCTAACTCACTCCAGAATCTCTCCTTTTCTTCCAGCTTACAGCCTACTTGTGGAGCATAACCACTCACTACATTCAACATCACCCCTTCTATCTCTAACTTCAAACTGATCACCCTGTCAGACACTCTTTTCACCTCTAAAACATTCCTCACAAACTCCTCCTTCAGGATCACTCCTATCCCATTTCTCTTCCTGTCCTCACCATAGTAAAACAGTTTGTATCCCCCTCCAATACTACGCGCTTTGCTACCCTTCCACCTGGTCTCCTGCACACACAGAATATCTACCTTCCTTCTCTCCATCATGTCCGCCAGCTCTCTACCTTTCCCGGTCATTGTACCAACGTTGAGAGTCCCTATTCTCAGACCTATACTCTTGCCTTTCCTCTTCTCTCTCTGCCTATGAATCCTTCTCCGTCCTCTCCTTCTTTGACCAACAGAAGTCCAATTTCCACCTGCACCCTGTAGGTCAACAGCACCGGTGGCGGTCGTTGTTAAACCAGGCCTCGACCGATCCGGTAAGAAAATCGAATTGATGACTTGCATATTTTGTTTTGGCATGTTTTACGCCGGATGCCCTTCCTGACGCAACCCTCTCTATTTATCCGGGCTTGGGACCGGCACAGAAGTCACTGGCTTGAAACCCCTGTGGCTAGATTAAGCAGATTTAAATATAGTTCTCTAAATATGGGTAATGTGGCATGAAAAAAGTAATGGTAAAATAACAGTTGTCTATTGGAGAAAACAAATCTGTCCTGCATGCATGTTTGTTTGTGTGTGTGTGTGTGTGTGTGCGGGCGTGCGTGTGTGTGTGTGCGTGTGTGTGTTTCTGAAAGGGAGTGTGCTGAGGGAAGGGGAAAGAGGTACTGTAGCACCTGCTGACCCAGTTTCTTGCTCTAAAGCAGCCCTGTATCTGAAGAGCAGAGCTACACAGCTGTCAGGCAGCGCCAGCCTGGCACAGGTGCTGCAAACAGGAATCAGAACAGAGCTGGCAGCATTATATGCCAAGCAATGATGTACATGTGTAGTTCTAACAACCTTTCGTTACTATTTTAAGTTAAACTGTGTTTCACATCTGTTTTCATATTGTTAAGATTTTTTGTCAATGTTAGTTAAAACAAGTGTCCACATTGTTGAGTGGTAAGCAGCACGTCAACCTTTAATCATTTCATTAAGAATACACTCTGTATATCTCATAACCAATATTTTAAGTTGTTCAGTATATTTTTTGAAAGGGTGATTAGTCATTGTTTGTACTTGCAATGTTACAAAAAATACCTTTTAACATCTTTTGTTTCCAACCTTGTAAGAATGTATCCCTTCTATTTTAAAAATGGACACATGCGTGCTTTTCCTCTATAGTTTTCCATTTTCATTCCAATCGTCATAGATGCCTCTTGACCTCTGGTGACATGATGCTTCAGATTTTCTTAATGTGCCATTTCAGCTGCGAGAACTCTATCTGTGCTTTAGTTGTTTTGGTCGTTCTTTGATGATTATCACACTTCTACCGGCCAATCTCAGTCTCCCACTGTGATTGCCACAGCACTTCTCACTCAGCTTATGGGATTCCAGCAGAGTTTTTTTTTTCTCCATAGCTGATTTGTCTTCTGAGTTTCGATGCACGTAACTGGAATCCAGTGCCATTCCAAAATCCAATTCAACAGCGCTTACTGCAAATTGGTGCTATTGTTCAGTCCTGTCAGAAAAGATATTACCAAACATCTACCAATATCTTCTGTTCTTTTCAATCAAACATCTATCCAAAACAAATTGGACAACGTTTGTCTTAAATGATCTGAAATTATCCTTGTTTACTTGAACCATGAACACCAATGAAGTTAAACTAATAAGCGACATAACCAACGCATCATAATAATTTCATCCTAATGGAGTTATAAGGTTCTGTCTTACATTTTGGTAAATGTTGAGTTATTCAACATTGTGCTTCTTTGACGAATTATTTATATCATGTGATGTTTTTTGTGCAGTTATTTAAATATTGTTTCCTTTTTATGAAAAAATTAAATCTGCATTTGTTACATAAACTTAAAAAAAAAAAACATTTGAAGCTCAATATCCTAAAATCCCTCAATACAGTCAGAGCCTTCATTTGATTTTTCACTTAAGGGTGTCCCATAAATCACACCATTTAACCACTTTTGTTGTAATGTTTTTACACACTTATTATTCACAGATTTAGCTGCTGCTTAACAAATACTATATTTTTATTATTTTTTATTTATTTATTTTATTTGAGAATGCACATTCAAGAATTGTGCCATTGGAGATTATTAGGTTTTGCATATATCCCAAACCTCATCTGTGTATGTCTTCTTCACCTTTTACACATTCCCAGCTGACTCTCTTCTTGCTGCGCTGCCATGTCCTCAGTCTAACACACCATTTGCACTACATTCTCAAGAGTAAGGGCACTCATTAGCAGCAGCCTCTTGAAGAGGATCTCGTCCTGTTTCTTTGACCTAACCCGATATTACGTTTTTGTTTTGCATCAACGTTATTTAAAAAAAGGGTAGTTTGAACACCTAATGGTCATGCGTCATAATATTGTTACTTGGATGTGGACCATTAAATGTTTTTTTTTTTTTCAGTTTATTGTTTTCATGTTTTATTTCCATGTTTTCATGTTCCATTCGAATGAGCAATTTTAGGTCCTAAAATTTATTAATTATTGGATCAAGAATACCAATGGAAACCAGTTGTTGTGTTTTATTGTTTGTTTTCAAAAAGTTCTCATGAATTATAACTAATGAATTATAACATTGAAATTGTTTTTCAAGATTTAATTAGAAAGAATTGGTCGTTTCAATGTATGCTTGTTACCTTGTGTGTTTACATTGCTGACATTGTTTTTATTACTGAAGCAACGTATGAAAAAGGAGTGTAGTACAATATTGCATTTTTGTGTAACAATTATGTGAAAAATAGGGCAGTTTGAACACCTGATGGTTGTAAGCCATACTATTTTACTTGAATGTGGAGTCATTATTCATATATCATATAATAATTCATGTTTTTAAGAAAAATAAATAATTAATAAGATCACCATACATTTATTCCATCTCTAAATCAATGAATTTACTTTTGATGGCTTTAAGTAAAAAGAGGACAAAAATATGCTGGTTTTGTGGTCTAAAATGCATTCTTTTTAATAAATTATATATTTTAAGTAGTAAATTTGTTAATCATATTGAAGATTTCCTGAATCTAGAATTAATCATTTCCATAGAGTCTCTCAAAGTATGCCATGCAGTCAAATGGAATGACCTGTTCATTGCTCAGGGCAGACTGTGTGAACTCTCAAACATTTCATGACAACTCTTTCATTGGCTTGCAAGTAATTTGTTTTGAAGGATTTGGTCATTCAATCTATGCTTCTGCTTCCGCAATTTTAGGTCAATGTAATTATACGGGGCAAGAATACCAATGGAAACCAGAGAGTTTTTTTTTTCAAAATCTTAAAAACATTTGATGCAATTTTACAATACATTTAACAAGTTTGCTTAACTCTTAACACACCGACTCAGTTAAAACACACAATTGGCAAAACAGTTAATTTCATTTCCAAAATCCCCCATTGTAAACAAAACTTCAAAACTCATTTTCAAAATACAATAATACAGTTTTCAAAACACTAACACATGTTTTCTTCTGACAGCAACATTTAGTCAATCATAACACATTGAGAAAAAATTTAATTTAAAATTACAGTTTTGGTGTTGGTGGAGCTTTGAGTGTAAAAGAAGTTCAAGCATTTAAAATTTGTGTTAGCTGAATGCATTTTGTATCAAAGCAACAAAAAATGTGTTAAATGTAGAGAAATGTAGAGCCTAACTAGACAAATGTTGTGCTAATTGTGTATTGTTGTTACAGAAAAAAGACATTAAATGTATTAATGTCTTAGCAATTGTGAAAAACTGTAATTGGCTTGAAATTTATAAAAAAAAAATTATCTTGAAAGAGTTGGTCATTTCAGTGTATGCTTGCTACCTTGTGTGTGTGCTTATTGTCAACATAACTGGAACAACATATGAATAAAGTAGTTCAGATCACGAAATCTCACACATGTATCGTACAGGGACTGCTGGGAAATCCATCTTTGGCGCTCTGTTTGAAGTTTGGGACACACCCTTCACCCTTCTTCTTTATTCAAAAGAGAAAACTAATTAGGGGGACACTCACTCCTTATGCTCACATGAACCCTATATATAGAGTGGTATAATAGAGGAGAAGGGATAGAAAGTGAAGGCAGGTATGGAGTGACCCATATACAGAAATGGTATTATCTTAGAGTCAAAGTAAACTTGAAATGTTTACATTTGGAAAAACACTACTTGTAAATTAATTCCTTTGAACTGTAGTCCAAGTCCTTTCAGTAATTGTGTTTGAGAGTCTTTTATTAGATGTTCTAAAACATTCATTCTACACAGCTGAATTAAAATAATACCGATTAGAAACAACAATCAAAACAATTGCTTAAAAGTGTGTCTTTTGTATTTTTCTGTCTTTTAAGAAAGAAGACTAAGGAGAATGGGAACATATGTTCTACTAGTAAAGGAGCAGGTCTGGTTAAGGAAAAGAAGAAAAGATTAATCAGACTAATTCTAGGGCAGAGGTCAACACTCGGGCAGACAGCCACCTCACGGGAGCTCTCGAAATAAAGTAGGAAAGCGTGTCACACCACAATACAGTTTTTCAAAATTGCTATGATAGTTTTTTCAATATATTTAACAACTTTATTAAACTCTTAACAAGATTAGCACAACATCACATTTTTTGTTGCTTTGATACAAAATGCATACACAAATTTCAAATGCTTAAACTTCTTTTACACTCTAAGCTCTTTCAACACCAAAACTATGCCATTTTAAAGCCAATTTTTTTTCTCAATGCGTTATGATTGACTAAATATTGCTGTCAGAAGATAACATGAGTTAGTGTTTTGAAAACTGTATTATTGTATTTTGAAAATGAGTTTCGGAGTTTTGTTTACAATGAGGGGTTTTGAGCATGAAATTATCTGTTTTGTCAATTGTGTGTTTTAACAGATTTGGTGCGTTAAGAGTATTAGCAAACTTATTAAATGTATTGAAAAAATACATTTTTCTTAGCAATTGTAAAAAAACTGTAATTGCATTGAGACTACAAATAGCACACACCTTCAGTTATTATGTTTTATTAATATAAAGAAACTTTTTACATGTAGCAGGGAATAGTTACCTGCTGAGAAAGACTACTTATATGGACCAATCCAAGGAAAAAATTCAGCTGCAAGATCCGGAGAGTAAAAGAAGTAATGTTGAGTTTGTTTTGTGGTCAGCAGAATTTTCAGAATAGATTTGTTTTAGTTATTATATTAGTAACATGTTTATATCACCCTGGTGTGCACTGTGTTTTCTTAGTCCACTTATTAGCTGCTTCACTAACACAGGGAACCAAAACACAATTGTAAAAGCTGTTAATCAATGCTGCAAATGTGGCTAATATTGAGGAGTGTCATTAATTCAGAGCACTCTTACTTCGCTCTACTTATTCTGCAAAACGCCACTGTCTCAATGAGCTTCTGGAACCATACAGTAGGTTTTCACGAGGCATCTGCTTTAAGCTGGGGGTTTCAACTGATGTGATTTAACAGACCATTTCAAAGTTTCTTAAACCTTAATAAATATATGTAATACATATTCTGGCAACAATAGCAGATGTACTTTAACTATGCTAGTTACTGAAAATATTAACTAGTTACAGTTACTAATTACTAAATTAAAAACACAATAACTTTATTAATTACATAAAACAAAAGTAAAACTCATTAGTTGTAAAACTCATCTGTTAAAAGTACTTATTAGATACTTGATGCCCCATTAATGTGCTTATTGCCTAATCTGCATGGAGTATGTTGTTATTGATTAACTAAGCCATTTATTTGTTTATTTATTTTGCACTAATCTTAATAGTCAATAAAAACTGACAAACACAAAGCAGTTAATAAATGTCAATGCACTTTAATGAGACCACAATAAATTAAAAATATGTTAAAATTAATAAAAAAAATGCATTATTCAGGACAGACCAAATATAATCTAGCCCCTCAAATGTTGTATTTAGTTCACTTTCCATTTTAAAATATACATTATATTCAAGTAATTTGAGAAAGTTTTATGTCTCATTTGCCGTGTTAAACCTGAAGATTTTATCATGTTGCCAAGTTGCTGAAATGCGAGTTTTTAAATGATGTTTTGCTCTCATTTTTCGCAGCGTACGTTAGAAATATGCTAGCAATTTTTGTAGAGTTGGCATTTACCTATCCAAAAATGTGTTTTTTTCTGAACTTTAAATACCATTCACAAATTCTCTCAAGTGTTTTCTGCTTCTTTACGGTGATTGGTGGCCAGCATTTAAAGTACACTGCAATGCAGCAACATAGCACAATGTAACTGTAACTGAGTTATTTAATATCAAAAGTTATGTGTTTGGAGTACTAGTTGTTGCAAAAAGCCACAACATTACAGTAACATGTTATTAGTAATGCGTTACTGCCCAACATTGTTCAGCTGTTCAGACATCGGGTTCCGCTCCTGTCTGTTAAGAACAGCAAATGGCTAAAAAGGCTAGAAAAAGTTGGTCTATGGTGCTGTGCGTCTCTGTTTCTTCTGCTATATTCAGATACTAGGGTTCAAAAATTGGAGAAAGATTTGGTTGAACAGTGAAGCAAAGATCCAAAAAATGTCTAATATTTTGAACTATAATAGCAAAAATAAAGGATTTTGCTGTAAAATAATTTCATTTTTTTTACATGTAGCCAGTGTTTCAAGCCCTTGAGAGAGGGTTTACTGACATAAGTAAGCCTTTTAAAGACATCACACTAGAGACTAATGCAAGCCCCTTCTGGTGCTGATGTTAGCAAGCAATCCAGTGATGAGGACTAAGTCGAAATTTAAACAAACTGCAAAGTTTTACACTGAAATAACACTAAAGTCAATTTACGGAATTCTTAACCTAGAGACTACACATTAACAGGACACATTAACTCACATCCTGAATAGCATCATTAAAAACACACACACACAAACATTTATCAGGGTATTGATGTAGAAATTCTCTCTGAATGTCATTCAAATGGGACTTGCCAAGGACATGAGCAAATAAAGGTACTTCGTTTAGTAGAGTTTTAGAGCAAGGTTTTGGGGTCTGAGAAGCATTCTCGCTAAAGAAAACCTTGAACAACTTGTTTCTGCACCAGTAAACCACTCAAACACAACTAGTTTTTACTTTCACACTTCTTTACTTTGTTTCATACTCTCGCTAAACTTCAGAAGTGGCAATCTTCTTTGAACTGACCTTTTTTTAATAGAATAATTTACTAGTACGTTGTTTTTATTTCTTTTTATGACCCTAGTCTCGACCTAATCTGCAGTGGTGACTCGTAGAATTGGGTACTAAAATAAATGTGGCAAGGAGTATTTACTGCTTTGAATATTGAGCATTAGGATTTGCTTCTGAATATGTAGCTCAGCAGTTTAGGGGAGATTTATGATGGAAGTAATAGCTGAGAGTGAGGAGAAATCAGTATTTCTGTCTTTCTCAGAATGCTCAGAGCCATCTGCACTATTTACAGCACTGTCCCCAGAAATCTGCACACACACCTTTTATCCTTCATCTAGGATTTTGCAATGAATTGATGGTATTCATGTCTTTTGCAAGATGTACTTTTCCTATTCTATTCTTATTCACTCCTCAAATATGCCTCGTCAAAAATAATTCTGGGTTTCAATTTGTTGCAGGTACATGCCTAATAGCTGGTAAAGTGTTCCATAGGATATAACTTTTAGTTTAGAATTTCATTTATCCCCTCCATTGTCTTAAATTTTGGGGCATTTCTCAAACTCAACCTAACCCTCATAACTCATTTTTATTTTCATGTAAACAGTTTTCCCCCTCAGCCAGATCCTGCACTTCTAAGGTGAACTGTAGGGTAAATGCCTAGCACTAATTAATTTCTTATCTCTATTACTATGTACCTAATTCTGTATCCACTGAGTGTCTATTTACCAAACAAGCCTGGATTCAGTAACCTTGTGTAGGTCATATTTTAAAGATGCCATTAATCTTCTTTTCAATTAGGAATATAATGTTGTAGTATAAATCGAGATCAGATGGAAAGATTGATCATCCTTTTTTTCCACTTACAAAATACTGCTTGCTTTTATAATAAAAAGGAGAATATTAGCAATTGAAAAAGGAGTGGACTTGTCCGTTCTAATAGGAGACTTTTCTTCTCACTGTTTTTAAGGCAGCTTTCTTGTTCTGCCTAATCAAGGTCTGTCAGTACAGAAGTTTCCATTGTTTCTAAAGAGTGCTCCAGATAAAATAAATGTTATGGCTGTTTAAATTTGTTTCTTTTAAATTAATTCATTTTTTTAATCTAATTGCTCCTTGATGTAATTTTTTACTTCTTGGGTCAAAATGAACAGACTCAAAGAAACCCTTTAAAGAAAAATTGTATGAATTTCTCTTTATCTCTAATGGATTTCAAATTGAATGTTGATTTTGCTTTAAAATGTGTACATTTCTTGAACCAAAAACTCAATATAATGAGGATATAAACATCACATCTTTTTTGCCTTTTACCAAAATAAATAGCAACCTTCCTGCCCAGGAAAAGTGTTTTTTAATAACTTTTAAAATTAACCTCAACTGTGTTCAGGGACATCAAATTAATTGTGAACAAGAAGGTGGTCAAAGTGGCTTCAAAGTGGCTTCATGGTGGCGCAGTGGGTAGCACAGTTGTCTCACAGCAAAAAGGTTGCTGGTTCGAGCCTCGGCTGGGTTGGTTGGCATTTTTCCCAGCAATGGGTTGCGGCTGGAAGGGCATCTGCCGCGTTAAACATATGTCAGAGAGTTGGCAGTTCATTATGCTGTGGCGACACCGAAAAGGAAGAAAGCCGACATGAAGATGAATGAATGAATGAAAGGTGGTCAAAGTCAAAATAAGGCTGGGGTCATTGTACACAAATCCATTCTGTACAAATAAATCAATTTTCTGGTTGCGTTTTTGCACATGAAAATGTTGTTTGTCTGAGGATAAAAAAGGATCTATTATATTATAGGTCTAAATATTTATCTATTTGCCAATAGCTGATTAAAAATGTTCATCTCACTTTGTAATTTATAACTGAAAGCAATTTTGTTAAAATGTACTACATTACACCAGTCTGCTCATAAAATGTCTGACACAAACTTTCTAATGTCCAATCTCCTTATTTTGTGGGTTTCTTCTATATTAAGATTATAACGAATAAAAAACGTTGAATACATAAAATACATGAAATTTGCATTTTAGTTTGCATCCTCAGTTATCAGTTACTATATTCTCATCTAATAGTTCTTTGACTTTTATCCTTTACAATTATCCTTTACTCCATTCAATAAATCACCTAATAAAATCCCAAATTCATCAAACACTTAACTTGGAGTGATGACTCACTTCCTCTCAAGACTAGACAATCCATCAGCTTTGTTCTTAGAACCATAGCCTCAGATTTAGACCTGCTGATACCTATCCTATTACACGGCTGTGAACCAATTCACTGAGTGGAGAGTGGTCAGAAAATCAGAGAAGTGCAGGTGTTACAACAGTCACTTTAGCACACCATTGTGATGAAAAGAGAGTTAAGCCAAAAGCCAAAGCTCTCATTCTACCAGTCGATCTTCTTTCCTGCCAACACCTATGGCCATGCACATTTGGGCCAGGAGCCAAAGGACAAGATCACTGATCTTGAAAACTGGCCAAAATAGCTTTTCACTTAAAGATAGGGTGAGATTATCAGTCATCCATTAGAATACCTGAGTGAAACTGCTGTTCCTTTGCATGTAATCGAATCAATCAGGCAGACTTGGGATTAGGTGGATGTAATGCATTTCCATGCTGCACTGAGAATACTATTAAATTTGCACATTCAAGTAATATTTCTGAAAAGCACAGAGAGAATCAAGAAGGAATCATATGATCAACCATATACTTACCATTTATAGCCACTGTGCCACCCTAGAATATATTAATACATTCAAAAGTTTTTTTTTATGTTGTTGCTTAGAAATGTTGTAATTTTTGTCTTATGAACACTATTACACAAAAGAATAGAACCATGATCTAGGTTTCTCAAAAGCGA
Organism: Danionella dracula; assembly: GCA_900490495.1. Taxonomy (NCBI): domain Eukaryota; kingdom Metazoa; phylum Chordata; class Actinopteri; order Cypriniformes; family Danionidae; genus Danionella; species Danionella dracula. The sequence continues at coordinate 3,867,480 of UELW01000289.1, read as the reverse complement.
AAGGTCTGCAGATGTGGAGTGACCCATAACCAGAATTTTGTGCTCTGCATTTAACCCGTCCCAGTGTACACACACAGCAGTGAGCAAACACAAAGAGCAGTGGACAGCCATGGCTGCGGCGCAGTTGGGAAACTGGTGCCTTGCTGGAGAACACCACAGCTGTTGGTAGAGCAAGTGTTTCATCACCCATACCACCTTCAACTCGGTGGATCTGGGGATCGAACCAGCAACTTTCCAATGACAAGTCGATCTCCTTTTCCACCAGACCACAACTGCCGACATTGTGGTCTGGTGGATTGAAGGAAAGACTGAGCTCAAAAACATAAACAGTAAACTCTGCTTTTTAATTTAATGTCAATCATTCTTTTACATCTGTTAAAGAGTTGTTACTTTTTGTCTTAGCTTTTAGCACACTGAAAACATTAATGCTTACATTTTATTAACACACTTTTAAATTGTGTTTTGCTTTGAGTTATCACTTAACTTGCATGCTACTGCATTGGTTATGGACTTTAAAACCATCTATCTGCTTTTAAGTGTGTCTTACTAATTATTAAACTTTCACACTTTTCCATTTGAGATATCCATTAAGTGAAAGCATTTAACCATACATGCAGTAGGTCAATATAATTCAACAAATTCACAAAGGCTATGATGAAAATGTATTAGAAAGCTGAATCAATTAAAAACTGAAATGAACCTCATTTAAATAACGAACAACATTTATTGAAGGAAAATTTCAACTTGAAGGTAATGAATGAACTCTAGGACCTGGCGTTGCCCCCCACTTCCAGTGAGTTGTGCATAATATATGAGATCTTCTGGATAGAGCCATTATGGCAATCAGAGAATCTGAGCATCAATCTCACTGTAAGCCACAGGGAGTAAATTAACTGTAGAGAAGAGCTGGGATGGAGAGGGAGAAGGAACCTAAGGGAGAAATGGAGCACCAGTTTATCATTTCTGTTTGGGTTGATGCTGTACAGAGTTCTGTCTGTATAATTACCCTAAAGCGATAATCTATTTATCAGCAGGTTCATGCATTTACTACTCGTGTCTTCTATCTTTTGTCTTCATCAAGATATTCATCACTAAATACCTTGAACCACCCATATCTTGCCCCCAAATCAAACAAGAAAACCTTCTCACCGTGTAATTCTTTGGAACAATTTGCCATTGAAGATTTGACTTCACTGTAACTGATTACGGCGTAAAGTGATGCTCTGATGAGGGCTTCTCATTTAATAACATGTATATGCTACTATTATTGCTATTTTGACTTGATGGAAATATTTAAGCAAATCAATCAAGTTATCAGCAACTGTCATATTTTTTTTTCTATCTAGAATTCCCATGGTATATCTGTCTTGCTTATATCTCACAGTACACAAAGTCACATGACTACTATCATCCCAGCCCCACAAACACAATCTTCTCATCAGTGAGGATCTCCATAAAAGCTATTTAAATGAAGGATTTGTGAAAGGGGATTTACACATTTAAAAAAAAGATTACATCTAGTTCTTCCAATAAATCTGCCAAAATATAATTTACATGATGCTTTTAGAACTTTAATTTAAGTTAATTTGAAATTGCTGAGTGCAGTCCACCACTTTAGTGTTGCACAACATGTCAGAGTCCTATCCGGTTTTATCATTGTGGACGTGTAATTAAACTCATATTTAGTCTACCACAAACAGACTTATTCCATGTGTGGAATTTTCTCTCGCAAAAACCTTCAGAGACTTTTCATACAGAATAAATCAATTGAGACCATGCTGCAATGAAATGTAACCATGCAAAACAAAACATCAAAGAATCATTGTTGAGCTTGTTGAGACACAATGCCCTTTTAAACTCCACTGTACACTATTTGAACATTTCATTAACATTTGAATATCCTGCTCATCATCATGCAGAATTGACATCTTAAAGTTTATAGAAAATCTAAAGTAAGTGACAAATGGAATGATTTGGGTCTTAAGGGACCCTGTGTGTGTCGGGGTTGTTTGACTGAGAGCGGAGCGTGGGTGGAGCAAATGCTGGAGCAGCAGCAGTGCCCCGGAGCCTCATATCCCCCATGATGCCGTGAGGATTTTAGTTTGATATCAAGGGTTCTTCAGACAGTCTGCTGGTGAGAGGTAGGGACAAACAAGAATCTCTACTTGCAGTGGACACTGTTAGGAGTCTTTAGAAAATGCCTTTTTTATTTTAAGCATGACATTTTGAAACTTCAAATATTTCTGCTGTAGTTTGACTTTTGGGCTTTCCACTTTATTGGAAAAAAAATCTTTCCAAAATGTGAAACGCAGTTTGATATATGTAGTGTTCATTTATTCAAATGTTATTTGAATAAACGTTTGTATGTCTATTTATATTGTTATCATTATTGTTATGCTCACACAAAAGGAAATGACGAAGGAGATGCAGGTAAGTGAAGTTTATTTACAGGTGGTTAGAATACACAGTTCAATGGTATTCCGAAGACAGGCAGACAGACTACTCCGTAAGCACGGGTAAGTTCAGACATAAGAGTTCAGTAAACCATTCGATCACTTCCCTTATGATGCTCTCTCTCTTTCTTCCCAGAATGGACAGGCAGGTTCGGACAGACGATACAAGTGAAGGTTCAGGAGTGGTGAGTCTCTAGTAACCTTGATCCGGGACAAGGACGGAGTGAACTGGATGTATAGACACAGGTGCGGGTGATTAGTACTCCGGTGATGGTTCTCGGGATTGGATAGGTGCAGATGGATCATGAGGGGTGTCGGTGCAGGTGCTGGGTGTGACAATTATTATTATTTTTAATGTGTTTTTCAGTAGAGCATAGAGATCATACATTTAATTACTGATTGTTTGTCAGTTATCTGTGGTTTAAAGAAGTAAAAATATGTATATTATTGAACTATTCATGGATAAAATTTATTTTTAAAAATCAGGTGAAGTAAACCTTCAATTAACTTCAATAAATGTTTTTCAGGTTTGATTATAGATGAAAATATTTACTATATGTTAAACAATAGAGACAAATGTAGAAAGAGCAAATACTTTAATTCAAAGAGGTGGGTTCATCCACGATTATATTCATCCGTGGGAATTCATTTGATGTATTTGCTTGTTTGTGTATAGTTTTATATTTAGTTTTATGTGGTTATTTATTTAGTTATTTCAGGACAAATTTTATTTAATCAGTCAATTTCATTAGATGCTATTTAACTGTTGTCGTCAGTTATTGTATCAGTCCCCATAGACAGGTACGGTTAACTGACAACTGTAAGGTTAACAATTAAGGTTATCTATCTATGTAAATAACTTTAATCATTAATGAGTAGAAATGAGCTCCAATTTCAAGGAATAAGGACTGTTGAGGAATACTGTTGGTGGACATGTTGGTCACTGTGGCACTCCAGAAAGCTGGTGTTCATTGAATTGCTGCTCCTGTGCCTTTCACAGAACTACCAGCCTGACTGTCTCCTGCTGTAGAAAACTGAATAATGATTATGTCCACTCTGTCTTTTTCTTGAGGCAGAGGAAACGTAATCACCCACAGCTATTTTAGATTGATCCAATTATGACAGCGGAGTTGTTATTGGGTCGGTCTTGGGTAAAATGCTTGAGTATACCGCAAAAAATATTAGCCTATTATGAGTCAGTTGCTTTTACTTTTATCAACTGAAACAAGAATTCACTTAAATCTGAACTAAAACAGTTGCGTCATCAGCTTACAAGATCAGTGTTGTGATTTCCCATCTATAATAAAAAAATATTATTTGTTAGTATTTATTTATTTAGGTTTTTAAAGAAATCATTATTTGTTTGTCAACACTGTATTTCATTCAATTACACATCAGCACAATCGGTGCCCTTTAAATTAAAAAAACAATGTCAATTAATTGTAACTTTCTGGGAAGAATGAAGAAGAAACACATCATTAAATATGCATTGTGATTATATGCTAGAACCTAAGGTTTTTCAGTAGTTGGCATTTAGTTACTTTAAAAGGCTGTATCTTCTGTGTGACATTTAACCATTTAAAATCGAATGGTAATCAATTAAATTTTTAATGAACATTAGAATTTTTGACATAATTGGTCATAGAGGTGGCTATTGATGACTTTGCAATAAAAAAATGTAGAGTAATCAAGGCTAGAGTAAGAAAATCTTCTTGAAACTATTTGCAGAATATACACTGGTGAGCTAATAATTCCATACAATGTCAGGTAACCATATTCAGTAGTTTATTGCAAACTCATAACTTAGATGGGGGCTTCTAACTGGTTTATATCAACCTAATTAAAAAAAATTCTCACTGTAACAAAATAATGGCTTTCTTAATGGTTTTGTAAAACATCACTTTTTTTACCTTCAAACAATCATGAGCATCTGCACTGCCCATCCCATCTCTGATGTTAGAAGAAATAGATATTATGTGAGAAAACAATTGGTTACTGTTCAAATTAGATTTGTCTGATCTACCTGGACGATATTTGTGAACATGTGGCTGCCATTATACTGTATGTTTTTTTAATTCATTCATTAGTCTCTTTTCTACACCTTTTTAAAACAATTTTTAGACTTATTACCTACCATCCATAAAAGGAGATGCATGCCCCATCATTCAAACTGATGGTTAGTTAACATATAGTAGAAGTAAATATTATACCAGTTGCACCTTAGCCGGCAGTGTTTATAAAGACTATACCTAGTCAAATTTGTTCACTGGCTTGACATTACAAAAATAGGACTTAAAACAATACAACACCCACATTGCCCAAAGCTATTGCTGAAACCCTACATATACATACCGTTCCATGCAAATTGTTTGACTGGACTACTGGAAATTCAGTTCTTAATGCTTTACACAAAAGAATACACACTTAATATCTGAAAGACACCATATTCCTAATGTAAATCACATTTATCTCAAGAAAACTCCTCAAAGCATCACAAGGAAAAAGGAAAACAAAAAAAAGCTTGCCCATCCAATTGGTTGATGGTAATGGAAGCTTTCATTTCCCATGATTTTTAGATTTTCCTTGAGAATCTCAGATCTCAAATCACTAGATGTCCATCCAAGCACCAGGGCAAGTGACAATTTGTGCTCATTTTGGGATTCAGACTACCCGCTGAAGCATGAAATGAGCTCATTTCTGCGAGAGAGGAACCAAATGACGAGAGCTGAAATAATGTCACACCCCATCGTTATCATTTATTCCTTTCAGCAAAGAGGAAAATGCGCCCCTCTTCCACTACACTGTTAAAGGAGACAGTGTGCCTACTCATTCCTGCTAAACAATCTGATGTGTTATTCCTGCTGTTCTCCGAAGGATGGATCGGATAAAAAAAGAACATAAAAGCAGGGAGCTTGAACTTCCATATGAAAAGCCGATTGCTCTAACTCGCCATCCACAATGTATTCACGAAACCATTCATATTTAAAGAGTAGATTTGAGGATATATTTTAAAAGCTACATATGGCTTTTTTCTTTTAATATCCTTAAAACACATTAATATATTAGACAAGATTCTCCCAAACAGCTTTGATAAAGGGGTGTTTTATATTTTTTGTTCGATTTAATTTTACCTTCAACAAATTCTATATACAAGTTAACTAACAACTTGGTTAAAAACAATGTCATTCTTAGTATTAACATTTAGAGTATTCAAATCAATATTTTGAGTATATAAAGCAGGATTTCTATCCAATTCAATGAATTAAAAGTAGGTTTGGTTGGTGAAGTTTTATCAATTAAATCTTTTGCACACCTTACCTGGGCAAAAAGTAGAGCATCAGGGTGAACATTAAAGTTGCTTGTTCAGGTGTGTTGAGGTTGAAGATTACATCTGCATAATACCAAATCTTTGGAAGCAGGACATTTTTACTCAACAGCAATATGTATGCTAGGTAAACCTTTATTTTCTAAAAACAAAGACATTTTCTGTCAGAGTTAAGAAGGTTTTTGATCTGTTCCTCAATGCAGCACATTCCTTCATCAGTTATTCAGTGAGCTAATCAGGATTTACTGTCATTGGAAGACATTTTGAGCTACATTTCATTGTTTATCTCATTTATTTCTTCAAATAAATTATGAAGTGAAAACTTCATAAAACTATAACTAGAGGTTGAACCAAATGTTGTCAGCCTGCTGTATGATATTTGTCTCCAGAGTGATGGAGACCAAAGAGAAATTACAACTTCAACAAGTTATTGGCTTTGGTTTATTGCTCTCCCCGAGTGTCCCTGTCTGATAAAGTTTAATTTTAGAGTCTATTGCAGAGATGAAAAGTATAGGGTTGTCACCGAGCAGGGGTGTGGGTGAGATCACAATTGGGATTATGTGAAAATATACTGTTTTTACATAGCTTTTATTTTAGCCTTTAAACGCTGCTCTGTGCATCGCAGCATCCTATGATCATTTCCTATTTAATCCTCGATACAGCACTTACCATTGTAGAATTTGTTAAGCGTGAACTTCACCTTATAGCATTTGCGGGTCATAAATCTCATTATAAATGCTTCATATTGCCATAATGTTCATGAGAGACCCATTCATTACTATTGAGTGAATCGCCTGACAGATTAAAAGACAAATGGTGCAGTACTGAATTTCTCCCGGTATAGATTTGCAAGCCATTACGAATGACTGAAAGGGTTGAACGACGGATTAAACGCCTCTTCTATTTCTGAGAATCTACAATGTGTGATTTTAATCTGTGTGCATAATTCAACATTGTTGTATTTCTGCTACATTTTTAAATTATAATTTGATGTAATTCCAATTTTGTAAACATTTTTACAGATATTGTACTACAAATATTTGAATACATTTGTTATTGTTCATGGAATTTGTTAACCAGCTCATAATAAGCTGTACATGGGACTACTTTTCTGAGTTCAGTTCAGCAACTTAGTTTGCGCAGTAGCTTACTGAATTATAGCGATAAAAAAATATTAAATTAAATTAAGCCTGGTTGGCAAATACAACTCAATATTTTGTCTAAGTTGTGAATATTCATCATTGCCATGCTCAAATCCATATAACCCATAAAACTGGCTTGTAAGGCTACATCCTTGTAAATTTGATATTATTAATATGCGTCACCAGGCTGATTAAATTCATAATAAACACACTAATAAACAGTGACTCCCACTCTCTTTTAATGCATTTCCCTGTCACTCTTTTTATTTCTTTTCTTGTCTGGTCAATTAATGGAAATGCACGGATGATAATTACTAAGGCAAAGGTTTACAGACATTTACTTAATCAATTTTCTTTCCTTTTTGGGCTGAGTTTAGCAAAACACAGTGAAGCTATTTGTACATTTTATTTCATGAATGCATTACAATTGCATAATTACTAATAATTAAAACATATAAATGTTTAACGTGCATATTTTCTAGTCTTTCTGATTGAAGTTCATTAGTTGCTAATTGACTAATAATTTTATATCAAAATAAAAGACAAGGTTGTTTACTGCTTTAACTGTAGTAATAAATATTCTTTTTTATCCTTGCAAGACCCACCACAAAAATAGTGATCCAAAATCAATGATCATAAATTGGTTTTTTTTTCTAATAGTGCATTTACATGGACATAATTAATTGTGAAGATACAATTTATTGTCTCTTTTGTGTAAATTATGGACATGTAAATGCTATATTTGTTTAGTATTTTTGGTATTGTAACGAATCATCACTCGAGTTGGGATCCATGTGCAGGCTTTTATTAAACGTAGTCAGAATAACAGGCAGGTAGTCAGGACAGGCAGCAAACAATGCAGAAACTGAGATCAGCAAGTGTAGTACAAAGGGCAGGCAGCTAGGATCGTAACGGTACACAGGCAGGGTCATAACAGACAGGCATACAAACAGGGTGAACGCTCAGAGTTGCAGCACAGATGTACAAACAAGACTTCGCCCCGAACACTCTTTAAATAGTGCTACTAATGTTCTTCAGCTGGGTGTATAATCAAGGCGCCCCAGAGGTGTATGGAGAATGTAGTGTGGTGTAGATGGAGACGCAGGAGTTAGTGCCCTCTGGTGGCCAGAGGAGTGAGTGCCGAGGTTAGACTCCGTGACAGGTATTAACCCTTTTTTTCAGGTGTCATTAAAAAATCTTTCAAGAGTTTTAATTTTAGCATGAGAGATGATAGTGAGGCTGCTTGAATCTTTTATCTGCTGAGTCAACTCGTGCTGTGAAATGCATCAAACTTATTTCAATCATTTTTATCTGACTGTTAATTTGAGGTTAAACTATTTACTAATGTGCCATACCCTCCAACTGCAGTCATTAGCAATGCTTTAACTTTTTTTGTATTTTTAAATCATCTTCTTGCCAACACGACATGCACGAGCCCACTAGCCTAACACAAAGAGGGGAATAATTTCAACGCTGAACACTGATTAACATTTGGAAGGATGGTCTTGTGATTTCATTACTGGACTAGCCTAGTGTCCGTTAAGAAATCATCCAATGGGCTGTAATTTATGCATCAGATACCCAGGCAAAAATTATTATTTTTTTCTTTAAATGAATGACAATGTATAATTAGAATGTTTGTCAGCCCAAGAGGCATTGCCAGTCAATGGCTGATCATTGAATAAACTGGAATGCTTCCAATTTTGTCTTTGGCTCTTTGGTTTTTGGTTCTATCCAGATGTCTGGTTTACCATTTTACTGGAGTTACATTCACTTTTGTTCAATAATCTTAAATGGTTGAAATGTATTCTTTGTCATGTCTCAGCCCTGCACTACAGCTGCACCTTATAATTATTTGAAATTTACTTTACAAATATTTGGTAATGTATTGATACTAGTTTATTTAGTTTGGTTGGTTAAAAGAAACAAAAATATACTAATTACTAATTAGTAGAGTTATTAGTAGTTATTAGTTAGAGTTAGTAAAGTTACTAATCAAAGTGAGCTAAATCCACAAAGGAAATTATAAAAGAGGAGATATCATGGGATAGACGAAAGTAAAGACTTTGGTGGAGGACATCTGGTCCTTTGTGAAGTGTAGCATGGGACTGTTGTAAGAATTCTGGCTTCGCTTACAGGTTCAGATCCCTGGCGGAGCCACACCGATGGCCAGACACTGAAGAAAAGCTCCACCGCTAGATGAGCAGTAAATTGACAATCTCACCGCTTTCAGAAATGTCAGAGAGAAGTTATTAGCCTGGCAGGCTACCATCTTCTATAAATAGAAGCTGGCACATTTTCATAGGAGCATTATCATTTGCCAGCAGATGAGTAGAGGAGAGAGAAAAAGAATGAGAGAATGAAACAGTTGATTTACTGCTGGAATAAAACACTATTTGTTTTTGTCATTAAAGGAACAGTAGCGGAAATTGAATTTAAAACAAGCTAAGATAGAATATGGACCCAAATTGCTCTGTTCCTGTGAGCTGCCATTGTAAATCAAGTCACATAAAACATTGAGAAAGACCCGTTTAGCAAAAAGATACTGTCTTTTCCACAAACATTTAAAAGCCAGCATTGCGTATTGGGTTTATTGTAATGGTTTATTTGCAGTGAAGTCCATGCGGTAATTAAAGTCCATTCAGACAGAAATCAATACGGCTCTAAAGTGACGGTAGCTGATGATCTGTGAATCTGAAATTCCGCTCTCACTGACATTCTGGATATTTCTAACCATAAAATTAAAAGGACAACTGAAACACAGATGTCATCTCTAATATTGTCACATCAAGATTAATTATTAGTGATATTTCTGTAGACTCGAGCCAGGATGTAAATGAGTTATTCTCTGCTGCATCCATGTCAACCCAATTATCCATAGTGGTTATGATTTTCCTTTTAAAGTTGGCAGCTTTACACTGAATCAGTGTTGTGGGTGATGTGGTCATTATTATGCACCATGTCAACCATGATGGCAAGTTCCAAAGAAATGTTTTAGGAAATGGAAATGCCAAGGGGCAATGCAATATTTCCCTAAGCCATGCCTTTAGGAGATGCTGACTCTAATGGTCTGTATAGAAACAGGTAGAGACATATTGGAATCTCATTAAATTGTGTAAAATCGACAACATTTAGAAATACATTAGCAGGGCTCCCAAGAGACAGTGTCCAAGAGATCCCGGTGTTTCTACTGAGCTAGCGCAATTTTAATGTGAGGAATGGTGAGACATTTCTGTTGAGCAAGCTACAAGAAATATTTGAAGCTTCTGAATTATTTGCTAACATTTTCACTAATGACTAAATGAAAAAGGAAATAATTTGAAACCGTATAACACATTTTGTGTTACCTTAAGTATTATCATTGCTGCTGTTTTATTAAATAAGGAGGTACAAAAACAGTGAGTTACCACTGTATGTTTGCTCTATTTTTAATTACAGAGCCGATTTTCGAAATTGGGGGTTACAATTTGGAAGAAAGTATGGAATTAATGGCATTATCAAAACACTCACATTTAAAATTCATGTACAAAAAATCTTCTGTGGTCCTTTTCATAATAGCAGCAACAGGAAGTAAACAACTGTGGGTTCTGGTTTGGTGCCTGAATATATCTTGCTGCAGGGACATGTTCAATTGTAATTTAATTTTGGCTTCATAAAGCTGTAGTTGGTTTCTGCAGATGGCATACTAGGTCAAAGTGTTTAGTTTTTCTTTCGGTTTAGTGTTGCTAATTTGAATTTCAGTATTTTAATGCTTAAAAAAAGAAATCACCTAAAACGGTAACTCAGTATTACCAAGAACATCTATTGTGTTATAAATTTATTTTTAAACATGCAACTAATTCAGAAAGAGAATGAAAGTGAAAAGCGCAAACAGAGAACGGATGTTTGAAGAGTGTATGACCTTTAGAATTAAGAGCACATTTTAGCTTTGCCAAGATATTGAAAGTAAGTGTTGTTGAAACAACTTCAATAAAAATTCAATGAAATAAAAAAAAACAATATAGTAAACTATAGACTGTCCCTTTAATACCACAAATTAACACACGTAATGCACATATATAAAAAAAATTTTTTTCAAAATGATTTTTATTCCTAAGATTTGTAATGATAATCAATGATCTAATAGTGTGGTTAGAGTTGGGTACAGTACCCTAAATAAATTCTTAGGTAAAAGTACTTACTTTTACTTAAATATTTACTCAGATAAAAGTAAAAGTAACTACAAAACTATTTACTTAAGTAAGAAAAGAAATGTATCGAATGAAAAATCTACTCAAGAACTTAGTTGTTATTTACTTCTGATCTGAATGATGCAAAGCAAAAAAAAAAACAGTCATATGAGGGTGCATAATTGTTCAGTTGTATAAACTTTAGTTTTATAAAATAAATACATTTTGTGTTAATTTTAACTGGAAGGCAAACTATTAATTATAGGCCTTTTCAACATCTCCCGAGACTTGCTAACTTATTTTTTTTATTGCAAGCTATTTTTAACAATATTTATTTAGTTTTATGATATTAGCAATGGAGGAATGTGGCTAAGCAATAACTGGGATGCAACTAAGTAGTAATTCAAATGTAACTCAAATAAAGTATAGACTTTTCACAAAAATTTGCTTGCGTAAACATTGGTACACTTTTAAAAGTACTCAAAAAGTTAACCAAAAAAAATTACCTAAGTAAATGTAATTAGTTACTTCCCACCTCTGAGTGTGATATTATATCAGACAAAGCACGCTATTTCAGTGAATAGCCTGAAATAACTAATAATAATAAAACATTTTATTTGGAGCCTTTCTTGGTACTCAAGGATACCAAACAAGAAAACATAGTAATAACACAACAGTAAAAGAAACAGTAATAAGATTACTAACAAACAACAGTAAAAGCAACAGTAATAAGATTAATAACAAACAACAGTAATAAAGCCAAGCAGATAAAACATCAAAGAACATAAAACTACACACTCTAGGCTTTTCTTAAAAGGAAAGTTTTAAGCCAAACTTTAAAATGATCAATATCAGGACTATTCCGTTCATGCGGAGGCAATTTGCTCCAAAAGAGGGGGGGCAGCAGAACTAAAAGCACGAGAACCCACTGATGATCTTGAGGGTTTGGGTACAATAAGAGACTGTGAAGCGGCAGATCTAAGAGACCGAGCAGGTGTATGAGTAGAAATGAGTTCAGTGAGATAAGACAGCGCTAGTTTATGGAGACATGTTTATGTTAGTAAGAGCACTTTGAAATGAATTTGATATTTTATAGGTAACCAGTGGAGGTGTTGCAAGGCTGGAGTAATGTGCTCAGCGTACGTTGTTTGTGTGATCAAGCTGGCAGCAGCATTTTGAATGAGTTGATGGAGAGGTTTAGCAGGAAGGTTAAACAGTAGTGCACTGCAGAAGTCTAAACGTGAAGTGACGAGATGGACGAAGGAACCTTCTCGGAGAGCGAGATGGATGAAGGTGGTGAAAGTTTCTAATGCGGTAAAATGCTGTGTGGGTGATGGAGCTAATATGAGCATCAAAAGACAGAGTAGAATCAAACATGACCCTGAGACTCTTTACCTGGCTGGATGGAGTTATGGAGTTAGAGTTGACTGTAGTAGTGTTCCATTGACAGAGTGTTTTTTGAACCAACAAGCAAAATTTATCTCGGGAAAAGTAGAAGAAAACTATGACTTTAGTTCAAAGCCAAAGAGAGAGAATGGAGAAATTGAATGCCTGGATTTAAAGAGATGTATAATTGCGCATCATCCACATAACTTTTTAAAATAATAATAATTAAAAATAGTTAGTAAAAAGCTTGGTACATATTTCCTTTTGGGTTTTTCCTATACCTTTTTAGCATGGACATTTTGTTCCACAAAAAGAGCATTAGTCACCCCTTCATTTTAATCCTGCATTGTGACGAATGGCTAAGTATCAATCTGTATGCAGTTTCCCTGACAAAAACCTTTTCTAAAATGGCAGCTATTACTCAGATTTACATTTAATCCTTAGGAAGAGTAATGACTATGAATCATTGCCATGTCACGGATGTCGATAATTAGAGGATGAGTGACCGTTGAGGAGTTTGTCCTGAAGAGCTTAAACGATGGTAACGGTAAGAATGGGAAACAGTCTGACAGTGAAGGATGGCTTTGATTCAAATACATTGGTGACCAGGTATAATATGCAGAGTATGAAAATTGTTTTCTCCTATCTCTCGAACCTTTTGTCACCTTGCAGAGCTCTTCCACATCTATTGTAAATTTATTTGGCTTCGCTCAGGAGAATAGACTGAAGGTTCCACCTGCACTGCATATTAATTGGAATTCTATAGAAGTTGACCTAAAATGTAAAAAAAAAATATATTCCTCAAGAGATTTCTTTTAGTTAATTAAGAAATTTTTTCAAACTGCTTGTTCCTGGTTTGCATTGTGTGGTTTTACCTTTGGGGATCACTCCAAAATTGAAACATGACTTTTAAGGGGAAAATGTCTACTTTAATTGAATAATTACCAGATGTGGCTGCAAAATTATAAAAATATTCTTGCCATTTTAACAAGTGTTAAACCTTTTATACCATATTTATGCATGATGATTTATTAAAATTCCTATAACCTGCTAGTTTTCCTTACCAAATAAAAAATCCCATGTAGACTAGCAATTTTTGTTAAATCAAACATAAACATCATGTCATGTTCAGTTTCATAATTGTCAAATTATAGACAAATTTAAACATATTTGCTGACTTAATTAAATATAGTCTTTTTAATGGAGAAAATAAATCTATTATAACATAAAATATTATTTAAAAATATTTTACCTTTTATTTTGAAGTTGTTATCATAGTTTTAACTATATTGTGTTCAAAGAAATCCATTTATACATTTTGTTTCTCTCAAAAAATTGTTATCTTACAGTTATGTTACTTTTAAGCACCTTGTGTGTTTTACTTGACTCTTCTTTATGCGTCTTCCATATATTTATTGAGTGAATCTTGCTCCCTCCCTCAACCGCCCCTTTACCTCTGATTTGCAAAAAAATCAACATCATTGTCAAACTTTATGCTGCTAAGAACTGCAACATAAATAAAGATTGGTAATTAAATGAATTATGGACGTTGAAACTGACAGCTATTCATCAGGCAAACGTCAAAGTGTTCATCTTAATTTAATATTTCAAATCAACGAGGAACCAATAGCTAGAATATCAGTAGGATTGTTTTGCTGGGACACGTTATCAGAAATCCCAGACAATGTTCTACTAGTTATATCTTGCAAAAACTGCAAACCCTCAGAGAAATCAAGAGTCTAATACTAGCTTTTTTGCAATTCAGACAATGCTTGTGCGTAATAATTTATTTTATTCATGTATCAAATCAAATATGCACTGCATGTGGTTTTTGATAGTTCAATCTAACGCCATATCTGAAAAATCCTTCAGCAATTACTCTGTTATTAGTGAAGATATGATCAGATGGTGCTCGACTGTGCTCTGAATTACCAAGGTTAATGAGAGGTTACTTCCAACCAGCAGAATTAAAATTATTCAGTAAGTACATTATCTCTTAATACAATTGGGAAACTCCAATGTGCGCAAGTGCTTCACACAGATAAGTAAGCTGTCTGTGAAGATATATTATGGGTATGAGCAGTGTTATGCTTTAGTTTAAACAAAAAATGAACTGCTGACAAGAAATAAAGTAATAAATATTTTAATATGAGTGAGGAAGCCTGTGTATAAGGAGGTTGCTTTCGTTTGGAATCAAATGACCTTCTGAAGGTGAGGAACAGAGACCCTGAAAATAGTTGTGGTTTTAGATTTTATAAAGTGGCTTCAGTATATACGTAGAGTTAAAAAATATTATAATGTGTATGTAAAACAGTTATATACAAAAATATCATATTTTCCTTAGCAGAAGTTAGTTTTTAAAATGTAACTTGGTTTGTTTTAATGGAAAACAATTCTTAAAGACAAATAAATATTCATAGACCAAATAAATGCATAAAATGAACATTTCTTTTAATCAATTTTTTTTTGTTGAAACAGTGGGACAAAAAGCAAACACGAACATATAATTAAAAAAAATACTTATATTTGAAAGAAAAAATGTCTACATTACCATTGAAGCTTCTAAAATGTTTCCTTTCAGTATTTATTTTTTATTTCAAGATTAACCCATGTTGTAAAGAGAAAAATACGAACTAAATGTATTTTGATTTGGTAGAGATATCAATATGAAACTTTTGCCCAGTGTTGTTTAATTTGGAATTCTACAGCAAATACCCTTGAAACTAATTTAGTAAAGGATTTTGTAGAAAGCAATATATATAACAACCTCATAATGAAGGTGAATTATTTGGGGTTTTTTTTTATTTTTCAGATATCGCATTATTTCTCAAAAAAGCAGCAGCACTCACCAGATCTCAATATCAGAAAAATATTCCATGCATACGCAGCAAGTGCTATTGATATTTTGAATTACGTTGAGGTATCAACTCTGCTGAAACGTGATAGCACAGATTTAATCAGTGTTTCTCTCTTTCACTTTCTTCTATTCTTTTCCTTGAAAGATGAGTTGTAAGTTTTTCAAAGTTCATTGTTTTACCCCATTAATTTATTGTTCATAATGCATTTAATGGAAATGCATGCTACTATTAAAGAGGAAAAACTGATGTATGTTCTTGTTTTATTTTGTTTATTGCCTCACGTGTAATTAAGATGGATCAAGCCTATGATAAAATGTGCTAAGCCATGCAAATCTTGCATGTAATTTAAATGTTTCATTTAAAGCAGAAGGATTTGTAAAACACATTCAAATACAGCTATGGTGAACACCAGTGTATACATTAACCCAGCATCAGCTCAGAAACCTCAGTTAAACCAGTATTTATCTGTGACTAAGCTGCTCCCTTTAAATCCTCAGTCACTTTTTTGACTTCGACCTTAAATGGATTTGTCTCGTGCAATTTTGTCATAAAGAGATAAGTTATAAAACATATCTGTTGACAGTTCTGAAATGTGGGTGTTTAATAATAATGTGACAAACCCCACAGTTTTCAAGATTTGCTGCTTTTTTTTGCTATCTCTCCAGTCACCTGTTGTATTTACCTCATTTCTCAGCAGTATTTTATTCATTCATTCATTCATCTTCATGTCGGCTTTATTCCCTTTCGGGGTCGCCACAGCGGAATGAACCGCCAACTCTCTGGCATATGTTTTACGCAGCGGATGCCCTTCCCTGCTGCAACCCATTTCTGGGAAACATTCACACACACATTCACACTATGGGCAATCGTTCTTATTCAATTCACTTATACCGCATGTCTTTGGACTTGTGGGGAAACCGGAGCACCCGGAGAAAACCCACGCGATCACGGGGAGAACATGCAAACTCCACACAGAAATGCCACCTGCCCCAGCCAAGCCTAGAACCAGCGACCTTCTTGCTGTGAGACGACCGTGCTACCCACTGCGCCTAGCAGTATTTTAATGATACTTCATTAGATTTTGAAATATTTGACCAAATCATATCTGCTGTTTGTCCCTAGCTGTTTGATCTCAGTAAATTTCTTGTTCAATGTGACCAGAGACTGTTTAGTTCTGTACCTGAGGTTCTGATTTCCAGCTTGTCTATAGTTGACTGGTCCTGTTCAGTCTGATCTAGTCCAGAAGTGTTAATTTTTGTGATTCTTTACCTTTAATATCTTCAGCTATTTTCCCAGCGATGTGTTGCGGCTGGAAGGGCATCCGTCAGGTAAAACATATGCCAGAGGAGTTGGCGGTTCATTCCGCTGTGGCAACCCCGAAAGGGAAAACGCCGACATGAAAATGGATGGATGGATCTTCAGCTATTCAATCATTAGGTTTTTATTGAGTTGTAGTGGAGAGGTTTCAAGCATTTAAAGTTATGGAGATTTTTTATGCTTGATTTTACTTTCTTTTCTTATTCTTTGTTTCCAGTGTAAAGCACTTTGAATTACCCTGTGTACATAATGTGCTATACAAATAAACTTGCCTTGTCTTCTGTCCCATTTGGTGTCTGGTGTCCCTGAATTTTCCAGAGGAAGACAGTTATTTTAAGTTGAAAACTAAAAAGATTTTTTTCCCTGTTTAGTTTAGTTTTGTTTTTGAATGAATTCTGTGATTTGGGATCTCACCTTGCTTATTGTTTTTACACCACCTTGACAGCTGTAGACAACTTTTTTCTCATTCAGCAAGAGTAATTGAAAGCTAAAATAAATCTATTTCTAATGTCAGCACTGTGAAAATATTTCTGTAGCTTCAAAACACATCCAAAATCCACATATTTAGAAATATGCATCTCTATTTAAGGTCTAGCCTCTACCCTGCTTTAAACTGATTTTTTTATATATATAAATTCCGACTTCAGTGCTCAAATGACATTGAGTTTGCTCCAAAAACTGTTTTCCTTCAGTCCTTGATCTGTCTTCATGCTAGAGACCTTATTTCTGTGACAAGTCAAGGATTTTGCTCAACAGCTCAAATCTTAAAACACAGTTCTTAATCTGAATAAAGCTGAAATCTTTTTTCATATCAAAGGAATCCCAGAGGTTTTCTACACTGCATGAATTACATGCACAACTCTGTCAGTAAAGGGGAAAGGTACAGAAACCCCTTGAGCTGACATTTTGACAGCTACCCTTTTTTATCTTAATTCTGTGAGGGTTATCTGTCAGTCATATAATTTTTCAGGTACTGAGGGAGGGCCTAGTTCTCTTGTATTGGGTAAATGTCATTTTCATGTCCTGATACTGCCTCAAGACAGACTTAACCTCTACTTTCTTTGTCTTAAATTACAAGTGTTCCCCCTGTGGTACAACTGTGAAAACAGCTTCATAATATAATTAGATGGATGCCAAAAGCACAGCATGTGCATGTCAAGTATGGAACAGGAAACCACCACAAGGACCGTTGAGATTATGTTCCACAGATATCTGATAAAGAACTGAATGTTTGTCCATTTAATTCAATGTTTGTCCAGATTGTTACACATACCCTACTGGACTGGGTGAAGGTGGTTGGACAGGTCCTGGCCTCAACCCGGTTTGTTGTTATTATTGAGCTCATTATATCACTGGCAATGCCTAGGAGGGTTCAAGTCAGAATATTGTTACATAACACTGGATACTGGAGGACAATGTAAATTATTTTTCATGTTGCATTTTTCAAGTTTTATTTTATTTAAACAACATTTGCATAATAAAGCCATGTTATAAAACCATGTTAATTAAGACTATTTGAACAGTTTATTTAATAGGGCATTTAATACGAGCATGCAACATGGAATTGACACCCAGTGCTGTGATTAGTGAGCATTTTTATGTTAAACATGTACTATCGTACTCAATTTTAAGTGAGGGTAGGCAAATCTCATGGGGTAGCGAAAATCGTTAGAACACCAGTTTTAGTAATAGCCAAACTTTTTTTGCAAACAGAAGGGGAAATGGCGTGTGGCCTGACCATGTGTAAAAAAATATTACAAATGTGAACATTTTGTAAACTAAGGAATAACACTGATACAGGTGTGTCCATCTAGTAGGGCCACTTTTGGCATGGGAATTACCAGTTAAGGGGAGTCCCAAAATGTTCCGTCTCACTCACAGCAATATCTCTAGATTCATGAAAGCAATATAGATATTCAAAGTACACCACCAGTGAAAATAATTCTTTAGCATTACTTAAATTGTATTATTTAATTACTTTTTTCTGTTTTCTCACCAATGCATTTTGCATTCAGCTTCAGGCTTCATGCACTGACATTTACCTGCTTTGAGTTCTAAATGCTCTATTTGGAACATGGGTAAACAATGGTTAAAGTATAATTATAACTGTTCCATTATGTGAATCCAGGTAGCTTGAATAAGGTTCCGAAATAAGCATAATAGACAAGGGAATAACCACACTCTCTAGAATTCTAGTTCATCACCGGGGCACATTCACGCTCATCATTGAGGGAGGTTACCAGTTCACCAGACAAGAACGTTTCAGAACTGCTGGGAAACCTTAACGGTATCAAATAAATACAGATAAAAGCCGCACAAAAAGATCGTAATTGTGTTGGTTTTTTTACAGGCTTCATATTTATTATCAATGGTTCTTGTAGATTCTGGTAAAACATTTTATGTAATGGTGTGCTTTCCTTTATTATATAAATGAGGATAAGTTAGGGACCTAGAGTAAATGCTTTACTTAAATTTGTGAGTGTATCTGTATGGCTTTGGAGCACTACATATTTGATTACATTTGGAGCTATTATTTTTCATTCTAACGCCTAAACACACAAAAATGTATATTTTTTGTATAACTGGTCATTGTGTCTCGTTCTTGTACATTACTTTTACCATTACAGAGAAAAGATCCAACTGTCCTGAAAGATCCAGTCCTGATATTTCCCCCATCGCTGATTACAGCTCCTTTATATATGCATCACTTGCCTTCACTCAACCTTAGCCTGGTCATAGAGCTTTATAGTTCCCTTTCAGGAACTCGAGCTGCGTCCAACGCTATGGGGGAACGCTTGCTGCGTTTCCGGCTCTGAACTATGTGTCTAATCTCGTCCAATCGACAGGTGTGACGTCATCCGAGCGTGACGTCGCACCCGGAAGGGTGCAGTATAAACGAGGACGCGATGGAGACGACAACCAGCTTTTCTGCTTTCAGTAAGCGCTGTTTATGTGTCTTTCGAATACGGGTGGCTATTTAAAGTGTGTGAATGAGAATGAAGCGCTCCTCAAAAGCGAAACATACGTTCAGGCCGTGTTTTCCTCCCTGCCCGCGGTTTATTTCGGGCGAGGATTCTCACGCGCTATGCTTGTTATGTTTGGGAGTGGATCATGCCCAGTCGGCTCTCGAGGGAGTCGGCTGTGAGCATTGTGAGCGCATGCCGATGCGCACACTCCGCTCGCGGAGAGCATTTTTTGAGGAAAATGCTCTCCCTCGCAGCTCCGGGAGCCGCGCCGCTGCTTTTGCCGAGGCAGAGCAGCCGCTTCGGTCCTGGGGCTCGCTAGTGGAGCTAGCGGAGGGTACGGGGACGGGCCTAGCCTTATCGCCGACCTCACCCGCTAGCTCCGGTCTACTGCCGTCGGGGGAAGCACGCTTTTCGGCGTCTTCTTCCCCCCACGCAATGGACGAGGGATTACTCCTGTCTTCCTCTGAGGAGGTTGATATCGAGTCAATCCCTCCACTGGTAGCCGCTGTGCTTGATCCGGCACAGCCGCTCCAGTTTGAGGAGCTGCTGGAGGTTGTGACTCGTGCGGTGGAGAGATTGGATATCTCTTGGCCACCAGAAGCACAGGGTCCTCGTCCAGAGAGCAAACTGGACGAACGCTATCTGCGCCCTCGGTCGCAACCTCCACGCCGGGGCCTACCGTTTTTTCCAGACCTGCACACTGAGGTGTCCAGGTCTTGGAATCGCCCCTACTCGACCCGCCTGTTTTCCCCCGATGTGCACTATTACTCTAACATCCAGGGGTTGCAGGAGCGAGGTTACGGAACGATCCCGAAGGTGGAGCAGACGCTTGCGAGCTATCTCTCCCCTGGCACGGCATCGTTCCTGAAGGCCCCGGCGCTCCCCACCAGGCCGCTTAGAGCCACCTCGGCCTTAGTGGGGAAGGCTTATTCTACAGCCGGGCAGGCTGGCGGTTGCCTGCACACCATGGCGGTATTGCAGGCGTACCAGGCCGAGCTCCTGAGGGACCTCGGTCTGAGGGATTCCCCTGTGGTGGCGGAGCTGAGAAAGGCGACAGATCTCGCCCTCCGCGCCACGAAGGAGACTGCTCGCGCGTTGGGGAGGTCAATGGCTGCCATGGTGGTTGTGGATCGCCACCTATGGCTGACGTTGTCCGAACTTAATGAGAAGGACAGGTCATTCCTCCTCGACGCCCCAGTGGTTACCTCGGGCCTGTTTGGCGATGCTGTCTCGGCAGTAGTTGGCAGGTTCCAGGAGGCCCGGACCCAGTCCGCGGCCTTCCAGAGGTTTCTTCCCCGCCGCCGTCGCCCTGGGAGTTCTGCCGGGCGGGAGCAGACCCCTAAGGCTGTGGCTTCTGGGCACAGGGGGGCCCAGAAGCAGAGTGTCGCTGCCCGTGCCCCTCCCGAGAGGCGGCGACACAAGACTCAGCCCAAGGAAGTGGCGGATCTGAGGACCGTCATTTTCCGTAAGAGGGCTGAGGCAAAGCGCTCCTGATGGGCCGGGGGAGTCCCCGGTTTCTTGGAGCGACGCACGCCAAGATGGTCAGCGATCCTCCGCCGGCGACCCCCCAACTATTATTCCGCTTTCCCTGCCACCCTCGGTGCTTCAGGGAGCGTGTATCTTGCCCCTGCGTCCACCCAGGCTCTCGGTGGCCGGGGCGATAGGGCTTCCATGGAACCCCATGCCCGTCTCAGGAGCCACCACCCGCCAGTTACCAGAGGCCGGCCTCGAGAGGTTGGCTCCCCTGAGCTGCTACGTGGAGGCCTGGTCCAGCCTTCCAGGCATCTCCCAGTGGGTCTTGCGAGTTGTGAAACTGGGTTACAGGATCCAATTTCGATCCAGGGCTCCCCGGTTCGCCGGGATTTTGCCTACTATGGTGGATCCCTCGCAAGCTCTGGTCATGGACCAGGAAGTGGCCACACTGCTCTGCAAAGGGGCCATCGAGATGGTTCCTCTGCACGACCGGAACTCCGGATTTTACAGTCGCTACTTCCTGGTTCCAAAGAAGGACGGGGGCCTGCGCCCCATTCTCGACCTAAGGCTCTTGAACCGTCGCATCATGAGGGTGCCGTTCAAGATGCTTACCTTAAAACAGGTCACGGCGCAGATCAAGTACGGCGATTGGTTCGTCTCCATCGACCTCAAAGATGCCTACTTTCACGTCCCCATTTTACCTTCTCACAGGAAGTTTCTTCGGTTCGCCGTAGGGGGCACGGCTTATCAGTTCCGAGTACTTCCTTTCGGCCTTTCGCTCTCACCCAGGACCTTCACCAAATGTGTGGACGCGGCCCTGGCCCCATTGAGGCTTCAAGGTATCCGCATCCTCAACTACATCGACGATTGGTTGGTGTTGGCTCGCTCAGAGCCAGAGGCAGTTCGGCATCGAGATGTCGTTCTCGCTCACATGAAGGTGCTGGGTTTTCGGCTGAACCCCCAAAAGAGTGTGCTGGTCCCTACCCAAAGATCCACCTTTTTAGGTGTGGTGTGGGACTCCACCACTATGCGGGCATGTCTGTCTCAGACCAGGATCTCTGTGATCCTACATGCGGCCAGGAGGGCGAGGCTAGGCCATTCACTGTCGGTACGGCAGTTTCAACGACTGCTTGGCCTCATGGCATCCGCGGCGACGATTCTTCCGCTTGGACTTCTCCATATGAGGCCCCTTCAGTGGTGGCTGAGGAGTGCAGGGTTCTCTCCCCGGGGCAATCCGCTCCGTCGTATCAGGACCACGAGTCAGGCCCTGCGGGCCCTTTCTCGTTGGAGGGACCCTGTGTTCCTGTCCCAGGGACCCGTATTGGGGACGCCTTACCGTCGGATGACTATCACCACGGACGCGTCTCGCACGGGTTGGGGGGCGGTGCTCGGGAACCGCGCCACCCATGGTCGGTGGGATCGGCCCCATCTCTCGTGGCACATCAACTGCCTGGAGTTGCTGGCCGTATTTCATGCTCTTCTGCACTTCCTGCCAGAGATCAGAGGTCACCACGTGCTGGTACGCTCAGACAATATGTCCGTGGTGGCCTACATCAACCGTCAAGGGGGACTACGATCACAACGGCTGTGCAGATTGGCTGGTCGTGTCCTCCTGTGGGCCCAAGACAAGCTCTGCTCCCTTCGAGCATCTTATATTCCGGGCCGGTTGAACGTGGAGGCAGATGCATTGTCGCGCCTGGGACCGACACCTGGGGAATGGCGTCTCCACCCGGAGACGGTGGAGTTGATCTGGAAGAGGTATTACAGAGCTCAGGTGGACCTTTTTGCGACTCGGGAGACCTCGCACTGTCCCCTCTGGTTCTCTCTCAGTCCTCCCTCGCCTCTGGGGATAGACGCCATGGCACAGGAGTGGCCGAGGCTTCCCCTGTATGCTTTTCCCCCAGTAGCGCTGCTTCCAGGAGTCCTGGAGAGGGTACGTCTAGAGGGCCTATCCCTCCTCCTTGTGGCCCCTCGGTGGCCAGGGAGACCTTGGTTTGCGGACCTGTTGGCCCTCCTGGATGGCGTACCATGGGAGATCCCGATCAGGTGGGATCTTCTCTCTCAATACGGGGGGACGGTGGTCCATCCCCGTCCGGAGTTATGGAGGCTGTGTCTGTGGCCCCTGAGGGGGCACAGCTCCTAGAGTCAGGTCTTCGGCTGAGGTCGTCGAGACCATTCTCCACTCCAGGGCTCCCTCTACGAGGAGATCTTACGCCGCGAGATGGCGACGGTTTTCGGCCTGGTGTGTTCAACACACCCTGGATCCAGCTCGTTGCCCGGTCGGGTCAGTACTGGACTTCCTGCAGGCTCTGTTCGCCAAGGGGCTTTCGCCGTCTACCATTAAGGTGTATGTATCGGCCATTTCAGCCTACCACGGCCCCATGGATGGGCTTCCCTTGGGCAGGTCCCCCCTTATATCTCGCTTTCTTCGCGGTGCCAGGCGGCTGAGGCCCCTGGACCGTCCTAGAGTCCCTGCATGGGACCTGGCTATCGTTTTGGAGGCCCTGAAGAGGCCCCCATTCGAACCTTTGGGTGACGTGTCCTTGCGCCTTCTGTCTATTAAGACAGCATTTTTACTCGCCATCACTTCCCTTAAACGGGCAGGGGACTTGCACGCACTTTCTGTGGCTCCCTCGTGCCTTGAATTTTCCCCTGGGATGGTTGGCGTATCGCTGCACCCTAAACCGGGCTATGTCCCGAAGGTGCCTTCCGTCACCCCGGGCACGGTCAGGTTACGGGCGTTCTTTCCTCCTCCTTTTGAGTCCTCGGTGCAGGAGCTCCTGCATAACATCTGTCCGGTGCGGGCCCTGGACCTGTACGTCCGCCGCACGGCTCAGTTTCGGAGCTCGGATCAGCTCTTTGTGTGCTATGGTCCACACAAGAAGGGCTCTCCTGCTAACACGCAGACGGTGAGCAGATGGATTGTGGACGCTATCGCCTCGGCTTATGCGGCCTCTGGTCTCCCGGCCCCCTTTGGGGTCAGAGCGCATTCCACTAGAGGTATGGCGGCTTCTAAGGCCCTTTCATCCGGCATTTCTATGCTGGAGATATGTAACGCAGCGGGTTGGTCCACGCCTTTGACTTTCGTCCGGTCCTATAGTTTGGACCTTGATGACTCCCCGGCTTCGGCAGTCCTTCGTTCGGCTGTCACATAAGATCAGTCCGGGGCTGCATGGCGTGTTTTGACACTCGTTCCCCATAGCGTTGGACGCAGCTCGAGTTCCTGAAAGGGAACGTCTCAGGTTACGTAGGTAACCAAGGTTCCCTGAGGGAACGAGACGCTGCGTCCCCAGGCCACTCCGCCCACGTCCTGACGGCGCTTACTGGCTTCAAAGCTGGTTGTCGTCTCCATCGCGTCCTCGTTTATACTGCACCCTTCCGGGTGCGACGTCACGCTCGGATGACGTCACACCTGTCGATTGGACGAGATTAGACACATAGTTCAGAGCCGGAAACGCAGCAAGCGTTCCCCCATAGCGTTGGACGCAGCGTCTCGTTCCCTCAGGGAACCTTGGTTACCTACGTAACCTGAGACGATTTCAAGGACTCCTGTTGATAAGAGCTGCTTTGATTTGCAGATAAGTAACTCTGTTCTTCTGACTCTATTTTGTTCCAGTAATAAAACTGTGGAATAAAAGATTTTTACTTTTCTGAAAGCTCTGGCAGTATCAAGTTTTGATCTGATCTGCAGTATGCAGAATTTCAAGCAGACATCTGAGGAAAAACAAAGGTTTTTTTTTTTAGATTTACCATCTCTACATTTATCTACTGCACTTTAACATTTCAAGACCATTCTTAATTTTTCATTTAACATGTTGTTAATTCATAGTTTTGTTAAACAGCTTTTTGAATATTAAATAAAACATATCTAGTGTGTGCTTGCAACTAATGTTTTTCATTGATAACAAGTGTCTGCCAAAGCTAATTTTAATTAATAGCACGTAGACCTTGTGAAAAATAACTGAATATACAGAGTTTGTTGTTAGTTGTTGTAATTGCCAATTAATAATGAAAACCTCAGCATTAAATTAACACCAGTTAAGGTTAACTCTGATTGCTTTCAAGGTAATTGGTTCCTTTGTGTGCCTTTATATTCATTTCTATGTTTCACATTGAAATTAAATATTAAATATAAAAAAAAATTGCTAATGTGAAGTGAACTGCGATGTTCTGTTTTAAGAATGATGTTTCCATATCAGTAAAATGTGTTAAGCCTTTTCTTTCAGATATTTTCTGCTGTATCTGTAGTTTATTGGAATCATCATCTAACAAAAATCAATTCAAATCTTTAGATTTAAAAGATTTAAAATCTTTAAATTAGTGTTCAAACTAAACATTTTACACAACCAGATACCACATTCAAAGCACACCAACACATTCCGTTTTGTGTGATTTCACACTGTTCACACTCCCAACAATGATTTACATGTTTTTTAAAGATTGTAAGTGTAATTTAGTTTTTTTTTTAAGAAGTTATAGCCGCTAAACGTCTCAGATTGGTACGGAAAGTTTGAAACTATTCAAGAATCCTGAAGTCGTGGCTTAATTGGGTGAACTAATATTGATTTTCAGTACTGTCAAATCTGTCCCAAAACAACATGAAGGCGTACAACTGAGGACATGAAATATTAATCATGTTATTGTAAATGTGTGATTAAAAAAAAACATCAAAATATTGCATTCGCTAGCTGCAAAAGAGTATTGCTGTGCTAACATTACCGCGCCCTAAAACACTGTGGAAAACATTGTGGAAACGGTAGCCTCAGGTCTTGACCTTTTTAGGCCTTGACCAAGTAATTACTGATAAAACCCCCTTACCTTCCCAGAAGATCTGGTCACTCGAAACTATGATCTGACCAACCTGACAAGTTGGTTTGATGTTGGTAAAATTGGGAGACAAAGGTAAGAAATAATAAAAAAAATTTGAATGGACAACCTCGGTTAACAAAAGATGACCAAAGTTATCAGACATTTTCTACACATTTTGAAGCCAACCCCGCAGGACTAAATGGCTTCTTCCAATTTAGAAAAAAATAAAGAAATAAATGTTATAACTGTCATAGGATGAAGACACAAAAGGTAAGGATGCTGAAGAAACAATTGGAGAATAACAACATTCTTCAATGGGTTCTGGGCAGGTATGGATTTATAGACAGAAGTCAGAAACGACGAGACACTTGACAGAAACTTTTGGATCAGGACAAGAGAGAAGGAAGCTGAGGAGTTATTCTAAGAGACATGTGATGCTTCTGGGATACTGCAGGCCATAGACAAAGCAGTGAGCAAGATGAGAGTCTTATATGGGTGACAAGTTTGGTGCTAAACTAGAACTCTTGTGATACGTGTTCATTGATGTCTTAAAGGTACCGGATTACTTGATTGCGCATTTGTGTCAGTTGGTTCTAGTAAATCTTTTTGGGAAGGTTTGTTGAATCCATGGATATAGAGTAAAAAGAAAGATTTGTTCATTTTGATGTTGGTCTACAAAAGTGATTTGTGGTTATATAAGTATTTGTAATATATGAAATTTGAAGAAAAAGCACCGTTTAGAATGAAATCAAACATATTAAATATGCACATCAAATGCTTGTTAATTAGAATTGCCTTGTTGTCGTCTATATTTATATAATATGTATACTGCCATTTTTTCTTTGCTTGCTGTCTTTTGTTTGCCATGCTTATATTAACCGGGTGTGTCTCACATGACCTGCTGCTGGATTCCGGAGACAATCCCCTAAGTATTGCTGCAGTAGTGTTTTTTAAACTCCGCCCCTAAACTAAAGTGAATGGGAGAGGAAGCAAACTGTTTTCTCATAAGTAAAAAAGTTTGTTTATTTAACGGTTAAAAACGATTATTTATGCTAGCTATTTATACAGTAAACAAACTTTTTTCTTTACTTTAAAGTTTATTTTCATAAAGTATTTTTTAAAGCCTTAGTGAACTTAAAACCACTAATTATTTCCAAAGGTGAGGGATTGGTATGTGATTGACAGCTACACACAACCAATCACTATACTGCACTGGTTGTCAGCACAATTTATGCTGTCAACAATTAAATTTAATCAAATCAGCCACAAATTCTTGTTTATGGTGTGAAAATTATCCGTTTTGCTTTAAATTGTACAGAGAAGGGTCCAAGGTCGAGGCCAGGAACACTGAATTTTGAGTTGAAGCCTAGCCATGCTATAAAAAATTAAATAGTTGTTACCTTGCATTTACTAATTCTGTCGAGTTGCATATTAATAAAGTTATCTTTTATAAGTTGAAACATTAAAGATGTGCTATCACTTTTTTCTGCTTCTGCGCATGTGCATTCTCTGTCTACAAGCAACAATCCACTCTTTTTTTTCTCTCGAGTCCTCTGTATTCATTTAAACCTGTTTCTTTCATAAGAGTTGATTGTGTTATGCTTTGCCAATGTTGTGCACAATGTGTCTTGAACAGCATATCGAGTCTGCTCAATGCAAATGAAACACACAATACACAGGGGGTCACAGTGTGAAGGTGATAGCTAATTGGGACTATTTATCAACATTTCTCCGGCCAGTCCTGACAAGAACATGCTTTTCTACCTGACTCTCATTAGCACTATCTGTGATGAGGGAACTCAGAGATCTGCTCATTTGCATAGAGTACACCAAGTGAATTGAGAGAGGGGCCCTCAGGAGGTTTTGTGTCATTTGTGTTGTGCACTATGCATCGCAAATAATTTAAAACCAGACATTAAAAATGTTTTCATCATGGGTTTGAACATGTTTTGTGTTTGTGTATAAAAAAGTCCACCTTCTTGAGTATGAAATGTTTTTGAAAAAGGTTCTGTGCACTTAAAGGCACCATTATTTTCAAGCAGAGCTGAATGCAGAGCTCTAATGAAAAGCTATTGAGGCATCAAGGTCCAGAAAGCTTTCATGTCAGTCATTTCTCCCATTACCAGGCATTTAATGCAGACTGACTGGCGTGATGGAGAGAGAGCATGTTCGATAACAAGCTTAGTTTACACAGCTCTCTACTGCTTTGATAATCTGCAGATAGGCTGACACTGTGTATACTTGTTAATTGTTGCTCAATAAGCAGAAACCAATGACAAAAAACTATTTGCCAATTACCAGTAACTATTAAAGGACAAACCAATGATCTGGAACTTTACCAATTCAACTGACTTGTTCCCCTCTCGACTTTCTTTCACCAACAACTTTCTTTCAGCAACAACTTTCTTTGAGCGAGATGAAGGGTGGCAGGGGTAAATGTGCATGTGCATGTGAGTGCAAATATGTGTGCATTCATGTGCGTGTATGTGCACATGTGTGTTTGAGAGATTAGGGGACAAATTAGAGGTTTTACAATCCGTAGGGCCTGAATTGTCACATTTTATTAAATAATTTATATATTTATTTAATAGAGTTAGATGGGGGGGTACATGTAATGTTTAAGTTATCATTTGTTTGAATAAAAAAAATATTGAGTATTATACTAAATATTCAGTTTTATATGTATTTATTAATTTATTTGACATAAAATGACCTACTGAATTTTGTACAAATCAACCATGGTTTTGGTCATTGTTTTCAGTGTTGCTGTTTTCTTTATTTCTTTACTAGATCAGTTACTCTTAGCTTTGAGAGCAGTGAGTGTTTATTTGAGGGGTTTGTTTTCATTTTGAAGTGATAAATGCAAACCATTTAAATGTACGGTGCATAGTGAATTTGAGGCCTTGGGCAAGAGCCTTTGGGTGACTAGAGCTTAATTCGTATGAACTTAATTATCTACATGGAGATTTTACTTTTTTTAATTTTTCACTTGCAAATCAATGAAATGCAATTTATTTATCTGCTTTTGCATTTAGAAAATTGCTAACAAATCATCTTTAATCAAGTGATTTTTTGATATCTTCCTTTCCAAAAGAGACTTTTTAAAATGTTCTAACAAGTCAGAGTTTTCTAGAAAATGTGACATATTAAACTACTTTGCCACTGTAGTGCATTAATAAGCATTTATACAAGGAATTAGCTACTTTTTTGGGGGCATACATGCTGTTGGGTTCATTTAGTTAATACAGCATCCTTTCATTTATCAATTACATCATATTTATGTTTTATAGTAAAAAATAAGGATTATGATCAGTGAATTGTTTTTCTAGCATGAAATTACAGTCTTTGTATAAATATTTAGATAGAAGCGAGAATGGCAGTAAAGATCTTCAGAATTATATGCAATGTTTTATACACGAATGCTTAGGTAAAGAATAATGAGATTGAAAGTCCTTGTCTGTCTTTTCTTTTTAAATTGGTAATTTAAATTCTGTAGTGCATAGACAATGAGGTATGAATATGTTGGTTGAGCAGTGCACATTAACTGTGTGAATAACATCATAAAATGATTAGATATTTGCTCTTCAGAAATAGATACCTTTCATTTGCTATGCTATGTTGTAACTAGAAGTGATGTGTTGTTCGTGAACGATTCGTTCAAAAGAACAAATCTTTATAGCGAGTCGTGAGAAACGATTCATTCTCTTCATCTCATTCAATCCCACGATTACTTCACAATGGACCCAGAGCCGGATATAGAAAAAAGCAGTTTATTTAAACTCTTTAACTCGTTTTTATTGTTCTCAGTCATTTCAGAACCTGGATGTTAGAGAATTTTAATTAATTGTATCATTGCGTTAACATGTGGTGGCATTTCAAACGGTGTTGTAGTGACATTTCTTGTGTTTTGCCAAAACTAATGCTAAAGCTAATTTTTCACAGCACATGGCGGGGACATTATGAATGTTCCTTAATCTCTATGCTTTGAAAGTGTCAGAAGAAGTATTTACTATTGATTTGATTATCAAAAGACACCGGTAAGCTAGTTTCATTTCCCATATTATTGTATTTAGCTAGGATTTTGGGGTCTTTACTGATTGTAAATAATTTTGTCAGGGAATTAAGGAAATAATTATTCTGTAGTTCTGTGTAGTGAAGGAGTCAAAAGAATTGAGTCACCAAAATAAACGCAAACTTTCCATCACTATTAACTAGTAGAAAGGTGCAATTGATCTTTATACTTTTCAATAAAAGTACCACTGTAGGTACAGCATGACATGACATATTAATTCTTTATGACTGAACTGAAGCTTCACCTGACTCATTCTGAGAACACTCAAGACTTTATATTGATAATATTGAACTCATTAAATTATCATAACTAAGCTCACGATGAGCTTTCTTGATATAAAATTGGCAGCACATGTCCTATGAGCCTTACAAAATTAGGAAGAATTTGGGCAAATGTGAGAGTGTATTAAACAGTGAAATTCAATCATTGGTCAAATTCATTATTATAGCATTAACATATTTAAATCACTTAGATAGTCATGGTCAATATCAGAAATCTCATATTAATGCAGATATTAGCTCTGTTTTTCAGAATCAATAATCAACATTATCGCTGCTAATTACAGCGAGCAAGCTTGTCGCTTTGGGACCTTGGAATAAAATTACCTTGAGAAGTTATTTGTCCTCCAGAATTGGTATGCAGGTGCTAGTCCCGCCGCTTCAGCATGTCTGACAAGCTCTTATCTCTGCCTCTCGTCCACAGGTGCTCTCTGTCACCACACTGCGATCAGAATGCAGCACAGTTCCTGCTAACACCAAGCTCTGTTTACTCAGATAAATTACAGAGACGTGCAGATTGGTCAAAGTACAACTTACAAAGTGTAACTTGTAAAACAGCACTTACTTTACTCGGCATATGGACACGGATGCTTTTTGAAGCATGTGCAACAAGTCGTTGAAATCAGTTCAGGGGAAAGGATCTACACATTAAACCTGATAAAAGGGGGGTATTCTAATATTTCCGCTGTGGGAACTAAATCCCAGTGGATGGTTGTTTTGGGCCTCAACTGTGAAGAATTAAATGCAATGACTCATCTATGAGCGTCACGGTGGCGCAGTGGGTAGCACGGTCGGCTCACAGCAAGAAGGTCGCTGGTTTGAGCCTCGGCTGGGTCGGTTGGGATTTCTGTGTGGAGTTTGCATGTTCTCCCCATGATTGTGTGGGTTTTCTCTGGGTGCTCCGGTTTCCCCACAAGTCCAAAGACATGCGGCATAAGTGAATTGAGTAAGAACGATTGTCCATAGTGGTAAAGTGTGTGTTGTAGGACTTTTGAGGCGTCCAATGCGTGTTCAAAATGACCAAGAGACAGATTGCGAACTGAACGAGTTTTAATGACAACTTTCAGCAGAGAATCAACAGCAGTTACAGTGCGCTGGAAAAGATCACACATCTTCTGAAGTTACATTCAAAGTTCCTCTCCTTTTCTACCCAAATTGTATACTTTCTCATGCCAGCCAGGAGCTGGTTTCTATGGAAACGAGACCAGATGTCCCTTTCCCAAGGTGAGACGGTGAGAAGGCCGGTGTGAGGAAGCCGGCTCGACTTCCGATAGGGTTTGTTTTTTGTTGCTGGAGTTTGTTGCTGGAATGGAACAGCTCATCTCTCCCCTTAGCCAGACACACAGTCTCTTATAAATCCTCTCTTATTCAACTCATCAGTTTTTAGCAGTTTTATCTTAATAAAGAATAAGGAAGTTGATTAATAAAATAAGTACTTAATAATATAAAAAGATAAAATAAACTATAAATCCCACAGTGTGAATGTTTCCCAGCGATGGGTTGTGACTGTAAGGGCATCCGCCGCATAAAACATGTGCCAGAGGAGTTGGCGGTTCATTCCGCTGTGGCGACCCCGAAAGGAAAAAAGCCGACATGAAAATGGATGGAGGGATGGACTCATCTATGAATAAGTCTCTAAATGTCAACAATTTTTATTATAAAACAATTGTTTAATAGTCACTGATATAAAATGAGGTTATTTGAAAAAGGACCTGAATATAAACTATTTTCAAACTGTTTTCATAGTTTTTTGGTTGTACGTACACTTTCAAGTTCCCTGCGAAGACACAAACTAAAACCTTTCTGCTATACCATACATTTATAATTTGGTTTTACAAACCTAAACAGACTTCTCTGGACAGACTTCTTCTGTCCACTTGCACCTTCTAGTGATCTATATTTTATTTTTTGAGCTACACTTTACTATTAAAAATTGTCTTTAAAAAGCAGATATGAGGGCAAAATGTCAAAACAAACTCTGCTGCTAACTATCCATAAGGGACGTAAAAAGTTAACATTTAGCTCAGAGCCATCAAAAGAGAGTGACAGAAATGTTAAACTTGAAGATTTTTTAAAAGGCAAATCTGATTCACCTGGCATTGCTCTTTTTTACTCTTTTTCAGCAAATAAAGATAATGGAGTGCCATTTTTATACATTTTCCATCATCATTAATTGTGACCTGAATCACTGAGTGGGTTTGGCCATGTGTAAATATAGAACAGGATAAGTGTAAATATCTGCCCCAATTTAAGTTTTCTTTGGCAGAAAAAAATGTATACACTGTGTTGTAAGGAGCTAACTATCCCTTTGAGTGATCCTGCTTGAGACGGCCTGGCCATTTGCTTTGAGCACCAGGAACCAACAGAGATGGCCACCCTTTTCAGATGCATATTATGCAGAGGGCACAGATTGAGCTGAGATGCCGCTCACATGATTATGTAAACTAAGAAGACGAGCTGTTCTTTAGTAACAGAACCGAGAGTGATCACAGAGCCTGGCTCGAACATTAATGACAATACGTCTAGCCAAGAGACTGGGTCGGGGTGCTGAGTGATCAACGCCTCGCTGTGTATTGAATCTACATATGAGTTGATTTAATTGCTTTGCACCATTTATTCTCTCACCATTCTCTCAGTGAACCAATCACACACACAAGCAACTTTTAAATTAAAGGGTTTTCACAGAAGGACAGCCTTCCAAAGTCAAAGAACCAATCAGTGTAAATTATGTAATTTGATATCGATATCTTGGGTATTTAAAGGGGCTTGTCCCGAAGCTCGAGGAGTTTCTGCAATCAGAGCTCCCGCACCAGGTCATGTGGTGCGCAGACTCTCTCTCTCGATTATCAGGTAAATAATGATTAAGTTTTCTCCTTGTTATTTGGTCTGTCAGAATGCATTTGGTTGGAACTTTAAACTGTACTGAACTGAATGTATTTGATGATTGCATTTTAACTGGAGTTGGATTTGTTTATGATTTGCCTGGTTAATAAATTGACATAATCGTTTGTTTTGAAGTTTGTCCGGAAATCATTATTTATCATTACTTCTGATGTATCGTTTCTGTTACCTGGAGTGACATTGCACAGATAGTTGTATTGTTCATTGTTTGTATCCGGATGTAGTTACCTGGAGCTAAAAGTTCAGATTAGTGAAGAAGACTTTTGTTATATTCAGATATTCTGATCAGTAAGAGCGCGTCTGATCAACGCATTCTCTGTATGAATTATACTGCAACTCCTAAGTTTTCATAATTCCTATTTGCGCGGCTCTTGCCCGTTGGGAACTCAACTCCGGAATGAGAAGTCCCAAGAAGCGACTGCATATTTGTGAATCCCTTGAACGATTATAATACACTTCTGAGACGGCTCTTGATCGTCGAAGGCTTATGAAAAATTGAGATCTTTGTAAAGCGACAGAATTCAGAACCTTAAGATATGAACAAATAACGCTAAGAGGCAAACTTTAAGGATCATTATGTCCCCCTAAAAAAATATAATTTACCGAAGAAACTAATATAACAAAAGAAGGAGAAAATAACATGACCATAATTCATAATTTAATCATTTTAATGGAGTCAGATTTAAAGGTTTTATTGGTTATATTCAAATTTTAAACATCATTACGCAGTTAGCGCGTTCGTTTGTGTATTTCTTTGTTCTCGCCCTGTTCGTCCAGCAGAGAGTAGCAGCACGCAAAACCACCTTCCCGCTACCTTTGATTCCGTCTTTGGGCAAAGGAATGGCGCCTTACAGTGTTGACAGCAAAACCAGTGTTTTTGGGTCATCCAATGCTAAAGACACACCCGTTTGGAGTCTTCTGATTGGTCAGCATGACTTTGTATCCCACCCTATTATAAAAATGCATGAAGTGAAGAAACTCTATTTGGACATATGTAGCCACAGATTTTTTTTTAAATGCTATGTCTGTCCCCCATACATACAGACTTAGTTTGCATTGCAAAAAATTGGATATCTATCATATTCAGGACCACATATGAAAGTGACGTGGGTCAGATTTGAAAAAAATAAAAAAACATTTGGGTCACTTTGGGCTGCAGCTTGAATGTAGCCGTAAGTGTGCCTTTGTTTTTGGTGAAAATGCCAGCATGGGCTCCTTTTAATAATACTTTTGACATACTTGAGGACAAAATGGATGTTTTCATTCATTCATCTTCATATCGGCTTTCTTCCCCTGGCCAGGTCGCCACAGCGGAATGAACCGCCAACTTTCTGGCATATGTTTTACGCAGCGGATGCCCTTCCAGCCGCAACCCATCGCTGGTAAAATGTTTTCATTTGATTGTATACTTCAAAAATTGTATATTATATGTTGTTTTACCAAATAAATAACTGTACTTATCTGTATTAAACAAATTTGTATATTTTAACGTCAACAACTTAAAAAATGCCCTATTGGATGAAATTGTCATTCTATTTCAGACAAATTAAACAGAAGTTTGTTAACAACTGTAATCTGGTGCCACAATCTTTGCTGGTACCTGCATAGATAGCAAAACCTCTTTGATGAAAGGTAGTGTCTAATTATTGCAAGGTTTTTCTTCATTGGAATATATCATACTGTGAAGCATTTTTCTATTGTTCTGGAGATGAATGAGAAATTAATGATTTCATGTTTTGCTTATGGCATGCTAAAGCCCAGCGGGTTTTTAACTTGCTGAATAAGTTGGATGTCAATGGGTTTTGCTCCTAAATAGATGACTTTATACTGTTCTGGGATCACACACTACATGATTGAGTTGCATATCTAAAGCAGCAGTTCTCACATGATCTCCTTGATGTATTTCAAGTATTTGACTGATGACTGCAGGGCATAAGCTTTGTTATTTCTGATGCTATAATCTTCAATAAAACATAGTTGTGTGATCCAATGCTCCTAATTTATGGAAACCTCCCTCAAAGCAGTATTTTATAATGGAATCCTTTTGGGGCATAAGGAGATTTTAAAAGGAGTTGTAAACAGCTCTGGTACAAAAACAACAATCTTGCGTGTTTTGGATTAATTTAGCAAAATGTCTAATGTGCTGATGGCGATATTATAAAAATAATTAGGCACCACCTGGAGTCTCAGTTTTAAAGCTGCATTTTTTTCCCTCTGATTCAAATGAATCGCTACCTCAAGGCAACAGAGGTAAATTTCACCCAGTTACTGCAACAGAAACAAAATATATATTCACTCTGCGGTCTTTCTTTTTTAAGTATCAAACAAAGATGCTCATTATTAGACAGTCAATTGATTCATTAAAAGTTACAAATGGTGACTTTACAACAAATGTGAACATAAGTGTTTCACTACGTCATCAAGCGAATGGGATTTTTGCTCGAGGGAATGTGCAAGAGGGATATACCCAGATGTAAAGTCTAAAATTGGGTGCCAATGTCCATCTCAAAAAAAGCAACCTGTTATTCCTTCACTCTACATTGAAGTAAATACAGTTTAATGTTTTCCTAAATTGTAAAATTATTTAATTAACCCTTGTATGATGCTTGGGTGTGTGTGACTTTTTTTCTTCAATTTTTAATCAAGAAATATAAACTATAACTATATAACTCATACTCTTTGACCATGGTTCAGATTTGTGAAGAATAAACGTATTTTATTATACAAAACATATTTTCAACCTGGGGGTGTCACGGTGGCGCAGTGGATAGCACAGCAAGAAGGTCACTGATTCGAGCCTCGGCTGGGTCGGTTGGCATTTCTGTGTAGAGTCCCATGATCACGTGGGTTTACCCCGGGTGCTCGGTTTCCCCACAAGTCCAAAGACATGCGGTATAAGTCAATTGGGTAAAAGCGATTGTCCATAGTGTTTGAGTGTGAATGCGTGTGTGTGTGTGTGTGTGTGTGTGTGGCTGTTTCCCAGCAATGGGTTGTGGCTGGAAGGGCATCCGTCGCGTAAAACAAGTGCCAGAAGAGTTGGCGGTTCATTCCGCTGTGGCGACCCCAAAAGGGAAGACTGGATAGATGAATATTTTCAATGTCCCCACTTACAGTTTGATGCTATAGTAAGACCAAACTTTAATTCTTTTTATTTTTCTTTAGTCATCCTAGCGGTTATTTTATGAATGTCGGTGTGTGTTCTTATTACAATTGATTATGATGGCCAACATGTTCCCTTCCTTTCGTTTCCTCTGATTTTGGAAGCTAAGAGGTTTCTGATTATGAGACTGAGACTACCTGAAGAAAACAATTAAAACTGAAACAATTTTAAAGAAAAATAGGAAAATGGTTAAAAACTTACTTTCGAAACAAATAAGCACCTTCTTAAAAATAAACTCACTCTACCAATCAATCAAGTTTTTATATAGCGCTTCTTCAGCAGTTGCTTTCAAAACAGCTTCACAAAGTCCTAGTGAGGATCAGGTAGAGTAGATAGGAGTTCCATCTGTGAGGTCCCTGTGAGCCTCACTGACTGAGGCAGGTGCTAGTCACCTCCCCAGCATAAAGAATATACAAACTTAATATCTATTGATAAAAAGTTCGCCAGACAGCACCTGAAAAAACTAAAACAAAGACAAAACAGAAACTAACGAACACAAAACAATGGTTAGAAAAATGTAACACTCAACAAACAGGTGATCAGCATCAACTGCAAGATGATAGATAAAGGTTAGAGAGGAACATTGAACCACATTGTTTTCTCAACAGTTTGTATGTATATAGTGCTCAAACACCAGATTTGTTTAGACAAATAACAGGAGCCGATTATTCGAATGCTAGATTAAACAGATGTGTTTTTTATTAGTTTTGAACTCTGTAAGCATAGCGGAGCTCCGGACAACATCCGGGAGTTTGTTCCAGCGCTTTAGGGCTCTTAGAGCTTTTAGAACGCTCTTCCCCCTCTGGTGGATTTACTAATCTGCAGAATAATCAATAGTCCTGCTTCTTGTGATTGGAGAGAGCGAGCTGGAATTTATCATGATAGGAGACTGCTCAAGTAGGTCGGAGCCAAGCCAGTCAGTGCCTTAAAGGCAAGAGAGCACAAAACCAGTGTAATGTGGTCATATTTCTTTGAACTCTAGCTGCTGCATTCTAGGCTAACAGAGCATTACAATAATCCATTCTGGAGGTCATGAAAGCATGCACTATTTTTTTGCATCTACATTAGACAGCATGTTCTGTACTTTAGCAATGTTCCTGAGATGAAAGAAGTCGGTCTTAGTAACATAAGATATAGGGAAATAAGTTAACGTCAGTTCACTATCTATAATAACGCCAAGATATTTAACTGTAGTGGAAAAATTAACAGTGTGTCCCCATCTCCATATTTAAAATTGAGAGATTCAGTAATTGCTTTTCAGACCCAATGGTAAAAAAATAATAATACTTCTGTTTTGTCAGGATTTAGCATTAGGAGATTTTCATTCATCCAATCATTGATATTAATTTATGCTGTTTATATTTTTTTAAATAGTTTAACAGCATTCAGATATCAGCCATCAGTTGTTGTTTTTGCAACTACAATATTTTGAATCTTTGCAACTGGCCAAATAAAGCAACATTTATAAGGAATCTACATTTAGTTAAATAATATATAGAATGAAAATTGTATGATGTGGTGCATTGTCCAGTTTATCAATCCCTTGCATGAAAGGCATTAAATCATGCTGTGATTAGGAGAAAAATAAACCATGAACAGGAGTATATTAGTATATTAGTTGGTTGAACTCCAAACCCAAATATTTAAGTGGTCACTCTCCATTCACTAGTGAAGGTTTATAGCAAAGACACAATGACAATTGGAAACTGTGAAAACATTGGCCAATCAGGGCATGCAACATCCTTGCTACTTTGAACCTTGAGTGTCCAAATTCACGTTCAATGTGTTGGTCCATAGTCCCTGAAGTCATTAGCAGCTTGCCACTGCCCTGTTTGTGCAAACACTCTGTGCTGCACCAGACTGGGAGCTGTAGAATGTCCATATAGCGCTAACAACTTCAGAGAGATTTCACATGCTTCTTAAGGAGAAAAATGGCCTTGAGGACCATCTTAGAGCTCATCATTCGAAGAGAGGGCTTTAAAGATTAGACAAAGAGACCCAGTGAAAATTCAGACAAAATATCGACTGTGCAAAGGATTACTCGGTCTATTCTTAGTCATTATAGTCTTTTTTTTCAGGTAAAATAAAGATAAAAGAATGTAAACATCTTTGTGAGTGCTTTCTGTGAGTCCCAAATGCATTATGCCCTCATGTACATTTGATCACAATAATCTTGAACAATTTTTAATCCCCCAAAACATTTCTACAAACCGTATTTACTATCAAGAAAACAAATCCTAATTTTGTTTTGAATGCAGCCACTGAGAAACAGTTTCAAGATAACCAAACAACCAATTTGTTGAGTTTGAAGAGCAATTAAATCCCTCTTAAGAAGGTAAATTTATTCATCGTAAATCTTAACATCATTATTAGATTTGCACTGTATCCTAATTATGATAAAAAAATATGTATAATTTGTATATATATTTTTTGTAATCAACATGTAAAACATTCCAAATATTTAGAAAATAGAGAAATCAGCTTTCAACTGATGATTTAAAATTGACTTGTGACTATGTATTTCCAGGCCAGTACTGGGCCCAAGGAGGTCCAGTTATTTAATAAAAATGACTTTACCGGTTAGAAAACAGTAATAATTGTGCCATTTGTTCCATTTCTGTTTCTACCATTTCTTAATGGCACACCCCTTTTTACACCCCTCAACCTGTTTTAGTGGTTCCTCAGGGACTCATCTGCATGGAATTCTCTCTTCTCTTGCTCCCTGTGGTGCACTGTGCCAAAGGCAGTATAATTTCTCTGTAGTCGACAAATCATCAAAAACACGCTGCACAAGCTCTCATTCCTCAAGCATTCTAAACCTCTTGCAGATCTTTAAATGAGCTGTTTGATGTTATATCATGTTTTAGTATTGTTTAAGTTTGTAAATTTGGAAAATTTTCTTGTGAAAGCATAAGTTAAAAATAATTCAACTAAGTAAATTAAACAGTAAAGAACTTCAATTCACGACTGGGTCCTACCTAGAAGACCCCGGTCGTGAATTGAAGTTCTTTACTGTTTTTCAAACAAAAGCTCCTCTAGAATGATAATGAAAACACTTTCTCAAGTCTCTTCATAAAACCGATAGCCTCTAATTTTTTCAATACACTTATAATTCAATACAAGTGGCGCACGAGACTGACAACAGAGAATAAGTGGAAATGACCATTGAGACCATGATAAGATAATGTTGATTTAAGTCTGGATTTAGGTTCTTTTTTTGCAGAAAGTATTCCCATAGTGTGTCCAATGGTAGATGGAGTTATTTTAGTAAGTTTTTAAATGTTTTCTACAACTTGACAATCCCTATAACCAGAGTGTTCATTTTGGAATTCCCTAGCCTACTGAACAATGTCTAAAACATCTCTCAAATTGTGTTATAAGGAGAAACGAGGCCTTATGGGTTTGTTACAACACGGGGACTTGTTCTTTTTTGGGGTGATGTATTTCTTTAGTTTGAGATAAAAGGCTTTAAAATGTTTCTCATGAAAGCTGATGGGAACACTAGTGAGTTGCCTAATAGAGAGCAGCGGTAATCATTCGGGGAGAGGGGATTGAGTGTAAAAGCCTTAGACGAGCACTAAAGATTTGAATGTCTTTAAAAACATAGTATGATTGCAAACACATATTTTTGCAACAAATAGCCATATCATCAACCAAATTGGGAAGCTTCTATCATTCCAAATGACTAACTATAAACGTGATAATGGAGTGAGAGGTTTGTGTAAATGTAAGGCAAGTTACCCAAATTAGATTTTTTTCCCCCATATGCGGTGGTCTGATATTTTCAAGACTGTCTGAAAAGCTCAGTTCGGTTTTTTTTTTTCAAATCTGACCCAAGTGACTTTCATATGTGGTTCTGAGTTCGGTACATATTCGCTTTCTGCAATGTTCTGCAGTCTGAACAGCAAGTTCACATTTATTCAACCTTTATAGCAAAGAAAGGGGACAGATGCATTTCTGGGCATGGACGGAAAGTTTCATATCAATCATGGATTAGATGGGAGCTGAAAGCAGTCGGTGGAAGGAAAGTGAAATAATAGAACTAACAAATATTTCTGCTGGATATCATTTGTTTGAAATGATAGCAGCTACAATCGCAAATGATCTTCAATAAAGCCACACAATCCCCCTGAATAACATTTTCATCCAAGTATACTTTTGTTTTGATTGAAGCCATTTTCTTTCACATGTGCACCTCACAGCAAGTGTTCATACATATGATGCCGTTCATACACAGGACGGATAAAAGTCACTTTTACATTTACATTTTTGCATTTATCAGATGCTTTTGTCCAAAGCGACTTACAGAAGGGGTGAGACAATATGCAATTTGGTTACACAATCAAAGTCTATTTCACCTTGCTCATAATAGAAGTTGTGTCAACCGATCAATCAACCATAGCAGGAAGAAAATAGATAAAAATAGATAGAGGATAAAAATAGATTTTTTTATAGTAAGTGTTCCCTGAAGAGAGGCGGTCTCAATTGTTTTTTGAAAGCTTTTAGTGTTGCTGCTTTCCTGACTGGATCAGGAGTTTGTTCCACCAGCCAGGGACAGTGGGAGAGAAAGTTCTGCTAAGAGATTTTCTGCCTTTGTGGCCTTTGAAGGACAGCTGTTTATCCAAAGTCACTTCCAGATTCCTGAATGAAGTAGAAGGGGTGATTGTTGAGAATACCGTGTGTAATACTGTGTGTAATGTGAAAGAGCACACACAAAAAAAAATCGGATTTCATAAAAAAAATTGAAATTGAGCATTAAGACCTGCTGGGTGAAAGTAGCCAAAGAAACTCATGAAGTATTGAAACACCTTTCACGCTTCACTCACATCTCTCACCTTCTTTAGTTCTGTGTAAATAGAAAATGTATTGGCTTGCATGTTAACGAAGGTTTTAGGTGCACCAATATATCTATTTACATTTTCACATTACTGTTAGAAAATCAGTCATTCAAGCTCTCTTAATAACCTTATCTCAGCAAAACATACGCCATTACCTCACCATTTCTGATAACTCACTGAATGGGATTGATGCTGTTAGTAATGTAAAATGATCTCAGATTACAGCATGCTGAAAAAGAAACCAGATAATTTCACCTTGTTTTGTCATGTTCTGCCATCCAAAATTGGAAAACAAAACTGCCCAACCAAAAGACAAATACAGACTGTTCATGGCACATTAACTATTCATATTCATTGGCATGAGGGTGCTGTCCATGGATGCCAGTATCCAGACTCTGTTCAATGCTAATGAACGCCTGCATCGTGGGGATAAGAGACGGGGGTGTTGTTCTCTCTCTGAATGAGCCAATACTAGTATGGAAGACTCATTTGTAATGTAGAACACGATCAATTAGAACTCCTTAGGCTTTGAAGAGTTTCCACAGACAAACCTGCGCTGTAAAGCCAAGCCTCCCTCCCAACGACTATAGAACTGCAGGTCTTCCTTTATGACGATGCGAGTGCTTTGTTAGTAATAAGATTATTGTGGCAAACATAAGGTTTATAAAATGTACAGTATGTTGGCAGAAAGTTCCATCCTTTTCTGAATCAACAAATGTTTTCATGGTTTAAACACAATAACCTATAAACATGCATCTTTTCCTAAACATTTATTTTGGAGGCATGCTGTTTGTGGCAGAGAATGTGCTGCAACATCATTATGGTTTTATCATAAATATACTGCATGGACAATGTTTTCTGGCTTTCTAATTTTAAAAATGCTAATCTAGTTTTTACAAAAAGTGAGTAAACACTTGAAGGACGCAATTTTATGTTGTTGTTAACTCAGTTGAATTAAGCACTGAATATTGGAAACATGAAATAATGAATTTTTATGATGCAGAAATGTTATGATAACATATTTATAGTAGTTAACGTTTGATTTTTGTAAGGTCTATGAGGTCTTCATATCAGTCTTTGTGTTTGTCTGCAAGTTTTCAGACACTGTCTCATGGGATTTTAATGGGTTTTAGGTTTTCATATTTAAGCGATTTTACTATTGCTGGAACTTGGGTGACATGAGAACTGTTGGCATATCTGGTTTGTAACACACTGTGACTTTAAAGGTTAGAAAGTTTATAGATGCATGGCTTTGCACTCATTTGGAAAATTGGTTTAGCCTGGTGCCAATCTGTCGTTCTTCTTCAATGAAACTCAATTTGATTTGACTTCTAGTTCACTAGTTCACATTCTTACTGTCTTTCTAAAACATTACTTTAGTTTTAATTGTCAATTATAGTGCAAATTATAGTGCACAAGGGAGGTCCTGGCTTATTTGGTGACCTGGGAGAACACCTCTCTCCCTGCCTTTGATTTATTGAACTCAATACTGTGGATGATTTGCCTACTTTATGGTCAATGGTATTGTGATAATGTTGGCCTACCCTCCCTCTTCTACTACAGCTTGTGCACTGGAGAAGCTGTCTTCCAGATACTGGCATTACAACTGGTATTATTGTC
This sequence comes from Danionella dracula, assembly GCA_900490495.1. Classification (NCBI taxonomy): domain Eukaryota; kingdom Metazoa; phylum Chordata; class Actinopteri; order Cypriniformes; family Danionidae; genus Danionella; species Danionella dracula. Next base: position 3,824,713 of record UELW01000289.1, on the reverse strand, counting down.
AAAATTACAGTGTTGAATGAAATGAAGCAAAGATGCCAAAGTATCTTGGCTGAAAATAAATGTATACAAATTCCCTCAATTAAAAAGCACATTCAAAAACATACAATATACTGACACTTTTCTTTTAGTTTTTACTAGCTCTCCCTGCATTATTTTCAATTGTCAGATTTTCAGTATGTGAAAAAAGGGAAAGCCTTGAGCCATGGAAGAACTGGAAGGATGATAAGGATATCTGGAGGAAAGTGGATTATTCTGTAAATCTTGGCCTCTAAAGACTTCAGTGAGAGAGGAGCTGACAACTTCATTTGAAGAGTAAACTATTGTCCCACTGTATGCACTGTTTTATTTACAGAGCACACATGATCAGATATGTAAATACATGTGAGCTACTGTATCAGCTCTTTACATTTGAGGAGTGAGCATTATTATGCAACTCAGTCATGACAGAACCATCCTGCTGATTCAACTCATGGAAATCACATTGGATAATGTATTATGGAGACGCATATAAGAAATGTAATGATAAAATGGCCCTAATATGCCAAGAGGCATTAAATAATCATGTTCATTTCAAGCGTTGTCAACATTACTGACAGGAGTATTCCAGGCAGAATATTCATATTTGAAATGCTGTGTCTAGCCAAAAATGATGTTTATTTTTATGTTATCTTATATCTCCAATCAAAATCAATCTTCATTTTATCATTTATCATTTAACATTAGTTCAGAAGAGAGGGGTGAACCCACAGTCAAGTATTTAATTGTTTGTTTGTTTTTTTTTGTTATTTCAGTATAAGTTTTTTTTTTACAAAAAATTGTATACTGTGCTTTTAACTGGAAAATTGATTAACAGAAAGTGCAAGTAAATCCAAATATTTTTTAGAATTGTGTTTTATTGTTTATTTGATTATTGTTTTATTATTATTATTGTTATTATTATTATTGTGGTTATTGTTGTCGTCATCGTCGTCGTCGTTGTTATTAGTTATTCAATTAATTATTCAGATTTAAGGGAGTATTGTACACCATGAAAATTTGCTAAAATGATTTGTCAACCATGATGTAATCCAACCAACCAATGTCTGATCTTGTCTTGGCGTTTTAAGCATTTGTTGGCCGTTTTCATATTTTTCCCAATTAATAGTAGCATTTACAAATAAGATTCCAATTTATTTTTGAATTTTTTTGTTGTTTTTATCTTGATTGACAGAATAAATACATAAATCTAATTTTATTCAGATGTTTAGAGAATCTCTACTCTAGCCTTAAGTACCAGAAGGGTTAGGGTTCCTTACATGAGTGAACCGAGTTTTGGTTACAGACAATGGCCAATGATTTATACATTTGGCTTGTGACTCTCCGAGTTCTGAAGTCAAGTCAATATTAATTTAATTTCTTGTCCATTCCCCCTATACCAAATTGAAGTCCAGACCACCTCTGGCTGAACCATGTTTTTCCCACATCCTGGGTGCTGGTCAAATAATTAGAATAATATAAACCAGGGGACACCACCTCTCGTCCTTGAAGTTTTAGTTTAGTAACATCCTTTTCTAGTATGCATACTACCCTAGCTTTCAGACAAGTCAAGAGGACTTAATCAGTTCTAGTGGTGTTTCATGACAGTTGAATCATAAATATGCAGGGTAGTAGGCCTCCAGGACCAGATTTTTTGACCCCCTGATTTAATTTTTAGTATAATCTATAATTACTGTAATATTCTTTTTTACTTTTTTCATGATAATTTAATAACATAATCAGCTAGCCACATATAATGTATAGCGTAGGCTGCTTTTTTTTGGTCAAGACCCGCCCATTAGACCGTTTTGCAAAGTGCCAACACATCAACTGATTGTACAACAAACATGGAAACATGCAACAAGTTAGGAAAAAAGTTACAAGAATAGAACAATAATCTTCTATGATCGAATCGAGGAGGCACACAACCGGTAAAATCATCTTTTCTCGATTGTATGGTAACCCGGTTTCTAAGAGGATCTAAAATAAATGCAGTACTCGCTTCTCCTGGAAATCTGGACAAATTCAACCAATCAGATCACGACTTCAGGATTCTTAAAGTGGACCAAACCCTTCAAACATTTATCCAATGCTCTGTGGGTGTGAGGTCTGAGGTTGAGACTATAGATGGTGTGCTAGCAATATAATGAATTTTGCCCAAACTTTTTTTTTTTTTTTTTTTGCTGACCAGGAATCTAGAGCAAACATCCCTCTGAAGAAATGAATAAACATTTCTTTAAATCAATTGCATGTGTCCTAATACTAAAAAGACCACCAAAGCATAGAAGGTACTATAAAGTATATGCTTGCTTAATATCAAAATATTTTCATACAAATATAAAGCATATTTTGATATACTATATATATATATATATATAATATAGATATTATATAGATGAGATATATATATATATATATATATATATATATATATATATATATATATATATATATATATATATATATATATATGTATATATATATCTATATATATATATATATTATATTTTGTATATATATATATATATATATATATATATATATATATATATATATGTGTGTATGTGTGTGTATGGTTGTGTGTGCGTGTTTGTGTGTGTGTGAATTTAATTGGTGAATTGGGTTTCTAAAAGCTCAATAACAATTTTTTTTATCACTCCAAAAGCCAAAGGAATCTTTATTTCTCAGGTCAATTAAATTATAAGAATCCAAATAAAGTGAAAAACAATTACGAAGAGAGAAGGAGAGGAATCAGGGAAAGGATTAAACAATAGTGTTTGGTGCTTGAGGCATTAGAGGTAAATCAAAGTTGTCTAACCCTCTCATTACACGTCGACTCTCTAAGGGCTCAAGAGTGTACAGCAGTAAGTCAATGAGCCGTGTGGAGAATGTGATGGCTTTGAAATGTTCTGTGATGCCTTTAGTCATCACCTGTCACACACTATGCAAGTCTATGGCTCAGGAAATTCACTGTGCACTCTGACTTGCCATGAACAAAATTATAACCACAAGCCTTGCCAGTGGGGGCAAGAGGTGCACTGTAGTGTGTACTTTGTGCTCTGCTAGGTTTTGTTAAATGCTTGTGGCGACATATAATCTTTATTGTGTTCCCTTTTACGGAAAGACATTTCATTACATGCTTTAGTGTGCATTTTCTTTCTCTTATACATTTATTCATTGACAAAAAAGACATTTACAGTAATTATGTGCGCATATGAACCAGTTATGTGCGCATATGAACACCCATACAACTAAATGAAAAAAATGTAGTTGGCAAAGATTATAAATATATAACAAAATTAATCTACATTTTTAAGATGATGGACAGTGTGAATATGTGTCCAGACCTAAACCTTTATCTTTGCAGAACAGTGACGCTGCTCCAAATTTAAGTACCCCTAAAAAAATAAAAAATAAATCTGTACTCCATGCTCCGCCAAAATTTTAGGATGGTCCTAAAATTTCAGGGTTAAGGCTTTACTTTGATGCATTTTAAGGGTTTAAATTACAGTTGTAATTTAATTGCAAGTTTATTCAATTAATCATATGTATTTCTTAAATTACTTTCAAACACTGAATTACATGGAAGATAAGCGTGAAGTATTCTCGCAGATTTTGTGCTTTTGTTTTGCAAAACATGCAATTTAGGAGAGAGTTGCTAAATGAATTTATCCTAAACGTTATATCAAAATTACTGAATGGGATTTAAATACTTTACTAAAAAAACATATTAATTCAACGTGGTTATAATGGCGTATAATTTAAAAACTTATAAAAATGTTTTTGTTTATATATATACATCTATGCTGTGCCCCCCCCCCCCCCCCCGCACCCACTCCCTTAAAGGCACCCCTGGCACAGCATAGAGTTCTGTGTGAATCTAAAAAAACAGAAATAGACATGCAAAGTAAAAAAAAAACCTGTTCAGTGTTTATTGGCTGTACTGCAGCAATAGCACGTCCAGACAACAGCTAAGTACCTAAGTTACAATCAGTGCTGCTAACAGAGACTAAATGCTAGACAGAATGAATTTGACTTAATGCTGGACACATGTCAGTCCTTTTAGTGATTAAAATTACTTTCTTCTTGTATTTGTCCTCCCTAGTTAGGCTTGCTATTACTCTTGCTATTAGGCTTTTGCAGACTCGTCTAAAAATCACAGAGAGGGCACTAAATGTCCTCTAAGACGAATGGCAGTTAATTACTGATTCTCTCACATGCATGTTTAATACACTGTATTAAAAAATGTTAATGACCAGATACGCAGCTCAATTTGTTTTTGAAAAAGTGTGCTTAAAAGGTTTTACATTCATTACAAGACCAAATGGAGTTGTCCCTACCTTTAAAAGTTGTATATTATGATGTGATAAAGACGGATTCATGATGATGGAATGTTTACTGCTAAAATCGCTAAACATGATTGTTTTTTAAATCAATTCTACAAATAGTATCACATTAACATTTCAGCATATTTCAGATTCTGTGAAAGGTGAAATAACTTACTGACAGCTCCACCGTGCCACAGAAAATTCCTTGTGTGCACACACACACTTGGCAATAAAACTGATTCTGATTCTGAACTTTCATAAATGTGGAAATGTTGAATGTTTAATCTTAACATTGGCAAATAAAATTAAATGTGATTCAAAAAAATGTTTTTCCTTCCATCAAAACATCAGAGCCTGCTTAGATGATTATATTCAAAGTGAAGTGACTAATTTAACTAAAAGTTAAAAGTTCCATCATGTAAAAAATTATCTTAGGGAATTTGGTTTGGATCACAAATTTTCCAAACAAGTATTTTTTTTTATTTAATTTTATTACATTTTAGTTTTTGTCTATCTGTAAAAAATGCCAATGCATTTAGATTCATGTTCACCTATAACAGGGGTTCTTTTTCAATTAAGAAGAGAAGGAAAAAGTTTTCATGTTTTCAAGGCAGCTGAGCACTGTACTGTTGTGCATGTTTGCTAAGAACAAAATGATAAAGAGATCATATTTAAAACACTCAATGTAGGCTTTGTTAGATGTTGAGATTCATGTGATAAACATCATAAAAGGATCATTTTGTTTGTTTCTTTGTTTTAATAATAGGAAAATGTAATTTTTTCTGCCTCCCTCTTCCTTATCTCATAATCATTCTCAAGCCTGAGTTCTCTTACCATACGTAACAGTTGGGTTTCACAGACTTATTAATCGGGTTTTGAAGAATCCCCATGCTGTAAATTGGTCCGTTCGTTTTGGTCGATGCAAAAAACTATACAGTGGAATGTTAAAAAGCTAATATAAACTATTACCTGACTTTCTGCCTTATTTATTTTGTTGATATGTCTACTGTATATGCTTAACTTTTTTTTTTACTTTTTTTATACAGATGGAAGCTTCAATTGCACTTTTAGATTTTAGAAAGAATTCCTGTTTCATGAATCCATCATGAAAGTGTTCCTGTGTCCATGCCTCACAGCATCAAATGCCAAGCTATATCACTCAATCACATCATCAGGAAAACCTAACCATTTAGCCTCCTCTATTTTTTGACATTGGTGGATGTCAGGGCAAAGACCTATGCCACCACCTGCATGAGAAGTGAAGTGGAACTCAGTCTCGGCGATACTCTGACACACCTCAGGTGACCTCATCAGAAAGGGTCTGCTCAATCACTTAGCCTACTGCCTCAAAGAACTAAAACTTTGCTCTTTTGTAGATGTGTTTTATCATCAAGATGACTTTCAGGAAGTAAGTGTGAAATGTACCAAATAGGATTGTTGGGAGAAGTTTGCAGCATTTTCAGGTGCAAGTTGAATATGTCAGACATCCTGAGAGGCACTCAATAGTCACTTAAAGAGAGCTTTACCATGCCTCAGTGATTGCTGCAGTCAATCAATTGGCTTTGTCTTACTGTGTCTGGGTGGCCTCTAGGTGAGGCAGTTTCTTTCTAATTTGGACAAGACAGAAAGCTACATTGAGACAGCATGAACAAATTATAGTTAGCTCAAAGACAATGCTGTAGACTTTAAGCCTTGATTGCCTGACTGTCCTTCATTAAGGAGCAATAGCCTTTCGCTTCACCTGTGACAGGTAATAGTATTCTGTTTAGCAACAGGCTTCTGTGAAATAAGAGGCACTCGCAGAGCAAAGAGACCCTTGGTTTTGCTGTGTAACCACATTTAGGTTCTCAGTAGTCCATAAAGCAGCCCTGAGACTTGCTCACATTTCAATAGTAATTCAATAAGCTTTCATATCTTTGATTTATTAAAATAATTAAAAACTGTAGGCTATAACTGCATACTCTGCGATATCCGCTCAAGGGTTTCCCTGCTTTATTGCCTCCGGGTCTTCTGAATGATATTCCCCAGTCACCCATTTCATTCCAAGACACTTCTTTGGAAATTAACCTTTAAATGTGGGGAACGGACTCTCACTTCATTACGCACTGTTTAATGGGAGGACTGTTGCAGTGCAAGGTAGGACAGAGGGATTTAGAATTTAGAGTTTAAAGAACTTTGAACTCTAGATCATATTCCTTGAATGTCAACTATTTATAGAAAATTATCCGAAAAATGTGCAGCTCAACATATAGTAGTTTGTTAGAGCCTTTTGAGTTTAATCATGTTCAGTTCTTTTGCAAGTTCAAATTTAGGTTGGGATTCAAAGAAATTTCAAAGAAAACGTTTACAAAGAAACACACACACACGCACACACACATTATTGTAAAAGCAATATATATATTGCTCTTAGCTCTTGTTAAACACTTAATGTTCACTTTCACTTAATTTTCTACAAACACTCGCAAATCATCCACAGTATTGAGTTCAATAAATCAAAAACAAATGTTTTATCACCTCAACATTTCATTTGTTTTGTCTATCTATTGAAAAATAGAATGGCATCCATATAAAAAAATGCTTCAAAAAATGCGTAGCTCAACATTTAACCTTTTGAAATTGCTTTTGTTTATTTCTGCATTAAGCTAATTTTTAGGTTGTGTTTAATTAATATTTTGTATGTGAAGCACCTTTATAATATTTAAATATAATTTCTATTATACTTAGATCACGTCTTCAGGTGATCGGACATGAGAGAACCTCATTGTAAACTATTAGTTAGACTTGGACTTTATAACAAATTGCTTGTTGTTTCTTCCTCTGCATGTAGCTTTGATTAAAGTATTTTCTAAATGAATAAATGTAATGGTATGGTTTAGCTCTGGAGGTTTTGGTGACATGCAGCAGATAGTAAAAATGTTTCCTTATAAAAGAAGAGACTGGCGATGTAGTTAAATAATGATGTTAAACTGTTTGTCTATTGTGTCTATTGCTCTATATAAGAAGCTTTGTTACTAATTCACTCTTCCCATCTTCATCAAAGTTTCATAAACTTTTAGTTCTAAACCAGGGCAGACACACTTAGAATGTCCTGTTAGTTTGCTCTCTTTATATAGCATCTGGCTCTCTGAAAATATACTGTAGATCAAGTTGCGGTGAAGTGTTCATTGTGACCTTCTCTCCTTGAACCGCCGTTGAAGAGAATTTCTTACAAAACCTCTAAGGCTATGTTCACAATTGTTTTGTTAATGCTTTTTTTCCAGAAATCTGAGACTTTTTTTGCAGCTGTTAATACTGCTGTTAAAATGTGGCTACAATTAGTTCCTGGGATGAACAAATCCAGCAGAGATTATTCAGCACTATTTAAGAACTCTTGGCAAATTATAGTCTGCAGTCTCTCTCTCTTTTTTAAATGAGTTCAGCTCATTTAAATTGAAAACAGTTTTGTTTTGTTGAGAATAAACAACCACACCTTGATATTTCAAAAAACTTTTGACAACAAGAAAAATTCTAAGCTGAAATCAGTCTTCCAAAATCTATAAAAAAAAATTTATTTTAATAAAAAGATTATTTATTAACTTCTTGTCTCTACGTATCTCTTAAGAATCTGCCAGACTAAATCTAATGTTATTCCATCTATTTTCTTTTTAGACAGGGTCAAATAAATATTTTTTTTTTTTTACTTTAAAAAATAAAGTTGACTTCCTATTCAGCTACTTCTCTAGACTTAGTCAGCTTCCATTACTATCATTCCTTGCTGATTAACTCTCGACTGCATCCTAAAGTACTGACTAACTTCCGATTATTGGAAGAAAGCTTCTTTTGCAACCTACCAGAAGGTCATTCACCTCTGCTACTGCTACCACAGTACACAGGGCTTGTTTGCTGGCTTTATTATCTCTGTGTTAAAATCCCTTGCCTAGTTAGCATTTACAGTGATGGATGGCATTGCACAAACCGAGACTACAAGCTTCTCATCGAACATTCAGGAACCCTGGAGTCTGATGATAGATCACTGTTGCTTTATCTCACATTGCCTTTGACGTAGAGAGGGGATCAGACTTGTAAGAGGTTTAGAACTTATATCTCTGGGAAAAAGAGCTTTCTTATGCAAGACTTGTTGTTTCTCACTGTTTTAGATTTCAGGAGTGCGTCAAGCTGTTATACTCAGTGGGAAATGTGTTTGGAGTACTTTGGTCGTTAAAAAAAATTGAATTCAAGTTCTCACAGTGCCTTTGAGATTTATTTTTTGGTACAAAATAGATTATTGTGGGGTAAGTTTGAAAAGAGTATAGAGTATCTGCTATATAGAGTATTGCTGCAGAAAGATCAGTTGACCATTGTTTATTGTATTAATTCTTTGTGTAATTGTAAAAATTTGTGTGATTCATTTTACATTTAACTTTTTTTTCATGACTTGTCCAAATGAAAAATCATCCAGATTATTTTAGGACAGGTCTGGCATGCTGTTTACTCACTTTGGAAATCCGTGTGCAGTTCATAGCTTGTTTGAGTTGAAGGCCAGGTTCCATGGCCTTGATTCCAAGGGTGCAAATAATAATTTTGGCCTCCTGAAAGTAAGTAAGTTAGTTCTTTTTTGTCTACCATGGCCCCCAGGTGAGACCTGAAAGAAAACAATTAGCATCTGATTTTATTGGATTTTCCGATTAAAAGCTTAAATTTGATGTGTTTGAATAAAATGTGTCCAAATCTAGGAGAAATATTCAGCCGCACACTAAACAGTGAATTTAATCATTTATTTTATAAATTGGATGTTTATAACATTTTTAAATGAAACTTGTTTGAGTTTCCTAATTTAAAAACAAACAAAGCAAATAAGAGGTAAGCATAATTCATTCCCATACAACAAAGTGCTGTCTGCAAATAAAGCATTTTAGGAGCGAGCAATGTCAGATAATGTAAAGACACATATAAAATCTATGTGTTTTCGAATATCTCACTCCCACAGTGATGAATTATTTTATATTAGTGGCCTTCATGGGTACAGTGTCCACACTCAAACCCCAAAGAATTGAGACTTTCAGGGATCCACCCAGGGTCAAAAGCTTCTTTCTCCTAGCTGAGACTCTTCAGACTTCAGTGCTTACTTTTAATGGGTGGTAACTACCGCTTACACAAAGATAAGAATGTCATCTTTTATAAACAAAAATTCTCTCGCCAGTCTTTACACTAAACTTTCTCATTATCTGCAGCTCAATCTGTAGTTTTTCAAAACTGGTGCATTTTACATTTGTACGAGGTGATTGTGTCCGTAGCAATAACACACATATTTTTGTGGTTTGACACGTCTGTTCTGTGATTAAACACATTATTAATTATACTGTGTGCTTGTGTACTCCTGTACATCTCAGAAGATCTGCTTTAGTACAGAGAGCCGGATTGCCATATGGAGATCTGAGCAAAAGCTGCTGCTTTAAAGAGCTCAAACTTCTTACAATTCTGCCTGAACTACAATTTCCGCGGTTCGGTGTCCACGCGGAAACTAATCAGTAGCGTTTAAAAAAAATCAATTTTTCAAATTAACACGGTTACATTGAAAACATCACTCCAATTATATGTGGATGCAACCTGTAACTGTGTTAAAAAAGCACAGTTATAAAAACCGTGTACGTGTGGACTGAGCCATAGGCACATCAATGGCTTCAAACAAGCCAAGAGGAGCCTGTCCAAGAGAAATGAGTAAAATCAGTTGTGTTCATATAACGTAGCAGTAAAAGGTAACTGAGCCCTCCAGGAATTGAGTTTAAAACCCCTGTTTTACATTTATACATGTTCAATACATTACATCACATTCAGCACGTTACATTTACCATTTGATGTAAGTCAGTCTAGGGAAACCATCTGGCTTTACCACTCCAGCGTCTCCAACATTGAACTTTTGATATGAATTTAATGGTTGAAGCAAATGCTTCTGTGACTTTAATATCTGTTCTGGTCTTTCAATGATAGGACATGTTTCATATCTCTCTCCAGAGTCATTTTAAATGAGTGCATTGTGTCAGAAAGTAGTTTCAATGCAAATCATGCCTCGGAGAGATAAATAGCCCAGATGCCGGTTTCAGACAAACTTTGATTGTCACATAGCTAAAGATAACTATCATTTCTAAGTAATAAATAAAAAACCTGTGTCCTTAGATATCGGTAAAACTTTTGTCTAAGTTTCAGCCCTACGGAGTGTTCACAGACTGAATCTGTCTGTGATAGAATTTGTCTGTAAATATCATATACCTGATATGATATATAAAGTTCAATTGTCTGGATGTTCTTCATCCTAAAATGCCAGGTTCATCCTTGTACCAGCTGCATGCTAAAAGAGAAAGTGAGAGAAGAGAAAAAAAGCAGTAGGTAAGGTCTGTGTTTGTTGATTTAGCTTGTTTGATCATTTAGAGCAACCACTAGTGACAAAGCTTTCTGTTTTTATTGTCAACTACTAACTCAAGACTGGAAATACCAGGATTTTTTGTAAAGTATGTCTATATTGTCATCTGTCAGGGATTGTATGAGAAGGCACAGTACTTTAGTACTGCAACTGAGAGAGAGAGAGAGAGAGAGAGAGAGAGAGAGACAGAGTGGTGAAGATGACAGAAACAGATGCAAGAAAGACAGCGACTGCAACAAAATATGATGATAACCACGGTCTCGGTTTTTTAGTAGGCAACCAGGAATTCCAAGAGTCCAAGACCAGAAAGTATTATCAGAAGGACAAGAGTTGTTGAACAGTGGACTTATGGGAAGTGGAGTTTTTTTATTTGGAGTGAAGATGGTGATGATCGGTTAACTACATAAGAAGTAAAAGTATCATTAGGTGCAGTGAAATAATGGAACCTAACCAGGTGTGAGTAAACAAATTAAAATTTTGCGAATATAAAGAACATGAACTCAATAAGCAACACAACACTGTATTAGAGTATAACTCAAACATTTTCACAGATTTAACTGATTTAATACACATAATCCAGGCTAAACTCAAAATCCAGAATCTGACGCAAACAAATTTAGAAATATATATTTTATACTTTCATATAAAGAAGGTGTCAAATAAGCTAAAGAATTGTAAAGCACCCCAGTAGGAGAGATCTGTGATCTGTGCAAAATCGTATAGATTTTAGCCACCCTAAGAGGCTTGTCATCTGAGATTAGTCAATAATAGGCCTTATATTATTGAATAGAAATAGAATTTCACTCTACCAAATTCAAAGCTTAAACTTAAAATCAGTAAAACGTTTTGTTAACGTAACAACATTCATTTTTAATTCTAGTTGTTGATAATATTGTCCTTACTTCTATAATCACTGTAGTATGTGTGAAAAAAAGGTTAGTTTAATATCAACAGCATGTCCCCTTGGGCTAGAGCAGTAAGGTGTAATTAAAGTACAGTTGCATCAGTAGTCTTCCTCAGTGTGAATGACTGTAGCAGAGCATATTGTTAATTTTAAGAGAAAAGAGGGAGCGCAAAATATGAGTATAACCTTGAAGTGGTTCATAACCCCAAGAGGCCTTCATTCCTCCATATTTTGCACAGCTTAAGTGACTAAATTAGCTCCTCTCATAGAGAATACATAAGCGGCTGTTAATTACCATTGAAATTAGATTGGTGTGGACGGAGTGGGGGCAGTAGACTCTCATAGGAAGCAAATCATGTTGGATATCCTTATTAGTGATGATGGTGACAGTAGAAGTCATGCATTTTCCTAGATTGAATATTAATTTTCACATTCATCATGTCTGGGAAAGTGACAACAGTTAAGAATCTGTGGCTGTGTGATGGGGAAGGGACACGTGCTTTGAACAGTGTGATGTAGAAAACTACTGCTTCATTATTCTGTTATGATCGCAGAGTGATGAAATATGTGCGTGTCTGTGAGGAGATACTGTAATAGTGTCTTCTTCCAAAGCCCAGTCTGACATTTTGATATCCGAAGCAGAGGGAAGCTGATAACTAGACATTATGATGCGTGTGTTAGGCTTGAGATGAAATCCTCCTGTAACACCAGCATATGAGACTCGAGGCAACAAGTCTGATAGATCAGTCTCTAGCTTTTTGTCTTTTTATGGAGACTTTTATTGCATTGAATACAAATCGCAAAACCTCCACAGTTAAGGAAGGAGATGAGTAAAAACTGAACATACACATAAAGCATGTATGTGGAGTGATTGCATCACACTAAAATAAATCTTTTATGGATACTAGTTAAAATATGAGTGAATGTCAAATAGAGCAGCAACAAGAGAGTACGAGATCAGGTTGTGTAAGATTTTTTAAAACTAGCTATTAGCTATGCAACATGGAAAGTGGAATTGATTCACAACATGATTTTTGACATTATTTTAAGAGTCTACTACAAGGCATTCACAACTACTGTACTTTTTATTTATTATTTTGTTTTTGTTAAGCTGCAGACCTAAAATTCTAAATAAAAATACAGAAACAGACACAAAAAATGGTGTTCTTTGCAGTACAAAATAGTAACTCAGGAAACTTTATATAATGATGCTGTTGTTGAGAAGAATTATTACAAAATTATTATTTCAGTTGAACAAAAAGAGCTTGTGTTTGCCTGTGGTTCAGTGAGCTTTCTGTATGAAGCAATGTGTTTTTACGATGTCAAACAAAGAGAAACCAAACACATCTCTTTATCTATTTTTTCCATCTTGCGGTAAGGTCTTAAACTGCAAGAGACAAGCATGAAATAGATTTAATTGGAATGGGAGGCATGGGAGCTCTTGCTGTTGGCTTGGCTGATGATTGGCTTTTCAATAAAATCTGATTTGATTTGACTTGTAAACACTTTACTGATTTTTACTAACCTACTTAATACATGTAATCAACAAGATTAATTTTATTTCTTACCTTTCTTAAATCTATTTTCAGTTTTTTATGGATTCCTATTAATTGGTGGAATAGGTAAACAAAATCAATGTTAGCTTTATGAGAAAAAAATATCTGGAAAGTGGTAGTTTGTGGCGCAAAAAAGATGTTTACTATTCTGTGATGTTGACCAGCTGCTAAATGCTCATTGGCTGAGTTGGATACTGTACCTTGGATCCTTGCTCCAGCCTGTATGGAGGAGGACTGACTGAAGAGTGTAGCACAGAGTCAGCACACTTGAACATAAGAAAAAAAGAAAAATGCTCTTGAGATGTACTGGAGGTCAACAAGAGAGAATATTGAAACATTGCAGTGCACACCATCGACTCTTTCATAAGAGAGGAACTTGTGTGTACTTCCCCTTCTGACTAAAGCAGAAACCTCACTTGTAACAGTGGATACCTTGAGTCCATAAGAGGGTCCAAGTTATCCAACTCAGCCAATGAGCAATTGGCAGAAGAGTACACTTATTTTATTGCGTCTCCTTTTTTCATGAAGCTAGCATTGAATAGGAAATACAATTAGGAAATGTAAGAAATAAAACAAATTTTGCTGTTAACATTTATTAATTAGGTTAGTAAAAATCTTTTTTTAGAACTTTTTAACTTTTGGAATGCTTGTGTGAGCTTGAGATATTGAAAAATTGAGAAATTGCAAGGGGTGCCATGGACTGTGGATATATTCAGCTGTTAATCAGAAATCTTCCATTAAAGAAGAACTTCAAAGCATACTCTCGATGTCAAGAGAAGATAAGATAAGATAAGATGAGATGTCAACAGAAGCGTCACGGTGGCGCAGTGGGTAGCACGGTCGTCTCACAGCAAGAAGGTCGCTGGTTCTAGGCTGGGTCGGTTGGCATTTCTATGTGGAGTTTGCATGTTCACCCCGTGATCGTGTGGGTTTTCTCTGGGTGCTCTGGTTTCCCCACGAGCCCAAAAACATGTGGTATAAGTGAATTGAGTAAGAACGATTGCCCATAGTGTTAAAAGTGTGAATGTTTCCCAGCGATGGGTTGCGGCTGGAAGGGCATCTGCTGCATAAAACATATGCCAGAGAGTTGGCGGTTCATTCTGCTGTGGTGACCCCAAAAGGGAAGAAAGCCGACATGAAGATGTCAAAAAAAAAATCAGCTTAATGAAGTTCATCCAGAGTGGATTGTTAAAAAAACGCTGAAGTGTGCTCAAAAAAAACATGTCGGTTTGCCTTGCGGCTAAAGAAAACTTTGTAGACATTTTGGTTTTTAAGAAATAGATCATAAAGATTTATTTTGTTGCAGAATATTTATTTGCAAAGAACTTGAAGGAAACCTTCACTTACATATTCAGTTTGTGTCTCACCATAGATGTTTTTCTCCCCCTTGCTTTGACCAGCAGAAGACTCAGAGACTGTACACAGCTGCTGTGTACATGTATAGCCCAGATGTTTGCATCTGTTAAACATTTGCCCAATCATTTTTATCTGACATTTTACAACCAGAAAACTTTGTGAAGCTGCTTTGAAAGGAACCGCTATAAAAAGCACTATGTAAAAAAACTTAATTGATTGATATTTACAAAATTAGTTGTTGTGATGTGTCGCATGCACTTCAGTGAAGAATGTAATGGCAAAGCTGAGCAGTTATTCAACAACATGCTTGATATAGATAAAAAAAAAATACAATTTGGCTAACAATTTGATTGTAATGTAATCATTTGAATGAACACAGATGAAAACCTATTTTATCAAGAAGCATTGTAAGCAACTTTAGTGAACAGACAAGCTTGCAGGAAGTTTAATAATATTCATCAAGGTTTTGTATGTAGGGGCCTATTCTTTGCTTTAAATTTGAATTATTGTTTTAATATTCAAGTATAGTTGAGACATGATGATTATGTATTCTCTTTCACACTCTTAGCAGGTTTCCTTGTTTTCTGATTATGTCCACAATCCTTCCTATAATTACTCATAATCTTTCCTTGGTCTTGGTTTGCTCGCCTTTGTTGTTCTTGGTATTCCTAGCATCATCTTTCAGTTGTTCGTGTTCAGTTTAATTTGTGTGGTATTATTCTATTCCATGAGGACCTTTTATTAAAAGACTTTTGCTCACTTCTTTCATTGAGAGTTTCCCTGTTTGTGTTTATTGCAGCTATTTCCTTGTTCAAGCCTTTGCTGAGTTTGGTTCATTAGGACTTGATAATGATAGTTATTAAAATATTCTTCAAAAAAGGTTTTACAACTATACATCATGACCTGACAATTCATTTTGCTGTGCTTGCAAAATAACTAAAGATGTTAAATGATTCAGCTTCTGTCTGCAAATTAGAGACTGAAGTAAATACATCTTCCACTCACCTACATAGTTCAGGAGGGGTGATCTTCATAATTATGTTGTACTCATTTAATACGTATTTATAGGTATATTGCAATAAAGTTTTTTAATAGCCTTAAACATAGGCTTACACTCTTGAATTACTAAGACCAAAGTATACATTTTCAACATTTGAAATCAACAGACATACCAAATGTTTTATTCAATTTTTTTAAATGATAATATGCTGAATGATGATTTGAGTTTTACAACAACATAATGCTTTTTTATTATCTCTTACCTTTATATTTAAATACCCTTTTAATAAAATTGTCTACAAATGTTTAATTGTATTTGAGACATTAGTAAAATGTGTTTTTTAAAAGATGTAAGCAAGTTAACATTATACATTTTTTACTCTTGTTTTTCATCTGGTATATGTATTTACACACATATATATATATATATATATATATATATATATATATATATATATATATATATATATATATATATTATTTATATATATATTTTATAATTATAGTCAGTTGCAAAAAAAAATATGCAAAGTAAGCTAGTAAAATAAGTATTAAACCACTCAACATTGAACAATTGACATTGTCCAACTCTAAACAAAGAAAGCCTGCTCAAGGTCGTTTGCAGTTGTTGGTTTGTAAACTGCTGCACTGACTTGTGCAGCTCTCCGATTCCTTGTCCTCTGAAAACAGGGACATTTATCTGTTCAATACACTTGATGTTGGGTCATAAAGAGCCAAGGCCACTTGCCTTCCTAAAGCTATTAACCTATTTGAAGTGGGTCTTGTCCGAGCCATGCTGCTAAAATAACATCTCTCTCGTGCTCTCACCCCACATCTCTATGGGATGTTCAGTTTGCTGTCAGCAAAGTGCTTAACTCCAATTGACCAGCGATCATTCAACTGTGTGCTGCGAGGACAGGCTGAATTCCCCAGTGTAGAACATTAGCATGACGCACAATCCCTGAAGATGAGACAATGCCGGGTGGATCTTCTCAAACACCACAGGGGAAAAGAAAGTAAACTTCCCACTCTTTGGAAGAGTTTTGAAGCCTTAGATAGAGCCATGTCAGACTTGATGTAGTGATTATCTACTAAAAAACATATTGATTTATACATTATTGTAAATCAGTTAAATATCAGTGCAATTGAAAAAAAAAATCTTACCAACATTTTACCAAGGACTGCGTGTACTGTGACATAATACATTTACATTTATGGATTTGACAGACGCTTTTGTCCAAAGCGACTTACATTAGGGGAGAGACAATATGCAAGCCGTTACACCGCCAAAGTCTAGCTCAGCTTCGCATAACAGAACTTGTATCAACTGATCAATAAACCATAGCAGGGAGGAAATAATGGAAGAAAAAAAAGACAGAGGAGGAAAAAAAATATTTTATCATTTTATTTTTTTATAGTAGGTGTTCCCTGAAGAGAAGAGTTTTCAGTTGCTTTTTGAAAGCTGTTAATAGCATTCCCACAAACTCATTTCTCTTTCATATTCCAAAGAGGGGATTCTAGAAACATTGCAAATGTTTGCTAAAATGTTACATAATTTAACAGATTAAATGACAAAATCAAATTTACTCGTTTGAACAGTTATATAGCAAATATAAAATATAAAAAGTGTAAAGCATTATTTCAACAGTTTAGATCCCTGAATATGCTCATTTTAAAGGAGAGTTAGAGTTAATGGTCAAATAAAATATATTGAGATACAGTTGACTTCTGGTTTCCAGCTTTTACTTTATTTAAGACTTCCTCAATAACATCTGATAATCACAATTTCTTTGCACAACCAAGTTCACAATTTTCATATATTTCATTGTGAACAAAATGGTACATTTTGTTCCCAATCTCTGTCACTAAAACAAAGTAATGTTTCCGTTACAAACCTCCCCTTTCGTAAGACAGACACATTTTTCTCCCAGTTTTTTATTAGACTCCCATTACATGCTGTAATAAAATGTATCCATAAAAAAACTGAGAAAGCACTAAAATAATTATCATTCATGGTGATTATAAAGCACTTTTCTAGACACACAAAGTGTTTCACGTCTTGCGAGGCTGTCTGTGAATCCACCACCTATGTACAGCATCCACCTGGATGATGGGACAGCTGCCATTTTGTGCCAGAACACATAAAACTAACCAATCAGAAGAAAGTATAATTTTTTTTTATTGAGATTATTAGAAGTGGGCAAATTTGCCTGGAAAATTTTAAACCTTGGTTTAACGTCTCATCTGAATCAGATATCAAAATTTTCTTTATTTTAAATTATATGTCCATAATTGCATTGATATAAAGGTACACCGTTTATTATAATTATTATTATTAATTATTAATATTTTGGTATTGTATGTATAATTTATATTGTATCTTTCACATTTAAATATAATAATATACAAAAATCAAGCTTGTAGAGACCGATGTTAGGAAGAGAATCAGTGTGGCTTAGGATTTTAACTCTGAACTGAAGAACAAATATTCTTTCAAGTCCTACTCACTGCCTGGGATACCGTCTCAGGTTACGTAGGTAACCAAGGTTCCCTGAGGGAATGAGACGCTGCGTCCAACGCTATGGGGGAACGCTTGCTGCGTTTCCGGCTCTGAACTATGGGTCTAATCTCGTCCAATCGACAGGTGTGACGTCATCCGAGTGTGACGTCGCACCCGGAAGGGTGCAGTATAAAGGAGGACGCGATGGAGACGACAGCTTTGAAGCCAGTAAGCGCCGTCAGGACGTGGGTGGAGTGGCCTGGGGACGCAGCGTCTCGTTCCCTCAGGGAACCTTGGTTACCTACGTAACCTGAGACGTTCCCTTTCAGGAACTCGAGCTGCGTCCAACGCTATGGGGAACGAGTGTCAAAACACGCCATGCAGCCCCGGACTGATCTTATGTGACAGCCGAATGAAGGACTGGCGAAGCCGGGGAGTCATCAAGGTCCAAACTATAGGACCGGACGAAAGTCAAAGGCGTCGACCATCCCGCTGCGTTACATAACTCCAGCATAGAAATGCTGGATGAAAGGGCCTTAGAAGCCGCCATTCCTCTCATAGAATGCGCTCTGACCCCAAAGGGGCGAGGCGATAGCGTCCACAATCCATCTGCTCACCGTCTGCGTGTTAGCAGGAGAGCCCTTTTTGTGTGGACCATAGCACACAAAGAGCTGATCCGAGCTCCGAAACTGAGCCGTGCGGCGGACATACAGGTCCAGGGCCCGCACCGGACAGATGTTATGCAGGAGGACAAAGGAAAACCCGGCTCTCACCAACCCAGAGTCGTGACTTCAAATATAAAAACTTTCGAACCATCGTGAAACGTCTTTTGGACTTCCACGGACACCTCAAACGGAATCAATCCGAATCTCCCAGCTCGACTCTCAGCGGAATCGAATCCTTGGATCTTCACAGCCGTTATCCAGGAATCCTCCCGTCCGGCCCCGCAAACCACTTGGGAACCCTTGCCGATTCAACGGATCTTAAAATGGTAGCAAGCGATAATTAATTAGTTTCTGGCGCGGGTAATGATAATAGAACGGACCCTTGGAAATGCTGAAATTGATTGTGTGCCTAGATTCATAATTAAGGGTAACTTTCGAGCTGTGACGAAAACTCTTTGTCTCTCTCTCTCTCTCTCTCTCTCTCCCTCTCACTCGCTCTAATTATCTCTCTCCCTCTCTACTTCGCTTCCCCTCTTCCTCTTGGTGTGTGTGTGTGTGCGCGAGCGAATGCTTAAGTCAGTTTAGCTAGAAATCATTTATCATTTGTGTGTTAGAAAAGTTCAATAAATGTCATAAACATCTTTACTTTATTTGTGGTTTATCTCAGTGCTTGACTGTTCCCTGTGGTTCTGAGCTTGAAATAATACGATTTAAAGGTTGGGTAGTAATGTTTTCGGATACGATTCATTTTGAGTAAGGGTCCATATTAATGGCGGTTGGTTATTTGGTGGACAGATTAACTATAAACTGAATTTGTGACCTGGCGCAACCTCATTTGAATCGACCCCGAGACCTGGCAGTGGTCCGAATTCCCCCAGTGAACTGCTCTGTCGCCCACACAGGTAATATTCTGGTTTGTTTTCATGACAGATTGAATGATTGCCTCTTATTGTATTATTAATTATTAACATGAGTACTTTTGCTACAGATACGCTAACCATCCCAGGGGAAAATTCAAGGCACGAGGGAGCCACAGAAAGTGCGTGCAGGTCCCCTGCCCGTTTAAGGGAAGTGATGGCAAGTAAAAATGCTGTCTTAATAGACAGAAAGCGCAAGGACACGTCACCCAAGGGTTCGAATGGAGGCTTCTTGAGGGCCTCCAAAACGATAGCCTGGTCCCATGCAGGGACTCTAGGACAGACCAGGGGTCTCAGCCGCCTGGCACCGCGAAGAAAACGAGATATAAGGGGGGACCTGCCCAAGGGAAGCCCATCAATGGGGGCGTGGCAGGCCGAAATGGCCGATACATACACCTTAATGGTAGACGGCGAAAGCCCCTTGGCGAATAGGGCCTGTAGGAAGTCCAGTACTGACCCGACCGGGCAACGAGCTGGATCCAGGGTTTGTTGAACACACCAGGCCGAAAACAGTCGCCATATCGCGGCGTAAGATCTCCTCGTAGAGGGAGCCCTGGAGTGGAGAATGGTCTCAACGACCTCAGCCGAAAGACCTGACTCTAGGAGCTGTGCCCCCTCAGGGGCCACAGACACAGCCTCCATAACTCCGGACGGGGATGGACCACCGTCCCCCCGTATTGAGAGAGAAGATCCCACCTGGGCGGGATCTCACATGGTATGTCATCCAGGAGGGCCAACAGGTCCGCAAACCAAGGTCTCCCTGGCCACCGAGGGGCCACAAGGAGGAGGGATAGGCCCTCTAGACGTACCCTCTCCAGGACTCCTGGAAGCAGAGCTACTGGGGGAAAAGCATACAGGGGAAGCCTCGGCCACTCCTGTGCCATGGCGTCTATCCCCAGAGGCGAGGGAGGACTGAGAGAGAACCAGAGGGGACAGTGCGAGGTCTCCCGAGTCGCAAAAAGGTCCACCTGAGCTCTGTAATACCTCTCCCAGATCAACTCCATGGTCTCCGGGTGGAGACGCCATTCCCCAGGTGTCGGTCCCAGGCGCGACAATGCATCTGCCTCCACGTTCAACCGGCCCGGAATATAAGATGCTCGAAGGGAGCAGAGCTTGTCTTGGGCCCACAAAAGGACACGACCGGCCAATCTGCACAGCCGTTGCGATCGTAGTCCCCCTTGACGGTTGATGTAGGCCACCACGGACATATTGTCTGAGCGTACCAGCACGTGGTGACCTCTGATCCCACTGACCACGGGTGGCGCGGTTCCCGAGCACCGCCCCCCAACCCGTGCGAGACGCGTCCGTGGTGATAGTCATCCGACGGTAAGGCATCCCCAATACGGGTCCCTGGGACAGGAACACAGGGTCCCTCCAACGAGAAAGGGCCTGCAGGGCCTGACTCGTGGTCCTGATAAGACGGAGCGGATTGGCCCGGGGAGAGAACCCTGCACTCCTCAGCCACCACTGAAGGGGCCTCATATGGAGAAGTCCAAGCGGAAGAATCGTCGCCGCGGATGCCATAAGGCCAAGCAGTTGTTGAAACTGCCGTACCGACAGTGAATGGCCTAGCCTCGCCCTCCTGGCCACATGTAGGATCACAGAGATCCTGGTCTGAGACAGACATGCCCGCATAGTGGTGGAGTCCCACACCACACCTAAAAAGGTGGACCTCTGGGTAGGGACCAGCACACTCTTTTGGGGGTTCAGCCGAAAACCCAGCACCTTCATGTGAGCAAGAACGACATCTCGATGCCGAACGGCCTCTGGCTCTGAGCGAGCCAACACCAACCAATCGTCGATGTAGTTGAGGATGCGGATACCTTGAAGCCTCAATGGGGCCAGGGCCGCGTCCACACACTTGGTGAAGGTCCTGGGCGAGAGCGAAAGGCCGAAAGGAAGTACTCGGAACTGATAAGCCGTGCCCCCTACGGCGAACCGAAGAAACTTCCTGTGAGAAGGACAAATGGGGACGTGAAAGTAGGCATCTTTGAGGTCGATGGAGACGAACCAATCGCCGTACTTGATCTGCGCCGTGACCTGTTTTAAGGTAAGCATCTTGAACAGCAACCTCATGATGCAACGGTTCAAGAGCCTTAGGTCGAGAATGGGGCGCAGGCCCCCGTCCTTCTTTGGAACCAGGAAGTAGCGACTGTAAAATCCGGAGTTCCAGTCGTGCAGAGGAACCATCTCGATGGCCCCTTTGCAGAGCAGTGTGGCCACTTCCTGGTCCATGACCAGAGCTTGCGAGGGATCCACAATAGTAGGCAAAATCCCGGCGAACCGGGGAGCCCTGGATTGAAACTGGATCCTGTAACCCAGTTTCATGACTCGCAAGACCCACTGGGAGACGCCTGGGAGGCTGGACCAAGCCTCCATGTAGCAGCTCAGGGGAGCCAACCTCTCGAGGCCGGCCTCTGGTAACTGGCAGGTGGTGGCTCCTGAGACGGGCACGGGGTTCCATGGAAGCCCTATAGCCCCGGCGTGCGTCGCTCCAAGAAACCGGGGACTCCCCCAGCCCATCAGGAGCGCTTTGCCTCAGCCCGCTTACGGAAAATGACGGTCCTCAGATCCGCCACTTCCTTGGGCTGGGTCTTGTGTCGCCGCCCCTCGGGAGGGGCACGGGCAGCGACACTCTGCTTCTGGGCCCCCCTGTGCCTAGAAGCAACAGCTTTAGGGGTCTGCTCCCGCCCTGCAGAACTCCCAGGGTGACGGTGGCGGGGAAGAAACCTCTGGAAGGCCGCGGACAGGGTCCGGGCCTCCTGGAACCTGCCGACTACTACCGAGACAGCGTCGCCAAACAGGCCCGAGGTAACCACTGAGGCGTCGAGGAGGAATGACCTGTCCTTCTCATTTAGTTCGGACAACGTCAGCCATAGGTGGCGATCCACAACCACCATGACAGCCATTGACCTCCCCAACGCGCGAGCAGTCTCCATCGTGGCGCGGAGGGCAAGATCTATTGCCTTTCTCAGCTCCGCCACCACCGGGGAATCCCCCGCCGAGGTCCCTAGGAGCTCGGCCTGGTACGCCTGCAACCGCCATGGTGTGCAGGCAACCGCCAGCCTGCCCGGCTGTAGAATAAGCCTTCCCCACTAAGGCCGAGGTGGCTCTAAGCGGCCTGGTGGGGAGCACCGGGGCCTTCAGGAACGATGCCGTGCCAGGGAAGAGATAGCTCGCAAGGGTCTGCTCCACCTTCAGGATCGTTCCGTAACCTCGCTCCTGCAACCCCTGGATGTTAGCGTAATAGTGAACATCGGGGGAAAACAGGCGGGCCGAGTAGGGGCGATTCCAAGACCTGGACACCTCAGTGTGCAGGTCTGGAAAAAACGGTAGGCCCTGGCGTGGAGGTTGCGACCGAGGGCGCAGATAGCGTTCGTCCAGTTTGCTCTCTGGACGAGGACCCTGTGCTTCTGGTGGCCAAGAGATATCCAATCTCTCCACCGCAAGTCACAACCTCCAGCAGCTCCTCAAACTGGAGCGGCTGTGCCGGATCAAGCACAGCGGCTTTCAGTGGAGGGATTGACTCATCAACCTCTTCAGAGGAAGACAGGAGTAATCCCTCGTCCATTGCGTGGGGGGAAGAAGTCACCGAAAGGCGCGCTTCCCCCGACGGCAGTAGACCGGAGCTAGCGGGTGAGGTCGGCGATAAGGCTAGGCCCATCCCCGTACCCTCCGCTAGCTCCACTAGCGAGCCCCAGGACCAAAGCGGCTGCTCTGCCTCGGCAAAAGCAGCGGCGGGGCTCCCGGAGCTGCGGGGGAGAGCATTTTCCTCAAAAAATGCTCTCCGAGAGTGGAGGGAGCGGATCGGCATGCACTCACAATGCTCACAGCCGACTCCCTCGAGAGCCGACTGGGCATGTTCCACTCCCGAACATAACACACAGAGCGCGTGAGAATCCCCGCCCGAAATAAACCGTGGGCAGGGAGGGAAACACGGCCTGAACGTATGTTTCGCTTTTGAGGAGCGCTTCATTTTCTCATTCATACACAACTTTAGCCACCAGTAATTCGAAAGACACATAAACAGCACTTACTGAAAGCAGAAAAGCTGGTTGTCGTCTCCATCGCATCCTCCTTTCTACTGCACCCTTCCGGGTGCGATGTCGCGCTCGGATGACGTCACACCTGTCGATTGGACGAGATTAGACACATAGTTCAGAGCCGGAAACGCAGCAAGCATTCCCCCCATAGCGTTGGACGCAGCTCGAGTTCCTGAAAGGGAACATAAGACATTATTATTTGGTTTTAACTTTCTGGCCCAAAGTTCTTCAAGGCATGAATACAAATTGTCAGACTCTCCTTAAATGAACTTACTCAACCCATTTATACAGAAACGTGTAATCTAACCAGGTATTTTAGTAAAGAAGTGCAAGCTTTACCTTCTCCACTGACCAACTGAACAAGAAAATAAAGACTTGGCCCCTCATGAAACAGTGTGTCCCAGATCACATCACACATTATAAAATCTATCTAAAATTCTGTAAATAAAGTAAATGGACTATGCCGTAAAATGAACCTATAAGTTATTTTATATTTCTAGTTAACTTTTTCAGTTCACAGCAATAGGGATAGATACAGTTGTTGAGCACTTGTGTACTTCATCAGGTCACAACATTTCATGGTCCGAATATGGTCAGAATTAAGATCAAAGTCTAGTTATTACCGCTGGTCTAGATCGCACTGACAGAAAAAAAAATGTATAAATAAGTGAACTTAGACCTTCACTCTGCTGCTAAACTCTAAGAAGGAATTGAAGTGAGGGGCGGGAAAGAAAAAGACGAAAAATAAATAGATTAATGCCTACTCCTGATTGCACCATATTTGGCACTAGTGCGCACACTAATTTGTTTTCAGTGGCTCGTGAGCAATAGCCCAACATCGGGGTGATGAAGTGGAGCCAAGCAATTAATCTCTGTTATGCCGGACGGGCTCTGATAAGGACTGATGGGTGCACCATTTACAAACATCAAACTTTATGGAGTGGAGAAGAAATCAAGAATCAGAGGTCGCTGGAGCAAAGAGAGAGATATTAGGCACAATTCCCCTCTAGAACTCAATAAGCCTCTCGTCATTAGGAAAAGCAGTATAAATCTCTTTGTTTGATGTATTCTCACACCAGGACTCATTTAGTAACTTTGAGAGACTATTTTTGAGTAGATCTTGTACAGGATTTTTCTTAGTAAACAAATTATTAATGTTATACCTTAAAACTTCTCTTTGGTGTTCAGCCTAAAATTGATATCTTCTGAAATGTTGTCAGTTCAACTTCTTTTAAGGTGAAACCAGAAACAAGTTGATAATTATGAGCCAGATACTAATAGGTTGTGATCTATTTTATGTGACAAATGGGATATTGGAGCATACCCTCTGCTGACTGCCATAAATATGCTCAAATGTGAGTAATTTTCCAATTTCACTTAAAATCTCAGATTGACCTTAATATATTTGCCAAAAAAATTACAAGTAGTTTAACCATCCAGCATATATAGCTGCTTTTTGTCAAGCTAAAAATGAATGTAATTTTACATTTCAGAGACTGCAATATTATAACATATGTACTTTTAAGACCTTTGAAAGTCCAAGGAAGTTGTTCATCTTTCTCACACCTTGTTTAATATATGATAATCTTACATTCATTTACATTTTATTGTGATATTTTATTATGATATGTTCAAAATGTTTTAACTTACCCTCAACTTGACTTCACATTTTAAAAAGTACATTTAAATTAATGCACAATAATAAAATTAACAGTGCAATGCATTTTTTGAAACGTTTCTCCTTTGGATGTTTAGACCCTAAAGAAACAACAGAATCTTATTAGCATGTGATTAAAACTCAGATGAATGAGACAGTCAGCAGATTATTGTTGACAATATATGAATAGCATTAATTATAATAAATGCTGTTAATGATACACAGCATGATAATTGTAAAAAAAAATTATAATAATAAGTTAAACTGTTAATGTATGAAACCAAACTTGGTTTAAAACCTAACAGTTTGAAACCATTGCATTTAATCAAATTGCAAATGGCACTTTAATGTGTTTTCTATTATTAAAACTCTTTGACACTCTATTTTTCAATTCTCTTGTCTCTCCTAATGATAGAAACAAGAATAGCTATAATTGTGGAACATGCCCAGTCGGCATGACTTCAAAGTAATTTTTCTGTGAATAATTGTACCCATCATTTCAAAGCTTTAAAGTAATGCTTAGCAAAGGAATAGACTACAGAGGAAATTTATACTCCACAAATATGAGAGAAAAAGGGCCCCGATAGGTTATATATTATTTATGAATCAAGGGACCTAATGTAATTGCCTCTATGTGCAATAAGAGCAGCCATACAATTGTTACAGAAAATCATCGTTTGATATGAGCTTATTTAGGTTTATTGATGGTTAAGGTTATGTCCAAAAAACAAAAACTTTACACATGTTCATTGAAAGCAGTTGCTTGTTCTGAGAGCAAACTGTTTGACAGTGTTTGGAGGTTATTCAGAAGGGGTTAGTGGGGACGTTAACAGTGTTTCACCTAAAGACCTGAAATCTTCTATGAGGACCTGTCAGAAAGCCACTGAGTCTGCAAGGTTACACCGGCAAAAATAGGGCACTTGCCTCCAAGGAAAACAGAGAGCCAATTCATCATTTGTATTCCTAGTGCATAATCACTAGAGAAAGATAGAAAAGAGAGACAAAAAAAAAAGCATAGACAGAGACGGATGGAGAGGCGTAGGAGGGGAGAGAAGCTTGGGAGCGACGGATGGCGGTGGGACAAGAGGGGGGCGCGAGAAGGCGAGGGGGGGGGGGCAAGAAGGACGGGGGGGCAGAGGAGAAAGAAGAACAGGGGGAGAGGGAAGAGAGAGAGAAGGAGAGAGAGAGAGAGAGAGAGAGGAGAGAGAGAGAAGAGAAAAGAGAGAGATAGAGAAGAGAGAGAGAGAGATAGAGAGAGAGAGAGAGAGAGAAAGAGAGAGAGAGATAATATAGGAGAGATAGAGAGAGAGAGCGATATAGAGAGATAGAGAGAGAGATATACATTAGAGAGATAGATATACATTAAAATTTTTTACCTCCCAGGGGAAACATGCAAAAACCCAATACATCTAGAAATCCTTAAATCTAATTTCAACCAACTTTAACTGTGTTAAAGTACTTAACGTTGTAACAGCTTTACAGGCTTGAAAGTCAAAAAATAATTAATTGTACTCATATTTTCTTTGCTTCACTGATTAAATGATATTCACAATTAAGATTATGTTAATGTTTATGTTTCATTAAAATGTTTGTGTGATGGTTTGTTGTTTATAAAATATTGATAAAGTAATCATTTGTGAAATGTACTTATTGTTTATTGTTAAAACTGTTAAAAATTGCAATTACCGGTATGCTTTGTTTGAAGATCGAATTCAAGCTTTTACTTGTAACTATAAGGTCAATACAAATCTTGTTCTGAGCTTTTTACACTTGTATTCAATACTTCATGCACAAGGTCTGTAGGAGGGAGTGAATTAAGAATCAATGAGAAAAAAAGTCTATATGCAAATATGTTTATGCATATTAGTAACAGCATCACTAAGTTTGCAGTTGTCAAATACTCCAAATTTCTGAAATCGAAAATAGCCACATTTATACAGTATCTTAGAATCTTACTAGCTTTATAAAAGAAATTCCTGGTATTCACCACTGGCTTTTTTTTTTTTTTTTTTAGAAAATATTCTAATTCATTCCTCTCTCAGACAACTGTCAATCCCTTGCACAATCATTCACTGTTCCAATTCTCTGATCTTTTTTCAATATCTCCTGTTCCTTCTGCGCATCATCTACTAATAAAGGACAGTATCGGCTCTCTTTCAAGAGCTCTTTCTTCAGTCAACCAATGAATTGAGATATTCAACTGTAACTCTGTACTTTCTTGATGTTTTGGCTCACTACTGAGGGCTGTTATATTTTATTGTGTTAAGCCTAGATGCCATTTAAACTCTAACGCTTTTATACGCTCAAAAATATTTCATAAACAGTTGTTTTGTGCTTTTACTTGTTAATAAAAATGCTCATACATACATTTACATGTGATGTAAGGTTTTCCTGCTGATGTCAGTGAAAAAATACACCAAAACATTAATTGAATCAATTATACAATTTGTGAGTTATTAAAACAACAAGACACTGTAGTCAACTTACATGTAATAAAATATCTAGAACCACTGAAACTCCTGACATTTGATAAGCTGGAATACATAAAACTTTAGAGTAATAATATAGTACTGAATACAGGGCTACTTGAGATACTGAAACATAGGGAAAAATGGAGGCACTGGAACACAGAAATACTTGAATGGATGAAATAAAAGAACATTTAAGGTGCTGGAATATAGGGAAAATTGAGATTCTGGAACACAGGATGATACAGAGGCTGGAACATAGAAACACCAGAGAACATAAACCCAGGAAAGTTGAACATGCAGGAATCCCTCTTCAGAAACGGAACCACAAGAACATTTCAACATAGAACAGAAGAACATCTGAGACTTTGGAATGCAGGATTATTGTAGACACTGAAAAAGAAAAGAACACTGGAACACAGGAATACTTGAGGGCCTGTGATACAGGAATACTTTAAGGTTAAACTTCCTGTTAAAATACTTGAGAGTAGAGCTGTAGTACTCGAGTCTGGTCCCGAGTCCATCTTTCTCGTCTCTGACTCATTTTCGTTCGGACTCGGACTTGATTGTTGGTCTCGACCAAGTCCAATGCTAAAAAAAAGAAAAAGGCCAATCTATACTTGTGCGTCAAGTCTATGAATCGCCCTCTGTGAAGGCTGTGCATACACATATCCTCACTGACCCCGCTTCCAGGTCATCAAGGCTTCATAGATCGCCAGCTATGTCTAGATTAAAAGCCGTATTAGCAATGGAGCGACTTCAAAAGTTGCTATATTACACCAAACATTATAATATATACTTTGAAGTACTAAAGTATATTATATGAACAATATAAACAATTAAAGCTATTAAGATAAAAAAAACGTAATACAGTATGATATAACTTTCTCAATTGAATTTATTGAATTACTCTTGTCATGGAAACCAGTTAGAAAAGCAGTTGTGGTGGAGGAATAACAGTTTAGTCATTTCCTATTAGCTTCAGGAGGGAAAGGGTGTTGGAGCTTGATTTAGGCCTGTTTCGGACTCGAACTTGGACTCGGACTTGACTGTCCTGGAGTTGGACTTGTCTTGGACTCGACAATGGTGGACTTGACTATAGCCCTACTTGAGAGGCTGGAAAACTTGTACACTTTGGACACTTGGACATTTTTGACACTTTAAAAAATGCTGGATTATTGTAGGCACTGGAAAAAATGTTTTCCCCTGGACACTGAGTACTGGAGATTCTGGAACACAGGAGACACTAAAAAACCTGCAGCACCTGGCAGACTGGAAAGTAGGACCATTTGAGAAGGTGGAACACATGATTGCTGGAGATACTGAAACACATGAATGTTGCAACACAGGAATATTTTAGACATGTACACTAAAGATGCTGAAATACTGGAATATCTGAGACACTGAAATCCAGGACTCTTTTTTCAACATTGAGAAGACGGAACACTTAAGAATAAAGACACAGGGTAAAAGAGAAATAGTTTTGTAGGGATAAAATATTTGGAGACCTGTATAAGTGAATCGTAGACTAGAAAACAGAATTTGGGTGGTTGGTAACAGGTGATTGGCTATCTCTACTCATCTTCCTCCCTGCTTAAGTATTCATGGTTTCTGTTACTGCTTAATAATTGCGAAAAATAGATGATATGCATCAATTCAATCATTTCAGTGTATCAGCTGTATAGGCCAATACATGGCACAGAAGATCAGTATTGTTTTACTGTGCTCAGTACTTTACAGCTGATTGAATGCTAAATGAGTTGATAATCTGGGAATTGTCAATAACTTATCGTCAGACTCAGGAGGTGAAAATAAAACAAAGCCTCCAACAAATTGTTTCAAACAGACCCCATAATGTGATAAAAACCATGTGGGATGAAAAACACTCTACCCTTTGAGGCATCCTAACAATCCCATCAAGTATTGGACACACTACTGACACTTTCTGTTGCACAACGCATGCAGAGATCAGCATGTCTCCTCTCCTGCCCACTGAAGGATGTTGATTGATGAGAGCAGGCAGGTTCTGAGAGGCTTTCCCACGCTCACAGATGAGGAGAAGGAAAAAAAAATGTCTACTCGGTCAGGCAAGCAGAGTACAGGTGAGTTTCAGGGTTGGAGTGCAGTGAGAGCTGTCCATCTGCCCACTCTGTTTTGCATGCTCACGTTACCTTGTGATTACATTGGCTGAAGGTGTTTGTGCTTCACAATTTATTTGCATGCTGATAGATTTAAATGATTCCTGTTAAAGCAAATTCATTCTTTATTAGAGGCTGTATTAAGTGGGTGTTGTTGATTGCAGCAATTATATAAAATCCTGGGATCATAGCTAATCAAAACATATGCACTTCCACCATACACACACACACACACGCGCACGCACACACGCATGTTCGCACGTACGCACACACAAACACACGCACAAGTTTGAAACTATTTTAAAATCAGATGTTGCTGTTAAACTATTCCCTGTATATGACTTTATACATATATCTATGGATGCATATGTGAAGTCTATCAGTTTAAAAACATCACTTGTCTGGAAAAAATCAATATACATTTTCTGCCAGCGCAAGCACAGAAGATGAAGAACAAGAGCTAACATTAGCCTCATATGTTGTTGAGGAAAAGAAGAGCATGTTGTGTATTGTCCACTTTTCTTGTATAATTCCACATTAAACCAAAACAAAGAGCCATTTATGGCAATACCTTACATTGAAAGAATTGTAGTGAAGAGTTTCTTTGTTGGTGATCATTTTGAAAGTAGCTGCAGAGCAATATATTTCTAAATTTCTCGCTGAACTTGAGCTCGCCAGCTAAGAGGGAAGGTTGACTTTGTTTGAGTTAGTTTAAGTTGTTGAAGATAATTTCTAGATTTCTAGTGACTAATTTCACTCAGATAAAAGTCCAAGTTCAGCGAGTATAAGAGGAGCCTACTATGGGAAGGACAATTTTTTTTAAGTTGATTTAGAAATCATGAATAAACTGCAAATATTCCAAAGAATGTCACAGCATTCAATATATATTGTGTTGTTGCCTTAAAATGTTTGTAATGGCACACACCCTAATACACATTTAGATACTGATTGAAAGAGTAATGGAAGGTTTTAAATACCACGTTCATCTATAGTGTAAAAAAACAATCTTAATTTTCTAACTCAAACCAGAAACTGTCAAGAGGAAGGACTGCTAACTGCACTAGCATGCTACATCAAAGTCTAGTTAATAAAAGTTTTAAAAATGTATGACTATTTGCAGTTAAACACACCATGCTCGGCCATGATGTTCTCAGTTAGGAGCCTTTCTTAATATCTTCACTCTTCTGTTTCTGTTTCCTCTGGGTTTTCTTGCTTTCTGCCAAAACATCCATGGCAGGTTGATTGCTAACTCCAAATTACCCATGGGGATTGAATGCGGTGTGAATACGTAAGATGGACAGGTAACACTCGCTGGATGGGAGAGGTGGAATTGGAACCAGAACCATGGCAGATTTGATATTTGGTGATAATATAAAAACCCAGTTTATAGCCTTCTAAGATGTTTTTTTTCTGTTTAAGCGAGGAAGGGAAAAAAGTAATGGAAGCCACTTATGAAATGTTCGATTAGACTTACACAAACCACATACACGTTTGCTTTTCTCATATTCAAAATTTCCGAAGGCGGTATTTTTTGCTCCGCTGATTAAACATCTTGCTTGCTCTGCCTGAAGAAATAAAGAAATAAGCATTTCAAAATGAAAACTGAACTTGTTTCTAGTACACATTTCATACACAATCACTGATTTCTCTCTCTCTCTCTCTCTCTCTCTCTCTCTCTCTCTCTCTGTCTGTCTCTGTCTGTCTGTCTGTCTCTCTCTCTCGTCTCTTCTCTCTCCCTTCTCTCTCCTCTCTCTCTTCTGTCTCTCCTCTTCGTCTCTCTCTCTGTCCTCTCTCTCTCTCTCTGCTCCTCTCTCTCTCTCTCTCTCTCTCTCTCTCTCTCTCTCTCTCTCTCTCTCTCGCTCTCTCCTCTCTCCTTCCTCTCTCTCTCTCTCTCTCTCTCTTTCACATCTTCTCCTCTCCTGTGCCCTTCTCATCTCTTTCATCTGTTTAACTGATCACTGCAGAGAAAACCAAAATGGACATATCTGGCAAGCCAGTGCTTTACTTTGTTAGAGCAGAGCCACATCACCCCCATCTGGCCATTAACAGTAGTACTTTCTCACCTCACAATGGCTCTCTCATTGCCAGAGGGATTTCTATGTTTAGCTCCAATACAGGGATGGTTATGAGAGGCCTAATTATGCGTGGCCTCCCCCTCATGTAGCCCACATGAGAACATCCTGTCACAAACAGCTGGGATTGAATAGAGTTAGGAATCCTAGGACAGTGCAGACAAGGAAAAGACATTTTTTTCTCTTAGGGTTAAATTCATTGTTGTTGCCAGAATTTAGACATAAATGACTGTGTTGAGTTTGATAGAGCAATTTTACACTGTCACACAAGTTTTCCTTTTATTACCTTATATTGTAACTGCTTTTCATTTCTTTGTCTTATATGAAAAATACGTCTTACAATAAATGTGCGGGGTGTACTGAGATGTTCTTTATGAGAGGGTTCTCCAAGTTCAGTCCTGCAGGGCACATTTTCTGCACATGTTAGTTACAACCCTACTACTCTAGTTTCAGACAAGCCAAAAGACCCATAATTAGTGCAATCAGGTGCGTTTCATGATGGTTGAATACAAATCTGCAAAGCTGCGGATTTATAAACTTGTACTTTACATGATCATTTATTTTTAAGGGTATGTGCTGTGTCCACACATGGTTTTTAGACTGCTTAGCTTATAGTAACTATCCTATTTTATAGAATACTAAATTTTTTTCAAAGAATTCACATTCAAACACATCCATTTTTTTAAAAGAATATACGCCAGGATGATTCTATGCAGCTTCTGGTAACCCATGATCCATTGAGACTTGAGTCAGCATGTTTAAAAATGAATGACTGTGTTATTCAGTTATTGATTACAGACAGAATAATTGGTTATAACAGAAAAATTCTATTAAAGCCCTTTACATCTCGAGGAGGAGAAGGATCTCTTAACTCACCCCCAGTGTGCAGCATCTGCCTGGATGACATGACAGCTTCTATTTTGCACAAAACATTCAACACATTATTGGTGGAAAGTATCAATTTAATTTCTTTTTACACACATAGTTAAACACATTGTTCCACACTCAAATCTATTACAGAAACATGACATCACTGCTATTTTAAGTACTTTTTTATTGAAGGCGTGCAATCAATTTACTTGAGGAATTCACAGCCGCACTTATTCCCAGGTCTAGCTTGATTTTAACAACATGTACAAATCACTGTTTGATTTAAATAGTGAAAACCTAATTTGACATTATTCGCAAGAGACAGTGGACTTGAGCTCTGTTTTGGTTGTATGTGTATATACTCATTATTTGTTCAGTTTATCTGTTATAGTGTCAGTTTCAAGTTATAATTGGCTTATCATTGTATTCAGTCCATTGTGTTATTTTTATGTATTTGGTTTACTTTCTGTCTCATGTCAAGTTGTTCATCTCACTGCACCTCATTATCCTTACCCAGTTGTGCTTTTATCCACACACTTTTTACTCAGTCTGTGTAAAAATAATAATAATAATAATAATAATAATGCCTTCTGTCAAGACGTGGCTGCCATTCTGCACCTGTGGCCTCCTGAACACCACCAAACACCCAATCTCACACATCCATATTGGGCAATGAAGGTGAAGTGGCTTGCCCAGGGCCACAGCGGCCGAATGGACCAAGTGCGGATCGACCAACTTTCCAGTTATAGTACGCCCAACTCCACCACTGCCCACCTTTACACCCCAAAAAAGGCATAAAGCTCATCAAGTGATTATTGTCTCTACCAAAAACAGTGACACATTTCACATTACTGCTAAGATTAGCTTACATCTGCTGCCTCTGACATATTTCTTCTGTTTTCTGTAATTCATTAATGAACCCTCTTAAGTTCATGCATTGCATGTTACGATTGTTCTCTGGAAGCTTGTTTGCTTCTGTCTGCTCACTGATGTCATATTGCTCTTATCTTAGATCAGCTTACTGTCAAAAAGAAAGAAACAAGAGAATGGCACCCACAAAATAATCACCTCATTACACCAAAGCAAGCTCTCTGAATTGCAATTGATTGTGTCATTTTGAGCTTTTAGGAAACCCAATGCAGGAAAAGGAGAAAAGTGGAATGCTTGTTATTCCTGTAAAAGAAGCTTATTTACCTCAAAAGTGCATATCTTTTAAAAAGCTTTTAGAAATCAATTGAAGTAAGTGCATTTTGCTCTCATTTTTCATTTATAGCATTGACTGAAATAGTATTACAATCCTGAAAAGATTTTTTTTCTCATTTTTTTAATGAGCTAATGAGTTTAGTTAAGGAGTAATAAATGAGTACTTCGTATGGCATAAATTTAAATGTGGGTTAAAAAGTTGGATCTTTCACTGACAAGAAGGTTTTGGCTCTGTTTACCCTTTCTTCTCTTCTTTGGTCACACTTTTTATTTCTGTCATGGGCATTAATTATTCAATTAACCATTTATTTAAGGCATTATGCATGGTCAAGAAGGGTTGATAAGGGTCTAATGAAGGAAAAGTCTTGCTAGGTAATAAACTGCACAACAAATCTTTTCACTTTGTGTTTAAGGAGTAAGATATACATCTTTGTCATTTGTGTCCAAACTAGAAGGTTCTCCCCTTACTTATAAACATATTTTTCCTGAAGTAAGCTAAAATATTTTCTTACCTACAGAGATATATCTTGTAGTGATATAAGTGTATGAAGAACTTTCTCACTTGTACCTGTACAGTCACTTTTAATTTGATTACATTTTTAATGAAACTTTTTTTTGTCTTAGTGAAATGTTAAAATGGTTTAATTGGACATTTATATTTGGATCTTTTTTGCTTTAGAATTGTTAAATTTATTCTCAAAACACATTTAAATAAAAAGGAATAATAAAATTGTACACAGCGCTTTTTTATGTTTTTTTTTTTAATTATACTTTTTTGGTCTTAATTATGTTTAGTCATACACTCTTATTTTGATGGAGTTATGCATACGAAAATGATAACTGAGCCAATTATAATTGACTCAAATTTGGAAAGCATTAATGCTGCCTTACAGACAAATAAGATTTCTGAAATGGTGAATGGGGCAGGCAAAACTTGGTTTCTAATTGCTGCTCATTTGAATGTCTGGCTTGATTGATGTTCATGAATGTTAAAAATTTTGTTCTAGCACCATCTATATCTTATGTCTGACCTCTATGGAGTGACCTTGAGTTGTTTCATGATGCTGTAGGTAAGCTGCTGTTTATCTACAGGCCTAGAAAGTTATGGAGTATGAAGGCCTCTGTTTGAAATTGATAAAGCCTAGAGGACCGTTTCCCCTATCAGGTCCAAAGCTTATCGGTTCAAGCAGCCTAGAGTGATGGCCTAGGAAGCCAGTCACTAGTGACATTCCCTTTGGGGACTCTTTCTTCGTGTGCCTGAACAGTTCCGTATTTTGCTTTTGGAGCAATCTTTAAATGCTTAATTTCTAAGGACTAAAGACTATGACCTTTTTAGTTATTGTGCAAACAATAGTTGCTAGACATGTAGGTGTGTTTGACATTTTTAGGAGTCTTTGAAAATGATTGTTTTTACAATTTATCGATGTCAATCAGGCCTCATGAAATACCTGTGGGAGGGACAATAAAGATGGTCTATGATGTCCCGGATTGGGTTCTGAAGAACAAAGTTGAGCAATAACATTGCAGTTGCCGATTATTGCTATGTAGAAAATGGATTGGCATTGTATTGTCGAAATGGACAAAATTATATCCAAAAGAACATGTTTGAAACACAAAGATATGTTTACAAAAATACTAATAATAAGACCCCTCGCAACTCCAAAAACAAACCACAATTTCAAACAGGCTGTCAAATTCCTTTACACTTTATACTATACCAAGAACCAAACCACTTTTGTATACACAGACTTCAAATTCAGTCGCTCCCTTATAGACTTAAAAAGTGAGACCAGTTTATATATATATATATATATATATATATATATATATATATATATATATATATATATATATATATATATATATGTATACATATATATATTAGAGAGATTTTAAGCTGTCAGGTTGACTTCCATCTGAAGACATGTTTAATGAAATATTTGTAAAATAGATAAAATAACAGCAATATTTGAATTTGATGTAATCAAATTAATTCACATTCGCATTCTACAACAATTATTAATCAATTTTGGTTTTAAAGAGGTCTACTGGTGGATGACCCAGCTCAAACTGGACCAAAGGCCAACTTAGCGAACCAGTCTGGACCACACACATCAACATTTTTTATTACTGCCATTGAGTGATTGCTTTTTGTTAACACATTTTTGTGATCATTGATCAATAAGTTAATCATCCAATCCAGATTATTCCTAAATATGATCAACAGGTCTACTGGAGCATTTTAACTTTAGCAAGGTTTAATAGCTCACTATTCATGTGTCATGTGGGTCTCCGAATCTCAGTGGTAAAAAGACATGGGTGAATCTTAAACAGAAAGATTTAGAGAACTGCTTGCCAGCCAAATACAGAAAACATCTACATAAACTAATACTTTGTGTTGTGTTATTTGAATATTTTTGCCTAGTTGTTGTCAGTCATGGATTTTCTGTCAGTGTAAACATAAGCTTGTTTATTTTTCAGATCAGTTTTCACTGGGGTCATGCTTACAGAGGAAAGTGAAAAGCATCAGCGAAGATTGGGGGAATCAAAACATGTTTTACCAAGAAAAAGAATTTACTTGGACAAAACCCATCATTTACGAAGTGCTTCTCTTCATAGGTTCTGAAAAGAACCAGAGATTTTTTCTCTGTCTGCTAGCCAATCTTTGAACAGACAAACACTTCACTTGACATTCCATTTCACCATTAGTGTCCATCACAGACCTGACTGCAGCGTGTCTGACTGAGCATGCCTGTTTGAGAGAGAGAGAGAGAGAGAGAGAGAATGAGTAAGCAGAAGGCCCATAGGGCAAACTGCTTTAACATTCTGAAAATTGAGTTTCTTCAGGCAGCGAGACGTCAAAGCAGGGCTGAATCCAGATGTCCTGTTCTTATCCGGAGTATAATGTACACAGCAGAGGTGTCTTCCCACACAGAGCAGTGTGAATTAGACCAAATGAATCAGGGAGAGCGAGAAGGACACAGTGAGAAAGGAGCTTTTTCATATAGGGAGTTTCAATAGATAGGAAATGAAAACGAAAGCTTTTTATACAGACCATATAATAGTCACTGCTGTCTTCTAAATGATTAGCTTTGCTGCATTTGCTGCATTGCTTTTTTTTAAACATAAACATTTTTTAATCATGTTTCTATCGACATGTTTTGTGTCCCTGATTGCCCCTACTGCAACAAAGTGGCACGATCGGTGAACTAATAAATTTGCCTTATGATCAGTTATGAAAGGGGGTTATTTTTAATCATGCCCGCGAGAGATGCCTAGAATTTCCCTCTCTCCCTTTGGTTGGTCTCTTGATACTCCCTGTACTAGCGGCCTCAGTGAGCCACTATAAAACATTCAGAATGCCATCTGTGACTTTTCCCCGTGGGCATGACTTCTAATCAACATCAGTCACAGCTCTTTGTTCATTTCTTTTGTTCTGCTGATGCTCACAACATCACAACATCTAAACTCCTCAGTTCGGTTCACTCCTGATAATTGGATTGCAAGATTTTTTCCCTCTGGTTAATAAAAAATATTTTTTTGTGGCTTGGATTTTTATTTTTTTTGTATGTACAGACATATAGACAGATAGACAGACAGACGGACGGACAGACAAAAGAAAACATTCAAGAAAGTTAACAGCAAACATGCAGAAATGTGGTTCTGTTGTATACACAGATAAATACCGATTTCTGTACAAAAGTTGTGGGTAAATAATTGTCAACATTAATTTATTGCCTGTCCAGATATGCCTTAAATGAAAATATAAAACATGCAGCAATAGCCAATAGACAAGCTAGGGGGCAGCAGTTACCATCAAACAGATTCAAAATAACATACTTGACAACGAAGCAGAACAGAAGACACACTTCACCCTCCCTGTGAGAGCCTTTCAAGAAGAAATTACTTACTCAGTGGTTTGATAGATGAGCAACTGGACCAGATTGATGAGGTACTCTGCGATACTGTAGGGTGTTTTCACAGATTTTCCACAGTAAATTATTTGGAAAGATGTAGAAGTTTGACAAATTATACTTCAAAAGACAAAATCTTATCTCAGTTAGTAGTGTTTTGTTTATGTTACTTTAAAATAACATGGTACCAGGCTAGTCTTGTCTTAAATGTCTTGAAAGCTAACTGCTTCTTTATAAACTCCCTTCCTACTGATATAAACCTCACTTTAGTATGCATTCTACTATGGAACTCTTCGGACAATTCAAGAGCACCTTTATTAGTGTTTGTTTTTCATGATGATAGAGTCTAAATTGTCCCAGGCTGCAAGCTGCGGCACTCTAGGACAGAGTTTGGACACCTTGACTTAAACCACCTTGCTTTTAAGGTATTGAACCATGTTGGTACATTTCATGATGACTTTCAAAACAAATTTAAACTGTCTTTATTTCTGATGTACTGTATGTTTTGCTGGCTACAGTTGCCCTTGGATTATTAACAGAAATAAGGATTAGATAACAGAGATGTTATGAAATGAAAAGCAAAAAAAGTGTTAGCGTCCCCTGTTGCAACAGATGGGAACCAGCTGCTTGGAGTTAAAGTTTAGAAAGTAAAGTATGGCTAATGATCTCTTTATCAAGATGACAGCCTTGAAACTTTTGAAGTCAGTTGATGATAACTCCGTTTGAAAATCCATTTCTAATGTTTAATTGAAATTGAGAACACTAAATTTCAAAATGAGGGTATAATGGAATACAATAGTGCAATATATGTTAATCTAGCCACAGGGGTTTCAAGCCAGTGTCTTCTGTGCCGGTCCCAAGCCTGGATAAATAGAGAGGGTTGCGTCAGGAAGGGCATCCGGCGTAAAACATGCCAAAACCAAATATGCAAACCATCAATTGAATTTCCTTACCGGATCGGTCGAGGCCCAGGTTTACAACGACCGCCACCGGTGCTGTTGACCTACAGGGTGCCGGTGGAAATTGGACTACTGTTGGTCAAAGAAGGAGAGGAGGGAGAAGGATTCGTAGGCAGAGAGAGAAGAGGAAAGGCAAGAGTATAGGTTCTGCGAATAGGGACTCTCAACGTTGTACAATGACCGGGAAAGGTAGAGAGCTGGCGGACATGATGGAGAGAAGGAAGGTAGATATTTTGTGTGTGCAGGAGACCAGGTGTGAAGGGTAGCAAAGCACGTAGTATTGGAGGGGGATACAAACTGTTTTTACTATGGTGAGGACAGGAAGAGAAATGGGGTAGGAGTGATCCTGAAGGAGGAGTTTGTGCGGAATGTTTTTAGAGGTGAAAATAGTGTCTGACAGGGTGATCAGTTTGAAGTTAGAGATTGAAGGGGTGGATGTGTGAAATATTAGTGAGTGGTTATGCTCCACAAGTAGGCTTTAAGCTGGAAGAAAAGGAGAGATTCTGGAGTAAGTTAGATGAGGTGATGGAGAGTAATTCCCAGTGGGAGAGAGTAGTGGTGGGGCAGACTTCAACGGTCATGTGGGCGAGGGGCAACAGAGGTGATGAGGAAGTG
The DNA here is from genome assembly GCA_900490495.1 of Danionella dracula. Lineage (NCBI taxonomy): Eukaryota > Metazoa > Chordata > Actinopteri > Cypriniformes > Danionidae > Danionella > Danionella dracula. The sequence continues at coordinate 3,785,137 of UELW01000289.1, read as the reverse complement.
ATGGGCAGGTTTGTGTTAAGGAAAGGAATCCAGAGGACAGATGGTGGTGGACTTTGCCAAGAGGATGGAAATGGTGTAGTTAACACTTATTTCCAGAAGAGGGAGGAACATAGAGTTACCTACAAGAGTGGTGGTAGGAGTAAGCAGGTGGACTACATCCTAAAGTAGACGAGCCAATCTGAGAGAGATCACTGACTGCAAAGTAGTGGTAGGAGAGAGTGTAGCCAGACAGCATCGGATGGTGATGTGTAGGATGTTTCTGGTGGTCAGGAAGAAGAGGGGAGAAAAGATGGAAAATAATTCCAAGTGGTGGAAGTTGAAAAAGGAAGACGGTTGTGAGGAATTCAGACAGAAGCTCAGACAGGCTTTGGGTGGTCAGGAAGAGCTTCCAGAGGACTGGGAAACTACAGCAGAAGTGATCAGGGAGACAGGTAGGAAGTGCTAGGTGTTCAGCAGGAAGGAAAGAAGATAAGGAACATGGTGGTGGAATGAGGAAGTACAGGACATCATCCAGAGGAAGAGGCTAGCTAAAAAGAAGTGGGATATCGAAAGGACTGAAGAAAATAGACAGGACTACAAGGAATCACAGCACAGGGTGAAGAGGGAGGTGGCAAAGACCAAACAGAAGGCATATGATGAGTTGTATGCCAGGTTAGACAAGAGGGAAGGTGAGAAGGAATTGTACAGATTAGCGAGACAGAGATGAGAAGGATGTGCAACAGATAAGGGTGTTTAAAGATAGAGATGGAAGGGTTCTAACAAGTGAGGAGAGTGTACAGAGAAGATGGAAGGAGTATTTTGAGGAGTTGATGAATGAGGAGAATGAGAGGGAAAGAAGGGGGGAGAGGTGAACATTGTAGAGGCAGGAAGTTGAAAAGATTAGAAAGGATGAGGTGAGGAAGGCTTTGAGGAGAATGAAGAGGGAAAGGCTGTTGGTCCAGATGACATCCCTGTGGAGGTGTGGAAGTGTCTAGGAGAGACAGCAGTGGAGTTCCTATCTAGGTTATTCAACAGGATTCTAGAGAGTGAGAAGATGCCTGAGGAATGGAGGAGAAGTGTCCTAGTGCCAATCTTTAAGAACAAGGGTGATGTGCAGAGTTGTAACAACTACAGAAGTATAAAGTTGATGAGCCACACAATGAAAACTCTGGGAAAGAGTAGTGGAAGCTAGGCTAAAGAAGGGAAGTGGATATTTGCGAGAAGGCAGTATGGCTTCATGCCCAGGAAGAGCACTACTGGTGCAATTTTTGCTCTGAGAATGCTAATGGAGAATGTACAGAGATGGTCAGAAGGAGCTGGCACTGCGTCTTTGTGGATTTAGAGAAAGCGTATGACAGGGTGCCGAGAGAGGAGCTATGGGGTCCTGTATGAGGATGTCAGGAAGTGGCAGAGAAGTACGTCCGAGTAGTTCAGGATATGTATGAGAGGAGTATGACAACAGTGAGATGTGCTGTAGGTCAGACGGAGGAGTTCAAGGTGGAGGTGGGACTACATCAAGGATCGACTTTGAGTCCCTTCTTGTTTGCTATGGCGATGGACAGGTTGACAGATGAGGTCAGACAGGAATCTCCATGGACAATGATTTTTACAGATGACATTGTAATCTGTAGTGAGAGTAGAGAGCAGGTGGAGGGACACCTGGAAGGTAGAGGTCTGCTCTAGAAAGAAGAGGAATGAAAGTCAGTCGTAGTAGGACAGAATACATGTGTTTGAACGAGAGGGAGGGAAGTAGAACAGTGAGGTTACAGGGGGCTGAGGTCAAGAAGGTGGAGGAGTTTAGGTAGTTGGGGTCAACAGTCCAGTGCGACGGCGAGTGTGGAAAAGAGGTGAAGAGGCGAGTGCTGGCAGGTTGGAGTGGGTGGAGAAAAGTGTCAGGGGTGTTGCGTGACAGAAGAGTGTCAGCAAGAATCAAAGGAAAGGTGTACAGAACAGTAGTGAGACCAGCTATGATGTATGGGTTAGAGACTGTAGCAGTGAGGAAGAGACACGAGGCAGAGATGGAAGTAGCAGAGATGAGGATGTTGAGGTTCAGTTTAGGAGTGACAAGGATGGACAAGATTAGGAACGAGCACATCAGAGGGACAGCTCAGGTTGGTTGTTTTGGAGACAAAGTCAGAGAAGCCAGATTGAAATGGTTTGGACATGTGTAGAGAAGGGATAGTAGTTATATTGGTAGAAGGATGTTGGAGATGGAGCTGCCAGGCAAGAGGGCAAGAGGGAGGCCAAAGACAAGTTATATGGGTGTGCTGAAGGAGGACATGAAGGTAATTGGTGCAAGAATAGAGGATACTGAGGCCAGAGTTAGGTGGAAAAAGATGATTTGCTGTGGTGACCCCTAAACTGGGAACAGCCAAAAAAAGAAGAAGAATAGTGAAATATATGTTAACCATCTCGCTTTTGGTTATGGTTAAGTATGGTTAAGTAGCTATGGCAGCAACTGGAAACATAAAATTAAATTGCTCTGCTATAAATTAGAGTTGAAAAATAAGCATAATCCAGTTCATACACCATTGATCTTACTATTTTTAAATAAACTTGTTAGCTTTGCGGTATGCATGCACATTGCAGTGTGGTGTAAACACAGCTCATGTATTATTGATTTAGTGATGCACTCTAAAAAACACAACTAAAGAAATTTTGACTGAATGTAAAACTTTTTTTTGACTCAATCAAAAAAATTGAAAGTTTTTTTTTGTTGACTGAATTAATTTTATGTTCTCAGAGGCTGTTGACTGAATTAAAAAAATACTTTCATTCAACCTAAGAAAACGTGTCATTATTTCCCAAACTTTTCTTTTCCACCTGGTCAGTAGAGAAGTTAAGACAAGTCAGTAGAAAAGCTTCTTTCCTAAAATGCATGGAAAAATAAGATGTTTTCATCTAAATGGTGTCTATGTTAAGTTAGTAAACATGCTCTCGAGTCTGACTAATTGTATTTGCATCATAAATAGTCAGAATACAATTCAATGTACGTTTAATAACTGATCGTTGTGGCTGATAGTTCGTGGTATATCGAGTAGTGAGCAGGACTTTTTTTTATTTGCAGACCAAGAACAATGATGTTTCGTTTTATTGCTCCCCTCTCTTCAAGTCTGCCTTCTCCACAAACTGTCTAATTTAATTAAAGGAAAAACCTTTATTTGTGTTGTTACATTTCAATATAATAAAAAAGCGTATAATACAGAAAAATATGTTTATTTATTGAGTACATTTTAAGAAAATAAAATCCAACTGAGTAAAATACTCAGTTTGTTGAACTGTATCAGAGTGATAATTTGAGACAATTAAAAAGTAATTATTGAGTCAATTTTGTGGAGACAAATGTAATTTTTTTGTAAAACTCTTCACTTAATTGTACACCGAGTCAACTAACTTTTGGGTGTGGTATGGGGTGATTTGAATTTTTACTGTCTTTATCAGAGCAAGTAACCGAAGTAAGTAATGCGTCACATGATAACATTGTGAAATTTACATGCAAGAAAATTTCTTCAAAGGAGAGTAAACCACTAGAATTGCACACTCAGTACTCTAGGACTTTTTTTTGAGAAAATAACTGATATTATTTGAAAATATGGTGAAGGAAGGATCATCAGTAAAGTGAAGAATGATGAGAAAATACTAAACCTGAATGTTTGCTGAGCATGAGCTCCTAGATCTTTTCAGAGTATTGTTAAGGACATCTGTTTTAAGTTGTGAGATGGTCAAGTTATGGAGTTAGAAGATGCAATTTGACTTTTATTAAATATTCAGGAAGCCTCACAATGTTTAGAGAAAGTAAACCTTTTAAGAGATTTTATGATTTGCAGGTAGTACTTTTGCTATCAACCTGAGAAGCCATAGCTGGCCTTTAGTAGATTCTGACCGTATGAATGTCAGATCACCTGTCTTGCTAGTTCCAGTATTACTTAATGCTACACGCAATCTAAAAACAAGTGCTGACATTGTGTGCATTGATGCTAACACTCAGAAAACAGCATTCCAAGGGCATTTGGAGGTGACAGCGACTGTTAGCCTGTCAGCAAATATGATATGAATTCAGACTGACAGCCTCTGAAAGGCTTAATGGAGTTTTGCAAGCTAACCATGCAAGCCAACATTCTATTTCCTCCCCCAAAGACGGCTGAGTGATATGACATTGCATTGCTAGCTGAATGAAACAGACTCAATCATTGTTTGGTTACAGAATACATACATCTGAAAGAAGAAAAATGCAGTCGGTAGTTTGATGACATGCACCACTTTAATATGAAGAGGAATGGAGATAACTCAGAAGCCATCTATAATATGATTTTGAATTGAATTGAGTTCCTTGTGTGACCATAAAATAACCTTCATGACACAAAATAGGCTGTAAAATAACACAACTGCTCATATATATTGGATTAAAATGCTACATATTTCAAAACAGAATATATTGTTGGTTCTTAAAAGAGTATGGGAGTATATTTCTGTCTATACCCCTGTGCTTACAATTTTCACTCTGAAGTTGACAAATAATTTCTTTTCTATTGACTGTTAAGTGCAAGATCTGAACAAAAGTCAATTGAAATGTTTCATACCTAACTGTATGTAACATCATTAATGTCCCAGTTTCAAACTGTAGAGTTCCATACTACTTTTTATTGACAATAACAAGTAATCCATTACTCTGGGAGTATGGGGTCCGGTGCCCTTTGCTAAGGGCAGTCCGGTCCCTGTACAACTAGAGCAGGAGCTTGGTTCGCATAGCCGGCACAAAGTCAGACCTGTTCCCAGTGCGCGTTGGCCTCCGGCAGGGCAGCCCTTTATTACCGGTTCTGTTCATAGTTTTTATGGACAGAATCTCTAGGCACAGCCGGGGGCTGGAGGGGGTCCGATTAGGGGGCCTCAGGATTTAATCTATGCTGTTTGCGGACGATGTTGTCCTGTTGGCTTCTTCGGGCCTGGACCTTCAGCGTGCACTGTGGCGGTTTGCAGCCGAGTGTGAAGCGGCTGGGATGAGGATCAGCACCTCCAAGTCTGAGGCCATGGTTCTCGCCCGGAAAAGGGTGGCCTGCCCTCTCCAGGTCAGTGGAGTGCTCCTGCATCAGGTGGAGGAGTTTAAGTATCTCGGGGTCCTGTTCACGAGTGAGGGGAGGCAGGAGCGTGAGATCGACAGACGGATCGGTGCAGCATCTGCAGTGATGCGGTCGCTGTATCGGTCTGTTGTGGTGAAAAGGGAGCTGAGCCGAAAGGCGAAGCTCTCGATTTACCGGTCGATCTACGTCCCTACTCTCACCTATGGTCATGAGCTCTGGGTCATGACCGAAAGGACAAGATCCCGGATACAAGCGGCCGAAATGTGTTTCCTCCGCCGGGTGGTTGGGCGCTCCCTTAGAGATAGGGTGAGAAGGTCGCGTTTTGAAAATGGACAGGCCTCCAGTATAATGTTATGGTATGTGCATTGATAAATTGTGAAGCTTTTCTGGATATGTTGAAAGGAAAGGCCGTGGAGGCTAGGGAATTTACAAATTTTAATTTAAAACAGGAAGTTGTTATAGCTCAACCATACAATGTCCGATGGGTCCTAACTTTATCAGACTCTCTTGAATCCAAGTCTGAGCACATTCATATTACAAAGCACATAATCAGTCATAGCGGCACCTATTTCATCTAAATTTCTAAAAAAAAAAAAGGTTCTAGTGACGGTTTAAGGATCAAAGATTTTCTTGATTAATGAGTAGTTATGGTGTGTAGCACAACAAATTAATCATGAGGATAAGAGCACTGAAAGGTGTGAGAACCCTTGCAGAATCGCTGAATCACTAATTGCAGAATCGTTGCTTACAGTTGTAATTTGTCTTTTATTTCTTTGTATTGGGCCCAAATATTTTTTTTACAATAACTTTATTTCTCAATTTAAATGTTTTGCAACATTTTAACTACATTGCAACTGTTGTGTTACTCAGCATGCAGTTCGGGGCAAATGCTGTGGCAGGTTTTCCAAGGGTGTTATTATCAATCCCACTGTCTTTTTCAGATCAGGTATACTGTGATTTGACTTGTTTCAAATCCAATTTGTGAAATTCCCTGGCCTTCACAGCCCCGCCCTTTATTGTATCCAGAAAGTTTTTGCAATTTAGAATACCATAAGTTTCTACTGGATGAGTTTTGTTATGAACCAGTAAAATCTCTTGTTACTCAGTATGCTTATATAGATACAGAAAATTGAAGAGTAAAAATTGTTAATTCGTTACATAAGTAAAATGTTACAGTGATATACACTAAATTTGAAAAATAAAGAGTGATTGGAATGGACACATCCTTTCAAAACCTGCCACAAAACATCCGCTCCAAAGGTTTTCAGTTTAAACAATTATTATAAATAGTTTTATATTATTGAGGAAGACTTTCTACAGCAAATTTTATTTTATTATTATTTTGATAATTATATATCTGTAAATATAAGACTTTAATGACTAAAGAAATGTTTAATGAAGAAAAAAAATAAATGTGTTATCTTGTTAGGCCTTCTTGTTGCTAGAAAAAATATTACTGAATTAATATATGGGCCTGATGAAAAATGTTTTTCGTTCTAGAGGATTTTTCCCCCTTTCTTCATGCCTCTTCCTGAAATAGTATGCATACCCAAGGCGTGGCGTTGTGTCTACATGTGCTGCAAAATTCATGGGAAAATACCATACACTCATGCTGTCTGACAAGAGGTGCTCCGCTTTTGCTCCAATCGATTGGAGGGTGCCAGCCAGCGCTCTGTATATGATTGGTCAAAGCCGCTGTCTGTCAGTTTTCAAGCGATTTCTGGCTTTTCACTTCCTTGCCGCTGTGTGTGTTTTGAAGGAGAAATGGGTTCAGATTTCTTGGTGAGGACGGAAGTGGGAAGTAAATAATTTAAATGTCACTGATATTTGTAAATATATAGGATTCCGACTATTTCTCTATCCTTGCTTCGGTAACAAATCCACAACCTTCGGAATTCGTAAGAATGAAGTTTGTATCTTGTCAAGTGTCCAACTGTTGTCTTTGTTGAGCAGTAACGTTAGCACCGCGACTGGGACATCCGCGATAAAGTAGAGAAAAATAGTTCCGTCAAATGACTTGTATGATATATTTACGATTTAGTGTTTTACCGTTTTCAGATTAATTGCTAGCTGCTTAGACATGCCAGCATGCTGTATCACCCTGCTGTGTTGGAACAAAGGAAACGTTAAGTTGACAGACAGAGATCAATGTTTAACGTTATATTATCAGTAGCGCATTTTTCCAAAGCGGAACCTCTGGACTTGATACCCCAAAGCGGTCATTGATGTTGCTAGAGTTAAAAAACCTAACGCTAAAAGATGGCTTCGATTCGAGGTAAAGCTGGGCTGAATTTTGACAGTAGTTCAGCTCGGGATAGCGGCAGGACAGAGGCTGGTCCCTCTTTAACCGCAGGGGCCGCGTCCCTGACCACCAACCGGACCTACACACTAGACGACCTGGACACCATTGCTACTGTTGGTGAGTGCTCTTTATTGCAATAAACTAAAACAGATCTTAAGCGACGCGTATATTCTTTTATAGTACATGTTAAAATGCGTGCATCCTATCCAAAACATCGATTAGCAAAATGTCTCAATTGTTTTAGGTCTTTATATTTTTTGGTAGTGAATCTTGAACCAGATGACCTAGTACATAATTCCCAAACCAGTTCTGGGAAGCTTTAACCAGTTAGATTTACAGCTGTATATCATGTTGCACTGGAAATACCCTGGGTAATGACTGCAGTAATTTGCTTCTGCACTCATGCTTTAAAGATCAAGACCTTAAACGCTTAATTTTACTAAAACTAACCTTGTAATAGTTACACAAATCTTAAACCTCACACTTGAGCATCCAAAAACACACACATGACACATTACTGAAGTTTGATTCGACCAAAACAATGCTCAAAGGCTCTATGTTTAAAAACTGCTTACTAGCTAATAATAATAATAATAATAATAAACTAAATGCTAACCAATGCCAGCTAGAGCTATTGAAATCACAAACAGCACCATTTACAATAAATTATAAATCATGGTCCAGTGTTTGGTCTAAATGAAAGATATCAGTCAAAAAAGACAAACCCTTAGATGGGATACCCTGTCCATCAATGCTGCTACCTGTGAACTTTATCGTTCATTTAAAGTATTAGATAGTTTTATAGCTATTCTATGGAAACCTTTAAAACCAGAGTTTGCCAAAGTAAACTGAATATTCCCCCAATATTAAGAAGGCTGTACACAGACTCTAGATTTGTCTAAAATGGACTGATTCATTGCAATTTAGTCGGTTATAAAAGACAGGTTGTGTACAACTTCTGCGAAAAGCAGTAGACAAAAAATATTGGAGATTTCTTACTATGCCCAATGAGAATCTGAATTTTGCATATTATCCACACTTTTCAATGCTATGATGCAATGGATGTGCAATTCCAGATGGTTTGAGGCACAACGGATGTAGGTGTTTCACACAATTGTGAACACCTTATTTTCAAACTCACTTAATGCTTCTTGTAATGCTACAATTAGACTTTTAGCTAGAGCTGCTGCATTGTGCTAGAAATGATAATCACAATGAGTTGTTAATAATTGACATCATGATATAGTGCAATAAAAATGTTTACGTTATAATGTTTCTCTATTACCAGAAAATGTAAGGAAATAAAGATGATGGCCTAATATGTGATGATATAGAGCGGTCCTTTAACAAGTGTTAACACCTGCCTAAAATAAGGCCTCTCCAAGCTCTCTTAACAGCGACACATTGGGATTATTGATATAAATTACTTCAATAAGAAAGATTTTTTTTTTCTTAGCAAAATATTAATTTGACTTTTTACACTCTTCTCAACAGTACAGTGCTTTGGTTCTTACTGCCAGAACTATAACATGCTAACAATTGCTAGTCCTAGCCTGTCTCTCTGAACAGCACTAACTTGTTTAATTCATAGAGTTTATCTGAGTAGGAAGTATTCAGGTATACATCACATAACTTTAGCCTAGACTGAAGAGAACTCCATCTTGGTGCGGTGGTTTGTTTACCTGTGTGCGGGCTTTATCAATTTTCTGATCAACTTTTTTTTGTTCAATAAACTAAAACTGAACAACAGATATTCTAGATATGTCTTTCTATTGACACTGGTGTAACAAATAGAAGGGGAAATCTCAAAATTAGTGCCATTATCACATAAAAACTCTCAAAACGGTGGTTTTGGTGGTGCACTTTGATTACGCTAAAAGAAGTAGCATAATAAAATTGTTTACTCTTGATTATTTATTTTATTGATTGTTAAGACCCAAATCGTGGTAATAAAATTAGATTAATTGCATATTTCTACTAATAATAATAAAAAAATCAAAACATACTACATACAACTCCATTTCAGATTCTACTACTCTAAGTGAGCTACACAAGCACACTGCTTATTTAATAACATTAAACTACAACAATATTCTATTAATATTGCTTACACACTCACCTGGCTGACACTCAGAACTGACCAACCTCAGATAATTGATGAAGTTCTAAGGTTGAAACAGTTCTTTGTAGGCTGGCGAGATAATTTCCATTTATAAAAGGCGCTATCCTTAACTGGTGAGCTTCAGAGGTGAGAGAAGCTTTCTGATTGGTCTATGTAGCTTCAGGGTTGTGGACCCATCTGACAGCTGCTTCGACTGTGAGTAGTTTTGACTTTGCATAAATCTCAAAATTGTATCTCGGAGATCTAGAAAGAGCAGGAGCACTTTGCCGCACGATAGCCACGATAGCTAGGAGCACACTTCCTTGCGCAGCAGGAGAATTTGGTGCGATTCATCCTCACACCGCTGCACAAGTAAACTCTGGTTGGTAGTATGAGCTTTGTTGAAGTTTACGAATAGTTTACGAACTGTTGGCGGTGTGTCACTAAGGTCTCTGGACAGTGTTTTACTGGTGAGTGTTTGGTGATGGATCATACAGTGGAAGACTACACAGTGTGGGTTTGAGAGTAAACAAGGTCATCTGTGCACACGCACAGAGTATAAACTGCTCACTCAGAATACATTTTTCTACACGAGAAGAACATTTCATTCACGAAACGCAGCTCCCATGCATGCAAATTTACTTTTTCCACTCAGAATTGTGACGTTATAAAACCGCATATTTTTCTACTTAAATATGTATCTGCTTCCCCCTTGTGAACTCTGGCGCCCCTCTAAGGTAGGGAACCACTGCTCTACTAGATTGACTTGGAAAAACTAGACTTTTTTTTTTACCACCCATGCTCGTGGGGACGTCATTATTTATTGTAAATGGTATTAGAAAAACTCTTTTAAAAAATGACCAGGTAGGTGTGGACATGGCCAGAGACTTAAATGTAAAAGTAAAAAAGTAGGAAAACTTTAGTAAACAAACTGCTGAGTATCATTAAACAGCGCTGAAATGTATGCCCATGCGGCTTGGTTTTCAAAAGAATGCTTTAATAAATAAAACACCAGGAAGTTTTTTGATGGGGGAGGTGTCATAACAAGAGTGTCATTCGAATTCTCAAAAACCTGTTTCACAACAAAAACAAACCACTGAACCCAGTGAACATGTCTCTTGTATAAACTTGTTCTGATGTTTGCTATGACTAACAAAACAAAGGTTTGATAACACATGATTAAATGGAAATTCAACACAATGGCATTTTCACTATTATCCGCAATACCAATCATTATCTTTCTCAAATTTCTCATACTTCGTGTCCTGGCTAGCACTATAACCTTGTTGGGTGTAGTGACTTATTCTAGGAATGCTCTCAAAGTCTTATCTTCATGCTCAGCCTAACCTCATCTACATCAGGTACATTGATGGATCAAAAGTTCCAGTAATAATGAAAAAGTGAGTGTTGGCCTGACTGTAATGTTAGTATTTTAATGAGCATTAATTGAAGTTTAGATATTGTAACTGTTGTCATGTTGTGGATAAAAGTGTATTTGAACTGTCCATTCCTTTTAGTCACTAAATAATCATTGCCTTCTGTGTCACATATTTGATAGTGTGTACAAAAAATAAAATTTCTCACCTTGGATCTGCATGCACTGAACAATCAGATTTATGGGTAGGCAACACTTTGGTATTCTGATTAGATGTTTTAGGAATGTAGGCTTGAGTTTGAGATGTGTTTAAATTGTTACTTCATTGTTTAGGATAATTGCAGAAAATGAATGATCATGCTTTTTGTTATGTTGACCATGACTTTGTGAAATGATACAAAAGATAAATGTTGCTCATATGAACAGATTTCATTATTTAGCTAAATTAATCATAGTGCGAAATCAAGTCAAATTAAAGGAATAGTTGATCAAATTTAAATGCACAATTATAGGCTAATCTACATTTGGCTTTTCAACACTGGATGACACTATTCATTATATTGCATTATTGGAATAAAATATATCATTTTAAATTATAGTTTGCATTTGGACTGTTTACATGTATCTTAGAATTATTTTCATCTTAGTTTGAAGAATTTTGTTTCAGGAATAAATAGTATATTTTGAAGTTGCGCCTGGACTTAATTACAAAGTTATTGAATGAGAACCTTGTGTTCACTTCCATAAGTCATCAGTAGGCTAGAACGCTTTGTTCAACCATAAATAAGCAAAAGTAAGTACTTTTTATCTTCACCACCTCATCATTAATTTCTCTCTGGTATTTTCTCTATTCTATATTATTCAGGACTAAGATTTATCACATTTGTATTTGGTATTTTTCATATTTCTTTTTTTATCCTGCTAAATGATACAATGGGTGTTCTATGCTACATTACTTTTCCTCTGTGTTAAAAAGTAACACAATGAGCATATTTATAGCATAGTTTTTTTGTGGTTCGTCTTCAATGTCCTTCAAGACCTCGCTGTCTTAACTCATTTACAACTCCAACACATTTTAATTAGTTTCATTACACATCATTTCTTCTTCCACATTCAGTGAATTTAATTTAAAAGTGCTAATGTTCGCAGGTGGAACAAAATCCTGTAGTGTCAAACTACTTAAAAAAAGTTCCTCTATTGCATAGTGAATTATATGGCAATAACGTGTCGCATTTGTTCTGTGCAGTGAGTCTTTTCTTACTCTCTTTAGTGCATGTTATTTCAGGTAGAAACTGAGAGGATTAGCTCTGCCACTACAGAACAACAGCGAGATTAATCTTCCAGCTTTTTAATATCTTTTTGCCGTGTATAATTTCAATTAGGCACCATTGTAACGGTTCCAAAAATAATATGTTTTATTAATTACATCCAAAAAACTTATTTCAGTTGGCATTAAATAAAAACTGTATTTTAAGTAATTGTACCTTACAGCCAACCCTGAAAAATGGAGATATATCTAAGAAAAATTACACAAGTATCTGAAATATAGTGATTAGACTTGATATTATTATTATTATTATTATTACAACAGGGACCTGTACCATGATTGTGACTGAACAAACTCTGTATTACTGAATTGGTTTTGACTTGACAAATCCTAACTGTTTCAATCAGGCTTAATCGGTACCATGAAGCAGCTCATCAACTTTCTTTTTTCGAGTCAGCCTTTGATCCTGAAGCTATGATTAGTTCATGGGTGGGTGCACGTAAAGGACTGACGTGGGCACTGAATAACCAATCACAATGAACATGGATATAGCCAAATAATTTTTTTCTCTGTGGAGGAGGAGCAAGAGATTGAAGTTTGAAAATACTAGTAGTGATGTAGTAAAACTATGGCTGCTGCCAAAGCTCACATTTTGCATGTGCAGTTGAAGAAGCTTGCAAATATAAGCTATTTCGTGCAAATACGAGTTGGGGAATAACTTAAGGGATTTTGTCTGTCTCTACAAACTTGTCTCGAGACTTTTGACAAAAAAAAGTGAAGCAAATGTTACCAACGCTAGTGTTGCATCACTTAAATGCAATGTTCAAAGGTAGAGGAAAAATGTGGATTTTAAGTTGATCTGACAACCTGTCATCTTACGAGTTCTAGTATGGCCACAAACGGCATACTGCACTTTTAAAGGTTTTTTTTTTTTATTTGGTTTTAGATGCTATACACAAAAAAATTACAATGTAAAAAATACAACATTATTTCAAGTATTTCTTTCATGCAAATACGAGTTGAAGAATGCTAAGGGATTTTGTCTGTCTCTAAAAACCAATGCAAGCCAATGCTACAGACGCTGGTGTTGCATCATTTAAAGTCCACATTTTTCCTGTCCCATTGAACATTGTATGAATGTTGATCTGACAACCTGTCATCTTACGAGTTCTAGTTTTGGCCACAAACTGCTTACTGCACTTTTAAAGTTTTTATTGTTTTGTTTTGTTTTAGATGCTATACACAAAAAAATTACACTGTAAAAAATGCAACATTGTTTCAAGTATTACTTTCTTGTAAATACAAAGGATTGTGAATGTTTTAAATAAATAACGTAATACACAGACATGCAGAATGCTAATTTAAACACGATCATTAAAATCATTAATTTGAACAAATTAATTTTTTCATGTATGGAAACCTGTTGAAAAACCTTAACATTTACAAAAGTAGAGCAAGTTGGATTTGTTGTACAAATTCATTCAGCTGGACACATGGTGTTGTAGTGGCCAGAAATAATATTTAAAACAATGATTTTGAACAAATATCTGTGTTAATCTCTCTAAAAGAGTTATCTGTTTGTGAGGGTCTTGCTGGATTCTTGCAGGAAACCCATAGCAATCCAGACAAGGCTATCATTAATGAGGTTCCCATTCCTGATCTGTTCAAAGGATTTATTAACTTCACACTGTACGATTAAAGATAGAGTATGCCATCTTTAGGGCGGAATGTTGATGTTTAAAATAATGCAAAGAAAGCTGCTCCTAGACCCATACAACCTTGCCAGTATTTTGAAAAGTTGAAGTCAGCAGGGGTTCTGAGTATATGGATCAGAGATCTTGTGGGACTTCATAATGGAAAAAGTCCTTTGAATCAAATCATCCTGGGGGAGAAGTATATGGGTGAAATTTCAATCAGATTATATTATTATATTTATGGGAACTCATTGCTTATATAGATATATTTATCTTTGACTTTCAGCCTGTAATGTTGTGTTGACTAAAGTTTTTTGATTAGGTTTAAATTGTTGTTTTCACCATTTATTCATGTGCTGTTCTAAGGTTTCTAATGAGAAATGTTTTAATATTTTTAGTTTATGCATGTCACTGTGCACGAACTATAATAAATAACTAAAACTAAATAATTTTTTTAACATTGGCATTAAAATAATGAACATCACATTTGTTATATTTTTGCATTAAAAAAAAATTATATTGGCTCTGTCCCATCATTTTTAGTCGTCTCCTAGTAATTAACTTTTTTTTTTATTAGTTTGAGTGAAGGCTTCTTCTATTTATAATCCAAGTGTGATTATCATATTTTAAGTTGAAAGAGTGTGGTTAGTATCTCAAATGTTAATTGGTTAATGATATTTGGCTGTAGACTGCAGCATTTTACCTTTTATAGGTAGTTTGTAACATAAGAATTTCTGCAGAGTAGTGCAGAAGTGCAGTTCACCATGTTACAGGCAGAATACATGATCTAATAACATCATAAATCCTGTCTCCTCTTCTCAGACAGAATGTCCTTTGTTTTGTTTTGTACTTGTGAACCATTGAGTGGTCTCTGAACAAAGATTCCCTGTGTGAGATGAATGTGTTAAATGCCAACATTCCAAGTCAGTTAATTCACCGGTAGTGTAGTGTAGCTCATAAGCAAAAAAATGTGACAACATGGAAGCATGCTGTCTAAAGTTTGACTGTTACTAATGCCGAAAAAGGCTTAACCTTTCAAAATGTTGTTCTCTGTACTACTGTCATTCTTCAAGGCAGAGAAGTGATAATTAATGTTAAATGATGTAAAATAAATGACTGAAGAATGAGTCAAAGAATAAAACAGGTTTGTAGGGAATGCCAACGTCACAAGAGAATCCATTTTACTCTACTTGTCACCACTCAAGTTGTCAATAAACTGTAGAACCCCATCCATATGGTTCACCTGTCTTATAATCTATTTCTAATGCATATTAAAGCTTTTACATCCCTGGTCCAATTGTACTGTAGCCAATCAGCGCTATATGAATTTATTATAATAAAGTTATGGTGTTATCACCTAGTGGCCTGTTTGTTTTAGTGATTTCAAATGTCATCATTGGCTTCCAGAAATCACACACTCCACTTTTAAAAAGCCACTGCTTGTTTGTGTCTGGGAACATATTTTAATCTCTTTTCTGCTGTGTGACTGACAGCATTAGTACCAAAACAATTCAAAACTGATTTTGTTGTTACTTTGTCTGTCTGTGAAATTGTGTAAATAAAAACACTTTTTTTTTGTATCTTTTTTTGTAAAGTTAGACCAGTTTTTTGTTTCACGAAGTGCACTAGCAGAAATTAGCCTTGGTAACGCAAGCAGAAATTGGTATGCTTAAACACATACCAAGTGAGCTGTTTGTAGGAGGGTTTCAGATTCGGTAAAAAATTTAAGTCCAAAGACATCCTCCAAAAGTGAGATGAAGAGAGTGGTGAAGGTTTTTTTTTTTTTTGCTGTTGCCTGATACTGGGCAAGCTGATGCCTTATAAGGGTGGAACTCCAGATAAATAGAGAGACCGCCCTGCGCTAATTAACTGAAAGAGCTATTCCCGAAACGTTGTTTGTAAATATCACTTTGTAAATATCAACTCGTGTGTTCAAAACATAATTATAACAACACGACTAAAGTAAAATTCTACAATATTTGCTTGAATTTTGAATAATGAGTTCTGAACCAATGTAAACAGTACATCAGCAAAAGAAAACTATCAAGTAAATTAACAGTGCCATTTCTAACTACAAGTTCTAAAAGTCTTCCCAATCCGTTCGGTGTCTGTCAGAAAGGTTGGATTAAATAACTGGATCTGGATGGATTAGAATTTTTGGCAAAAAAAAAAAAAATGGTCAATGTCTTACTTATTTGAGTAATTATCTGTGTATATAACATTGTGTGATTAAACAATAGAGCCTCAGTTATTCTCAAGGATGGTGTCATGGCAATGTATTTAAAAAAATATTTGAAACCTTGATTTAAAGATAAAATACAATCCTATAATGTAGATTCAAAATAGTCTAAAAAAGATCAACCCTTAAGACAAAGATTCAACCCTAAAAAACTTTCAACACTTACATATTTTACTATTGAAGGATATATATATATATATATATATATATATAGATAGATAGATAGATAGATAGATAGATAGATAGATAGATAGATAGATATAGATGCTTCTGAATTAGGTGTAAAAAAAGCACATGCCACTCTACACTATCTCAAGGCTTGTTCATGCACTCCATGCCCTTTAAACCTAAATAACTGGCACTCAACAACTGTGGTGTTCCGCCTCATGACCCGAGTGCTAATGCTACCCGCAGAGAAAGACGAATCCAGAAGTACACATCTCTATCAGACTTTTACCTAAGGTTATGTTTGTTTTATCATCTAAAAATAGCTACACATTTATTTTGAGGGTCAGTTTGAGAGCATTAAATTGGATGAAAGAGTCCAAATAGGCCGGGGATTTGTCGCCTTCAGCTATTGACCTGTCAGATGGCTGACGGTGTCCCGTCGAGGCTAAGTAGCCTGTAATTTGGAGGTTGGTTAAAGGTGCACTGCTCTTTCAGCTTGAGAGCTCCTCCATCACCATTGATCAAATGCGTAGAGCATAAGATCTATTACACACTGAAATCCATGTCCTCATACAGTACATAGAAAAGATGCCTTTGTGGCATCTTGAAGAGTTTTACTCGCCACTCAAAGTGCCTTTCAGCAGTGCAGGCCAAACAAAAACATGTTTCTCTGTGTAACTTGAATGAGGATAATAAGTAGCTCAAGTGTTTGTGTGTACTGTTAAGCCGTTGTTAACATGCTCAGATTTGTTCAAATGAGTGTTCTATGTTATGTGGTTGCAGGTACTGGAACATTTGGAAGAGTTTTTCTTGTAAAGGATAAAAAGACGAGAGGTTTTTTTGCTCTGAAGGCCATGAAGATCCCTGATGTTATTCGTCTAAAGCAAGAGCAACATGTACATAATGAAAAGGAAGTTCTGTTGGAGGTGAACCATCCTTTCCTTGTCAGACTGTGAGTGAACATTAACAATTTTACTCTGATTACTTGAGTACCTTTGTGATGATGCTTACACAAGGGATGCGGTAGCCATGAGGGGTTAGTTATTTTTCATTGGAAGAAATGCATCGCATACGAACAATGCATGCACACCAAATAAGGTACAACTTCTACAAGCACACTGCTATGCAGCGACCACCACTAGACCTAAAGAAAATATTTTTGTTATTGCTAGAAGTTTTACATTTCCAAGTCTTCAGGCTTTCCATGGTCTTTAAAAAAGTCTAAATTTAAAGTCCAATTCTTAGACCTTTTTGTCTTAAATTTACTATAGTGGGTCTTAATTATGTGTCACAGATGTTATTTTTCTGATGTCCATGTAAAGCTCCTTTGATATGTGTTTTTGTACTGTTGCTTGGGGTTGCTAAAGATGAAATGCTCCTAAATGCTGAAACATAAGTCATGGCTAGGTTTGACGTAGTTTAATGTTTTTGAGGATTTACAAAATGATTCTTAAAGTGGCATTTAGTTTGAGAAATAGGCTCATTTACACTCAAAATGGTATAAATGATGTTTAGGGTTGAAAAAATTTGAGAAAACAGTCATGAACACTCATAAACAGTGTTGGACACGTTCCTTTAAAAAAAGTAATTGGTTATAGTTACTAGCTATTTTTTGCAAATAATAACTGAGTTAGTAGCTGAGTTACAATATTACAATTACATTTCTGACTTGAATATCAACCTACTGAGGTTTTACTGTGTGTTTGTCCTTGTGTTCCCACTACTGTTCTGCAAGTTGGTCAATCAAAGTTGTTTTTAATATGTGCTTTAGAAATAAATTGTCATAAAAGTAACTAATTACCAGGGCAAGTAATTTTTGCATTACTTAAATTTGTCAAATACAATAAAGAAATAAATACAGCAAAGAAAAACTGTCATACTTGACATAGCATTATATATTTATTATCATATAAAACACAATAACTGGTTTCGAAATGCGAAGGTTTATCGCACAGAATCTGTCAATAACTTGGTCTATAAACAAACAATCCTTCTTAAGAAATTTACCAAAATAAACAAATAATAACAATAAAATGTTCATCAATAAAAATTAAGATTTACTTGCTTGGGTTTCGTGGCTTTATCTCCTCCTGTTAGCAGAGCAAACATTACCATCTGTGTTCTTAGCCACTAAAATTTTGGTGGCGCTGTGTAATAATGTTAAGTGCTTAATTATGAGTTACTAGTCACCGATGCAGAAACACAAAAAATAGTGCTTATACTTCCAGTTAGCAGAAGCTAACTTTAAAATGGTTTGTTATGGTTTCGCCCTGGGTCTTGAACGCGAATGACTGTTCCTGTCGTGTGATTGTGTGTTATGACCCATCCTACCCTGCCACTGATTGGCAAACCATTGACTGGAAGAAGGGGATTATTGGTTGACAGTGACACCACGTTCACAAACACCACAGAGAGGTGTGCTGGTTGAGATAAAATATAGGCTGCTCTGGTAACGAGAAATGTATTGACAATAGCAGTAACAGCGGCTTAACAGGGAAAACAGTTATTGGTTTGATTATGTTTTTTTTATAGATCAGAAAATCAGAAACCCTGATTTTCTAGGAGATTTTAAAGACTATAGGGTTGTCAGGACAGCTAACAGAAGACTGGTAGATGGAGAAGATTGATTGCTGTATAATGTATAGCAGAAGTTGTTTATGCCTCCAGAAAGTGACCAAATCATTCTGGGTTTGTTCATAGAACCAAACACTCTATTTGGGTAATTCAACATGTTATGCTGGTAGTATGCAAACTTTAGTTCAACCACAGCAAATACTAACATAGCATTGTTTATCACAGTCATAACTACTACTGCCTCTAAATATAGTATCCTTTTATGAAAAGTGGAGTTTACAATAAAGTGCCCTCTTATCAGAACAAGGGCAACTGCTACTCACAATGCTTTTTTAGGCCACAGACAATTGCATGATTTTAATCTTGAACTATATTGCTTACCCTTGTAAAAAATTAAACTAAAACATTTGTTACAATTAACCAAGATAAACAATAAAGTGTCCCCTGACTAAAGCATAATATTCATACTTTTATTGTTTACTTCAGATTATTATTATTTTTTGTTTCCTGGAGTTGAATCTAACTAATCAAAAAGTCAGTTAGGAATCAATGGTGTAAAAGCATTCTTAATTCATATTCATCACTATTTTGTGTTCTGCATACTTACTGGGATATTGTTATGTAGGAGAAACAATTTGTCCAGGAATGCACAATAAAGCTATCATTTATGTTATTGATTGGCCAGCTTGCACAATTTATTAAAGGTGTTATTACAGGATTTCAATAGAATTTTAAAAATTACAGTTTTTTTGAGAAACAGGAACAAAAAATATCCCGCTAATGTGAATCACATTGATTGAGTACAAGGGTGCATACATAAATGTTCCTCAATACTGTACAGTTCATATGAAGCACAGATAAACTGCTTTGTAATGGAACAGTTTGTGTTTTTACATGAGAAACCTGACAGATACAAAACAAAATGAAATGTAGTATATTATTAGCAGCGCTGTACATGAGAAAAAAAATCTATGGCATAATAAAACGCATTACCTAAATGGGAATGTTAAATACTGGGAACACAAAACAAGACATGCTTTTCTTGTTTAATCAATGAATCATTTTTATCTTATTTGAATCGTGTACAAATCTAATTGACTTAATTAATATTAAGTTGCATAAGAAAAACAAGCTTTCTTATGCTTCATAATGTTTTATGTAAAATTGCTTTATATCTAGTCCATTTCCCACAAACACAAGGCAATGAATATTTGAACAACTTAATGGACATGGAAATATTCCTGTGACCTCTCAGGTTCTGGACGCACCATGACGATCGTTTCCTCTACATGCTGATGGAATATGTAAATGGGGGTGAGCTCTTCAGCTATTTACGGAGTAGAGGACGTTTCAGCAACAGTATGGGAATGTTTTATTCAGCTGAAATCGTTTGTGCCATTGAATACCTGCACTCCAAAGAAATCGTCTACAGAGACCTCAAACCAGAAAATATTCTGTTGGACAGTGAAGGCCACATTCGACTGACTGATTTTGGGTTTGCTAAAAAGCTCTCTGAAAGGTATGTGATTCGTTATCTACTAAAATAATGAATCTCCTTGATCATGTTCAATTTGTTGCCTTTATCTAACGTGTTATTTTGTTAAAGACTGGGCTCTTTTAATGACAACTTATGGCAAATATGTCATAAGAATTCCTAGAATTTCTATTTGTTTTTATTTATTTGAAATTCAGTTTTTTTCTTGTCTATGGTGGCTATTAATTGTAGTTTTCTCTCAAGTACTTGACTAAATGTTAAACCTAGTCTGTGTGCACTGCTATTGATTCTCCAACATTGATTATCCAGGATCTAATATGCTGGATTTATAATCTTCAGTACTATAAATACATATGCCAATATATTGAGGATAGCTTCACTCTCGTTTGTTGTCTCAAAAAACCTCATTGATTTATTCACTCCCAAATTGTCTTGTGAGGAAATCCAATAGCTGATTTCACACTTTTTGTTTGTGCTGTTGATATCTTCAAATTAAAAATGACTTTGCACTCGTGTAATTTCCTAAATGAAGTAAATACTTTGTTCATGGCTTCATTTTTAATAACTTATAATATCCCTATCACAGGTATTTTGAAAAATCTTCAGTACATCATGTTCTTTTCCACTGTTTTAAAGTTTAGATTAAAATATCCTGCTGTAATCTTAACGCTACCATGTACATTTTCATGCACAAAAAACCTCATCTAAATACCAAAAATCTTTTAATTGTCATTCATTGGGTGGTTTAATTTGTTCATATCATTCTGTATTACAGTCCTTTCCAGAGCAAGTAATGATGTGGAATAGTAATGGTTAGCTATTCAGCTTTCTGTCTTCAGAGCAACTATAATCTGGCTGACGGGTAACTGACCCACATTTAGGAAGATGGCCTATTTGCCTCCAGTCCAACAGTGAAGACAACTGCACCTCAGAGCTGTAGCTTTGTTTTTGCTCTGCTGACAAGTCTGCACAGTTTTTTGTGGGGCAAATAGGCCATCTGGTGGACATTTTGTAAAGGACAACTTCCTGAGAAAGGGCTATTTAATTTGCCTTTTGTGTTTGATAGGACTATAAATCAGGTTGTAGATCAGTCATCAGCTTTCTATTTTCCTGTTGCCGCTATTGGGGTATTTATTTATTGTGTTTCTTTTATCTTGTCAGAGTGTCTGGTGTTGATAGCATATATTATAGTGTCAGGGTTCGTGATTTATTGCAGGGCTCTTATTCTGGTCATGTTGTGGAGACCTTTCATAAAAGGGGTATAAAAGGAGAAATGCTACCATTGGCACAACATTGTTTATATAACAAATGTTTTTTTTGTAAGTATGGAATATATACATGTAGAAATTGTAAATTGTAAAGGTCAAATTAGCTTTATATAAAACTGTCAACTAGTGGAACCACAGAAACACAGCCATTAAGTGAGACTTCAGGTGTGGTTATCTTAATAAGAGGATCAGTTTCCATTACTATGCAGTCTGATGTAATTAGTGTTAACATAAATCATGAGAGGCAGCAGTGAATCGCATGACTCCAATCCATTGTCCCCTTTGTTGGAATGTTGTCGTAAACTGACACTGAAAGCTGACACAAGAGAGACTTATTCTCTCAATTACATAGATTAGAGGCAGCTGACCGGGTATGGAGAACTCTTCTTTAAAGTTGTAGTCACCTTCCAACAAAAAAAGTTTCCTATAATGTCAGCCACAACTTTAAAGAAAAGTTTCCTATTATGCCACCGAAATGATTTAAATGAATTCAATGAATAGATGATGGGCCCAAAATTTATCCCTGAGGTACCCCTATTTAATGAATGCTTTTGACAAAGACATTTTAAGCTTTAAATATTCTCTTATTACTTTAAGATTGCTTTTAGAGTAACTAATTGTCTGTAGGTGAAAAGAAAACTAAATTTTTTTGTTTATACGCTATAAAAAATGTTTTGCTTATTTTAACGGCTTTTCCCAATGCTTTAGCTGTAATAGAAATGTATTATTTTTTTTTTTTTGCTGATTGATCTTACTATTGCCAAAAATCATTCTCTCTAATAATGACTTAACTTCAAGATGAGCATGTAAATTTGATCTACTCAATTTATCACAAAACAAAATCTATTACTTTTATAGATACTTCATCCTTTTTAAAGAAGTACTGGTTGGGCCGGGTCCTGCTAGAACCAAATCTTAGTCATGGAGCAGGAGCTATCACAATCAAGATAAAGTACTATTGGGCTAGGAGCACATTTGTTTTGGTGACTTTAAACCTCAACACTAGCTCTAAGAATTCAGGTATCACACCTTTAAGTCCAATTAAGTCCTAATGGATCATTTCAACTAGCCTGTCCATCATGCATAATCACCTCTCTGCCTGTGGATGTAACCTCTCACCAGCTAGACCCAAAGACAAACATACAGTAATATCACCAGCCGAGTGGGAAACAAGTAGGGTAGTTGCGAGGACAATCTTAGTGGGCTACTGAGTGAACTTTTTTACATGCATCTTTCTTTCAAATATCCACTCCTTGGAGAATCAAATGGACTGCCTATAACTTGAATCAAAAACACTAGGACAGATTATGTGTTAATTTTTGAATGATTCATGACCCACACTCAATGCTAGCTTGTAGTAACATAGTGGACAAATGATGTCCCCTTTTAAATATGCATTCACCAAATTAAGTTTTTTTTCCCTGTTTAGTTTTAGGGTTTGTCTGCTCTTTTGGTCCCTGTCCATAACTAATTTAATGTAAATGCAGAGGTACCACCCAAACAGTTGGCAGTAGTCCATCACAGGTTCCATTTTAAAATATCTTTATGTACTCTAGTTGCATGTATGAATATGTACTACACTCATATTTTATTTTATCAATTTCTATTATGAATACACAGGCTAACAGTTTTACAATTCTCTTACAAATCCCTTTTTCACACAAGGAAGCAAAGAACAGTCACTTGCTTGAAGGACAGGTCAAAAGATAGATTTATTGACTTGGCCAATGCCCCCAAACAAACCCATTTGTCATTTCACCCCTTCCAGCTGCTACTCCTTCATGTAATCAGAAACCCTTCACTACAAACACAAACATAGTGAAGTGGGCTTTCACCCTGTATCACTTGATATATAGTTACGGTTATAGTATCCATGGCTTGAAGGGGATATACTGTCTATTGCTTACACCAGCAAATGCAATACAGTGCATAGAGCCTGCTGTCACAAGGTGCACTGTAATTACACCCCTAACTGTGACCTAAATAGAATTCGAAATATTTTATAGCAGCTATGTGATCTTTGTTCCATGTTGAATGAAAAATAATTGCAAATATAAAAAAAACTGGTACATCCATTTGTGTAATGGGTAATAATTTCTTAAGGTTTAGTTTTAGCTTCTGTAGATTACTTGAATACTAAAATGTACTTACATTTTTGTTCAAATTATATTATTTAAGAAGTAAAGTTCAATAAAAAGTACCCTTTCTGTATAGATGTAAAAATATGTTGTTGTTGCATAAAAAATTGTTTTTTAGAAAATTAGAAAATAGCACTTATAAATAACAAATATGTAACTGTAACTAATAGGAATAAAAGACAATATAAAATACAGATAAGTGTAGTTGTACTGAACATTAAACATTTACTGTATTTAATTTGTACTCTGTATGGGTTTGGAGAAATATGTTATGTTATTTAAAAAAGTTTTATAGTGTCACCAAAGTTGGTAAATAAAACAAGCTCTGACCATTTAGGTATGGAAGAGGTAGAGTTATTGCACCATTACAATTTAGAATTTAAAAATAATAACTTAAAATGAATGAATGAAAGATGAATGAAGATGAATGAGTTTGATGGGTATGAAGGTCAACCAGTTTCCAGTTTATGTGAGCAATATCTGAGTCTGGAGAGCATCGTGCCCAGAAGCCCTTTCTGAAAAGTAATGGTTTAAATGCATTGAAGCGCTCAAAAGGACTAAGGCATTCTGTTTTTTGAAATAGGCTGCAAAAGTTGTTTCTACTTTAATAAAAAAATACTTTGGTTTTACGGTACATGGTCCAATCAGAGTTCCTCATGATTGATTTTCATTAAAATTACAAAAACCATTGTGTTTTAAATTACAATGTTTTCATTCCTATGACAGAATCCACTAAATCCATTTCTGTGTCTGTTTAAACAAAATTAGTTTTCAGGGAGCTCTTGTAAGTCTCTCAGGATGTACCTTATTCTTTCTGTCTTGTGTTAATGCATTCTTTCTGTTTGTCAAGGACGTGGACTCTATGTGGCACCCCTGAGTATTTGGCTCCAGAAGTGATCCAGAGTAAAGGTCATGGTCGAGCTGTGGACTGGTGGGCTCTGGGGGTGCTCATCTTTGAAATGTTAGCAGGGTAAGACAGCACTTTATTCACCTTTTGCTAAACTTCTCACCCCAGGGACCTTCATTTAGAGGTTTGTAAATGAAGGCAATGGATCCTAGGAGATGTATTTAATTAGATTTATTTCACACTATTTCTATCTGTCTGCTGAGAAGTATATATATATATATATATATATATATATATATATATATATATATATATATATACCACTAGAGAGCAGCAGTGTGACATAAAAAATTATGCAGGTGACCTTTTTTGATATGTTATGGGATGACAGGCATTCAGTATAATCAAATGCCATATTTGGCCTTCATGAAGTATAATCTGCAACATTATCTGTGTGTCTTCAAGTACAAAATTATTACATTGCGACGGTTATGAAAAACCTGGTAGTACAGCACACATTTTTTCTAATTACCATGATGTATTCATAGTGTTTTTCTTCTTTTTAGTCTGAGCAGAACAGTTGAAGTGCATTTTTAGATATTTGTTGGCATTAAAAAACTGCTCACCTGCTGAGTGAAGCAGGATTGTAGCTCTCTCTCTTTTTTTTTTTTATTAATTTATTTTTGCTTTGATCTTTGTGGTTCTGTATAGGTTTCTTCCATTCCATAAACTATGAAAGGAGAAAACTGTTTCTGTTTTTGTAACAGGAAATTGTTGACTTCCAGAATTTAATTTATAATGATTAGACAAAATGTTGGTCAAAAAAAGATCAGCACAAAATTAATTAAATGTTAAAAAAGGGTTTATTAACCATCTCTTCATAAGAGAAGCTTGTATCGTGACACAAACAGCTTAGTTGGTTCATTTGTGAGCATGATTTTGGAGCATAAAATGCATAAAGAGGTTATAGAGCAGGTCTTTTAACTTGGCCTGATTGTACAACAGCATCTCAAGTGAGTTATTTTCACACTTGATTTTCAGCAACTATTTGCTTTCTTTGCATCTTCGTTTGGCAAATAAAAACATATTTTTTGGGTATTTGATAAATTAGTTCAGTTTTTGTTAGAACATGAAGTTCCTGTCTGACTGGAGGAGATAAGTCAGATATTTCCAAATTAAAGATAGCAAACCTTAAATCAGACTTAGCTATTAAAAGAGCAGTGAATTTGTATGCTGTTTATCTGAGAAATCTAACTAGAATGATGAAATGGTGCTTTGTTCTTTTGCTCTTTGATTGCTGAGGCTTCACTGAACAGAAAGGCTACACATTAGAAACTGCTTTTTCTAATTTTTCTCTTACAAGAAAATGTGTTCTGACTGTCACATGGACTCAAAGCCAATATGAAAATAAACGGCGTCCCTTCTGGTAAAATTTTGGATGCAGTAGAGTTGATTCCATCCAAATTGCTCCGTTCTCCCACCTGCATGTCGCTGAATCGAAAACTTTCCTAAACTTTTCACAGTCTCTTGTGTGGAGGAAAAAGTGACCCACCCTCTTCATTCATCCCAGACTTCTTTTGAAGAGTTGGCTCCAACAAGTGTGTGAGAGAAAGAGACCTTGTCCCTTTCTTTTTCCAAGACACAGACACATGGATGTAGACTCAGTTTGGCCAGACATACAAAAGCTGCTTGCGGTTTTCTTTGGAACTATGTGCTTTTCCACCCTGTGTCAAAGGTCATTTGGCTCTCCTTTGTGGGAAATGTTCCAAAAGGTGAAATGGTTCCTCCTGGACTGACCATCAAAAAAGGTCACGAACCCGATATAGAGTGGAAGTGGCCATAGAGTGGAAATGGACTTGTGTTTTTTGCTGACCGAGTATGTTAACAGTTACAAACACCTTTTTATGATTTACAGTTATACTGTCAATGATCATCAAGATGCAGGTTCCTACATCACCCATCGATCCATAATTCTGTACCTCTTATTAAAAATAGGGGTAAAAGATAAAATCTAAAGTTTGTTGGATACACTGTAACATACAATTTGGAAAGAGTGAGTGAGGGCATTATTGCAAAATTGAGAAAACACTCAATTTAATGGGGGCTGATGGGAAATGACAAAGCCGACATCCTCTGAGAGTTCCTCTTGAGACTCATTCGTGACTCTGAATCACCTCCTTCATTAGTCTCAGAGTTCATGTAAAGTTTATGGACATTCTTCCCATTGGTTCTGTCAATTTCTTTGAACATGCACTTTATTTCTTTATATTATAGTATTTTTCTGCAGATTGGTAAATGTACATATCGTATGGGACTATTTGGATCTTTGTGTTGAACCAAGTCATTTTAATACATCCTGTCAATTAGACTGCATGATGTTTCCTGTGTGTAAAAATGTGCAATAAGGTGTCTAATGCAAAAACAAAACATGTATTCATTCAATCTGACACGAAAGAAGTAGCAGGTTTTAAGCTCTTGCGTTTCAAACTGAAACTTCTCTCACAGTCCATTGTAGTTCATGATACCTGTGACCAAAGTCAAGAGGCATAAGCCACTATGGACGATAACTAATTCCATGCAACTTTTAAAATCCAAGCACTTTGTGAGCAAGCTTTTAAACAAATGTCTCCTTTTCTGTTCATTTCCTCGGTGGAATCTTTGAGACACCTGTGATGTTATGTAAAGTGGTCTGTTTCATAATTCTTTTTCCCCACCTGTCACTAGCAACTCTGTACAGTTGCTCTGTAGAGAGTAATAGGTCTCTTCTGCTTTCTCTGTCTTTCTTCTTCACTCTCTCTTTTCCATCACCAGTGAGAATGAATAGCTGTGAGTTCTGCTCTTTTGGAATCCCTTTCTGTTTATGGTTTTCACATTTAGTGAATAGTGGCAGTCCTGAAGTGAATGATTTGGCTGGTCTGCGATATATAACCAGGCCTTAAAGCAAGTGTAGCCGGCTCTTGGTTTAACGCATCAACTCCAGCTAAGCTGCTTTTTGTAAATAAAGACTGTGTGTTTACTTGGCTGGTAGAATATAATGTATCTAGTGCATGAAACTGTTATTTAAGATTAAATAATAGTCCATTGGTTACATTTCTGGTGTTTTCATATGTGGTATAACACAAGTTTTGTTTTCCTCTCAATATTTTCTAATTATTTCATTTATTATATCTGGAATGAACCCCTTGCTGCAATCTCTATCAATCTTAAGTCGTTTCACGTTCTTCTCCCTGCTGTCATCACTGCCATCTTTTTTTCTCTCCTGATGTCAGTCTCATCATCTCATCTTCATTGTTAACGCAGGAGTTGTCAACTTCTGTGATCTTTGCCTTCTGTGATGAGACTTCAAGTGGTCGCTTAGTAACAGTCTCATTAACATCTCTCACCTTGTCTGTCTTTCCTGTTTAATGGTTCTTATGACTGCCAGCTGGAAGCAGATTTTACACACAAGCCCCATGTTTGGAGAGGCGAAGGATGTTTGATTCTTTGATGGCATGTGGGCTGAGGCATAACTGAACTAGGCTGGAAGTCTAATGAGGGGTAATAGATTACACAGCGTGAGCTATTAGAATGAGATATTAGAGTACACAAAGCCCATGGAGTGGAATTATAAGAAGCTGCATTACTGAGACGCTGTACAGTGCAGTTGCTTAAGGCGTAAATGGAACATTACGCCACTGTTGTCAAAATTGGTTTAAGTATAAGATAAACCAGTATTCATTGTTCATTAAAAGCATCTTTAGATTGTTGACTTGTTGCAAATTCTTCGCCGTTTCTTTCTTATTCAAAACTCATTGAATGCTGAAATTTTGTGACACTTTACATCATAGGCTTCATCAAAACAAAAAAAGAAAAACAATTTATTTAGTGATTCAATTGATCATGAACACACTTCACAACAGTGTTTTTTTGTCAATGATTATGATAATTATTTATTTGACGATTACGAGAAGTTGATGACAAGCTAATTATTTTTCTGTTGTAACAAAAACTTGATGAGATGCATGAAAATTTTCATTAACGTTGTGAGCATGGACGAAAATGTTAATGGGATTACATGTTCAAAATGCATGACATTTTATATATATATATATATATATATATATATATATATATATATATATATATATATATATATAGTCACATAAACACTGTACATAATTCATAATTGTATGCAATACAGAAATGTGCATTGATTGCTAGGGGAAAATTATTGGTGTATAGTTGATAGAAAAGCTGTTGTGGTCAGGTCTGTTCTTAAGGAACTCCAGATGTTTAATTGAATTAAGCTGCCAAATACATTGTCAATGATGTTGACATTAAGCCAATGGGTTTTGATTCTTTTAGTCTGTCAGTAAGATAGAGAACATTGTTATAGAGCCCTATAAAATCTTTCCTGCTCTGTGTTATTCTGACACATTTATTGGTCAGTGTTTCAAATTGCTTTGCAAAAACCCCAGTTTATAAGCAATAACATATATTCATTGATATAAATCTAATATAGTTTTTTTATTCTCACTCTGATTTTAGGTATCCACCATTTTTTGATGATAATCCCTTTGGCATCTACCAGAAGATTCTGGCTGGGAAGCTGGAGTTTCCTCGGCATCTGGATTTCTATGTCAAGTGAGTCTGTAAAGGGGATAACTGTTCAAAATCATGAAACGTTGATCAAAGACATGTGGTCTGATCTCAAACATGTCTGAGGGGAGTGCTTAACCCAGTGGTGCCAAAAGTTTGTCCTGGAGGGTTGCAGCTCTGCACGTTTTAGAATAAACCGTCATGAAAAACATCTAAAAAGATTAATTAAGGTAGCTTGTTAGGACACTAAATTTATAATATTATGCTTACTATAGCAAATTGTGACTAAGGGTGGGCCGTATCGTATTCACGATGCCCATGATGACACCAATACAATTTTTATTATTATTATGGTTTAAACATTTTCATTTTGATGTGTTAACGTAACGATGGCATGCATTTTACATAGGCCTGTGCAGTTCGTGTACAAGCACACACAAAGTGGTTTGGGTATGAAATGCAGATACAGAGAAATACTCACAGGAAAATAGTGCAAATCCAATTAAAAGGAACAAGCATATATGACTAAAGTCATGAGAAATGTAAAAGTTATCAAAATTGTTAGACTGAACGATGTATATTGTTCTATTAGTTCATAATCATATGCTTGTGTATTTTATATTATTCACTAATTCTGAAACCATGCAACATGAAGTGCCATACCATGTACTCTGTGATGGCATCAGAGAAGAAGCTTGCTAAACCCTAAAAATAAAATGTTCTATATTTTCAGATGTGATGTGTGCGTTAAATAAAGTTATGATGCTTAATGTGTGCAGTTGTATGTTCTTGAAATTTTGTAAATATTTATAGCCAACCCCAATGTATGACTTAAATGATCAAGGCTCTGTGACTGATTAGACACTCATTCTGTTCATTTCACAGATATTATTTAAGATGTTTAAAATTTGAAAGCACATTTCTATATAATGTTTGGAATAAAATATATATTTGGCTGTTAACTAGTATGTTAAGGCACACCAGCTTCAGACAAAACAAAATAAAAGTAAACTGACCAGTTTATTAACAAAGGATATTTTAAAAAAATTAACAAATATTATGAGCTATATTGAACGAGAGGGAAAGAACACTAAACTAGATTTTTTTTATAACAGCTATGTTTCTGAACATCATTGATATTCATCTTCGTGACCGCTGTATCTGTGTCCAAATCTCCAAACCCACTAGAAAGCTAATGACAGGCCAAACAGCCTAGCATCATCACACCCCACTCATCCAGCGTTCTTGAAACATGAAAAGAGTCGAGGATCAGTTTGCTTTAGACGGTTCATAGTTCAAAGAGAGATGCGCAAGTATTTACATGTGCACACTTCAACATTAAGCTGTCCTCTAATGAACCTGTTTAAACACGTCAGCTAAGTGGTGCAAATTCTGCAGGGGTGCAGGCAGCTTGCAGATTAGAGGCCTACGTGTGTATGACCTATGCTTAAGGTGCCACCGAAATACAAATGGACTTGACTCGGTAAACACCTTAAAGTTCTATCTTAAAATATAAACATAAATACGCAATCAAAGAGAGCTATAGCCTTTAATTTCAGAGTTGAATGCTAAGTTATTGCAGCTGTATAAACACACAGTTAAATCAATGCCTTATTGCCTAATATGGTTGTTGACCACTCGAGGCGAAGCACTGTTCACTTCTTCAAACACTCTTGCACTGCATAAACACAGATATCTTTAGGAAGCTTTCTTTAACACAGGCAGACAGCCGCCTTGGGCAAAGCAAATCCCTGTTTCCTGCCCACTGGCACAGCGTTTACTCAAGTTACGGGTTTGAAAGTTGTAGAAAGGGGTTGCTTATGTAATTAGAGCTTTATTAGATCGAATGGTCCATCAGTGATCAGGAAGAATAGCATCTGCAAAGAATAAAGTGGAGTAAACGATAAGATGCGGAGTAGTCTTTGTGATCACTCGCAATTGGAGAATGCAAGTGTGCTTGTATTTACAGCTTCAAATGTGTTGTGCGGTAGATCTAGGATATTAAAAAAACACCTTAAAGTGATTGTTTTTGTGATGGTTGTGTTTGAATGCTGAGTAAAGGAACGGTGCATATGTTTCATACAAGACAGATTCCCTTTCCCCCCAGTTGGCTTTAGAGTAGGGTGGGCAGTTTAGTGCCAGCCAACTGGTTGGCACTGTGATGGGTCGAAGAGCTTGCCACCAGATCTGTAATAACATGTGAACATCAGGTAGTTAGATTAACAGTTTGTACACAAAACAAAAGTGGCAACTATACAGCAAATACAGGTTTATTCTTCCCCGTGATTGTGGCAATAAACACCATTACTCTTTTATTTATAGAACTTTCCTGACAGTGCTGTCTTTCCAGTAAAGCAATAAAAAAAGCAAAACCACATCTTGCATTTTGTACTTTTTACATTAAGAAAAACAGTCAAAATTAAAACTGCAAGCAGCGATGGAAGGGGTCTCGCACGATGCATCCGCCGGAGCGAAAGCACCGCCTTCCGGCCTTTTTTGAGTTTTTTGACCTTTTGAACAAATTTTGGTGGGCTTTCTAACATGTTCAATGGGTCAAAACAGCTAAAATGAAGATTTTGGTCGCATTTAAGGGGGCAGTAAGGAGGCGCTGTAGAGCCAATTTTTGGAGCGCAGTCACAGTGATGCATATGCTTTTGTTGAGCCTGTTAAGGCTAATCATACCAGGCTGTTTTTGTTGACAGTGGATTATCTTGAAAAAAGATACAGACCATAATATGTAAATTTTTTTCCACAATTTTGAAGGGTGAACTTTGCTGTAGCACCACCCCAAGACCATTTGACGTACTTCTTAGCTTTTAATAACTTTTTTCCCCTAATGTGTTATAAGTAACCACATCAATTTTCAGCTTGATTAGACATTTCGCCTAGGAGGAGTTCGTCAAAGTTTAAAACGAGCGAAAACGCACACTTTTTGAGGTTTTTGCAAAATATCTGTCTTCCCGTCAATTTTGGAAAATGGGTTTTTATTAGTAAAAGTTGCAGCTTAGTCATTTACATATGTGTCTAAAATTTCATTCGCCTACGATAACCTGGTTGCGCAACAGCTACAAAAAAGCTTCAGGTGGCGCTATAAAGCGCCATCCAAAGGCCGTTTGACGAACTGCTGCGTTTTTGATAACTTTTCATCCCAAATGCCTTACGACAAACCACACCAATTATCAGCTGGATCGGACATTTCACCTAGGAGGAGTTCGTCAAAGTATGAAGTCTGTGTTTTTTACATAAAACCTAAAATATCCGGTTTTCCGTCCAGTTTCAAAACTCGACCCAATTTACTTTTTTGTAGGTCTTAAGGTCCTACACGCATGCGACAAGTTTTAAGTGTGTATGCAATACACTGGCTGAAATAGAAGGGTAAAACTATAAAAAACAGGCTTTCAATGCTCGCCACTAGGTGGCGCTATGACGGATTATGTTCGTTTTTGTACGCCTGTTCTCGGACTTGGACTACGATGAGAATGAAACAAGTTTGAGACGGATCGGAAATTCTATGCCCGAGTTATAACAACTTTCTGTTTCAAAACGAAATTTTGACCTTGGCTGCGACCATGACCACATACTTTATGATAGCTGAAAAAAAGTTCTAATTTTAAGGTTCCGTATGCCTTATGATGATACTCAAGAAGTTTGTAGATGTTTAGATCAAATCTGTGGGAGGAGTTTGTCAAAGTGTGGAACGAGCAAAACGCCCATTTTTTGAGGTTTTTGCGAAAAAACTAAATTCCGGTTGATTTTAGAAACAGGGATTATATTAGTAAAAGTTGCAGCTTGGTACTTTACACATGTGTACCAAATTTCATTCGCTTACGACAAACTGCTTGAGCAACAGCTTTAAAAAACAGCTAAAGCGATGTTTTTGGTCACATATAAGGGGGCGCTGTACAGCCAATTTTTGGAGCGCAGTCACAGTGATGGATATCCTTTTGTTCAACCTGACAAGGTTAATCATGGCAGGCTGTTTTTGTTGATAGTGGATAACCTAGAACGGAGATAAAGTCCAAAATATGTAAATAGTTTTTGCACAATTTTGAAGGTTGAACTTTGCTGTGGCGCCACCCAAAGACCATTGGACGTACTTCTTAGCTTTTGATAACTTTTTTTCCCTAATGTGTTATGAGTAACAACACCAATTTTCAGCTTCATCGGACATTTCGCCTAGGAGGAGTTCGTCAAAGTTTGAAACGAGCGAAAATGCACACTTTTTGAGGTTTTTGCGAAATATTCGTCTTCCTGTAGATTTTGGAAACAGGGTTTTTATTAGTAAAAGTTGCAGCTTAGTCGTTTACATATGTGTACCAAATTTCATTCGCCTACGATAACCTGGTTGCGCAACAGCTACAAAACCGCTTCAGGTGGCGCTATAAAGCGCCATCCAAAGGCCGTTTGACGAACTGCTGCGTTTTTGATAACTTTTCATCCCAAATGCCTTACGACAAACCACACCAATTATCAGCTGGATCGGACATTTCACCTAAGAGGAGTTCGTCAAAGTATGAAGTCTGTGTTTTTTACATAAAACCTAAAATATCCGGTTTTCTGTCCAGTTTCAAAACTCGACCCAATTTACTTTTTTGTAGGTCTTAAGGTCCTACACGCATGCGACAAGTTTTAAGTGTGTATGCAATACACTGGCTGAAATAGAAGGGTAAAACTATAAAAAACAGGCTTTCAATGCTCGCCACTAGGTGGCGCTATGACGGATTATGTTCGTTTTTGTACGCCTGTTCTCGGGCTTGGACTACGATGAGAATGAAACAAGTTTGAGACGGATCGGAAATTCTATGCCCGAGTTATAACAACTTTCTGTTTCAAATCGAAATTTTGACCTTGGCTGCGACCATGACCACATACTTTATGATAGCTGAAAAAAAGTTCTAATTTTAAGGTTCCGTATGCCTTATGATGATACTCAAGAAGTTTGTAGATGTTTAGATAAAATCTGTGGGAGGAGTTTGTCAAAGTGTGGAACGAGCAAAACGCCCATTTTTTGAGGTTTTTGCGAAAAAACTAAATTCCGGTTGATTTTAGAAAAAGGGATTATATTAGTAAAAGTTGCAGCTTGGTACTTTAAACATGTGTACCAAATTTCATTCGCTTACGACAAACTGCTTGAGCAACAGCTTTAAAAAACAGCTAAAGCGATGTTTTTGGTCACATATAAGGGGGCGCTGTACAGCCAATTTTTGGAGCGCAGTCACAGTGATGCATATCCTTTTGTTCAACCTGACAAGGTTAATCATGGCAGGCTGTTTTTGTTGATAGTGGATAACCTAGAATGGAGATAAAGTCCAAAATATGTACATTGTTTTTGCACAATTTTGAAGGTTGAACTTTGCTGTGGCGCCACCCAAAGACCATTGGACGTACTTCTTAGCTTTTGATAACTTTTTTTCTCTAATGTGTTATGAGTAACAACACCAATTTTTAGCTTCATCGGACATTTCGCCTAGGAGGAGTTCGTCAAAGTTTGAAACGAGCGAAAATGCACCCTTTTTTAGGTTTTTGCAAAACATCTGTCTTCCCGTCAATTTTGGAAAATGGGGTTTTATTAGTAAAAGTTGCAGCTTGGTCATTTACATATGTGTACCAAATTTCATTCACCTACGATAACCTGGTTGCGCAACAGCTACAAAACCGCTTCAGGTGGCGCTATAGACCGCCACCCAAAGGCCGTTTGACGAACTGCTGCGTTTTTGATAACTTTTCATCCCAAATGCCTTACGACTAACTACACCAATTATCAGCTGGATCGGACATTTCGCCTAGGAGGAGTTCGTCAAAGTATGAAGTCTGTGTTTTTTACATAAAACCTAAAATATCCGGTTTTCCGTCCAGTTTCAAAACTCGACCCAATTTACTTTTTTGTAGGTCTTAAGGTCCTACACGCATGCGACAAGTTTTAAGTGTGCATGCAATACACTGGCTGAAATAGAAGGGTAATACTATGAAAAACAGGCTTTTAATGCTCGCCACTAGGTGGCGCTATGGCGGATGTCGTTCGTCGTCGTACGCCTGTTCTCAGGCTTGGACTATGATGAGAATGAAACAAGTTTGAGCCGGATCGGATATTCTATGCTCGAGTTATAACAACTTCCTGTTTCGAGTCAAAATTTGGACATTGGCCCGCCGCCACGACCACATACTTTATAATAGTCAAACAAGCTTCTCAATATCAATTGCCGTATGCCTTATGATGATACTCAAGAAGTTTGGAGATGTTTGGATAAAGTCTGTGAGAGTAGTTCGTCAAAAAGTAGAGCGAGCAAAAACGCCCTTTTTTAGAGGTTTTTGCGAAATAACTGACTTCCTGTCTATTTTGGAAATAGACTTTCAATTAGTAAAAGTTACACCTTGGTACTTTACACATGTGTACCAAATTTTATCCGCCTACGACAAACTGGATGATCAAAAGCTGTAAAAACGCGTTAGGTGGCGCTATAGAGCCATTTTTTAGAAATCAGTTTTGGGACCAAAATTTTACGAAATTTTTCACCGGGTCTGATGCGTGTGCAAAAATCGGTGACTTTTCATATACGTTCAGGTACCGAAAAGTGCCCGCAATGATTCCCGGAATAATAATTAAAAAAAAAAAAAAAAAAAAACACTCGAGGAAAAACAATAGGGTTCTTGCACCTTCGGTGCTCGACCCCTAATAATAAAAAAAAAAAAAAAAAAAACACTCGAGGAAAAACAATAGGGTTCTTGCACCGTTGGTGCTCGACCCCTAATAAAGGAGTGATCTTTGACTTCTTAAAATCGTGGATACAATCGGTTAAAACTGTCTTCATATTCGAAAGAAAACATTTAATTCTGGCAAGCAAAACACGTATTGATGTGCCGAGCGGATGAGAACACCCAACAAAATGAAAGACTATAGATTCATGAAACATTGTTCTAATGACGATGAGCTAATCTACATGTAAATATATTCTAATGTATGTAACTGACTGTGATTCTGTCCCCAAAATGCATGGCGCAGCATACATGGCAACATTTCAGCCCCAGAATGAAAAGATCGACTTTAAGAAAAAACTGGATTACAATAGAGTTAAAAATAGACTTTCTGAAAGTTGAGATTTAATTCAAATTTAAATTTTATCTGCTATTGTTAGATTTTTATTGGCATTACGGTTACATTTTAGGAGATGGACTTTAGTTAGTAGTTGTATAATTCTGATTCTGTAATTGATGGTTACTTTGAATAATTGATGTCTTTTCAGAAAGTCCTTTGAAAGTGTTTGCTTTTTTTGTCTAGGGACCTCATCAAGAAATTTCTTGTGATTGACCGAGCAAGAAGACTTGGAAATATGAAGGTACACCATTTTCTTAACCCTTCACTCATGCTTTGCTTTGATTAATCAGGTTTCTAGATTCTAGAATCAGCAGATTAGTCTAGTTCTTCTTTTGCCATGTCACATGCAAGGCCTTGTAGAAAGACTGTTCTAACCTTTTAGTGTGAAATCACTCTTATTCTATATAGCAAACAATTAGATTTAGTTCTGAGGTCCAAACAATTGCACTAAGTCAATGGTAGAACTCAAACGGAACAGAAGACAGAAGCTAGGTTCATGAGAGAGGCACTGGTGCAGATGATTAATAATAAGTCTTTATATTCTGTCCTGTGAGATTTTTCTCTGAAATCTGGCCACATATGTTTTCACTAATGATAAGGAAACTCCCTGGATGTGAAGATTTAAACCTGTGGAAAAACTCCCCAGACTCTTAAAGATAATAATTTTAAACTATGTTGATGATTGGAGAAGGGATATAATACAATACAGATAAGAAATATTGTGGGGAAACAGCAGCAGAGTTTCCTCATCTCTGGCTGAGATCATTATAGATGTGGTTTAAAGGCGGTTTGTTTTTTAAATTGAGGAAATAATTCAATAACTGGCTCCAAAAGAAGTGGCCATCATGCTGTATTTCAGTTTGTGAAATGGTGTTTTAGAAAGTTTCTGAATGGGTTGGTTTGCTTCCAATTATTTACCATTGATGTGATTTTAATCAGTTTTTTTACTTTTTGTTTGATTATTCACCACAGATTTGTTAATTCAAAAAAGTTGTTATATTATTATTATTATTAACATTATTTAATGTGTCAACAAAAGTGTTTCTTGGCATCAACTACAATATTTAAACATTAACAAATGGATTGGACAAATGTGATTATTTATGTAACAAACATATATAATAATTAATAATACGATAAGAGGCAATCATTCAATCAGTCATATAAACAAATCAGAATCTTACCTGGGTGAGCAGTAGCACAGTGCCCTGGGGATTCGGAACACTGCAAGATCTCAAATGAGGTTGCGCCAGGTCACAAATTCAGTTAAAATTATCTTGTCCACCAAAACAAACCCACCAACATTATTACAGACCCTTACTCAAATTGACCAAAACATTACTGCCCACATTAATTCGTATTTCGGGCTCTAACCACAGGGAACGGAATAACTGAAATAAACCACAAATAAGGTAGATATGTTGATAATGTTTTACTAATCTATTCTAGACACACAAATGGGATAAATGATTCTAGCTAAACTAACCTAACGCATTCGCTCACGCAAACACACACACACCGAGGGGGAGGGAGGTAGATTAAAGTAAGAGGGAGAGAGAGACAGATTAGAGCAAGCGAGAGAGAGAGAGAGACAAAGTTTCAGATCCCAAGTCTAAGGTTACTCTTAATTATCAATCTAGGCACATAATTAATTTAGCATCCCCAAGCATCGTTCTGACGGTATTACCCTTGCCAAAGTAATTAATTATCGCGGGCTACCGTTTTGGGATCCTTTGAGTCGCGGAGGGTCACGCGTGGTCCGTGGCAGAACGAGCAGATTCCGGGAGGACAGCTGTGAAGGTGTGCCCGGGTTGGAAGAATGATCTTAGCGTTCAAGAAGCTTTCTGGAGAGTCCGAAAGGAGTTTCCATTGGGTTCGAGAGTCTTTAACGTTGAAGTCACGACTCTGGATTGGTAGAGCCGGGTTTCCCTTCGTTGAGAATCGCCAAACGATAAGAGGGTTCTGAAAGTGTACTGAGAGTAGCTGGCTAATAGCCGGAGGAGAAAACAGACTGGAACTGGAGAAGAAAAGAAGAGACTGCCAACTACGGAAGACAAAAGAAGACTTAAAACAGCAAAGAAAAGACGACTCTTTCTTCAGGGGAGCGCGCCTCGGTTTCTTTGAATTGGAGGCGGGTCTTTCTCGCAGCTCTAGCCACTGAGAGTACTCCTGGAATCGGATTGGTGGTGACGCCATGGTCCAGCCCAGGGAGGCTCTCATCTGAACAGAAGTTTTCTCTTGAGTGGCGTTTATGAATAAACGACACTATATCTCATCAAGAGAGTACCGGATAATTTTTTACACAATTAAATCCTTTCAGGGACATTATAAGTGTCCCAACGAGATCAAACACTAGGGGTCCGTTACGAAAATTCATTCATTCGTTCATTTGTTCGTTTTAAACTGACTAAACTATTAATTGTACAGTACAAATTATTCCATAACATGAGAGTATGTTCAGGAGATATGTGTAAGCACAAAGGTGTCCTTTAGCATACGTAGTGTTCTTAAAAGCAGTTTTTGGTGAGCGCGGTGCTTTGATTCTGCGCAGCTTCGTTTCAGTTGAAACAGGCTTCGACCACACCACGCTTTGATCCTGCGGTCATGGAGAGGTCGAAGCGTTCACATGGTCGTGCCGACTGTCAGGTGACGCTGAGGTTATCTTCGTGACCTCTTCTAAGTCTGTGGGGGTAATTTCTTTTTGACATGTTTAAAACAGAGTCAGATCGATGGCACCATTCGATCAGGGGTAAGCCCCCTCGGGAATGTGGCTTCTTTCAGAATTAAAGGTGCAGTGAATGAAGCCGAGTCTATAATCCTTACATTTAACATATAGTTTAAAAAAAATTTTTTCCATCATAAAATAACTAATATGAATAAATTGAGTATATTAATCATGACTATGCTTTAACTGTGTAGGTTTGAAAAGTAGTTGTATATAACAAAAAGTCCAGTGAAGTGAAAGTGACCAGTTGGCCGGATATGGAGTGACACATACCTGGAAATTTTGCTCTGTATGTAACCCATTCCAGTGTACACACACAGCAGTGAACAAACACACTGTGAACACACACCCGGAGCAGTGGGCAGCCATGGCTGCGGCGACCGGGGAGCAGTCGGGAAACTGATGCCTTGCTCAAGCTGTGGTGTGTGAAGATGGAGAGCAAGTGGTTCATCACTCGCACCACCTTCAACTCTGTGGCGATCTCCTTATACACCAGACCACAACT
This sequence comes from Danionella dracula, assembly GCA_900490495.1. NCBI lineage: Eukaryota > Metazoa > Chordata > Actinopteri > Cypriniformes > Danionidae > Danionella > Danionella dracula. The sequence goes on along the minus strand of UELW01000289.1, from coordinate 3,745,711 downwards.
AACAGAAGTACCTTGTGACCAGTTAGGCAATCGAGAGTTTGAAGATACTTGAATTTATTAGCAGTGTCAAAAATTTTGTTTATACACAAGATTCAAAAACATTTGATGTATTTAGAAATTAAATTCAGATTTAAAGACAAGTCGTTTTCATCAAGCATTTATTTTCCATTGAATGCAAAATAAAGTAATTTTATAAATGGCTTTCATCTAAGTATGTGATGGGCAACTTCTACTATAGCATTAAAAGGCTTTTAGGTTTTGAGTTATTACAAGTTGATGTTAGAGTTTATAACACAAACCATAAAAGTATATTTATGTAGACAATATTTGCGAGCATTATACATATGCTTTGCTTTGAAAGAATAACTGGCCTTCCAGTTTAGATACTGCTGTTGTTAATTTAACTCGTTTCATATTTTTTGGTTTTCTCCACTCTATTCTCATCTGCCTGCATCTGTATGCGTTTGAGAGGACGCAGGCCAGTCCAGGTCCGGGCGCAGCTGTGTTTGCTCTGTTTCCACAGCAAGGAGTTCTCCCACTGCTAGCGCTCATTCACAACTGCTCAGATCTGTTATTCTACTTCACTCTGTGTGTCTGTATCTCTCAAAGCCCTACAGAGCAGCGTCTGTCCCAAAGTCTCAGATTTCAAGACGTCAGTGGGTCAGCACGGTTGCCCCACTTTTTCAGACTGAAGACAAATGAGTCAATTAGAAGCGTGAAGATTTTTTGAATTGCGTGTTTGTTGATGTAAAAGTATAGTTTTATCTTAAGTAAGAATTGATCTGTTATGCAACTTTAGTCACCGTAATACATCTCATGTTTTGTGTCTTCTTTTTTTGTCTTCTTGCAGAATGGTGCGGATGATGTGAAAAAGCACAGATGGTTTAAGTCAGTGGACTGGGACGCGGTGCCATGTAGAAAACTCAAGGTTAGCGCTTGTGTCAGATGAAGGGTGAAGTGCTTGATTTGTGAAGGAAAGTCTATTTAACTGACTTCATATTTGTAAGGTTTCAAATTCATTAAAAGGTTTTAAAATGGTTTATAAGAGTACATATCCCAGGGTTTTTGCTGGGTCTTAGTCATCAAAAAAAAAATGTAGGCCTCTAAAAACGTAGATTTAAAATTCAAAATTCTAGGTATTAAATCATTTTTCAAAGATTGTATTTTTCCCGATTTCCATGTAAAGCATATTAGAATTCTTTTTTTGTTGCTTTTGGGTTTTAGTTTTGTTTCAGATGTCTAAGTATACCTCAGTACACTACAAAGGATTCCAACATGCAAAATCCAATCCACATTCTATTATTGGGGCAAACTTCTTGTTATAAGTCAGATTACATTCTGTGGTTAGTCAAAGACCTCAGTTTGACTAAAGTCTGGACTTACACTTTTGGGGAGGTGCATTCAAGATACATCGGATCGTGTTTGAGGCCTTACATTTGATTCCTAATGATCTTAAAAAGTGTTATATTTGACTTATATTATTCATTGCCAGGGTTTCTACAAGAGTAACAATGGAAATAATTCCATTATTTTAAAAGAAAGCAGCATTGGTTTTTTTAACATATGGTTTTGCATTTGCTTTTTAAATTTGGTCTTTTTTTTTTTCTTCTTCTTTTCTTTTTTTTGAGGTCAGGCGATACCAAAAAGATTAAAAACTATAGTTTGCGGTCTTCCTATTTACCCACTTAAGCTGCATGTACAAATGAATGTGATGAGACCACCCACATAGTGGTGACTTTGTTTATATACATTATGCACTCAGTGTATTGCAATGCTGCATTCTTTAATGTTTGTTCTGTATTCACTGACAATTTCACACAGTCATCTCTCTCTTCCGTTGCTCTCACACTGCACAGTTTGTCTGCAGGTCAATGTTGGAGTAATTTCCACTTGCAAACCGTTTCTTTCTACTCTAGGATTTATTTATTTTATTTTATTTTTTTCATTTATTTAAAGAGACTGGAAATTCAAATTCTGCTACAGTGTACTGACTCAATTAAAAAAAAAAATCTTATTTTTGGTAGATCCTCTGATCTTTTCATCAAATATTCTTTAACTTTGAATTTGAATGGTCAAAATTGCCAACACTTTATAAACATTTACATTCGTTTAATTTATGCCATTTGTAACCAGCAACAAGATTGTGTATCCAAGTATTAAAAAAGTCATAGTAAGTATAAAGGGTAGAAAGTGAATATCATAATAATTTGTTGTGATCAGCACAAAATATAAAACTCCTTTTAGCAAAATTATCTAATAGGAAAGTTCTGACTGCAAGCCCATAGTTATTCTGCCATATTGTATTATATTTCTTTATCTTTTCTTTCCAATTAAGTAAATTGTTTAATTTTATCAGTGTATATTACCCTCTCAGAGAGCAGCATCTTTTTTAAAACAGCTTTAATATATATAGTACTCAAAATCAGCTCACAAAGTAGTCTTTGTGTTCTTCTACATATTTATATATTTTTTTTTTAGAAACATTTAAATCACGTGTTATATTGAAAGCTGAGTGTAATATTTTTCCTTGGTAAATGACCATAATATTGTTTAAAATTTCAGTGCCAACATCTAATTTTTATTAGGGCATTTTCAGAAAGTGTCTATTTTTCAAGGAATAGAAACACTGTGGATGCAGTGTGTAGTTATCTACTAGCTAGAGTACATACATTTTGGGGATTTGATTGGTGCTGGAATAGGGATCGTAATTTTGTGTTGAGTGAGGTAATAATGTTGTTATGAGGCACCCGTCAGTAGAAGAGGCTGTGTTTATGATGATATTATAATATAATGACTGAGAACATGGCATAGATGGCTTGACGTTGAGCACACAGCAGGGCTGTAAAGGGAGTAGAAAAACTTTATACTTCTGTCTACTCCCACTGTAGCATGCATAAGTGTAACTTTTGTTAGTTTACTAAATGAAAATATAAAGGCTATATATTTTGCTCTGCAGTGTTCTTATGGACTGTTAAAAATGCAAGTGTTAACACAGACAGATTATATTGTGGATTTGATGCAGGCATTCTTTAAAAACCAAATTATCGTACGCAGCTTAAGCTCTCTCTGACATCATTCAAATGGCAGATGTATCCTGTTTTAACATAAATTCAGTTTGAAAATGATTTATCTACTGTGCCTTATGTTTCCGATCATGAAGTTAAGTGTGTATGAGTCATTTTAACCATTGGGTAAAATCTCCCTGTTTTGACCAAGCAACAAAAAAACATGACTGTTTCAGTTATGTTTTCTCTTTTTTCTGTACGTAATTATCTTCTTGTTGATAAAGGAACATTTTTTGAGTCCAACTATATATATATATATATATATATATATATATATATATATATATATATATATATATAATTATCATTTCTGGCTTTCCATCACTTTACTGATCTTCTAATGCTTTTTAAGATCCTCGGAAATCCATGTTTGAGAGCACCAACCATTGGTTTACTCGCTCTCACACCAGTAAACAAATAAAGTTTTGTGTATGTAATTAAGCATTGAGCGTCACGGTGGCACAGTGGGCAGCACGGTCATCTCACAGCAAGAATTTCACCCCATCTCATCCCATTTCACCAAATATCGAAGGGTCCTTAAAATGAGTCCTTCAAATACATCCCTCTTTTCCCATAATTTCAAGGATACATCGCTACCATCCTTCGTAGCCTCACATATCCCAAGATGCTTTGCGGAAGTGCTCTGCCGTCGCATTTACTAACGATTGATGCAGCCTTCAACATCAACTGAAGCCTGGGAAGGATTTCAAGACTGGTGTGAAGGCAACCTGTGGAAACAGGGAGCTGTTGTGTGATAATTTAATCTAATTATTCCCAAAAACTGTTTGCCTTGAGTTATATCTGAAATTCATATCTTGTTTGATGTACTTTGAAATTTACAAACCACAGCCTCAAACTCTCTTCTCTTTTGTCATCAGCCTCCCATTGTTCCGAAGGTATCTCATGATGGCGACACATCGAACTTCGACACCTATCCAGATGACGAGTGGAAGAAGGATGCACCTGTACCAGCTAAGGATTTGGAAATCTTTAAGAACTTCTGAAAGGAAATGAATCTACTGGTTTGACTGTTAGACAAGCATCCGGGTGGCATTATAACGGGCATGTTTTGATGGCTTGTCCCCAAGTCCTGCACACTTGAGAAGCAGACTTCCTGTTTTCAACATACTGTAGACTTTGTCATATGAATGAGAAGGAAAAGGTTTCTGCGTCAGTGATGAACATCTTTCAATACTATTTTATTATGCAAAACGAGTTATTTTACATATCGTTTTAAACGAGCAATAACAAGGTTCTGTTAAAGATTCCTTTTTGCTGGATCAAAATGATATCATGGTTTATCTTGCGCACTCTGCACATTTTTGTCAGGACTTCATATCATTTTTTTCAGGTTTTCTGAACATGCTGCAGTTATCCGTTTTCCTGCGTAGTAGGTTTGTCTTCCGGCCTAATTCACATTACACAGTCGAACAGCAGCACAGTGTCTGGATTTCACTCTGGCTGTTTGTCTGCTTTAATAAAAAAAGTTTTCGTTATATTTATTAAATATTGACTATCAAGCACAAATTTTTAAGGATCAAAATGGTTTTACATTTTTACCCTAAATATAATACAATTGAAATTGTGATTTTTGTTTTTTTAAACACAAAAAAAAGAAAACCACTTTCAGCATAATTCTCTAAGACAAGTTTTGACTGCGAGGTTCTAATTATTCTGCCTTATTTTCTTCTCTTTCCAAATGTGATTTTTTTCTTCGTTTTATCTGCATACAAAGCTGTCTCCGAGAAGAGCATTCTTTTAAACAGCTTTAAAAATATATATTTGAATGACTATTTTGTAGCGTGTATGACTTTGTCTTATCCAAAATAATTATTTGACATTCTTTGTTTAAATTCAGAATTGTCATTTATTTTGTGTATTTATTATTTTGCGTTAAAGGAATTCATAAATGTGGAGAGAAAATAGATTAATTGTCATTTCAGTGTGCACTGTGAACCAGCACAAAAGACGTCTGTGTTCTTCCACTCATTTAGTTCCTTTTTTCTTCTTTGGAAACATTGAATTAATACATGATCTTGAAAGCTGAGTATGTTTTTTTTCTCTTCAGAAAACAACCATCACATTGCTTAAAGCTTCAGTGTCAACATCTCATTTTTATAAGGGCATTTGGAGAACCTTTCCGTAGCTTCAGTTCTTCATCTCTGTTGGTAAATATGACCGTTACGTAAGAAACTTAAGTATCCAAATCAGATTCCTTCCAAGACATTAAGTTAGGAAACCAATACTCCTGTAGACAATTCAATAATCAGCATTACTGCTTGTGTTTTGATACGTGTTGGATGTGCTTTATGATGCTCTCTACGTATGTGTTTACAGAACACTTTACTAGCCACATATTTTCTTAAGTTGCCTTTCGATGATACGAAGGTGCATTTAGCAAAGTACAGTTTACATAGCATTGGAATGCTTTGTCTACTATTTGTAAGTACATGTTTGGCGTATTGAAAGCCTTGCATGATTGTAAGAGAACTGCCTATGGGACAATTACTATGGGAATTTAGCTGCTGTGTGTAATGTCCAAAACTTCCAGTCTTCTTAGCAGTGATCAATCACTACTGTATCTACTGATATTTTTTATTTTGGAGAATGTTTTTTTTTAATTCAAAATGCAAATGCACAGTTTGTGAAACCGATACGCAGATATCTGGACAGCTGTTACTATGGGAAGGATTACTTTTCTTTTGAATATTTTACTCTCGTTCCTTTTGCAAAAAAGAGATACTGTATTCTTAATAATTTTGTTGTTTTTACACAAGTTTTACAAAAGATTGTATTTTATATTGTTTGAAACTGCAAATGAAGTTCTGTGAACTTAAACATTTTGTCTTGGCCTATAGGGTTTATACTTTTTTATCTTTTATTCTGAAACTTTCTTTTAATGGCCTTCTAAACTTTGATGATATTTTGAGATGGTAAAAAATGCAATGCTGCCTGCAACCAAACAGTTATTACTTAACGTCTTTGAGAAAAGAAACCAAATTTTACATGTAGACTAAACTATTTAACTAAGTGTTAAAAGAGAATGCTTGCTGTAACCTTTTAATGTACTCTGACCAAATTTGTTGTTGGGTTGGACTTTACAAGTGTGTGGATTGTCGGCAGTTATGGTTTGATTAAAACAAACGTGTGATTACTCTTGATGGTGCGTTTTACTCTCTTTGATAGTTGTGTGTTGAATGTGTGATTGATTGTCGGCACCGATTTGCCTGCGATTTCTGGAATTTGACAACATTACAATAAATTCGAAATCTATGGTATTTCATTTGTGGCATAAAATGAAAGCAATTTCAAAAACCAAAGATGCATAGCCAAAACAGAAAAAACACACTGAAAACAAAAAAAAATCAACTATTTTTCAGAATAATTGACATTGTTTCTAAATAAATTGCAATTTTTGTTTCAGCAAAAACTTTCAGCTTTAGTTTCGCTACTCAAACTTTTGCTTACACTCTCAACATTTTTGGTTTCTAAGTTGTTTGCAATTCAAAAATTAATGTGTGCATTCTGGTACGAATCCCCCATGAGGTAGGCGCTTCTGGCAGTCATTAGCTAGTGCCTGCTGGTTACTGTATCTATATTAATCTTATGAATCAACATTGTATTAAAGATGTGTTCAATACTTAATGTCGTCTTTGGCCACCTTTTCAATGGAAACGCTGGTGAAAAACAACCCAGATAATTCTCTCAAGTTCAATGGACTTCCAATCAGAATCTTACTAACCAATGAGTGGAAAGCACTGTAAGCTCTGCCCCCACATGAGCATTTGTGCCAGAATGACAGACATACAATTCAGAATCAAAAGTAAAACCAACACAGTTTGCAGTTTATTTTAAAATAATGTCAACTCTTCTATTAATAACTTTCTATTTTGGGTGTACAGTTTCATTTTGGCTATGTATTTTTGCTCGTTTTAGGTATTAAAAAATGATTAAATATTTGCAGTTTGAACTTGACATTATGTTGCAGAACAATACATACCATTATTTTAGTCAACTGGCCAAATATATTTTCAGTTGATGAAAAGAATAACAGTGTTATTGTTTTGTTTTTAAGTATAGCTTCTTTTTAATCTATCTTCAACAAACAAAACTGAGCCAGTACTAAACGTTTTCAGTTTTGCTCTGAACCAAAGAAAACTCTGCTAGCCTGGCATAAAGGCCCTTAGCATACATCCCCTCAGGAAACATTTAAAAGTACTTTGCATGCCCAGTGGAAATTATTACACCGCTTACTGTATACTCTTTTTCCTATGTACCTAAATTACGTCTTTCATTTGCTTATAGTTCTCTTAGTTGGTCCCTTTATAGTTTATTCTCCTCAAGTATTCAAATAAAACCTTAATTAAAAGAGCATTAGCATTTAACAGACGAAATTAGCCTTACTCCTAGCAAGTCCGTTATATAATTTCATCCATTGAGACAAGATTTTAAAGAAATGATTTACCTCTCAACCCTGTGGTTTACCTTCAGCTATAGTCAACTGTTAAAACATCACTCTCTTTCTACCTTCTATTCCTTGTGAAATGTGACAACAACAAACTATTTTAATGAGGCTTAGTCCTGTCAGAAACACCACTGGGACAGTCTAATTAAACTTAATAGTTACCTGACACTCTTCTAAATGCCTGTAGGATGAATCTGTCCCCAACCTGGGACAGGAAATGGTTTTGTATTTGTGTCTACCTCTGCACTTTCGCAAAAAACGGTACAAAATATTTCCACATGTGAAGAAAAACCATAATAAAGTCTAAATGTATAGTCCTCAAGACAAACTTCTATTATCATCTAGACGTTATGAACCCTTGTTGGTTTATGTTTGCGTTGATGAGACCTGTAAGATTGTGATCGAAGACCTGTTGACAGATGTTCTCTGAAGCTGTATCATTTCAGCAGAAGTAGTAGTAACTCTTCGTAGAGTGAACACTGTGGCATTTTTGGCTGAGTCAAAGGCACTGATTGATGTTCTCAAATATCCCCTTCTCCTTTATTGGAAATCGGGCCAGAGAGATAGTTTTTTTGTCATTTATTACCTCAGTTTATTTATTACGGAAAGAAATTAAAAATCAGAGCTGCTGTGCTGAAGAAGAACACTACACAATATCTACTTCATAAAAAATGCAGACAAACCTACAATTAGTCTCTTGTTCACTGATATTGCATCCACATAACCCTTCAAACCTGGTAAACAATCAAAAAGCTCCAATTTAGACAACAAACACAGGCAACGTTTTGGGGTGGTGGGTAATAATAGTGGTCAGTGCTTTTAAATGGCTAAATTTTGTGATGACCACACAGTATCCTGTCATCAGAGCACCTCCACGCCCAAAGTGAGGTGTACTATTTAGAAAAAGACTCCACCAAACAACCGCATGCTGCCTTCACACAGGTCTGTAAAAAAATTGCTTTTGTAAGTCCACTTGAATACATTTGATTAGACTGTCTACTTCTGAGCAACCTAAATTAGAATTGATTTAAAATATTGTAACTTGTGTACAGCATAATGGGAAATCAAAACAAAAAGTCAAGCATTCTGGATTTTTTTGTTTGTTTTTTGCTTAGACTTGTATAATGTATTATGTCATTTAGAAAACAAATTTAGTGACACAAATCCTATAGGATATTTCACTGATAGTCTGAACAGCTAAATTCCGAAAACATTTTTATTCGACTAAAGCCGATTTCATATGTAGTCCTGAATCTGATACTTTTCTGATTTCTTGGAAATCCTGAATGCAGATGATGCATTTTTTGTTGCTTTAAGTCATCAAGTCCAACTTAAAAATAGTTTCACAAGAATAGGAGTTGCTAAAAAAAAAATACTGTAATGAAATGAAAACAGGAAGACCTAGACAAGCTCAATATAGATCAATTGGTTTCTTAATGACAAATTATTTAAGGTTAACTTTTTTTTTTACACTAGCCATCATTTGTGGGTCTCTGCGGACTGGCTCTGAGAGACATTTGATCGAGTCAGCTGCCAGTGTGTGGATTTGCATTTAAAACTGTAGAATGCACAACTAACCATTGATTATCCTGTGTAAATACTGGTACATCATTTCAAGCATGGCTGAAAACACTCAGGTTTTCTTCAAATAAACAAAGAAAGCATGCAGTTGGGGAGTGTAATGAAATAAGTCACAGTGCATCTGTTTCCAAGTCATGCTCTAATTGGATTTCTCAGCTCATAACATCCCTATTCTTGTGCTCTTTAGTGGATCAAGGTAAAACCACATTCTAATGGAACTGCTATGGCAGTCATGGAGAGTGCTGCTGATCAAAACAGAGTGCATGTGCTAGCCATTAGAGGCATGTCACACTAAAGTATTAATGTTAGAAATACTGGCTGAGATGATACTGGAAGAGAGGTTCAGCCAGACTAACAAACAGATAGAAAGCCAGACAGAGTGGTTGATGGGTAAATAGATGCATTGGATAAAGTTACCACATCAGGTGGAAAAAACGACAATTCTATAGACTGCAAAATAAATATGAATGATGTTATGCTACTAGAGTAAATAAACAAAAATACTTCAACTATCTGACGTATGAGGCTACTCGTGTACAGAAACATGCTTCTAGTAAAACAAAACCTTTTTGTGTTAAAAACAAAGCTATGCTTGTAGAGATCTTATCAAACAGAAATTATTCATATTTAGCCTACGCTCAAGTCTAGCCAACGCTTTTTCACTCTGGGTTTCTGAGAAGTAATACATTTAGCATTCAGGAAAATTGTATTTATTGGAAATTTACAGAAAAGAGTGAAACAAACTCTTTTTTTGGTGGTTGCCAGGTGCTGATTGTAGTTGCTAGGTTGCCCTTAGTCAGTGAAAGTTGCCCTTAGTTGTATGTGAAAGCTGTTTTATTAGTATAATATAATATGGTCTTTAAGCATCACGGTGGCGCAGTGGGTAGCACGGTCGTCTCACAGCAAGAAGGTTGTTGGTTCGAGCCTTGTGTGGAGTTTACATGCTCTCTCCATGATCGCATGGGTTTTCTCCGGGTGCTCCGGTTTCCCCACAAGTCCAAAGACATGCGGTATAAGTGAATTGAGTAAGAACGATTGTCCATAGTGTTAAAGTGTGAATGTGTGTGTGAATGTTCCCCAGCGATGGGTTGTGGCTGGAAGGGTATCCGCCGCATAAACATGTGCCAAATCATTCCGCTGTGGCGACCCCGAAAGGGAAAAAGCCAACATGAAAATGGATGGACATATGGTCTTTAATCAGAGCACATTTATTTGTAATAAAAAACATAAGAAGTGGAATAAAGTGTGAACAACTCCTTTCTAGAGGTATAATCCCTTAAACAGGAATGACAAAGTTTGAAATGAGGCAAGTTATCTGGGTATTCTATACAATGCCAAAGGTGCAAACCAGAAGAGTGTAAAATGTGCTAGTTCCTGGATGGTTTCACCAAACGGTTCGAACAAAATACATTTGCAAAAAAAGAGCTAGCAAAAAAAAATCACTTCTAATTTTCGTTAAACCTTTCGTTAAAATGAATCTTTAGGTGCTTGTTTCTGGATGCCAGACAAACCTGCATGCTCCATTTCATTCTTGTCACCAGAAGCTGCTTTTCTCCATTCATAAATGATATCTGTGAGAGAGTCGCTAGCTAAGCACTATCCTATAAGCATATTTTTTTCTAATACCAAACGCCCACCTATAAGGGATCATCTTTAACAGCCTTAAACTAACCATCATCTCCCAGAAGACTGACAAAACAGAGCACGAACACCTGTTTGCAGTCGAATTGAGGTCACGTATCCAAACTAGCCTAGCTTTAGCAAGAAGCACGTACAGTTAGTTCAGATTCTTTCGTTCTGCCAACATTCCTTGAGTCATTTTATCATAGAGTAGCAGCAATATAAATCAATGAGATATCAATTTACCAAATTCTTAATATACCCGTAATATAAATACATAAAATAAATACAATATAAATCTTCGATACGATAGATCACAGGATTCTCCTCGAGAGACTAGAAAACGATGCAGGCATCCAGGGCCAGGCTCTAAGATGGTTTAACTCTTACCTCTCTGACCGGAGTCAGTTTGTTCATGTAAATGGAGACTCATCCGACACAATAGCAGTAGAGTATGGAGTTCCTCAAGGATCCGTTTTGGGACCCATCCTATTCTCAATATACATGCTGCCCCTTGGCAAAATTATTAGAAGACATGGTGTTAGTTTCCATTGCTATGCAGACGACACCCAGCTCTATATATCAGCAAAACCTAACAACTCTTTAAAGCTAAATAAGATCTCAGAATGTGTCGCTGATATCAATGATTGGATGAATGAAAAATGTCTTATGCTAAATCCAGATAAAACAGAAATATTACTTATTGGCTCTAAAAAGCAATTACAGAATCTCTCTGCTTTACATATGGAACTAGGGGGACACACTGTTAATTTTTCCACTACAGTTAAAAATCTTGGCGTTATTATAGATAGTGAACTGACGTTTAAGAATCATATTTCTTATGTTACTAAGACTGCTTTCTTTCACCTCAGGAATATTGCTAAAGTGCGGAACATGCTGTCTATCGTAGATGCAGAAAAATTAGTGCATGCTTTCATGACCTCCAGAATGGATTATTGGAATGCTCTGTTAGCTGGCTGTTCGGCCGCCACGCTACAAAAATTACAGTTAGTCCAGAACGCAGCAGCTAGAGTTCTCACAAGAACAAAGAAATATGATCACATTACACCGGTTTTGTGCTCTCTTCATTGGCTTTCTGTACAATATCACATTGACTACAAGATTTTGCTCCTTGCCTTTAAGGCACTGAATGGCTTGGCTCCGGCCTACCTGAGCAGTCTCCTATCACGATATATTCCAGCTCGCTCTCTCCAATCAAAAGAAACAGGACTATTGATTGTACCAAAGGTTAGTAAATCCACAAGAGGTGGAAGAGCGTTCTCATATAGAGCCCCGAAGCTCTGGAATAAACTACCGGATGTTGTCCGCAGCTCAACTACGCTCACAGATTTCAAAACTAAATTAAAAACATATCTGTTTAAACTGGCATTCCAATAATTATCTCTTGGTATTTGTCTAAACAGATATGGTGCCTGAGCGCCATATACATACAAACTGTTTGGGGGAGCAGTGTGGTTCGGTGTTCCTCTCTAACCTATCCTCATTATTTATCTCACCTCCTGCAGCTGATGCTGATCACTTGTTTGTTGTCTATGTTACAGTTTACTAACCGTTTTCTCCATTTCTTAGTTCCTGTTTTGTCTTTGTTTGTTTTGTTAGTTTTTTTTGTTTTTCAGGTCCTGTCCGGCAGACCGTTCATCGATGGATTTTTGGTTTGTATGTTCTTTGTGCTGGGGAGGTGATTGGTGCCTGCCTCAGTCAGCGGGAGTCCCCTCTGCCTGATCCTCATGGGGACTTTGTGAAGCTGCTTTGAAAGCAATTGCTAAAGAAGCGCTATATAAAAACTGATTGATTGATTGATTGATTGATTGATAAAGGTCAGTTTTTTAATGACATATTTGCCAGCCACACTTATCTTTCCAAAATCAAATGTATTCTCATCAGACATCTTTCCTATTCAGATGTTCTACACTCAAACAGAAATTGTGCTCGCTGTTCTTTAGATGCAGTAAACAAATTATATTACATTTCTGCAATAGACATAAAAAAAACTTACACTGTAAACACCAGCTTGTCTGGTTCATTTGAGAAGGGAAGATGCTCTCCTAAAATGTGCATTATATTTATCTACTGATAGCAATACAAAACATTTTTTACTTTAAAAATTTAAATTGATCAAATATAACAGTATAATTTGTACACCAACACATATTTGGTCATTTCTAATATTCTAAGTGAATATTGGATTTCCACTTTATGTTAAAATTATAATAACTTCAAATAGCACAAACTCTAATTATGTGTTTAAGTAAAATTGCAGGGCAGAGGCTTTCAGAAACTATTTGGTTGTGCTCCAAAAACATGAGTTTGAATCACTATTAAAGGGGTTTATGATAACAAATTAAAGTTTAGGTCAAGTTTGATGTCCTAAGCAGATTGAGAAATTCGACTGTAAATAATGTCACACTAGAGAACAGTTATGTTCAGACACTAAAAGTTCTTATCTAGGTCATCTCTAAATCCCCGTTTTAAGACCCGGAATGCTGCAATTTTCTCAAATTAGCCAGCTGTAGAGTGTAACAGCAGCTGAATTGGGAGCAGGCCTTTTCAGCGATGGTCATTCCCCAAATATGCTTACTCAGACCTCAACGTACATTCAAAGAGCCTCAGGGGAAGGAGTGAACTGCAGTGTTTATGGCTAAAGTGTAATTAGTTGCTTGGAAATGAAAATCAAATTAGAGTGGAAAAACCTCAAGCAAAGATCCATAAAAGTAATTACTTGTTGGTCAGTGCGGATCTCACAGCGATTTTCTTTTTCTCGTAATTAAGATTGGTCTTGTTAGGTCTAACTTTTTTGTGTGTGAAAAGTGCCTTTGATCTGGACTCGAAATGCAGTTCTTTAATGCCAAAAGTGCCATGATTTTAAGAAATCAAGATGTCTTAAGAAAAACTGTAAAATCTCCTCCAGACTGCTAAACTCTTTTCTTTTCACAAAGGCCACACACCATCCAAAATATGTTTAGTTTGATGAAACACTTTGTTCTATGCACAAGCAAGCTCAAAAAGTTCAAAACATCTGTTATCTATTTCTATCTTCTAGAAACTTTAATTATTGTAAATATTTATCGCTCATTACAGGTATTTAAATGTAGGAACAAATTAACTAAATGACAGCAGTAAATCTTTATCATTAACTCATTCTTCCATCGTAGTGAAACTAGAAACACGCATATTCCAGCTCTTCGTATGGCTGATCAAGAAAGTCCTTCCAGTTGTCTTGGAATTTCCATGAGGGACAATCGTTTGAAGATGCCCAAAACATCTCTACAAATAGACTTCCAGAAAAGGTGCCTTTGCCACTTCAACTGGCTTGTCAAAATGGCGTCATTCCTTACATCGGTGCTTTATTGGGTTATCCTTACAATTGTTTTCAACAGCTCTGTTTCAACTCTATTCAATCCCTTCCTATCCCTCTACCAAACCCTATATATTATATAAAGCAAGCCTGCTTTATACTTCTGTGTTGAGGACATAGCATAGCTAATAACTTAACATACACAAACAGTCTACACCAGTGGTTCCCAACCTTTTCCTTGGGCCCCCAGCCCCTTGTACAAACATGAACATTTATATTTACATTTTTAATTTTTGTCATCTGTATATTTACACTTTATGTGTAACACTTTTGACTTTTGACTCACTCAAAATACATTTTTCAACACAAGAACAACATTTGATTCTCAAAAAACAGCTCAAATGCATACAAATTAACTTTTGGCACTCTCAAAATTGGACTTTTTGCGCTCATATTTGTGACATTATATCATTATTGATATTGATATTGAATTGATATTGATACTCTTGATATTTTTATAATTGGATAATCTACTACTGTAATTGATCGATTAATCGGATAAGCTCTACGTTCTTCTGATATTTACAAATAAGTAAAACGTGTATAGAATTCAAACTCCTTAAAGACTGACACAAAAGTTTTGAACTTGGCAGAAATGAAGGTCTATTAATATAAACATGATTATTTTACATATAGTAGATATTTCAGAAAACTACCCAATACACATCTCTAAAAATATACTAAAAGATTTCAAGAGAACATTTTTATTTTTTATTATGACAAAAATGTATTGAAAATTAAATAATTGATTAGATTACATTTCTATTCTGTACAAAATATAATTAAATATTTCATTTCTCTTCAATAAGATTTCACTAAAATAGGCATGTTCAGAAGCACATTTATTTTGTTTTATATAGATTATAACTAATTATAACTCATGGTCAATGAGTTAACAATGATCTAACAACAAAAAACCTGCTGTGCACACCTAAAATACTATCGGGTTTCTAAAAAAAAAAATAGACTAATGTTAGAGTTTGGCATTAAGAGGCTACAGATCACAGAAGACAAGGCATTCCAAACTGAATTTCCTTGTTTAAACACGTATAAAGTGTATGCGCTGAACCATCCTGAAGCTTGAAATGATCCAACTTCTGAGATCATTTCTACAACTTTTTCTGAGAGCCTTTACAGGCTTGCTTTTTATTATGGCTCTGCCGCATTTTAATAACTTGCATGTCTTGATGATGCAAATGTCAGTCAACTGGAAATCATTTATACACATTTTTGTTATTAAACAAAGCTTCACTTGACAGAAATTTTAATAGATAATTTTTGCAATCGATTTATTACATTTCATTGAATTGTTGCAGCCGAATTTCTGTGTTTATTCTAAAACACTAAGCATTCTCCATCTGTTCCCAAAGTGTAAAATTTATCAACTCAGCACAATATGAAGATCAAAATTTTAAATTATAGCCAATTCAAATAGTTAGTGTTGAATTATGTGTGCCACATCCCAGTTGTCATTCCTTCAATAAGCCCTTACAAAAGCTACTCCATCTTTGACACACTGACACTCAATGGGCACCAGTAGGACAAGTGAGTCATGCCCTGGCAGAAACAAAGTGTATTCTGGCATACTTTCCAGGAGATGTCTTAGCTTTTAAAGGGGAAACATAAAACTAAAGCTCATGGCTGAAAGACAGTCCAAAGATTTATCATACCATCAGCACAGAGCAAGTTTAAGCGCTGCCCGAGGCCTCGCTATCAACCCATCTGAATCCAGTTTCCTGTCAATCAAACACAGACATTTCCAGGTCAGTGATAACAGGCTGATTTCATTTTTAACAAATACATGTGTAAACGACAGCAAGTTTAGAATCTGTTCCAATTTATTTGTAGTGATTGATGTCCTGACAAGTTTTCATCATTTAAGTTGTACCACATTGCTTGGCAGCGTGATTTCCTGCTAAGGAGATCGAACAGACTTAAAGATACAGCATATAATAATTAAACAAGACAGAATACACAATTATGACCATTTTGTATGTGATAAGCAAGACAAGTCACATGACCAAGCATTTCTTAAGCCAAGATAATTCTTTGCCTTTAGATTTTGTAGGAGAAATAAAACCTGCCATTGTACCTTTTAAGAAGAGCTACTAACTGTTTACATGTAATGAATCATTTACAGCATTTTAAAAGAAAGCTGAAAATATTACATACATCATCCTCAATAAAGGTCAGTCTCTGTCATCACCCTGTTATTACTGGCTTGCAGGTAAACTGACATTAGTTCAGCATCTTGTCCCCTTTGAAGCATGGCCAAGGACGCCTTAACCTTCAACATCAAGCCAGCAGAATATCTGACCTTTTCTCTTAATTCAACAACTAATGGAATAAATGGAACTGGAAAACAAACCAGCTAACATTGATCCCTCAAATATCAAACAAATATTTAGATTGAAAAGCAAGTCATGATCTTTTTTGTTCCAATTAGTGCTTGATCATTAGTCTCCTCAGAAACACAGAACATACACTTTAAGGTGACATTTCATTTTAATAACTTATTCAACTTGACGGTACGCCTAAACATATTATTGGCAAACCAAACATGTTGTAAACTGTGTGAAGTGTACAACTTGTGAACTGTTTGGTCAAACATAAATACCATATTTTCCATTACTTAGTCTCTTCTAAGTTCAAACTAATACATTCAAGAAGGTACTTAAATCTCTGCTGTCGTCTTTGAGTATCTAGAGCAAACTGAGACAAGCGCCAGACATAATATGTCAAAACTTAATACGGGATGGCAAGGGTTTAAGGTTGTTAATGGGAACTGGGGAGGGACCCAGACCTGGTTGTGTTTCCACTGGAATCAATCTGCCTGATGAGTTTCTCCAAGAGTCTACAACACTTCAATCAGAGATCATAATGTCCTTTTCTGAAAATAGAACTCACAAGAGTGAAAGTACACCTTTTACCCTCTTAGTGGGTAAACACTAGACAAGTATGACTTTAATTCATTTCAGTTCAGTTGGTGTGAAAGCATTAAACGTATTCGATCTAGCAGCAACACAAACAAAAGCTAAACTCGCAGGGATAATTTTGTCTTTTTCTATCACTTTCACCATTAAACTTGCCGTGCCTAGGTTCTTAGGCTTAACTTCAGGGCTTAGCTGAAGTGAGCTCCCTTATTAAGATTTCTGATCCCCTAGCAAGCAAACTGGGAATATAAAGAAACAATGACATCAACATCCATTGAGTTAAAAAAAAAATGTATGGAAATGAATTAGTGAAAAAACTACAGTTCGGTATAAATACACACACTAATACTAATATGTGTTTTACATAAACTTTAGTAATTTTTCTACTTGATTTGGCAAACATAAACGTGATTTTTTTTCATATATTTGATAAGAGTGAAAGATTGGTTGAGACAGGATATTTTAATGGTTTTAATATTAACTAGACGATAGAAAGATCAGTACAGTTGCATCCTCATTAATGTCTATCACAGGGCGAGATGAAATCAATTGCATGCCAGCTTCCAGGTTTTATCAGCTAATACCATATCACAGAGGATTTTCTTTAATGAACTAGAAAGGCACACTCGTTTACCCTTCAATTCAAATATATCTCATTATGTGTTGGAATCCTGCAAGAGAATATTCTCAACAACAATAAAAATATACACTCCTCTAAAATAAGCTTAGGTGGATTTACAGACTGACGTAAATCTTCTAAAGTAATTCTGTTACCAGCTAAATATGCACCAGATATTCTAATTCAAATGAACTGTAATTAGCTGAAAGTGAAACAATAAGTAGCTTAATTCATTTCCACTTCATCCAAACCACATTTTAGCAATTTTATAATTATGCTTTTTTGTAAATATTTGACTTGTATAACATAGGTTAAATATATAGATATAGTTGTATAGGAAACATTCCTGCCAGGTAAAGAAAAAACGCTTTTGTAGTCCTCCATCATTCCATGGGTGTGTTTGTCTACTCCAGATGTTAAACAATAATAGGACAATGCTTCATCCAGAGCTTTTTCTTTTACATTTGGGATCTGCCGCCTCTTTCTAATGTGGCAAAAGAAGTGTCCATTCTTCTTTGTGGCTGTTTTTAAAAAGGCATTCTCTGAATGTGCTGAACAGATGTTGAGATAATTATGTGTGCAGGTTTGTGTTTAAGTCATTATTTTTGCAACAGGTAGTTGTTGTATAAACCTCACTTACAGTAGAGGACTTTTATATGCTTAGCATCTGTTTGTGACCCGAGCCAGACATATTGAAAATCTGTTACATGTTGTAATCTTAGGTTTCTGGAAGAATCCTGATTTATTTCCTCACTTTGACCTGAGAAACTTTTCATGGCTTTAAGTTTTTGCCTCAATTAAACGATGATACCAGTGAAGTTCTATAAAAAGTCAAAGCTGTAAAATAGTTTGTCCTTTCCAGGTCAACTCGTCTCTTTCAAAGATTGTCTTCCTCATCCGTAATTACTCAGAATGTCATCTGTGCCTTCATCTTTCAAAGCTTCTCATATGAACGTTAGAAGCTTTCTCCCTCATCATTAAAACCCTGGAAACTGAGGTATTAAATTCAATGCCCACATGGTCCTCATTAAAGTCGTTTAATCCAAATGCCCACTTTCTCCCCTCCACCTCTGGAATGGAGGACACAAAATAACATATCCATTCGTAGTGCCTTTGTCCTGGAAGAAAACGAAGAATGTGCCAGGGCATGTTTTGCTCAGTGTGCAATCACACTTATATCATATTAATCAGAACCAGGTGTTGTGTTGCACCCAACGTGTTATTAAGCTGTTGCAGAAGGGGTCACAATAGCAACACAAGCAGCATCAACACAAAGTATCTCCTTTTTGCTACATGGATGAGAGTTACTAAAATAACAGCCAGATTGAGTTTTGAAAGACTAGTGATAGAATTTCCCGTTCAAGACAAAATTCAGTAGACGCTATCGGTTTCTTTCTCAATGTATACAAGAGGGGAAAGTAGAGCAGAACTAACCCACTAAAGGAGTCCCTCATTAACCCTGTTTGCATCGCTCTAAAATTTTGTTAATCATTACTTAAATATTCAGCAACTATGGCATTCATTCTCAGAGTCTGAGTAAGTACAGGGGAAATTAATGCAAATGCAGAAAAATAAATGAACTAATTGTGAGTAGTAATTGGGCTTTGTTCTTTTAATTTGGTAAAATTTTGCTATTACCATTATCTGAGAAGGAGAAAAATATAGAACAGAAACTTTTCAGCTTGTACTTCCATGTAAAAACAGCCATTTTCCTTAATTAAAAAATGTATATTTACATGTATTAACTTTCTGTTATTTTGTAATGTTAGTAATACATTTCAGAAATAATGCTTGGAAGCTTAGCCACGAGTGGGTTCAGAAGAGCGTCTTGGCTTTGAAGACCATTGCACTCCCTTGATTAACTTACTAGTTTAAATGGTTGAAGTTTACCACAGACACCAAGTTTACCACAGACGGCGAAGATCCTGCTAACCAGCCAGCACGTTTAATTTGCAGCTTAAAGTTGATTTCAGCTGAACTTTGGTTGCAGCAGAATCCAAAATCACACGCATTGGCAAGAACTTCCAGCTTTTTACCATTGTATACAATCCCATTCAAGTCAATCGAATTATTTTCATAGTGTGACAGCGGCAATAGACAAAAAACTAAAAGCCAGCTGGTAATAACATTGGTTCACTCAGCCCAGAATGCAAAACAAGTTTCAAAATACCAAGTGTTTAAACTTTTTGCAGATTTGTTTTATGCTGGTCGTCAGGCTTTGAAAGAATAAAGCTTTATCTAAAATTATAATTAGAGCATCTGTACAAAAGTTTAAAAGGAACCACTGACTTGTTAATTAGACATCTACTCTGTGGTTTCTCTCTATTTTTCTGTTTCTATTGTTCCAGGTTCTTGCAATTAAGCAAAAAACAAACACAAAACTTTTTATGCCACAGAATCTGCAATCATTTATGAAAAGCTTCATTAAACTTAGGATTTTAGTATTTTCAAGCTTTATCTGCAGTTTAGCCAAATAAATATTGACTCAGCTGACATAGCTTTAAAAGCATTTGGAGATCATCAAAATAAGAGTTCAGAATGAACAGTTCTTTCTTTGTTTTAGAGTCACTGTGTTTGAACTGCAATAAAAATGACATGTTGTGAATTTTTCAAACCCCAAAGATTTTATAACACATTTATCCTTAAATCCAAATAGGATCTGATGCAACATATACAGTTTACCTTCAATAACTTTTTCTTTATAGCCTCTTAAGCTAAAATAGCTCTTTGTTGGCTGAAGAGTCTATGGTTTTCCACTCTGTGTCTGGACTTTAGTAATGGTCCAGCTGCACACAGCAGGTCAGGAGGCTGTTTATTATACAGTTCTGTCTATGCCGAGGCCCTGGAGATCTAGGCCAGAATGACAAGACGAAAGCTATTGGGGAATTCAGGGAAATGGCCTATAAACCTAAATGCTTCTGTCTCGAATCAACAATCAAAAAGCTCTTAACTTATTTTATCAGGGCTTAACTCCAATTGTTTATTGCTGAAGATATGCATTCTCAATGTCCATTCACCAAAATGTTCAGAAGTCATAATAATAAAATCTAATCAGCAAGACAGTTCAAGACAGTTCAGTTTTTAACAAAACAGGAGAAAACTGTTTCAACTGAAGCTACTTTACTCATTATCGGGTAGCTTGTCTAACAGTTTGCATTGTAACATGTGTGCTCAGACCACCAGAGGAAATAAAAAGGGCTTCATTGTGTAGCGGGTGCTGTTTATTTTTAGTTGTTTCCTACAGGTCAGTCTGGGGGCAGGTGGTCAAACAGTGGGTTTTCTTTGTGTTTTTACTCAAATCAAGGCAAGCTATGCTCTTTTTCATTTAAATGAGGTGCACACAAAACTGATTTAACTGACACATGTCACTTTTTGGACTTCGACATTGCAAAAAAAAAAATTGGTAATTAAAATTCAGACTCTGGAAACAAAACAGGCAATGAAGATGCTTGTAAAATGCAAAAAAGTCCCACGTGATTATGAGAGTTGATCCATGAGATCGATCGTGTGAAATAACCAGCTTTGGGACGTTTGACTGATCTCACTCTTTAAATTGCTTAACCAGGGAGGAAACCCTCAAAGCGGGGCACTTAAGGGCCATTTGAAATCATGCACTTGCATACTAATCAGTTTGTGAAATGCAGTAAACGAGCTGAGCAGTGTGTTCGATTACAACGCATGTGAAGAGCACCAAGTGAGAAGTTCCCAGATGATTACTACTTCAGGCGAGAAACGATGGATACGATCTACACTTCCTAATACCACGAGACCATTTCTAAATGGTAGAGATGAGATACAATGAATAAAATCAATCAAAATGTTTAATATATGGATTTTTAGCAGTCGCCTTAAGCAGCTTCACAAAGGCCTAGTGTGGATTAAGCTGGGTTTAAATAGGAACTCCTATTTAATCATTCTATGGGGTAGAAATAAAGCATAATGCTAACTTAGCAATTGTAAAGTAAACTTGAATAGTGTGAAGAAATTGTTTAAACTGACAAGTAATTTCTGACTTTTTACAAAAGCCAGGTTTAAATCAAATTTCAAACCAATGGATGCAGATTGTTAACATGATTGAGACTTGAACTCAAATCAGAAATATGGTATTCATACTATTTATTAAGCACTTCTAAGGTTTTCTGAAAAAAACTAAGCACTTTTAACAGCAATGGCTGACAGGACTGCTCTGGCAGACAGAGGAGAGAGATGTTATAACAACAAAAAACACTTCCCCATTATTGCTATAATGTAGAAAATTATTCTGAGATTAAAATATCCGAGGAAGCAAAATTTAGAACAAAGAAAAAATTAAATGTATTAATTGATTGAATATTTGTGTTTTTCATACTGTTAAGGCTTGTGCATAATAATAACATAATTTATTTTATCTACTGAGAAGTAAAAAAATGTAATTTAACTACTAGAACATAGTTCTACACCATAGTAATAACTCACAAATGTGCTGAATAATACAACGCCACAGCCTGTTATCGCAGTTAAACCTCATGATATTGGCACCATGTTCCAGAAACTACTAAACATCTTACCCCAGGTTCCTTTACGCTCATTTAGCCTACCATGACAAAAATCAACAATTACACAGCAATACTGTCGTTGTATGTTCAACAAACCTTCTGCATATTTAATTTCAACTATACCTGTGTTCATGTTTCATTTGGCCTGCAACAGGTATCTACCACGAATCCATTATTTAAGGCAGTGCATATTTTTTGTTTTAATGAATACCTGAAAATCCCAGTTGACTTTAAAAAAAATCTTTATCCTTAAGGACTAGGTAAAAAACTTTCAGCAATACACAAGGGCACATCAAACCATGATCTTGTTTATACTTACTTTACTTCTTATTCCTTCTTAAAGTCAACAAATCAGTTGTTTATACAATGGATGACTTACTTTCTGAAATTCAAAAGTTGAAATTTTACAAAGTTTTAAAAAAACTGTTAGATTTCTATTGCAATTGATTCCAAACCAATCTCCAAGTATTGCGTTCTTAAAGTGCTAAATCAGTCTAGCTGTTGATAAAATGAGTGACTTACTCTCTTCTAAAATTCAAAAGGTTAGTCATTTTACAAATACATTCAAATAAGTTCAAATAGAATCCCAAACTCAACTGTGAAACTCAATTAGATAAACTCTACTGGAGCATTAACTCCCATACTTTTTTATACTTTAGGACCACTTTAAAGTAAAATTTTCCACCCATCAAAACTGATGAAAAACACAGTGCTTAGCTTCAAGGACAACTTTTTAATCCAGCGCAGGATCAGTTTCTTTCACACCATATATTATGAAGATCTCAACATCATTTCTAGACCTGAAAGGTATTTTCAAGGAGCTCATGACTGGATTAGGTCATTTCCGTGTCAGAGGACTCCGTGCTCACGAACCACAGGGAACATGTGTTAACCAGGTGGACCAGACTGCACCACACTCAGTAGATTTATAGTTGAAGGTTAGCTACATTCACTTCAAAACAGTGTCTGGAAAACAGGTGCACACTTTGATGCCTCCCACCACACTAAAATATGATTAATCCACAGAGAGCTTCTTAAAGAGTGTTCAGCCTTTAATGTCGACTTGAAATCATATCAACAGTGATTTTTGATCATAAACTCAAAACCTCTTTGACTTCACCACCTGTAAATATGTTATGTCTTCCTTCTCCCTAATATTGAAAGGATTCATGCGTCAGACAAAACAACCCCACTACAAGCTTAAAAGTTACATTTATGAGGTTTCTCTCTCACTGTCCCTGGTTGGTGGAACAAACTCCCTGATCCAGTTAGGAAAGCAGCAACACTAACAACTGAAAACTCTTCTCTTCATCTTTATTTTCTTCCTTCTATGGTTTATTGATCAGTTGATACAACTTCTATAATGAGCAAGCTGAGATAGACTTTGATTGTGTAACAAAATGCATATTGTCTCATCCCTTCAATAAGTCACTTTGGACAAAAGCGTCTGCCAAATGCATTGATGTAAATGTACACAGATTTATTCAATATGACTGATAAAAGCATGCATCTTCAGTGTATTGGTAGTTTCCCTTTTTTAGACCATTACCATAAACTACTAGATTTATGTTGAATTAACCCTGAGCAGTCAACGTAAACAGGACGTCAATTCTACTATTTCTGAACCAAAAAAACGTTACATAGGCATGATGTGAACGTATATTTAAGGTTACTTGTTTGGGGGGAAATTATGTTTTTTTTTTATTATGTTCAAGGTTATATTTTGGCAAATGGTATGCATGATCAATAACAGATGCATGTGAATTTTGAAATGCCGAAACAATATGAATATGATTATACCTTGCAAGTTTAAGCAAGCGATGAAATATGTCTCAAATACAAAAGAGCACATCACACAATGTATCCTGCCCAATAGACATGTAGCTCAACATGACTCAGCAATATTAAACAATAAATGTTCGATTGACGACGCACTCTATTTGTTTAACAATGACTTTTCAAAATGAAAGTAAACAAATCGAACCAATAAAACATAAAAAATTTACTTTTTGTAATGAAAAATATTCCTAAAAATCTACCAATAAATTGTATTTTTAATTTCTATTTTCAATTTCTATTCTTCCCCATTTCTATTTCCTTTATTCTCCATTTCTATTCATTTTTTAAATACTCACCACTGTTCTACCATTAGCTGTGATGCTATGCACTGTAAAGATAATACTATCTTATATCTATACTATGTCACATAATACTATAGTAATGGAGGTATTTTTGGGAAAACCAGAGAATAAGAACGTAATAATTGTTGTAAATAACAAAACTATTTCTGGAGTAAGTCTATTTTTCGTGTTCTTTTAAAACTTTAAATGATTATAAAGTATGACCTATTAATTCAAAGGTCTCTTTCTTGTCAAAAAATATGCATTGATCCTCAAAATTAGTAAAAGCCATACGTTAGTAATTAATTTTTTTAGCAGAAAAATGCGTATAGTGTGTTTTAGAAGTTACAGAGTGCATTACAACGAAATCGCTTTCATTACGCTTTTTGAAGAGCCTTCGTTACGTTCTTTAAAAACATTTTTTATTTATTTACTTTAGATTATCTTGCTTATTTTCTAAAAAACAACATTCAAAAGAAGAATATACATATTTAAATAGAAAAACTACAATGCAATGTTTTCATAAGCACTGTTTTGCATGCTGTATTGGTATGTTTTAGTAATTCGCAGAATTTACGACTAATTGTATACTGTAAATTTAGTCCTGAAGAAGCTAGTTCATTTTCTTTTTAATATTTCTAAATAGATTGAATTTGCCATTTTTTATTCACTATATATGCACCCGAAACTAGAAAGCGTAAAGTCACAGTGGTCTGGTAGAGCTATAGCCCTCATTGGATGCCAGAAGCACACACTGACAGCCACAGGAAGCACTATTAACTCAATTCATCGATTTAGAGTAACAAGAACATTGGATACATGTTTAGAATGTGATAAAAACGTTAAAATCTTTGGAGAAAACATTTGGAAGCTAATCATGCAATCACACATGCCTTGTGTTTAATCAGACCACAATAAACGATTCAATTACATGATTTATTTGTCAAGATTTATTTCCCTTAGATGGTGTCCATATGCTTTCTTGAGACCACGTTCTCGATCTCAGAACATGACTGCAACAACATGTTATTTTCAAGCAGGTGTGCTCTCTGCTTGAGAAGACTTGACGTGACGTATGGAATCTCCCATGTGGACAATAACAGGAGCAAGAGCTTGTGACCTTTGCTCTGAGCCAGCACCCTACATTTTCTTCTCCAAATGCTTCATGTGCTCTTTGAACTCTGGGCAGTTCATGCATCGGTTTGGAGTATGCAGTGTATATGTGTGTGTGAATGAGGGAACAAGGCTTTGAACCTTCTGTAACCTTATAAAAAAAGAATCCTTGAGAGCCAAAACAGCTCATCATGAGCAAAAATCTGTCAGGGAATCAGTGCCTTCAAAGCTACTTTAGTTACACTTCGCAATGGTCATGTTTGTAGATGCTATCAACATTTTGAAATGTACCTTTTGCAGCTCCATTATAAAAAATAATTACAAATGAACAAAAACAATGAGTGAAAAAGTGAGTACTGAGCAGAAAACTGTGTTTAAAAAGTATAAGTACTATTTAAAGTGCTTCAATATGGAAAGGGGGTGCTTTGGTGATGGTTGTTTGTATTCAACAATGATTTTAGTTTATTTATGAAGAAGCAAGGTGAAATCAGAATAAAATATATAATCACGATTATTAGATTACATTTTTAAGCGAACATTTAATCTTTAATTAAGCTCTTTAATATCAATAAAACTCTCTTTACATAAAACTAGTGGTTTATAACCTCAAAACAATGTTAGATTTAAGTGTTAAAGAACGTTTTTGGATTAGACTCTCCTGCAACTGAGCAAAACGGAACTGATATTCAAACAGTGGGGGAAAAAAAGAAATAATAAGTTAAAATATTTTTTTTGTGTAATGCAGTTTTACTCTAACATTAGGGAACATTTCTGATTTCTTCTGATTTCAGTGCTCTGGTGGAATACCATTCCACTAAATTGTTTAAGTTGAATCATTGTTTACAGTTTAAATTGTGATACTTTTACTTTAATTCATGTTTAAATTAGCCCCGTCTATTGAAATAATTGTATATCATGTTCATTGTATATAATAAAATTACAAATGAATGCATTTAAAGTCGTTGATAACAATAGCCCAATTGCAAAAAAAAACCAAGTAAATGAAGAAAAAATGTTTTTCAGCTATCCCCAGTCTCTCCTGCATTCATCATAATATTTTGTCATCCATCTTTGACTACAGGGTCTTAAGTTTTAAAACGTTCGTTATGAGGTGCACACGTTAACCAGCAGAATAACGCATTAATTCATGATCGTACTAAACTTTCATTTTTTGAAAGAGCTTTAAAAGGTTAGAGACGGCCACGCCCCCGATCCTTGCGTCAATGGGCACGAGTTTTCGCGGGCGCGCGCATCCACAACTCAAAGTTCCTTCTGGTGCTTCCATCATCACGCGCCGCGTCACTGCTGGAGACAGTCCGATGCGCTCCAGAAACTTTTCTCCACGGTCTTCTCTCAGGGATCTGCTTCCATATCGACGCAGCAGGAATCTCGGATCAATAAACTTGCAAAAAAGGATTTTTGATTGAACTTTTGCGTCGCCAGAAAAAAAGTTTGCTGTCTGACAGAAATGGATCACTAAAAGATTTCAGGGAGAAATTGTGGAGCAAAACCCTGCCATATTTTTGGAAAATAAGCTCCTTTTTCACTCTTTGTGGGACTGAGTTAAGAATGGAAACATGTGCTGCAGGGAAATTATGCTATTTTAGAAAAGGAACTCTTTAATTTTTTTATATATATTCAGAAAATAATGGTCAAAATATGATTTGGACTTATTCCCAATTTTGAGGGAACGCGATAAGCTCTATTGTGTTTAAGATGGCTCGCTTTGATGCTCGGGTTTGGTTGATGCTGGTGTTGATATCACTGCCTGCAGAAATCCAGAGCTGCCCGCGGCCATGTGCGTGCCATCAGCCCGCAGAGGTGCACTGCACGTTCCGCTCCTTGCCGACGGTGCCTGCTGGCGTGCACAAGCAGGTGGAGCGGATGAATCTCGGGTAAGCGTTCATGCGTTGTGCCCCCCCCAGTTATTTGGTTCTCGGTTTTTAGATCATTCTAGTCTTGGAAACTTTTGCTCGTCATAAAAACTGCACACTGAGAGCTTTTTGTAGTGATAGTCATGAGTCGTCTGATTCAAAGTTCATCTCTAGGTTACTGACATTTTCTCTTAATGATGTTAAATGCCTATAGGACTATAGGATGTCTAACATTTTACAGGTGGCATGCAATGAAGGATGCTTTTCATTTTACATTTTTGAAAATGGAAATGACTCGATTTAAGTTGCACACTAAAATAATTAGATTCACTTTGACAAAACCCAGATGTTACTATTTTTTCCTGAGTTTGCCGAACGACTAAAAAGAAAAGAGTGTAAGAGTTAGAAATGAATTTGAAAACATTAACAAATCTTGTTTGCAATTAAATTCTTTTCAGACATTTGTCTGGTCCTGTCGATTTCTCTATAGACATTTTTTTTCATATGCCCTGGAGCCATTCCCACCAGATAGATTAGCTTGATGGTCTCTTCCTCCATACCCTAAGCTGTTCCCACCACATGTGGTAAAGATCCAGAGGCTCTGTTGACGTCAGAACTCCTGCTGGTTGTTACATTGCAAATATGTGTTAAGTCCCTATCCTGACATTATGACATTGTCAAAAAGCCATTCAAAGCCTTTGGCTGGTAGCATAGAATTGTTGTTTGCCCAACTAAAAAAGTAAAACATTTCAGTTAATCAGTTTGTTCAAATGATCAACTACTGCAGATTTACAAGATTTTAATAGACTAATAAATTTCTTATCGTCTTATACAAGAGTTTTACAAAGACTTAGTATAGATTTAAAAAATCATGGACATTTCGTTAACTGATTTTGTGTGTGTAGTTTAACAAACTGTCCAAATTTTGTTGTTATAGATGATCAGATGACAAAAAAACACACACACAATAAACACCAAAAACTAAAGATATTTAATACATCTGCATAATTTTGATTGGAAAGTTTAAAAATCAGTTTTGAAAATGTAGATGTATATATTGCATTCATCTAAAACACCAGAACACACGTTAAGATAAACTTTTTTTTAATTTGAAGCACTATATCCATAATAATAAATGTTTACTAATTTTATTTTGACCTTTCACATTCAAATAAATGAAATGGAACTCCTGTTGGACAAAAATCCCTTCAGGCACAATTTAATCATTATGTTCTGTTCCCTCAGGTTTAATAACATAAATATAATAAATTACAGCTCTTTTGCTGGGTTACAAAAACTGGAGCTGCTTTTAATGCATGGTAATAATGTGCATCAAATTCCTGGAGGAACATTCCGTGACCTCATATCCCTTCAGGTACTGTCAACTGTTTCATTTTTTATTTCTTACATTCTGATCTACAGTTATTCCTCCTGTGATGCATATTAACGAATAGGTTTAAATAAACATAACAATTGTAATGTTTCTTGTCAGATGTTGAAACTAAGCTACAATAAGCTGAAGGTGATAAGTAGACAAACTTTTATGGGTCTCTGGAGCCTCAGTAGATTGCACCTGGATCATAACCGACTTGAGTTCATCAACCCCGATGCATTCCATGGCCTCACATCCCTTCGTCTACTCCAACTGGAAGGCAACCAACTTCAACAGCTTCATCCAGCCACCTTCACCACATTCTCTGTTCTTGGACATTTCCCAGTGTCAACCCTGAAGCACTTGTACCTGTCTGATAACATACTGACTACGCTATCACAGAAGATGCTGGATACCATGCCTTACCTGGAGACTCTCTCTCTGCATGGAAACCCCTGGACCTGTGACTGCCGTATGAAATGGTTCAAGGAGTGGAATAAAAATTCACCAGGTCAGTACCCAGTATTCATATCACTAATGATTTAATTTAGTTTCCACAGACTTTTAAAAACTTTATTCCCTTTTCAGGTGTACTTAAATGCAAGAAAGACAAAGCTTATTCTGATGGTCAGCTGTGCCCCATGTGCTTTTCTCCACATCATCTTAAGAATAAACAACTTCAAGATTTGGAGAAACCTACCTGTAATAGTCCAGTCATCAGAAACCCTCATAAAGCTGTTTCCCCAGAAGACACAGAAAGCGACCTCTTGACGAATGACGATTTTATCCAACCCCTTGGCAACATTTCTCTGGGCCTGTCAGATGAACATGGACATCAAGTAGATCTGGACTGCCAGGTTACTGAGCCAAGAGAGCTAACCGGGATTGGCTGGAACTTTGTTAACCACAATCAAATTTCGGTAAATGTGACTCTAACACTAGATTTAAACTGTGCAATTGACAGGTCCAGTTATGAGAGACTGTGGAGATTGATTGCATATTACAGTGATATTCCAGCCCATCTTCGAAAAGAAATTATGCTGAGTAAGGACCCATATACAAGCTTCAGATATCGGCAAGATGTTGAAAAGGATGCTCTTTACTACACTGGAGTAAAAGCCAACATTGCAGCTGACCCAACCTGGTTGATGCAGTCATCTATAGACCTCCAGCTGAACAGACAACAGTCGACGAGTAAAAGGGTTCGCCTTATTTTCGGCACCCACATGTCTAATATTATGGAGAAGGAAATGATAAGAAAGCAGAGAAGGAGCTGGGTTGTCATTGACTACAAGAATGATACTAAAATAATGGAGACTTCTGTTGTGGGAAGTACTGCAAAGATAAACTGTGACATACGTAGCTCAGGGAGTGTGTCAGTGAAATGGATGCTACCAGATGGATCTACTATAAATACACCGTATAGCAGCGAAGATAACAGGGTTTTGGCATCCAGTGCTGGTCATCTTGAAATAAAATCACTGGATCATTCAGATTCAGGTGTGTACTACTGTATTGCAGTAGTTATGGATGACCATTCTGTATTTCCCTTTCGCCTGACAGTAGAGGAATCTTCCAGCCCTCCTCCGAGAGGAGAGGGAGTAACAGAACCAGTTACAGGCTTGGCTGGCAGATCTTTCTCCCTTCCATGCTTTACCACTGGCTCACCCGATGCTGATATACACTGGATTCTCCCAGACGGCAGAATAGTAAACAAATGGACAAACATTACTAGGAAGTTTGTTGCACTCAATGGGTCTCTAGTGATTCTAAACAGCCAGCTTTTAGATAATGGATACTATAAATGCATAGCAGGAAACCAGCATGGGATGGATACCATGTCTACAAAAGTGATAGTAACACGCCCTCAAGGAATACCTCCTTTACGGAAGTTCTCCAGCAATCCTCAACCAGCGCAGGGATTTTCAACAAAAATAAAAGTCCTTATGACAAATGAATTAGAGTCATCTGGGGATAATGAACCTGAAGTTCTCTCTGAGAAAGCAATTCCAAAGCAAGTAAATTTACCCAATAGACGGAGGGTGCCGACTCTGGGACTAAGAGGAGGCCACCCATCAAGAAATTCCTGGAGGCGTCCTGCTACATCAAGGAGAAGAATAAGTACCCACATTACAGACAGAGTTAATCCTGTAGAGTCTGGGAGAAGAGTTAACGTGTCAAACAACCAAATAGATCCCAAACGCTGGGCTAGCATTTTAGCAAAAGTTCGCAATAGTGGAACTAGTTCAACAACAGATACCCCAAAATATGTGAGTACCAATAAAATGCAGGGTTCAGAAACAGTGTACTCAAAGCTCTTGCCCAAGATTGGAGGTCCATCTATAGAAGAAACAACAAAAGCGACAGAAATAATGTATTCAGTCATTGGCTCAAAGATGAAAAATGAGAGTACCTCACACACAAGGCGTCTGGAGTCTGGGGAGACAAGTCGATTTGTATACCAACTCCCCACACCCAAAACTGAATCAGAATTGTTTACAGTTAGCACATATGTCAGTCAAGCCACAGTTGAACCACAGATGACCCATTTTACTTCAGGAGGCTCAGGGTTTTCAGAAGCAGTTACATTGAGTAAATCCTCATATGGAACTCATTTAAAGGAAACCCAAAGTCACACAGCGAATAGCCCTGGATTAACCAATGTAGTTCAGAAGTTTGATGGCGAATTTGATGCAGCAGAAAAGTTTTTTAAAAATACAGAGCATGTGGAAGATGTTAATCATAAAGGGATGGATCACAGTTTAGAGTTGACCACAGTAAAAACTATCACAGATGCAACTTCAAAAACTGATCCATACTCATTTCCTGAACATCAAATGACAGTTAGCCTAGAGCTACAGATTCTAAAAAAACACATAAAAGAAGATATTGCACCTTTTCATACTGTGACTTCAACCCCCAACCTCACTCGGGGTCATAAAGCAGCCTTCACTAATTCTCCCAATGTTTCCTCTTCAAATGAAAAGAACTCATCCAGTATGAGGAGACGCAAAGGTGGAAAACGTAAAAAGCCAAAGCGAATTAAAACCAAGATAAACAGCTCTAAATCTGTTGTCACAAACGTCACTCTGCAGCCCACATCTTGGATAGCAAATGGGATTTTTGAAAATACTGAGACAATCACCTATACTAAAAGCACCATCGAAAAGACACTAGCAAAATCAGGTAAGGCCAAGATGAATAGCACTTTTTCTAAACCTGAGATCCAACCACCATTGCTTGGCAAAGTTACTCTAGAAGTGAACACTGCCTCTTTCTTTAGTGGAAGGAGGAAGTCCCAAGAAAAAGCCTTAAAGAGTAAAAATCCAAATAACAAAAAGCAAAATCAAAACTTTAAAACTACAGCAGAAGCATCAGTGTTGCCATCAACATTTAGTAAATCTGAACGAGAACCAGGAAAAGAAACTTTACAACTGACAAGCAACCCAACCTCTACAGCTAAAATGTTTATAGAGACTGCAGAGCGAATCATTGCTGGAGACCTCAGCTCAGAACCAACGTCAAACAACTCTCATCCATTGCTTGGGGAACTTCCCATTGAAAGTCCAAGCAAAACAAACAGCCAACACAACATTGGAAACAGTGAAAGCATTCTTCCACACACAGAGCTTGAAGAAAAGTTTAGTTTGGGACCACTGTCATCACAGTCACCAGTTACACAGTATCTAATCATCAAAAATTATTTAGATATACCACAAAGCTCAGCAACTGTGCCTGTTAAAGTTTTTGATAAGGCACAACAAGGTTCACATCTTCAAACAGACAATTACAAAGAAAATTCTGACTTCACAACACCTAATACAAGCCAACTTTCAGCGGTAAGCATCTTCAATAGAGAATTTGATTTATCCATGAATTCTACCAGCTCAGAAAAACCTGAAACATCATCTATTAAAAATGACAAATTACTTGTCACAACATCTAAAGCAGCAATGAAGACTCCTACAGTACATACTAGAATTCTTAAAGCAGACACGCCAACTTCTGAAAGTAGGTTAGTTCAATCGAGCAATCTTATTCCAATTCCAAACAATAACAAAAACAGATTAGTAACCCCGGGTAGTGAAAGCTACTCCAGTAAAATATACAGCAGCACAAGATCTCCAGTCTCACCTTTTCCTTATCATTTTGCAAGTACATCCATAAAGATCGAATCACAGGAGTTGGAAACCACTACAAACACACCCTCAACTACAGAGTTTACTTCTACTTTAATAGCACCCTTGCAAAAACATCCTGGGAGGCCGGGTGTTCAGGGAAGAGGAAGCTTTTCTGAACTGGAAGACACATCAAGAGAACCTCAACAAAAACCAACCACACTGCCTGAGGCTAGACAGGAACCTCAGATCATCAGCTCAGACATTAGATCAGTAAGAGTGCATGCTGAGACCAGTGCATATTTGCCATGTGTAGCAGTGGGGAACCCCCTTCCCTCCCTTTCTTGGACAAAAGTATCTACAGGTAATTCAGATTTTGCTTATTGCAACAAATTGTTGAAGCTTTTCTGCTGAAAATCTGCTGATAATGTTTTTATTTTTCGATGGTGGTTTAAGTTAATCGTTAGCTGCTTGTAACTTATATAATTACCCTCTCCCTTTATTTCCTTCTTGCTATGGTTGATCAATCAGCTGATGTAATCTACTATGAGCGACCCGAGTTAGACTTTGACTTTGATTCTGTAACAAATTGCATATTGTCTCTCCTACTACAAGTAACTTTAAACAAAAGTGTCTGCTAAATGGATAAAGTAAATGTTTTGTAAATATATTGCCACGTTTTCACCAATCTGCTTTGTTGCGATACGGCTAGACTTGACTTGCACCATTTTCTGTATTTGGTACCTATACTTTTTTTTGTAACCATTTGGAGTGGGTTCTGTAAAGGGACCCAAGCTTTTTTTTTTATCTGAAACAGAACCTTAATGTGACATCCTGTTGATCGTTTATTGGTCAATCATTGAACTCGCTAATTGGCTAGAAAGAATGGTCACTGCATCACCAAGCAAAGCTAGAATTCCGCAAAAGTGCAGTGACACATCTAGAGTAATGTTTCTAAAATGAACCTGCACAGAAATTATTGTGGAAACACAAAAGCAAAACATGACATGGTTGAGTCAGTGCCGTTAATGATCAAATGTCACATGTTTATGAAGGAATGTTTACTTTTGGTATTGAAGCACTAAAATCGTGTTGCATCACTCTTTTCTGCAGGAGTTAGAGTCACACAGAACACAAGGGTTCAAAGATTTGAGGTCTCCTTGAATGGTACACTCATAATACACAATGTACTTCCCCTGGACCAAGGACAGTACCTCTGCAGTGTTCGAAACCAGTATGGGGAGGATAAGAAAATGATTAATTTAGTTGTGCTTGCTGATCACCCAAGAGTGCAACAGCCACGCTACACAGAAACAACAGCAAATGTTGGCGAAACTGTTGCGCTTAACTGTCAGTCCCAAGGGCATCCCCAGCCTAGAATATCCTGGATTCTACCTGATAAGGCAATGGTATCTTCAAGTGGACCTACTCATGGGACTCATGGGCATTTGATCTCAGTTTTACCCAATGGAACACTTTATATGAAATCAGTTCGACAGACTGATAGAGGAATTTATAAATGCATTGCTAGCAATTCTGTTGGTGCAGATGCCATATCTGTGCGATTGACTATAGCCGCATTGCCACCCATCATTCAGCAGCCAAACTTTGAGAATCTGACTCTTCCAGAGGGAAGCACAACTTATTTGAACTGCACAGCCAGGGGTGCCCCATCACCTTACATCAGCTGGATAACCCCTGATGGCATGCAGCTTCTTCCTTCACAGTTCATTAAAGCACGAAATTTGTTTGTGTTTCCAAACGGCACACTTCATGCACGGAATATTTCTCAATCAGATGCAGGAAGGTATGAATGTTCAGTAAACAATGTCATTGGAGCAGCACGGAGGATCGTTATTTTGAATGTAAAGAAGTTCATATTATCCTCAAGAGCCAAGATTACATTTTCATCACCTCAAAAAACAGATGTTTTCTACGGTGGCGGATTACATCTGGACTGCATAACATCAGGGAATCCAGAGCCCAGGATCATCTGGAGGACTCCGTCAAAAAAGCTAGTGGACGCTCACTACAGGTAACATAAACACTTCAGTGAAGCATATCTCCTTTACACCAAAATACTCTTTTGTTCAGGAATGTGCACATAGCTAAGATTATGTTTTTCCTCTCCCTCTTACTAACCCTTAAATGTCTTGTTAGGGTCATTTTTGTCCACTCTGGGGTTAAACTGGATTTTGACTCTAGGTTTTGACTTTAATTAAATTAAAATATGATCTACTGATTTGGGGGAGAAACACCTTAATATAAAAGGTAATTATAAACTGGACTTTTTTTCTCCATCATGGTCCTGGGCATTTTGAAAGATTAGCAACAACATTGCCATTCATTCATGTTACGTTTTTATTCAACATCAGATTAACATTTTTGTCCCTTACCATACTGCTAATGCCTCAATAACTTCCATTACAACCACATTTTTGATTACACAACATTATCATGTATTCTTTATTGTTGGTGTTTTCCCTGGTTGGTAAGAGGTAATAACTTTCTGTGGATCATTTGGCATAATCAACCCTTAGGCAAGGCGAGGCAATTTTATTTGTATAGCACATTTTCGATTTGTATAGTGCAAATCAAAGTGTTTTACAGAAGAATAAAGATCATTGACAAAACTGACAGTAAAACAGATCATAGATAAAAGCAAGTGATACAACAATAAACACATTAAAATTCATACTTTAAAAGAAAAACAGAAGTTCATATAGGCGCAGTGCTGCTCAGAAAGCAGTGCTCAGTCAGTAAACGCACATTTAAATAAATGTGTTTTTAGTCTAGATTTAAATGTGACTAAAGTTTTAGTTCCTAATTTCTCATCTGGAAGCTGGTTCCAACTTAGATAGATAGATTCCTTTAATAGGCTTGAGCAAAAAAAACGTAGTTTCTGACTTTTACACGGATCTATATATTTGACCAGCATGTTTATATGGTGTCATGGTGTTGTAATATAATGGACATCAACGGGTCAAACATTGTCGCTCACAGCAAATGAGTGATAAAGATGAAAACTACAAATGGATGAAAGCCATTGTTGTTCCAAAATTTTCACATTTGGTAGTTTGAGGTGACATTTTTTTTTAAAGTTAGGTCTAAGTTAGCTGACTTTTTTTGTATGCTAACATAATGAAAGGGTTGCCCATCTGAATAAGCACAAAGGTGAAAGAAAATCCATACACATGTACATAGAATCTATCAAAGCATATTGCTGATAAATGTTAACTAATTTGACGTAATGAATTTATTGTATTCATGCTTTATGTTTATTAAATCTAGTTTGCAATACCGGGGTCTAAATCTGAGCTCACATCATAACAGTCTTTTGCAGGGATAAATACATTCATTATTCACACTAATTAAACCTATGAGCAGCTAAGACACACACATCAACCTAACATTCATGATTTTGGACTACGGGTGAGTTGAAGTTAACTACAGTGTCTGAAGGAAACACAGACAAACAGAGAAGAACTTAGTTAAACTCCTAGCTTAGTCTCTTTTAGAGAGCTTTTTGACTTAATACCATGCAGCCCAACATATTTTAAATGTAAAAAAGCAAAATGTTTATTTTAGTTGTGATTTTAAACATTTAGACATTAATAAAAAAATGTGTTTTTCCTTTTTCAGTTATGATAAAAGGATCAAAATACACTCCAACGGTTCGCTATCCATCGTGTCTGTGACCGAGAAAGATGACGGTGAATACCTCTGTGTTGCGCGCAACAAAATCGGGGATGATTTTGTTTCCATTAAAGTCAACATTCTTGCCAAGCCTGCTAAAATTCAACAGAAGACAGAGGCAGACAGGAAAGTGATGTATGGGGGTAACCTAAAAGTCGACTGTGTTGCCTCTGGACTACCGGACCCAAAAATCCAGTGGGCACTGCCTGATGGTACTATGGTCAACAGTGTCGTTAAGTCTGAACAGAACACTGGAAATCGAAAACGCAGGTACGTTGTCTTTGACAATGGAACACTCTTCTTCAATGAAATAGGGATGCATGAAGAGGGTGACTACACATGCTATGCTGAGAACCAGGTTGGGAAAGACGAGATGAAAGTGCATGTTAAAGTAGTCTCAGATATTCCTGTAATCGCTAATAAGACACACGATGTCATCAGAATCCTTTATGGAGAATCCGTCCATCTACAGTGCAGTGCCAAGGGTGAACCAACCCCTCAAATCCTGTGGTTTTCTCCAACCAATAGAGCCATCAGTTCCGCTTCGGACAAGTACTTCATACATAAAAATGGAACTCTTGTTATTCAAAAAGTTCAGAGGTTTGATAGTGGAAATTATGTATGTCTGGCAAAGAACAGTGCAGGCCAGGACCGCAAAGTAACTAAGGTAGAAATTCTTGTGTCTCCACCTACAATTAATGGTTTCATAGGCACCACAAACACAGTGAAAGTCTCCAGTTTGAGAGATCAGAAGAAACTGATTGACTGTGACGCTGCCGGTACACCTGTGCCACGGATTATGTGGGTTCTTCCAGAGAATGTTGTTCTTCCTGCACCATATTATGGCAGTCGAATGACAGTGCACCGTAATGGAACTTTGGAAATCCGCACAGTGAGAATGACCGATTCAGGCCAATTAATATGTGTTGCTCGTAATGAGGGAGGTGAAACTAGGTTGTTTGTTCAGTTTGTTGTGACTGATAACTCAGAGAAGCCAAAGCTTAAGAGTCCAAAAATGGAGTCACTAATGCTGACTGTGGGAAAGGCTATCAATCTAAACTGTTCAGTTGAGGGTTTACCAGTGCCTCAGGTTACTTGGGTACTTGCAAATGGCTCTCCTCTTCAGAGTGGTTCACAATTCAATAAATTCCTTCACAAAACTGATGGTACTTTGGTTATCAGTAATCCTGCTCTCTCAGAGGCAGGCACGTATCGTTGTTTGGGACGCAATAATGCCGGGATGGTTGAAAGAATAGTTACATTAACACCAGGGAACAAACCAGAGATTAGTAACAGGTATGCCTCGCCTGTTAGCATCATAAATGGGCAAAGTCTATATTTACACTGTTTGTCTAGCATTGAATCCCTCCACCTTACTTGGACCCTACCAAGCGGCATGGTTTTAAACAGACCTCAGCGAGCGGGACGTTATGCTGTTCTTTCCAATGGAACCCTCTCCGTTCAACAAGCATCTGTCCATGATCGGGGCTCTTACACATGCAGGGCCTCAAATGAATATGGGAGCTCCCTGCTAACTGTTCCAGTTATCATCATAGCATATCCACCTCGTATTACTAGTGGGCCAGCTACCTCTACTTATGCTAAAAGAGGTGTAGCAGTGCAACTGAACTGTTTGGTCATGGGTACACCCAAGGCAGAAGTAGCATGGGAGACCCCAGATCGGACACGGTTAATTGTCAGCCCCCAACCTCGGCTGATTGGGAACAAGTATCTACATCCTCAGGGTTCCTTAATCATCCAGAATCCTACATCAAGAGACGCAGGACTTTACCGATGCACAGCAAGAAATGTGGTAGGGGTTGACTCAAAAGGTACATATCTTTACGTGTACTAAAGCACAGATGAGATCTTCTCATTTAATGCCCAAGAAACTGCGATAAGGAGACGAAGCACAGCTTGATAGCAAAAACATTGGCCACTGTGAAAATCCAAATGGAATCTACCTTGCTTGGACAAAACTGATTTTTTTATTAATAATGTGTGGTTACTATTTTTAAAAAGCTCTGTATGGAATTTTATGTAACGTAATGAACCTACTGATATACATTGGACAACCTTTTTTTTAATTGTTTGACAAGGACAGTTTGTGTCTAAATGTAAAGCGAAAAGTTTATTTGTAATCGTGATGAAAATGAAATGAATTTGTATAATATGGGGTTATATGGAAGTCAATTACATAAAATAAAAAATCAGGGATGAAAATATTTTAAATGCTTTAAGTAGGTAAAAAAACATTATTCAAACTTTCTGTTAAACTATGTTTTCTGCACTTTTTATATTATTGGCTTCTTAAAAATTGTGTTGTTTTAGAGGTAATACATTATTTGCTTCCCTTTCCAATTTATTGTCACTTCAGTTTGGTACATTTTTATACTTGTCACTATTTTAAATTATTCGTCCTTTGAAAAGTCATTCTAGTCTTTCTATTTTTCATACAAAAAAAATAAAAACAACTTTTTAATAAATGACCAAAAATATAGACGTGATATCATGATTGTGAATGTTGTCATGTTGCATTGCTAATCATTACATATTTAACAATGCACTCATTATGCATAAAAATCTGCTTTAACTATGTGTGAGTACAAACATTTTATCAAGTAATAGTCATCCCACCCTTTAACAACTGCCTGATCTTCATCTACATAGAATGTGATTTGCACTGATTAGTTGCTAAATATGTTTATGCAAGATTGAGTACATTTCAAAAGAAGTTTATTTCATATTTGAGAAATGTCATGTTTTAGGTTTAGGAGCAAAGCACTATGGTTACTTAACATTCCCTAAAACGAGTAGAGAATGTAGTAACTTCAACACTTCAAACTATTTGTTTGCATGGTATTTTTATTTTTATCAAATCAACTCTGTGGATGTCCGCAGAAGTATTTCTTGTAATAAAACATTTCTGCCATAATTCACTTTAACACGATGTTGAAATTCTTAAAAGCAGAGTTTCTAACCATTTGCATTTATGGCTTGAAACACCTGAAGGAGCTTGTTAAACAGATTTGGTCACACATGTTCCATACAGTGAGCAGCATGGGTTCAAACAATTTAATATAAAAATAATGTCTAAATCTAAATGGCATGGTAAAAGATATATAGAAATAAAGATTTGCTAAACTTTAAAGCAATCAGATCCTTGAGCTAAGAAGCCTAGTCTCTCACATCAACCAGATCAAATGAGAAAACCTTTCCAGATAATGGAGAACCTTGCAGAATTTGGCATAACTTCAAAAGCCCCCACAGAGCCAGGAAATAAAGAATACCCCCCATAAATTAAACATGAGGATTAAGGTTTGAGAGGCCTTCAGCTCTCTGGCCTCAGTGTTTGCTTACCTGTAAAGGTGTGTAGACTATGTCTGGCTGATAGGAGAGGGGACTACATTCCAAACCTCTGGAAACACATCACATTATCTTTTTACGACTAGTCTTTAGACGTTTCAAAGTTAAACTTTGGCAAGGATATTTTGTGTATTCAGAAGCAGAGGGCGCTAAACCTGGAGTGTGTTTATAGACTGACCTCTAGTGGCTCAAAACATCCCTGCTTGGTATAATATATTTCTATCACGCTTTTTCAATTTTAGATTGGAGAAACTTACATTTATTTTATAATATTCATATTTTCTTTAAAATTGTCAGCAAGCGACTCTTATTTTGGTACATTTTTAAGGATAAAATGTGTAAAATAAATACATAAATGACAAAAACAAATATGTATATAATAACAATGATTAGATTAGTATTATAAATTAATATATAATAATATTTATTCATAAATATCGTAATTGTGATTACGAAATTTGTAATGTTGCAATACTGGCTCAATTTTGGTGTTGTGCTGATACCTAAAATAAGCTTCGCTGCTAACTCAATTATTGCGTCGTGTGTACTAGGGGGTATAATATCTTATGACGTACTTGACTCACTAAAAGGACGTTAAATCATTGAAATGGAATTAAATTGACATTAAATCACTGAAATTGAGCTCCATATCAGCTTTCTGCGTGGAGGTACTGGATGACCCTTGTCTGCAAACGAAATAAACACTGTTCTGGTAAACCGCCGCTAGATGGCAGCATCCGTTCACATTTTCCCTTAGAAGTATCGTTCAAGCGTCACAAACTGCTTGATGAAAACAATTGCATTCAATCGTTAAGAGATCAAATAAGTTATGCACTTTATGGTTGTTTTTGTGCCGCTAATAAAACACGAATGTCTCATTAAAGGATATTTACAGGAAATGTTATTCTTTTCTGTTCTTTTCTTGCACTGTATGTATTTAATAAGCAATAGAAAACAGTAACATTACAAATAACTATTATGTACAATGTTTTTTTTGTCATGAAGAAACTAAACTCAGTTGTTGAAAGGTTTTATACAATTCTAGTATAAACAGCTCTTCTAGTAAAAATAATAATCAGAGTAAAAAATATGTATTCATAGGAATATATATTTTGAAGAAATCTCAGCCACTCCAAGTAGTTTTACCATTTATTTTTACAAGAAGATGGCTCAATATTTAATGTTTACAAAATGTACCTTTATATTCAAATGTAAAAGTTCACAATTTTTTTTATGTGAAAATACAGTATCGGTCAGAATAAGAATTGCTTAATTATGACAACAAATCATGTTCCCGATTCCTAACAAGAATTCATAGATTATAGCCAGTTAGCGAGTGTACCCCAAAAATATTTTTTCAAGTGAAAAAAAAAACAAAGAATTGGACTATCAATCTGGCTATCTCAGCAAAAATACTTTGGAACGAAATGATAAGTGTTTAGTAGAAGTGCAATAAGTCATCGATTCTGTCGATGTCATTTACTGTAACAGCTTATAACCTTGCAAATTCACTGTAATGAGCTGTTTGGTAGTCGTAACCAAGAATATTTTATGAATATTCATTATGCATTTTCCACAACACTGCAGCACCTATTTCTCATTGTGTGGAAAACAATGCAGCTGCTTTGTTAATGCTCGCTGCTCTCTTGTATTTGTGTGGCGGTGACTCAGTGCTTGGGCGTATCTAGCTGGATTCCAGAAGAGGGAACAAAAACTTTCGCTGGATGAGGAGTCCGGGCCCGTCAGAGTGACTCAGATCTGCAAGAGACTCCATGAAACTCTTTCCATTTAAGATTGTTCTCCATTGTTGAAGCAAATATCTAGTGTTTAAGCTTGTATGTTGATGCAAGAACAACTAAATAACAACATTTACCTGGTGTCCCATAGTATGTCAAATGTTCCCAGTTTATGGGAAGTTGTGGTCTGGTGTATAAAGAGATTGACTTGTGATCAGAAGGTCGCCGGTTCGAGCCACAGAGTTGAAGGTGGTGTAAGTGATGAAACACTTGCTCTCCATCTTCAACAACCACAGCTGTGGTGCCCTCGAGCAAGGCACCAGTTTACCGACTGCTCCTCGGGCGCCGCAGCCATGGCTGCCCACTGCTCCGGGTGTGTGTTCACGATGTGTTTGTTCACTGCTGAGTGTGTACACTTGGATGGGTTACATACAGAGCACAAATTCTGGGTATTTATCACTCTATATCTGTCCCAACTGGTCACTTTTACTTCATTTGTTAATTTGAAGCTGCAGGTTGTTTTATTCACCTTTTCAAAATTTTTGAGTGGTTGCCAGTGCCGTGATCAAGATGAGTACATCCTCAAGACTAGAGAACAGTAACTTTATTACGGCAGAACACTTCAAATACATTTTGACAGGGACTTTACAAGATAATGTCAGCAATGCAATGTACAAACAACAATTCATTCAATTTAAAGTGAGAAACTTCTTCCTCAGGTCATGACTTTAAAGTCATGCTATAGCCAGTGCATGTGCAATATCTTAAATGTGTCATTTCTAATAATTAGTGAAAGTTTTTGTTTGTTTTTATTCTTCAAACTGTTTCCTCTTCCCCCTAAATCAGTCTGGTGCAGGATTTACAGTAGAAACCCTTTTTTTAAGGTTTAAAATGCAGCATCTTACCTTGTCTTAAATTACACTAAACACTAAATAAAGACTAAAAGCAGTTTTAAGGCACTGAAAATGAGACATTTCGGCATGTAACATGTAACTTATGTAACTTATTGAACAAATAATCAACAAAACCAAAAAACTTCCTAAAAATCCATATAATTGGGCTTAAAATGTTTCCCGTTGGGTTTCTGAAGTCCTCATTGTGCAGCTCCAGCACTCTGTGATGAATTGAGCAAGCTGCTGAAAACTAAAGCAAAAAAGGTGAGAATAATCTTAAATTAAAAATCATGAATTATCAAAATTGTAAAAAAAAAAGAAAAAAGATATAAAGAAACTCTTAAAACAAATCCACAATGTTATGCAACCTAGAAACACAGACAGATCGGCCTTCATAAATCCATTTCCAAAACACGAAACCTTTGCTGCGTTAATCTTTCTAAACACTAGATTTACACAGCTAAATAAGAATTTGAGAGAATTTAAACAAGCTTCATACTCTTATGTGTTGTATTGAACCCTTACCTCGTGGCTCAGACTGGACCCCATGATCTTTTCCACTCTCTGGATCTTCTCCTTCAAGATAGAAGTGTAACTATTGAGCTCACTCTTAAAGTATTAGTACTGTAAAACTGTTAAAGTATACAACTGTTAACTGTTAAAATTGTTCCTTATACTTAAACAAATCATACAACGTGAAGTCACTGCTTGCCCTAATACTATAGCTAACGAAAAAAATTCGACTCTGGTGGGACTCGAACCCACAACCTTTGAATCACATCTCATAGTGAAGACTAGAAGTCCAATGCGCTATCCATTGCGCCACAGAGCCACCTGTTGATGAATGGATGTAACTCGTTTACAAACGAAATAACTGCGGAATAACTGCTTGACGACGCTAATACTAAACTTCCCAGCTTTAACCATAAATAAAAGAAATAAAATAAAAAAACAATAGTAACGGTACTTACCTCCCTGTATTTTGAAACACAGCTTCTTTTTCTGATAGGCAAAGTAACTTGAGGCGGCACCGACGATTGCAACCCCCACAGAACTTATGATAGCGGCGAGAGCTCCCCCTGAGGGAAAGATTTCAAGAACAGCTGCTTTTACAACACACTAACGTCAGAAATGTGCATTAAAATTAAGTAAACGTTTTGAAACAGCACAAGTCAGAGATGAGTTCACTTATTTAAAGACTGAAACAAACGAAAGCACCCTGTGTTAACTGGATAGGTTG
This sequence comes from Danionella dracula, assembly GCA_900490495.1. Classification (NCBI taxonomy): domain Eukaryota; kingdom Metazoa; phylum Chordata; class Actinopteri; order Cypriniformes; family Danionidae; genus Danionella; species Danionella dracula. Next base: position 3,701,989 of record UELW01000289.1, on the reverse strand, counting down.
CACCACAAGGGGGCGCAGCTAAAGATAAAATAAGACAATGGAACAAGTCAGAACATCATGTTCAAGCTGAAATAATTCAAACAAAGTGGTACAATACCACAGAATAACTAACAGAACGAAGACTCTGTTCATAAAACCACATAGACTACTATCTAGAAGATTACGAAATATCTTCATATAAAATATATGGCTCAAGGTTCATTGAACCACAAAATGACTTGAGCGAGGTCATTTAGGTCACATGGAGTTAAAAAAAGGGGTGTTGGCTGGAAACGCCTATATTGAAAATTTTGTGTACGGTTTATAACTTCTTTGTTCTATTTATAAGAATTCTTTTCACTCTTAGTCTGAAGCATGTTGTTCTCGAACTTTAGAAAAATGTTCCTTTTAATTCCTCTGATTTTAATGTTTCCTATTGTATACTTATTGATTTATTTGTTGTTATGATTTGAAGTAGGTATATGTCTCATGATTAGTTCTAAAAATCATCTTTCTCTCTTTGCTTGAGATTGTTAAAGTGCATTTTTCTACAGTTTTCAACTGCCCTATCCAACATGTTACTCTTCCTGATGCCTAGGTTAAATCTGAAGGCTGTCTCCCAGTACAAGACTATCTGTCGATATGAAACTTTATCACGTATAGATGAGCAGAAGTTAAGAATATAAAATGTATGAACTGTATTTCATATTTCATATTGAGAATGATGTTCTCTGAGTGGCTTAGTATCTCTCAATTTGTTCATCAATGAAAGAAGCTTCTTCATAGTTGTTTCTAATTTGCAGATTTCCTTGACTTTAAAGCTTGTCTTTCAGAAAATGAAGGATTGTTTGATAATTTTGATTACTCGACACAAATTTTTGCAGTAAATTTGCATAGATGAGCGAGAGAGCTTGCCTACCCTGAAGAAAAAACATTACATTAAGCTCGTCTAACTCATAAAGTTCTTTATACATTCTCAGATTCTCGAGGGTACTTACTACCTCCCCTTCAAAGCAACCATACAGAAGGACTTCACATTCTTCACAAGATGACACATACCACCAAATAATGGTAAAGTCAGAACATTTAAATAAGAAATCAATAAAATAGTTTTATAGTGTCTCGATTTTGAAAACCTCACGTTTGAATGTACATTTGTGTGACCCATGAGATTGTGATCTTTAGGATGAGCTAACTTCCTTCTGAATTTTTTAACATAGTCTAATTGTAAAATGTAATTAAAAATAGACAAAATAATTATATAAATAACATTTAACCTGCTTCTGATTTTAATGACAAAATATCTGTTGTCGTGTTCACCTGGGGTTTACAGCAAAAGCACAATATTATAGAGGACTACCTTAAATATGTAATTATTAAAACCTGTAAAAAGTTTTTAGAGAAGTATTTTACAAAAAAGTTGAAATTGGCAGATTTGATCACAATAATTTGCATTCATGAACTTGAGTTTGTAAATGTAATTTTGAATCAACCTAAATATTTCAAATTAGCTATTTTTAAAACATACCTTTACATTCTGTTTTATTTAAAAAAGGCACTCCAAAAATAGCACAAAACAAGGCAAAAAATGTAAATTGTTCTGTTATGAATGCTAGAACAAAAGATACGTAATATTGCTATGTAAAAAAGTAAACGTTTTAAAGAAAACTCTTATTGTGAATCTAGTATTCACACAAATGCCTTGAGTGACTGATGCAGGCACTCAGCTCTCTACGAGAATTATGATGATTTAATCCCTCCAAGCGCTCTCAGCTTAGATTTACTCAGTGGCAAACATTTATCAACTTCAAGCTCAAGTAAGTTTTAATCTTAAGAAAAAATGTTTCAATCTAAAATAAAAATTCTCATAAAAGTGAGAAGCAGTGAACCACAGGCGGAGAAATTATAAGCTCAGGAATGGAATGTTCAGAATGGCCTTGAGGCTAATACACTGCATCATAAACCTGACGGAGACGGAGATGAGAAACGAGTTGTCAGTAAGACGTGTCGAGCAGCTCCACCCACTTTTTACCAATCCTAGCAGAAAAGCAGAGCCTTACGCATCTGCATTGTTTGAACTAAAGAATAATAACCGACCAGAAGTCAAGAAGGATGTCCTGAGGAAAACGATGCAGAGGACAAAAGTCCGTTTTGACCAACACAAGTGCTCTTTCTACTTGGTCAACCGTATACAGATCAATACAAATCGTAACAAGTCATCTACATTTTTATTATGAACTCTAATTCAAACATTTTCAATTCCTACCTGGCAGGTTTGACATCATCTTCTTTAACATAATAATTTAAAGATGTAAAAGCTTTTTCTTAAAAAATACAAACTGTGTTCTGGTTAGAAAAAAAAGGATGAGGTTTTGTTTTACCTCAAAATTTATGAACACATACCTGTGTATTTTAATATATCTATAATAATATAATCTTGATTTTTAGAAATATATTTCAGTAAAATTACAGGTAAAAATGTAATTTTTACATTAATGGAATGAATTGTTTTTAACAGGTTTAAATGTAAAAACATTGCACATTCATGTACAAAAACACAGAATTACAGAAATGTTATTTAGAATTTTAATAATAATTCAGGATGACTTCATTCATGAACTTTTATAGCACTTTTGTAGACACTACAAGCACTTTAAATTTTTAAAGGATCATCTCTTAATCATTGGATTAGTAATATTGATATATAATTATTACTGCACATGAACCATTTTACAGTGGTTGAGAACTTGGCTTCATGTCTTGTGAAACCGCTGAGGAACTTTTTATGAATACTTTAAAAGACAAAGAGGGTAAGTATTGCAGTCAAGACTTACAAGTCAGGTTTGCCACATTTAACTGCTTTTTACTAGTTAAACACACACTTATGGACAGAACATTTTCCAGCAGTAGTGTACATGCTAACAAAACAAAATATTCCCCAATGAAAAAAACCCACTCGAAAACTTTAACAAATATCTACCGACCCCCCAAAAGAGCACCAGCAGTCACAGCCTGTCAACTGAGTAAATTATGTAAACAAAACTCCAAACTACCTCAACCCATCTCAAATATTAGTCGTTCTCTACTCATTCTGAGGCACTCAGAGTTCAGTCTTTTCCTCAGTTATATTGAAAACCTCCCGTAACTGCTCTAGCAAGGGGTCTACTACTTGTTTAAACTGGGCAATCCAGACACTGAGGCCTTCTGGTAAATTAGCGACTAGCATCTGGACAAGCTGGAGCCACTGCTGGGCTAGATCTGCAACGACAGGCAACCGGGGCAGAGATTTAGGTCACAGCCAACGCCAAAATCACCAAAGCAAATAATACCGAAGGTCCCAGTCCCACAAACTACACCAACACAGAAGAAAACAGTCAGCTGTTCTCAAAAAACCTCAAAATGTACTGCTTAGTTTTTTTTTCAAGTCTGAATCACTTCCTCTTAAAGCACAGTGTGACACTGACTCATCCAAGTAGAAAGGTTTCATGGTCTTGTCCTGTATAAGCTATTGATATAGTGGGCAGACTCACGAATGGTCTTATTCTTGATAAAAAAAACACCAAAACAGACAATAAAATCAAGACAAAAAGATATGATGTACAATGCCAAAAGAAAAATAGTAAGAGGTAAGTAAAAGAGAATTGAAGACAGACAAACACTTTGCTCTGCCACACAAAAGTTCTCAGAGACATCTCCTCCATTCACCATTGTGAATGTTTTAAGATTAATGTTAAAATAAATAACAGAACAGAAACTCCTCTTGGTGTTAGAAGGCAAGAGAGTATAGACTAAACAAAGTAAATATATATTTACCTTGCGGTTGATCAGAGGGGTCATCTTAAAACAGACAAGATGTGCAAATTAACGTTTGGAATGAAAAATGGAAATATTAAAGTTCAAAAATGAATTCGGTAAAATGAAACTTACCATTCACAGGCTCTGCTCCTCTTCCTTTAAAATGAAATGAATACAATTAGAACAATTTCCAACATGGAATTTATCTATTTTTAATCAAAGTGCTCTTTGCTGAGAAAGGCTGCTTTGTCTGCATAAAACTTTTTTCTTCAAAATAAGCTCATGTATTGAGTTTATTTTTTGTCTGCTACAGCATGAACAGGTAGACAAAGCTCATGTCTAAAGTTATCAATGTATTGATGAATGTAAATGAAAACCTCCACTCCGGCCTCCATCTGGGTTGTATTCTCCTCCCTCGTTCACATCAAAAAGGTCTTTGTCGTTAAAAGTTCCACCACCTTGAAAAAAGGCAATCTTCATGAGATTAGTAATGAACATGTAGATTTATTTACAACAATGAAAAAAGTGGTTTCAACACCTCTGTGCTGTATTCAAACTCCTCGTTCTTGTTTCTTTTGGCAAATTTATTTGATTAAGAAGTGTGATTCTGATGATTAACTCTTATGTTTAAATAGAAATGAGAGAAAATAGATCAAACTGATTTATGACCTTTTAAAGGTGAATTGAGCTGCCATTAGAATAACAATGAGGAGGAAATAGGACAACCCTGCAATGCAGCCAATAGAAGATTCCAAAACTGTGAAAAGGCCCTATACTGCTGTCAATTAACAAGTAGTTGTTATTTCTGAAAAGACATGGACTTTTTTCACAAAGAATTTATGGATTCACTGATTTGACACAGGTGTAGTGTACTCCAATAGAAGTTGTGATTCAATGATCCCACAAAAAGAGACAACATATAAAAGAAATAAGTTCATGATAGTTTAGCGAAAGTGACTAAAATAACATATAACTTGTGAAACCACAGTTTACATACAGTTTGCTTAGCTACCATTTGAAAAAGAATAGGTGCAATACATTCCAAGGATATTTGAATACCTTCAAAAAAGAAGCTTCCTGAAATTGAAATGCTGTTTTGCCATGAGTTAAAGATTTGTTTGGAATTTGGAGTTCTCCCGTCCATACCATAATTAACTTAATTTCTTATAATTAATAACCCAACATCTCTAGTGCATAGTGCTGACTACAGTGGAATTTTTATGGGTTCATATTTTTTGTATATTAGCATTATTAACTGTTTTTAATGATTGTCTGATAATGTGTTCAGACTGAGATCTAGAAAATGTGTGGAACATTCCAGCAAATTGTCTACTTAACATGTCTTGTGGCTGTCCTATTTGGTGAATGTACACTTTTTTTTACCAACCAAAATCTTTGATGCCATTACAGTGATACAGACAAACTCTGTCAGTTTATGCCAAAGTCCCGCGGACAAAGTGATTGGCAAGTGCTAATTTCTGTAAACTTATAGTTATTTATTTAATGTTTTTGTTGTTGGTAAAACAAAGTAAAATTAGTGAAATCATTACATTACCTGTTATACTCACTCTTTGGATCTACCCATAGACTTAACATGTGAATTACACACTAACCACGCAAAGTGGTACTTAGTCCAAATGCACAGTACCAGCCAGAGTAGTGGCAGAACATAATGTAGTAAAACTGCTGTTACTAAAAAAAAACGCTTAAATTCAAGTGCAATGGTCCATTCACATTGACAGTTTTAGAAGAATTAGTTTTAAAAAGACACATACCAGTTCCCGTCTCCTTTGGTGGGACCACAGGTTTGCTAGGCTCAGGATCTCCTGCAATAGAAAATACAAACAAGTATAAATTAACAGCTATAAATGGATAAGTAAAATTCATATCCAATAATAAAAGCATTTAATTATTTCTGTACCGCATGGATCAGGCAGATGAGACTTAGTACTTACCATGGCCAATGGCATGAGACAGATCGAATTCGTCTGGAACAAAACATGATAGTGATGGGTTTGTCATGCTTTGTTTTTAAGCTCTTGGACTAAGTTAGATATAACTTGTTGCTTTGTTTTTGTTTTCTCTTCTAAACAACATTATACGGTTGTGTTGGCAATTGATTATGAATATGTAGACCAGATGCTAACTTATCCTTGTTCTTGTGTATATAAGCACGCTTACTGATGTTAAAATACTGAGAGATTACCTCCTGATGGCTTCTTCTGATCTGAAATGAAAATGAAAGACCAAAACAGTAAAGGTCACTAATGCAATCTATTAAAACTAAGACAAACTGCATCTACATTGGAAGAGAAGCGAGATAAATTCAAAAACAGTAATGGGCACTTCTCATTGAAGAGATGTTCCTTAGCAGCATTCGAAATATGAAGCATTTTATTTATAGTAATAATAATAATAATAATAATATATTATTAATAACAATAATATATGAATAATAACAGCAGGGATATTTATGTTAATACTATTCAGAGTCAGCTATTTTAAAAGTTATTTAAAGACACTATAGACAAAACATGCATCAAAATCTTAATATCATTACCATCCTCTTTTTTTGGAGGAACCACATCAGGTTTTTTGGGGTCTGCACAAAATGAATGAAAAACAAAACTTAGAGACAGAGCAGGTTCATATTACAATATAACTTCCGTTATAGTAAATCTAGTCTGAAGGCTTCAAATTCAAACTGGGGGCCTGTACCATGAACATGGCTTAAGAAACTCAGTATTCCAAGATACAAATTTTGACATGACAAATTTTTCAATTAGGCTTAATCAGTTCTTTGAAGCAGCTCGTCAACTTTCTTTGTTGATCCTGACCTGAAACTAAGATCCCAGGTGTGTGCACATAAAAGACTGAAGTTGGCAACAAATAACCAATCACAATGAACATGGATAAAGCCAAATCATTTTTTTCTCTGCGGAGGAAGAGCTTAAGAGAATAAAGTAATCTGTATCTTTCATGCAAATACGTGTCAGGAAATGCTTAGGGATTTTGTCCATCCCTAAATAATCGTCTCGAATTAAGTGCACATTTAACAATTTGAGCACAAATATGCAACGTATTGGGAAGAAAATGTTGAGTTAATGTTACAGACACTAGTATTACGTCACTTAAAAGTTCATTTTATAACCGCTGATTGAACAAATGTAAGCTTGTGATCTCTAATCCAGAACATAACCTGCTACGGAGCAGGTTAGACATGTGGCGTAAGTAACCAGGGTCACTAAGACTGATTTAATCCTACGTTGTTTCATAGTACCCAAAATCCAGGATTGGTGTAAACTAATCTTAAATTTAGCTGGCTAACCAGGTAATCCAGCTTCATGGCACAGGCCCCTGGTCTCACCTGTATCAAAAACATCTGACAGATCAAATCCTACAGGAACCTACATAGAATAAATGTGAGAATACTGAATGCAGTGGCTAATCCATGTTTATGTTTCTCACCCGCCGGATCTGCCTTTTTGGGTGGATCTGGCTTCACAACAGGGGGCTGCACTGTGGTCTTCTTTGGTGCTTAAGATCACAATAATATTATTATATTTCTTTATATTATTAATTTAACATTTCAAACATTAAGAATCAACATAAACAGGAATATTAAATCAAATATGCAGATCAAACCTACGGTCATCAACATCATCAAAGGCATCTTCAAGATTAAATTCTGCACACACAAAGACAAAAGTAAAAGGATTATTGAAATCAATTATTTAATGATTTTAATCACATTTTGGTCAACAAATATGCCCTAAAGCATTTTATTGCACTAAAATACTTTTTTGACAGTAACTCAGCAAAATACAGTTACTTACAATACAGAAGCTCAATAACCATCACGATAAAGAGCTCATTGTGCCTGATGCAATTTACTGAGAAAATTATTTCAGAGCTGGCATACAAATCTATAGAGTACTGCGAAGAATTTGCTGATTTTACATAAAAAATTACACAGGGGCTGTGTTGCAATTTTATAAGCAGGGGTCTAATTTCCACTGTGGACAGCCAAACATGCCTAATTTTTACAACTCATTCACAGACCCTAGGGATCTGATTGTGATGTGTGACCTGCATAAATCAACAGGAATAACAACAATAATTGAGTCAATCACATTTTTGTACACCCCTATGAGGTACCTCCCAATACCAAACAGGATACAGAAACTCTCAAAGTATCAAATTATCATATAACCTCAATATAACTTACTGAAAGCAAAAAAATAATACAAATGCCATACGTTGAGTCAAACCCTGTCTCACTCAAAGACTGTAAATCTTGACTGAAACAATTTAACTGGAATTTGTCACCTCGCTTACTTAAATTAAGTTTATTCTGCAATTATCGACAGTGTTGTGTTTTGTATCAAATACATATTACTGAACATGATTGTTTAACACAACCATATGTACAATGCGTGAGACAAAAAAAATGGTCATGGCTGCATGTACGCCACATAAAACTCTGACACATGGCACATCCTGTTGAGTATCGTGGGGTAATCTGTTTTCATTATGTTCACCATATTACTAAAGGTTGAATAAAAACAGACCTTGAGTGACTCAGACATTAACCACAACCTAACTATGGAAATAGATATTCATATATGAAGCAAGCATCATTAAATATATAAATATATATATTGCAAATCTCGTTTTGGATTTCTTTTCGACATTTTTATAGCAAATGTAAGAACTTTTTCAGACAAGACAACAGAGAGTGATCACAAATGGGCTATTACAGAAGGGACAGCATGTGTTGTAATTTTGACGTACAAAATGCAAATCCTCTGCAACAGGAAGGAGTCACAATCAAGGGATCAAGCAGTCAGTAAGTGCTCAAAACAACTTTTATTTTAACATTGGGTTCAAAGTTAAATTTGTTATGGTACGTTAAAAGTCTCAAGCCATCAAATGAGATAGCTATTTAATTGGTTATTTATTACAGTGAAGAATAAGTGCCAAAATGTGAAGATTTTCACATGGCACTTACACATTGACGTCAAACCACGAGTAAAGAAACTACACGTGAAGAACTGACCTTTTAGTTAGCTTGTATTTAAGAGCATTTAGCCAAGTGAAGCTTTTAAATAATTCACATTACTTTAATGTACTCACGTACCTTTATATGTAATGACAGGTAACGTTAACAACTTACATTGTAAATAAATTAAAACATATATGTGTAAAAAGAATAGTACTGTATTTCAATAGTGCTCGAAGAAAATCTGGCTAAAGTTAGCTTGGTGCTAAACATTTCCTCGGTTGTTTGGTGAGTCATGCAGCTTCTATGTGGAAAGAATTCAACTCTACTTTAAAAGCTACCATTTTTTTATATTAATTATTTTTGGTTTACAAGGTGAACAAGTTCTTTAAAGTGACTTAAAACAGAAAAAAGGGCAACTAGTAAAACTAAACTCGAGTTCTGTGTTTGCGTGAGGGAAGGCAGACTGTTGATTTTGCTGTTATTTTGGGAACGATAGGTCCCAGTTCACGGACACTGTAACCGAAACAAAATGTCCTCGCAACCGTTTGGAAACATACCTTGCGCTCTTGTTGTCGCATGGCAAGCCAGCAGAAGTAAAATCCATGTACATGACAGCATCTTACTGTGAAAAGACAGAGTCGCCGAATAAACTTTTGGAGAAGTTCTGGAGGTTCGGGATAACAGTGGGGAGTAAGTTTAGGTACCCACCCCGTTGAGTGACCTAATTTGCTCCAGACGAAATTCAGCAGTTTGGTGTGGTGAGTAGTTTAATAACAGATGAATCCAAAACTGCGAAGAGAAAGAAGCTTCGTGCCACCCCGCCTACACCACGCCCTTCTCCTTCATTCTAGTTGCTTACAGTGCCTTATTTACTTTCCTCTAGTGACCTGCAATACATTTATTGATCTATTTATTGTAAAAAAATGTTGTGTTTGTTTAATTATATATATATATATATATATATATATATATATATATATATATATATCTATATATATATATATATATCTATATATATATATATATATATATATATATATATATATATATATATATATATATATATATATATATATATATATATGATCTGTGTCACTTAATTATTCATATGTTGTTATAATTTCTAGTTTTTTGTCCTCAAACACACCTCAATGAAAATTAATAAAGAAAAAATGTAAGGTTAGATGTTCAAAACGTTACAATAAACAGAATTGTGAAAAAATGTTTCTTTCTTTGCTTCCTAAAACTGCTCAAACATTATATGTTAAGGTTGTATTACAGTATTCTACAATAAATTATTTTGTGTTCCTGGGGCAACCACATGCGTTTGAAATAAAGTAAGAAAAAGGAGGCAGAAATCATAGAAATTTGGTTTATATTTGAAAGAAAGTGAAAGAAGCGTGTGACAGAAGTTACATAAGTAACAAGTTGGATTAATTCTACCACAATTTAAAATCTATTTTGCATATTTTGTTGTTTTTCTGTTCAATGTAAATTCTGTAAAATAATTATAATATGAATTTACTTCTACATACATATTGAACCTGTTTTATTTTTGTGACAATTTTTAATAATTTATTTTTTTCTAAACAGCCGATAACTTTTTTGCCCACCTCTCTTGCTAAAGTATAATTTGAACACTTTAGTTGCTGCTGTTTCCTAAAAAGCATGAGCTGATGCAGCTGCAACTGTTGTTTCAGTAATGGCACGTCAATCAAGCCCTCTAAATGAATCTCAACCAGAGGCTTCTTCCTCCATCTAGTGGTAAAAAGCATGAGCTGCAAATAATTAGGCTTTGCATAGTGATACCCAATCGTGTGACCCCTACAACAATCCCTTCATCAAGATCCATTCCTTGATAATGACTTGATGAGCACATCTTAGATTAAAGCTGGGACAAAACACTTCCAATAACGGCTTTGGTGATGGCTAAGATAGTAAACAGCTCAAGGACAAACATGTCCAAGCACAAAATCAATTTGCAAATAATCAGTTTGATATCCCTTATTGTGTTTTGTTTTATTGTATTGATTAAGTCAATTATTTTCATTGTGAATCATCATCACTATTATGATCCTGTCCGTATTATTTCTGAGCATCCTCATCAGTCTCCTCCATGTATCCTATAGGCTGAGCATGCAGGCTTTGATGATGGGTATCCTAAAGGGACCTCGGGGCATCGTGCCCCCTTGCGCAAATGGTGTGAGAGTCACCAGTGCATGAGGCAGCGCTCTTTCTTCTCGTGTCATGCTTTAGAGGAGCCCACGCGTTTCCCCTCTAGGTTCCCACTCGGCACGCACCAATGCAGATACGGAGCGGATCGGTGGCTGCCGGCGCCTGAACGCGTTCCCATCGTCCTCCCTGCGCTCACGGTGTCTGCTTTCTCCAGCTCGCGCACTAACATGCAGTCTTTAATATCCCCTGTCACTAAAGCAATACTGGTTGCACTCTTTATTTTTGCGATCCTGCTCATTCTTTACGTGATATTATGGTATATATGTCGAGATGTGGATTGTGATCACGGAATTTGATGGGCATTTGGATGCGTCTTTAAGGACATGCAGCGGGTGTCCCAGCATTGGTTCTGACTGGCACCGAGGGAACAAAGGTTGACTCTGGTAAGAGGCTTTTGAACTTCTGGTGCTAAATGAAAACGTACCTGCTTTTGTATTATTTGTATGTTTTGACATTGAGTCGGGTGTCCTTCCTCTAACGTGTTGCGCTTCACTGGTTGTCGGTGCATGACCGCAGTTTTCCACCTGTTTTAGTGAAAGCAGAATAAAAACTGTCGTTAAGTTTTTGAATAACTCTAATATGCTAATACATATATAATTTGAGAAAGAAGAAAGACAAAGAAATCCCTGCATTGCCTAATCTGATCTCTATTCCATTTAGAGATTGATTTATTTCCATTCATTTACAGGAAAAAAACTTTTTTTTTTCTTTTTAGTTATGTTAATTTGTGAATCAAATGCAGTTTGTCATTCATATATAAAAGACTGCTCTGTGCTGTGTTTTAACTAAATTAAGAGAAAGTTAGCGCAGATGTGATATCCAATAAAGGGCTCACAGTCGTTTTAAGTCTGGCATCTGGTGAGTGCCATCTGCTTGTTTTGGGAACAGTTAATACCTTTGTTTTTTTCATCCAAGTTATCAGATACCCCTAAACCAATTTCACAGAAGACGTTTCATCCTCTGGAAGTTCAAATATATGGCAAGCCTGTTTAATAGTTATTGCCATTCTTAGTTGAATGGCATCAGATTTAAATCTGATTCAATCAGTTACTTTGCTTTACTAAATTAATCGAGGCTTGAGCAATTTAACTATGACAACATATGAATTTTAATTAAAGGACATTTGTCAAATATTGTTCATGATTGGAAGGGGGATACTCTCTGGACAGGTCAAAAGACCACATTCATTTACCACCATCACTCTTTTTGGTGATGTAATAAAGTAAGAAAAAAAGGTAAATCATAGTCAGTGAATCAGAGTGAACCCAGCTCATTGGGGAAAGTAAACTTCATTTGAGGGGTAACAGCTGACAGCATGGCTGATTTATAATGTAGGACCCCAAACCCTGAGGCATTAAACTTTTTCATTGGTGATCCAAGTACCAGTTCACACCAGAAACAGACGTTTCCATGCGATTTGCATGATAGTCAATGGGACGACACAAATTTGAATCAAAGTGGAAAGTGCATTTGAGAATTTTATGGTGCAAATATTGCACCAACCAGCTTCCTAGATTCAGTATTATAGAGAGAAAATGCACATTAATGATAGCAGACTGGTCAGAGAAGATTTTTTTTTGCTGGTGGAAAAAGCCAGGTTTCTTTTTCAGCAGGTTTCAGGTTGATCTTTTTTTATTCAATGAGTCAGTCTTGCTCTTCTCATGAAATTGCAAGCAGTAGTAGAGGGAAAACTGCATTTATTAATGATTATTATTTTATAAGGTCCTCAAATTTTTGCATTTAAGAGACTAGATATGCAGTGTGGACAGTGAATGTAATGCTATCAAAAAAAAACTGTAAAACTTTCAAAGAGCTCCTGAAATTTTCTAAACAGCACCAAAGTTTCCTCTGTAGAATGCAAAATAAAGCTGCAGAAGCAAGGCGGTGTTCCTGATGACTTTGACTGGTATCTTCATGCTTGTTTTCACTGTGTGATTTGTAGCATCACATCTGCTTTAAGTCATGCTGTCTTCTTTACAATCAAACCTCACCAGAGTCTCTTTTGAATGCAGGCAGAGACCTCTTTATTTAGAGATCTCAGTCCTCTCCTTAGGGCACCAAGAATTGAGTGCCAGTGTTCATGCCACAATAAAAGTTGCTAACATTTCATTCAATATATTTAGCAATTTTTTAAATTAAATGCAAATTTTTTAATACGTATTACATTTCCTTGAACTAAATGTCTCATTCATTGTCAGATTACAAATGGTGTTTAAGCCTTAGGGATATTTCATGGGTGACATGATGCAGCATGGCAGACGCACCTAAAGCCTTTCACAAAAGTCTCCTGCACTGCACTTCAGAAAATACCTGTTTTATTCATATTTTGTTTGGATGCAGCAACAGACAATTCTGACTTAAGAAAGTGGACTTCTGTATTATAACATTTTTTCTTAAAATAAAACTTATCAATCATAATGTTGGATTTTCAGAATGTTAATGTGACTATAAATGTGAAACGTTTTTGTTAGTGTTCTGAAACTGAGTAGGGACCCTAAAGTCTTAGTCAGGGGAGCCTAAAGTCTGCAAATACAATTGATTACAATCATCAGGTCATCATGAACTGTTTCCAGATATTCATCACCAGTGAATGTTTATCATTCATTAATGAGTACAAGATTAAATTATAATTCCTGCTGCATGAATTTGATTAATCTAGCAGATGCTTATATTTGATGTCGATCACACTAAAATAAATGTACCTTAAACCAACCTTCCTGGAAAAAAAACTGTTTATCACTCAATGCGTTTTTAGGTTTTCAGCCCTCTATTTAAGTTGCAATTCTGATCGTTTTAGGTGTAATTCACAGGCTCGCCAAATGAGGACCTGTGGTACGCCTGTTGTGCGCTCAGACGCAAGAGCGTTTGGAGTTCGTTTGAAGAACCACTCGTTTTGCAGAGATTTATGAACTCAAGGAATATGACCGCTTGTGTGGGCACCTATAGTTGCCCTTTAATCCAACGCGCACATTTCCCGGTGTTTAGTAGCCTAGATGCATCCCTTTTTTCCGCAAAACGCAACAATTTCACGCAACGAGAATGAGACTCACTCGATTAAATACTCTGCTCTGAACGTGAGATGAATGGCGAGCGTTGGGGGGCACATCACAGCAGCGTATCATGAGCGTGTCCAGATGCCAAATTGCCCTCGAACTGGAGACATCAACGAGAGGCAGAGTCTAAAGAAGAATCGCTGCTGTAGATGCAGAGAAGTGGAGCTTAACTGCTTCACCAGGAGCCTGTGGGTTCCCATCTGAAGGACAAGTAGAGGGCAGATGCGCGTTAACCCACATTTCATTGGGTTTGTTGATGATGACCTATTTTTTTTTTTCAAAACCAATAGTATTGCAATTCAAATTTCATAAACTTTAATTGATAAAAAAATATTTAATTGATTATTCTTAAAAATGTTATAGATCAACAGACAAACCAATAATGCTTCTGTTCATGACATTAGTGGACTTTATTGTAATTTCACAACATTGGCCAAACTTTAAAACCAAACACTTATTTTGGCTAGTACACTGAATCAATGATCTCATACATCTTTTAAATAATCATACTGAGGAAAAACATATTATGAAATAGTAAGCATTCATTAATTAATTTTATTTAAAGCGTTAACTTAGCTTTTATATTTTAGTGAACATTTTAACACTACTTAAGTGTTCAAATTTAACTTCACTTTTTAATTAAAAAAAATTTGAGACTAAACTCTACAAACTCAGAGGTTATTTTAAAAACAATTTCTTTTAAAATGTACTCTTTCTGGTGTGAAAAAGATAATGCAGTGGTGGAGTTGGCTGTCCTGTAACTGGAAGGTTGGAGGTTCGTTGGAAGGTGCAATGGAATATAATGGTTGCAGTTTACAGATCTGATCTCCATTGAGATGTTATAAAGCACCAATATTCCATTTAATGTGTCAAATTTGGGGTGAATTATTCTCCATTTTGGTCACAGGACCTTTGTCTTCAAAGCTTTCTTTAATCCTTTGTCTTCAAACCTTGCTTCTTGCATTCAAGTCACAGGACAAAACCTAGTGTAAAGAAAAGCTTTTGTAAAAAATCTACTAGTGATCCAGCATTTGGTCAGATTTGTAAGAGTTTAGCACTTTGGCAAAAATCTTCAAAGTCCCTTATCCTGCCGAAGGTAAATTGTGCACTTTCTCAAATTAAACTCCAGTGAGGAGTTATTACACATACACCCCCGAGCACCTATGAATGAAATCTGAAATTCAACACAGCAGAGTATCACTTCACAAACTTTAGTCAGTTGGGAATAAACTGCAGAATTTTACTAACATAAATTATTTTGACAATTAATACAATTAAGTCATGGTAACAAAAAACATTATGGTCATTGAGCTTATTCATTTTATTTCCTGTAACTGGATGAATAAAAATTTTATTGATAACATGAACTATTTCATATCATAATCATAATCATAATACTATTTAGAGCAGGGATTTACAGTTTTGGTGTTGTTTTCCTTTGTTTTTACCTGTTTTGGTAAATTTTTATTCTTTTTTAATAATGATTTATAAATTCACATTTTTAATCTCTTTTAATACTGTTTTGTGCAACACTTTGGAAACTTTATTGTTATAAAACGTGCTGTAGAAACAATGTGCATAATAGAAAGCTGACAATTGTCTTTAAATTGTAATTCCAGAAACGTCCCACCACTTCCAATATTGGTCATGTGATATGATATATGGTATTTTTGTACCAATCGATGGCTGACAACACACACACAGAAGCAGTCTCATTGCTACCCTCTGGTAACATTAAAAATGCCTCCCACAAAAACCTTTAGTGACAATTATTTGCATAATGTACCTTTTAAACAAAAGTAAAATAAAACCAAAAATGAAAATTCTCACCCTCAGTGGTATTGAAACTTTGGATTGTACTATTTTGTTTCAGACCACAGGATCTATACAGTTAGGAATATAAAAACTTGGAGCTCGTAATATTGTAAAAAGATAGAATATTCTCCTTGCTGGGCTTCTTTTTTCTTTTTCACTGCAAAAAAAAGACTATTTTACTTTTAGAGGCTGCACTTCCCCGTAACCCTAACTAGAAGTAATATATTTGGATGATGCAACAAAAAAAAGCAAAGCGAGTTTAAATGTCAGAATTTTCATTTTTATGTAAACTAATGAAACCAAACCTGAAACGTCTGTACAACTCCTTGTTCTCTTTTTTATGTGAATGAAGATATGGGCTTGGAATAACAAGAGGGGGAGAAAATACTCAGTCATGCTATGAAAGCCAGCTTTCGCCTACTACTCCATGCGTGCACATGTAACATGTAACTTCACACAACTGTGTATGCAGAGATAGAGAAAGAGAGAGGGGGAGGCGCACTGGAGCTCTCAGGTTATAAGAGCTGTTGTTCTGAATGCATTCTGACAAGGAGTCAGCAGATACAAACACACACTGATGGGGAAAGCGCAGCAGCTGCTTCACTCCCCTGCATCCACAGTACACAGAAAAGATGGAGTTTGTGTTTGAGAGCATGTTTGTCTGGAGGCTTAGCACTTCTGTGAGGAGGGATTCAGGTCAGTGTTAGAACACGCTCAGGGGGAGCAGCCTAGAGGCTCTCATAGGAAAAGACACATGTCTGCGGGAATAGACTGAGACAGGATAGCAGATCCTTGGGTCATACTGACATGTAATTATTAGAACTTTTCACTTTCGATCAGTGCTATTGATTTAACCTGCAATGACTAAGTACTCATGTGGAAATGCAAGGTGTCATTCTGCCACATCTCTGCGTTGTTCATTTCTGTGTTGTTCATTTCACTTGAATCAAATCCCAATCCAAGAAATCCCCACAGAGGCAGAATATGCCGGATTTATTTAATGACATATAAGTTATAATATTATTAGAACCATGTCTGATGACTTGTAAAACCAGAATTGTGCTCTCCCCAACGGTCTTGTAAAATTTGTTCACTTTTTTGTTACATGATACACCTTTTAAGGCTTAAACATATTTGCAGAAGGCTAATTGTTTGTGTGTGTGTGTGTGTGTGTGTGTTTTTTTTGTGCAAAACAATCAAGATATTTCAAAACATTTCCTGTTTTTACTCTCAATCTCAAGCATTAATTTTGACCGTTAATTGGCTAAATACTTTCATTTAAATTTTCAATGAAACAACATTATGAAGGTTTGCTTTGATATGGTATGTGGGATTGCTAAAGTATGCAACATGAGTTAAAGCAGGATTTCAGTTAAACATGTTAGCTTTTAGTCAATGAAAAACATAAACAACAGGGTGTTTTAATTATTAAATATAATATTAAATGTCATAATATTAAATGTATTATGACTTATTTATTTTAAAGCCAGATCTTGAAGATAATTATATATTCCTGTACCAGTCTTACAATAAACCTCGTTCCCATTACTGGTGATCTTTTTCTGATGGGAATATTTCAGGTTTGCCTATTTGTTGACCAAAGATAAAACAATAATTTATAGATACACATTTTCAGTTTAACAAAATATATAAACAGATTGTAAGAGAGGGACGTGCAATTTGTTCTCTTTTGGAACTATGCATAACTAATTTGGCTATAATAGATAATATGGTCATGCTTATATCTCAGTTTCCTGCTCTTCACGCTGCGCAATCTGACATTCAGCTTCTCATCTCAGATAAAATTCCTTCTTATGGAGCCTTGCAGTCGAAAATGTCTGTTTACACAGTACTAGTCAAACACAGAGGTTTGTACACAACTTGCTGTTTCTGCAGCAAAACTGTGCCTCAGGTCTGATTTTCTGTCTATTGATGGGTTTCCATAGCACACATTTCTCTTGTATGACAGCTGGTTAAAAGGCTGTCGGCCTTCAACTTGAAAAGCACAAACATTAAGATTGAAGAAAGACTCATATTGTCATGCACTAAATGAAGATTTTGCATTATATAATACATGCTAAATGTGTATAGTATTCTGTAAATTAGGTGAGATAATACTACACGTGAAAAAGGGTTATTTGGGGTCTGCTGCTGCTTAATTGAAATCTCTTTTCACAGTCACTGTAATGAATTTTGAGGGCCAACATAGTACTTTGAAAGTACTACAAAGTACCCAACATGGCAACCCCCATATGCTAAACATAAAATCATTTACATCATAATTTAATGCAAGAATCACCTGACAGACAGAATATTCTTGTATTATGCGACGTTTTCATTATAAAACCATATAACATTTCTTGAAATAGAGTATAATATTCTCAAACCTGTTAGAAGTGTTAGTTTGACCAGCCGTGTTTTGGGACTTGTTAAAAGACATGGTAATCACTGAAAAGCTTTAGCTTTATTTTATTATTTTAGTTTGAACTTATATTATAAATGTACTAATAGCTTATTTATTTAATTGACGTTTGGTTAATCCTTTGCTTCTGCATCCAATTTCCACTGGGTGTCTGCAGAGATTGAAGGACTGAGCGGAACTATCTTTAGAGCGCTGAACCGTTCCTGCACCATTTCTGCACGGACCGTAAACACAGAGACACTCGCTGTCATCCTCAAACATGTGGTGGTGTTTTGTTTGTCTTCTTGGCTTCGTCAGACTCTACTTAGACGGGTTGAAAGTTCTTCTCTACCAGCTTTTCAACAAATCGTTCAAACTACCAGGTCAGATGTTTCATCCTCGTGATTTTTTAAATAGAGTTATGTATTCTTAAATAAGTCGACTGTTTATGAGTTTGAAGCGGTCAGAATGCTGCGCTTAAAGTGACAGTTCACCAAAAAAGAGCATATATGTAAACATATTTTCAACCAAGTGTTCATAAACAAACACAAAAATGTTTGATAAAGAAAAGTCTAATATCGAAACGCATTTTTTTAAAATTCCCTTACGTATTTTTTACCTGTAACTATTTCTATATAAACATGATAATAAAGTCATCAAAATACTCCAATAATTCTGCATAGGAAAACCTGCTAAACGTTTTATATTTTATATATTAAAAAAATTATAGTAAAAATAATTACACTTTATTTTTCAAGTGTGTTGCCAGATAAATGATGTCTGTTCACTTGGAGTGCATTTTAGATTACTCTTTATTTGAATTCAAATCACTCTGAAAGGGCAAATATGTCCCAGCACGAACCTCAAGGATTACTTTTAATCCATTTTCACAATGGTCTTTTTGTATCAGAAATATTTAAAGCTTTAAACCTAAACTAGATTAGGAAAAATGCAAATTGAAAGACTTATTTGAGCTGCCTGCCTATCTGTTAACATTAAAGTACAAGCTTTAAAAAGACATAATGAATCAAATTGTAACTTGCTTTAAAACCTTTTTCATTGGCCGTCATTGTTATATACTTACATTTGTATTATATATCTGCTTTACTAACACGTCGAGGTGGCAAAATATAAACAGTGGACAGTGGTAATAAAAGTATCATAAAATATGAAGATATAAAGGAAAAGGAAGATCTGTGTCAGAGTAAGAGACTCTTGTTAGATTTTTACAATATTTCATAATTTCTTGATTCCTGTTTTGTTCAGATTTGCCCAAACAGAATGGAAGGGTTGCCATAGTTACAGGGGGAACCAGAGGAATGGGATATGAGATTTCCCGACATCTGGTCAGCCTGGACTTGCATGTGATCATTGGTATAGTATCATTTCATACTCGATGTCAGATCCCTGAAACTCAATAATTTCATTGGTGATTTTGCTTCAGATCCTTTATTGGTGGTTTGCATCTCAATTATGGATTTATTGTTACTTGTGAATGATTTGACTTTCAATGTTTTCCATACATTATGTGCTGATCATATGAGCAGGAATACCTTCATTTCTTCAACCACTTTTTCCTTTCAAAGCATTTTTTCTCTTTTTTTGTCCTTGTCAGTCTGGATTATCAATAAGAACTCTTTCTGTAAGTATGGTGACGCATAAAAGGCAATAAGAAGGGCTTATGCATGAGTAACCCTCATCACATGTTCATGAAGGACTGGGCTTTTTAAGGAACAGTGTATGCAGGAAAATCTTTTGCTTTTGGCAAACGTGTTTTGCTTTGTTGGGATTACTGCTAAAATCTCATGCCAGAGAGCAGCTTTTTCAGAGCCTTGTGATTTTGAGGTAATTCATTTAACTTTATCAAAATATCAATAAAACAACAACAACAAATCAAACCAATGATTGCAGGTATAATCTGCCTGTATGCACTGCTTTATAGCTTGGGGGATAATCAATTAATCAATTCAAATATATTTATATAGGGTGTTTTCGCAGTTGATTCAAAGCAGCTTGACAAACAAGGTATTTTAATTCATATTACTTTGAATTAAAGAAGAGAAGAAAATGAAGAGAATAAAACCACAATATACGATTATCTTAGGAGCGACTGAGTTTGAGAAGTAGGAAATGTATTTGTCCTTGTTTAATCTTATTACAGAGGACAGGCTGAGATTTTTAAGAATGTTATGCAAGCCTAATTTGTAGGCAATGTATAGTAAACAATGTCTTTCATGTTTTTATGTTGGAGTGGAAAACAGCAGAGACCTCCAGAGCAAAAAAATAAAATAAAAAAGAAACATGCACAAATGAGGAAAGATCGAGAGTTTTCTCTATGAGATAAATAGAGGTGATTGACATAGGGAAATCTCAGTGGCGCACAGATGTATCATGACAGTTAAATAATAATGATATATGATGATGATCTAGTGTCATTCATTATATTGAATCAAAGTATCTCAAATACTTTACACCAAATAGCAAATGAGAAAAATTACTCTAGTAAAACATTGGCTATAATCAAAAATAAATATGTTAAATACATGAAAAGGCAGAAAATGTTACACAGGGAAAACATAAAATATAATTGAATTAAGCAAGAAAGTGCTCTAAAAAGAAGTAACATCACAGTCATGTTTGAAGATGATGTAAATTTTTCTTTGTCTGCCTTAAAAAGTTCATAAAGTCTTCACTGTTCGCACCATTACAAGATGACCATTAAATACACACCCAAAAGATTTTTGCTTGTTTTTATGTCAACTCCTTACTGTCAATTTTTCATAATTCTCACTTTTTATGAAACATTTTCACATATTTTACTGAGTCTCTAGCAAAAGCTGCTCAAATTTAGTGCCGATTGGAGCCTGACTTAGAGCTGCTCGATTATTGGAAAAATGATAATCACAATTATTTAGGTAATAATTGAAAACATGATTATTTTAAATTGCCATTTATTTATATGTTTTCCAGAGAAATTTTACAAATAACTGATCCAAATAATCTAATGTCCACTCTATTATAAAAAAATATTAAGATGATGGGCTTTCAAGTGAAAACACATTTAGTTTATAAAGATGTTCCATTACATTTTAATACATTTTAAATAATAAGTAAATATATAAAATAAAATGCATACATTTAAACACCTGAATTACACAGGAAAGGTTTTTTCACAACAGCAACTATATTTAAACATCAAACACAGAGATTGTTTTTCTCCCACAAGGTAGTGACTTCTATATTAAATAAAGAACTCTGACTTGAGTTCTCTCATAATCAGAACATTAACATTATTAGTTAGCTCGCTATCCTCTCCGTTTCGTGCAGTACAGTGGTATATTCAAATATTTTCTGACTACCACAAAATTTATCTATGCAGAAAGAAGAGTTTATAAGAGCTAGTGGATACAAATCATGCACAAAATGTTACAAAACACTTAATGTTTTGCTGTGTTGAGTAAAATTACAACTGTTCAACCTATAACTGAGCAGAAACATTGATCTGCTGCGGGGAAATAATGTAGGAGTACATCCCATTATTAATGCTGTCACCACACAAACGCGATAGAGACTGAGAGCGCAGGCATTCATTTCATTATACACACAATATTAGTTTGTTTCTCAATTTTAATGATCTGAAATGAATATTTCTGATTCATTGTACAGCTCTAGTCTGATGTAATCAAACCCATTTATACTCGATGCACAACATCTGTAATACACGGTCTAGTTTGATCACTAGTTTTTCAGGTTTTGCATTGTAACATTCAATGCTGTCTAAATGTTTTCACTCATGTTTTGATTTTCTGCTGAAAAATAGCGACTGAAACTGAGTGGATTGTGTTGAAGTTGAAGATTAGTGTAGTGTAGGACAGTGTAGGAAAAACATGTTTGTATTTCTGTACTTCTTCAATAAATCATGCTATGATATTTTTCTGTCTTGGTATTTTTTTTCATGTCAGACCAATCAAGAATTGACACGATTACAATTTTGAAAAGGAAAGAAGGATTTTTCCTCATCTGTAACAACTTGTGGTCGATGACATTATGTTGTTTTTGGATGCTCAAATCAGTAAAAATTTTAATAAAATATGTTATTGAGTACCGAAAGTTGTTGGTTGTAATGGAAAACATGTAAATATATTTCTGACCAAAAGAAAGTGTTTTAATAGATGCTCAGGAGAAGATACTTCCATGTGAAAGTGAAGTAAAATGACATTCTGGTTATTCTTGCTGGTTATTCACAGATTATTCACAGGTTATTCTCAAACAGTACACACATATTAGTAATTAAACCCACCTTGGTCAGCATGAAGCTGCCTTAAAGTCCTAATAAAAATCTTTCTATTTAGTCTGTTCAGTTGATCTGCAGAGATGACCTCTATGTGAACTAAACTAGACTTTATAACAGACTTCATATTTGTGTCACTATTGCAAGAAACATCAGTGACCACTTTCCTGACTGTCTATTGTTCTTTTAGCTGACAAGCTAACTCTCTTTACCTGATAAAACAAATGTGAAATGCTGGACATGCCACAAATCCTCTAAATTGGTTTGAATACTGTGGAAAAATAGCTTGACAACTGCTTGGTTTTAGAGTTTTAACAATAAATTGATGCCTGAAGGACTTCAAAATCAGTCCATTTAATACAACAGTCTTCTCTTTTTCTTCTCTGTTTATTACAGCTGGAAATGAGGAAGAGGAGGGTCTGACAGCTGTAAAGAAGATTCAAGAAGAGTTCAATCAGGGAAAAGGTAACATTTTTTTTTAAGTACAATGAAGGAATATCCTATGCATTCTATCTTTGATGCTGACCTTTACGTTCTCCTTGAGGTGATGATTTACTCTACAATGATCTGTTAGTCTTTAACTAGCATCTAAACTGGCTCAAATTCCTCCATGTTTGGACTTGTCTGTTTGGTGGAAGAATGTGTGAGAGCAAGCAGGGAAAAGGTGTTTGATGATTGTCTTTGCTGAAGAACCGTAACCTCATTGTAATGCAGATGGGATATTGAGAGGCATGGTTTGGATGAAGCCGTACACTCTTCCCTGCGGTATCTAACCCTCCCCCTGTGTGGAATTTCAACTGCTAGTGAGAACAGGCCTTCAGTTTTCACTCCTGGCTTTCATCATTGTGCTATTGAAGTTGAAAAATGATATACTGCAGGCAATTTGTCCTTCTGCCCTCATCTTGGGTCACTTTATCTTGAACCATAACCTTAAATCCCAGTTTTGAAATTGCTATTGGTTCATTCATTCATTCATTCATCTTCATGTCGGCTTTCTTCCCTTTCGGGGTCGCCACAGCGGAATGAACCGCCAACTCTCTGGCATATGTTTTACGCGGCGGATGCCCTTCCAGCCGCAACCCACCGCTGGGAAACATTCACACAGTTGTTCTTACTCAATTCACTTATACCGCATGTCTTTGGACTTGTGGGGAAACCGGAGCACCCGGAGAAAACCCACGCGATCACGGGGAGAACATGCAAACTCTACACAGAAATGCCAACCGACCCAGCCGAGGCTCGAACCAGCTACCTTCTTGCTGTGATACGCCCGTGCTACCCACTGCGCCACCTATATATAGCACTCGCTATTGGTTCAGATCCATACAAAACATGCAATGGCTTGGCTGTTTGTGTTCAAGTGTGTCAAAGGCATTTCTTTATGCCCAGCGTGACATGTCTTCATAATTTTCAAATGTCTAAAACTGACATGTTTTATACTTAGCTTGTTAGAGCGCCATAATGAGGCTAGGACATCATATCCTCTTAAGATGAAGAGTTTATTTTGGAAAGCAGGATGGTTAATGTGATGACACAGAGCTATGGTGCCTTTGGTCCATACAGTAAACAAAAAAAATGGATTGCACTTACAGTGGTTATGAACCTTTTACATTTGCCAAAATAAAGACTTTTGAAAACAGTAACAATTTGAGTAAATCCTTGCAAAAAAGCTTAAAGAAAGTCTGCGTGTTAGTGTTAAAGATCCAATCAAGAATATTTTTCAGAAAGGCTCTTGTTTGAGATGACCAAATTAATTGTAAGCGAGGTACTTAAAAACAAAAAAAGATCTTAAAAAGATCTTAAAAGATGTTATAGGATTGTTGATATTTTTTATATACTGTTCTCAATTTGCATTAGGAAATAATGAAACTGACTCCAGAAGTGAGAAGATTGGCATTGACAGTTATTTTAAAACAGCACTTTGCTACTAAAACTTTTTGCTGATTTTTTCTAATTTACTTACAACTTGTGGACAGTAGTGAGTAAAAAAATTGTAATGTAAAATTATAATCTCTGATCATGTGTTGGACAAAAGTGGCTGGTTACAGGTAGCTTTTTTTGGCTTAGCTATGAGCTGAGGGCTAGACCATCCTGTTTCAGGTGACTTCACTATTTTTTTCTAAATACATGACTAGGTGTTAACTTCATTTCCTAATAATTTAGAGAATAATTACTGCAGTAAAATAGTTTAGAATGAGCAGACGAGTATTAACCTGAGTTTTATTGGTTTCACAAAAAGCTGCTGTTCACAAAGCTGACAGTGACACTCGTGATTTTAATGAGGTGAAGAAATAAGAATAGATGACTGTCACAGTCAAAATACACAACACATTATGTAAGTTTTGCAACAGGAAAAGAAATTTAAGCAGGCTACTGTGTGTCTCCTGTAACTGCAAAGTAAAAGCTAGCTTCTTTTTCCACTGGACTGTCATTAAGGCTGAAATGAATAGTTTTGCAACAGGTAAATACAGAGGATGTGTAACATTTCACTTTAAGAAACATTATTAATATTGGTTCAGGTAGTATTCAAGTACTTAAAAAAAAGAACTTTTAAAGTTGAAGACCTGTTTCTTAAAAGTATTAAGTAGGCAGTAATAGTATTGGTATTGTTTTTTCACCGTTTTCTTTTCTTGTCGCAGACATTTCGCTTTGCAAGCATGTCTGAGTCGCGTTTTGTGTTACAGTGCAAACATTTACCTGCAAATGTGGAAAAGCTGCAGATCTTTGTTTCAAATTCCAGGACATGTTTGTGGGGAAACAGATTGCTTGTGTTGCCTTCTGTGGCTAATGTTGCAATGTTAGCCTGACAGCCACACACAGCTTGTTTGGTACCTCAGAACAATCCTCCTCTCAAACGATGTCCTGTGGCGAAACGCTCCACCTTTCAGTGTTCTCGATGATTTGTATGTGCATACACACACCGTTATTGGGGTTTATGAAAAGTGTATGTAATTGAAGGAAAAAAAACGATATATGGATGCACTTGCAGTTGGGACATGGCTTTAGAATCTCCAATTTAAACCTTTAATTTATTAGCCTCCAACTTGCATGTTTTGTTATTGGACCAGTAATATGATTTTAGATTATAACAGTTTCTCACAATGTTATATTTTCAGTTTTTTTAATCAGATAAAAGTGGAAGTTTTTTAAGACTTATTTTCTAGATGGAATGAAGACTTTTGTAACATATTACTAACAGGAACGAAAATCTCAAATATTTACCCTGCTAGGGAATCCCAAAAAAGGAAAGTTTGTGGAATTTATGCTCAATTGAACTGAATCGCCCAAACGGCCCCTGGGGATCTCACCGGGGGGTGGGGTCCGACTGACCCTTTCCTCTGCGGCTCCAGAGATAGTGTCCGTCTCAGATAGATAGTGCTGAGTGACTGATTCAGGGCAAGAGCGCTGCTAGCAGACACTCTCGGCCCACGCTGATCAGCTCTTCCTTCTTGTGCCTTGACAACTTGAGGCAGACGTGCAGAGCCGAGCCATGGCAGCCAGCAATACACCCTGTCAACACGTTATGGATTCAGTCATTCTGGTTGGGCGGACATTGTCACTCCGAAGGCTGTTTTCCACCCATCTTCCGCTTGTCTCTTTATCTTTGCAGATTCCGCAGCTCCAGATCTGTGCTGTGATTTGTGAGTCATGAGGCCTTAAAAGATTATCAAAAAGCTTTGGTGAA
The DNA here is from genome assembly GCA_900490495.1 of Danionella dracula. Taxonomy (NCBI): domain Eukaryota; kingdom Metazoa; phylum Chordata; class Actinopteri; order Cypriniformes; family Danionidae; genus Danionella; species Danionella dracula. Next base: position 3,675,730 of record UELW01000289.1, on the reverse strand, counting down.
TCTCTCTGTGTCAGATAGTTGATGTGGTCCTGGATCCTGCCATGATGTACTGTTTTTGGATTTATTACTACTGCTTGGGGAAGATCTGCCCGTTTATGAAACACATTTTGTGAGGCCATCAAATGTAGTAGATTAGTTTTCTTGGAAGTTCAGGTGCTCACCAAACAGGGCTGAATTTTTTAAAGACATGTTGCTACATTAACAGATTGGCACATTTTAAGGAGTATGGTTTCAATGGCCTTGTTCACTATCTTCTCTAATTTAATTTTGCAGTACCCCTCTTGTCTCACTGGGTGTGATGACCGACGTTGGGACTGTGTTGATGATAGATGATAATAGTTAAATTTCATAGTAATGACAATAAAACTGCTGAAAAGAATATGTATACTGTACATTATTGTATTATACTATAATGCCGCATAGAACATGGAAACTAAATGTAGAACTATAACATAGTATATGAATACTACACTATACTATAAGATACTAAACTTGTGTTTTATGACACTATTTTGAACTATACTCTACTCTACTGTTACGACGCTATGCTATTCTATACAATACACAAATAATGCTATAAAATGTGTACTATTGCATATGTATACTATTACAAACTATAGTGTACTAGGTAACACCTAAAAGGTATAGAATATGAATTTTAAACTTAACTATAATATTGTAAGTGCAAAAAACTCTTACTTTTACAAAATGAAAGCACTCATTTTGGTATTGGCAAACCAATTTAAACCACCCTAAAATGAACTAGAAAACTAAAACTACAGGGTTTCTGCAGGGTCTTAAAAAGTCTAAAATAGAAAAACCCAAATTTTAGGTCTTAAAACATCTTAAATTCATTGTTCTAGGTCTTAAATAATTTTTCACAGGTCTTATTTTTCTGATGTTCGTGTGAAGCTCGTCTGATATGTGTTTTTTGCTGTTGCTGGGGGTGGCCAAAGATTGAGAAAATTCCCCTAATTGCTAAAAAAAAAAGTAAAAATTATTGTTAGGGTCGTCATAGTCTGAGAAAATAAAAAAAGTAATGGTTAGGGTTGACAGAATTTGAAAGTTTTTGTAAATCCTCAAATAAATGAAAGTGATAATTAGCTTTGGCAAGTTTAAGAAAATGGGTGTAAATACTCACAAATGCTCAAAATCGTAAAAGGCCAGATATAAATGTTAAAAAAATGCAAGTGGGATGCCAGAGATTCGGAAAATGCGCATAAATGTTAAAAGAATTTAAAAATGACTGTTCGGGTTGCCAAAGTTTGGGTTGCAAAAATCTTCATAAATGCTCAAAAACATAAAACTGAAGGTTAGGGTTTCAAAACAAGTATTTGAAGTATACTGTTTATTATGCAAAAAAGTTTAAAAAGTAACACAATTTACCTCATGAAACCTGCAGAAATCAAACTAAAGCAGAAGATGTAGCTTTAGGTTAAAAATATGTTTCTTCTTTAAAGATCCTGTGATTTAATAAGCAAAATCATCCCAAAAAAAGCACCCTGTTCCAATTTTCATAGCTTCTACTGATAGTCTACCTGTGTTTTTTTTTCTGGTTCTGCCAGGATCTGTCCCTGAAATCAAATACATCACATTTAAACTAAATACATAATTTCTTTATTTGCAACTTACGAAGTGAGTAAATATAGTAAGTACTATCGTTATTCAATTATCTTCTACAGTATATCCAACTGAATCCTGATAAGGATCATTGTGTGTGCTATTGCATTCACAAAGTATTGTACTAAAGATCAGGTATATGGGCCAAAACATGGTGAGAATTCACTTCATTTTTCTTTTTTTGCAGACAGATACAATGGTATGTGCAGCTTTTTTGACTGCTAAACTGTGTTATAAAATCATATTACCAGGGGGCACTGTTTACTGGACTTTGTGTTAATCCATAGATTTATTTGACAGTGCAACAGTTTATTGTAAAATTGCTATTAACCTGTGTGCAATTATCAGTATGAGATGGTGAGGGTTTATTGTGTTACCTGTGGATAGCCAGCTGGCAGCTGATGTAAACAGCAGACGTCTGCTCAGTTAGAACCTTCTGGATCTTCAGTGGTGAAGTCACTGTTTGGGAAAATGTCTGTCATCACAGGGGTGTCGGCACCCAACCGCCTGATGTAATTAGACAGACACCTTAGCATATGCCCAGAACATGCACCATGTGTCAAAGGTTGACCAAAGCACCATACATTTATGGATTTCAAAGATGGAGCTTTTATAGTCTCTTAGATGTGATATTATAAAAACACAGAAACGATGATATCACAAAATGAAAGCAGTTCTTCTCTTTTAATGGCAGTGACCAATAATGACCTTTTTTGTCATCTTTATCTTGGTCCCTTATTGATCAGGTCTGTCTTGATACGGCAAGATAAATTGTATACATTTTTCAAGATTTACTCACCAATCTGCATTCTTCATCTACATTTCCAGAGACCTGTTGGAGACGGTCGTGTCTGACAAAACCCTGTGTCTCAGGCAGAGCTGTCACTTACACGTGACTTATCCTCTATCAGGCTTCCTCTCAGGAGCTTGCCTCTGATTTACTGGCAGCCTTTGATGATAGAAAGGGAGAGAATCTTTGTTGGTACTTGAAAGAGGCAGGATGCCAATCGCTGTGTCCTCCAGCTGGCACTGTAGCTTTGGTGCCAAGATTGTCCTATTACCACATTCTCTGGCACATCCAAACTGAAAATTATGACAGAAAGAGCAAGGAAGGGTTAGGGTAAATTCAGTGGCTGGGCACATCCTCAAATTAACTCTTCTAAATCAGACCTGTTGATGCGATGCCAGTAGGAAACTGCTTCAGGGAGGTCAATATAGACTCAAGCTCATTACTGCGACTTGTATTCTTGATGAAAACGGAACATCTGCAGGCTTCTCTGTCCAGCAGTGATCTAAGAGACAAGCCCGACATCTGACATGCCAGAACTGCCCCCTACTGAAGACCTTTCACACAGTCTGATGGAAAAACTAGGGCATCTGTAGTTTGTGATTTTGGGGAGAGCAGCAGGGAAGTTGATTTTGAATACTGGTTATAGGTTGGCAAAACAAAATATTAACCATTTCCCTCTAAACCACAGGCAAACAGTAATTGTAATTCTAACAAATAATTCTCAAAATGTAAAATTTAAAAAGAAAATGTACATAGCGTTAAGGAAAGTTTGTAACGGTTAGAAAATGTTGATAATGTTTGGAAGATTATTCTTTTAAAACACAACTTCAACTTCGAATAAACTTCAACTTCGAATTACTGTTTTTTTTAAAGACACAAATTAAACTGCCAACACTATATTTACCGGACAAGTAATGATTTTGTAGAATAAAAACTGTGAATTCTGAAGACAGAAAATTATTAACTATATAAGTCTATAAAACATTTTTTTTACACAATTTTGATAAAATACTACTGTATACTGGTTTTATTCTGGTCAGTTGAAAAACAAAGTTATAAAGCAATTCATGCCATTAGAAAATGTATCTTTGGGTTTACTAAACCACTTTTTCCACGGAGTGAATACAGTTCGTCTTAAAGACTATACATGAATGCCGGAAAGCTGTATGTATTGTTTTTTAACCTATAATGTGAATCTACTAAGGAATGCTATGAAATATTTTATATCTGAAATTTAATTGCATTCTGTGATGCATCCCATGGAGTTGTGTGTTTTTACTGAATGGTTAAAAAAATGCTAATCTAGAATCTACAAAAATTGTGAGAGTATACTTAACTAGGATTAAATATACTCTGGAGAGAGTACCAATAACACTAAAACTGAGTGCAAATATCTGTAAGACTCTCTGTGTTTATCTAAAAATTATTTTCTTGTATTTTGTAGAAAATGTTTGTATTTAAAACCTAAATTATGCTATATAAAACTCACCTTTTTCCCCTATATCAATATTAAACATGCTTTTAATTTAAACTTTTTGAGAGGCTCAAACTCCAAGTTGATAGACTCTATGTTCATTTAACTCTCTGGAGAGTTAAATTAAGAGATGGACCTTTAAAGAAGGATCAAATAGAATTGGAAATCTATATTTTACTATGTTTAACTTGCATTTTTCATTGGCTGACTGCACAAGAATTGTAATTTTCTCAGTCTCATCCTGCTAGTTGTGTACCAATGAATGTTGACTATTTCACTCAGTTTGAAAGGGGTTTGCTGTGCTGTTATTATTTATTTATTTAAACCAAGTGATCCTATAGCAAAACCAACCAACTGTATTTCCTTAGAAAATAGAGCAACACAATGTTCATTTTTTTTTTAGAAATTTTCAAGATTTGTAGCGGTCTTTAGAGTATGCACATTGTTTGTAAAGCTTATTCCTTACAACCGAAAACCCATTAAACTACTTACGCAAATATAGTGACCTAAACAAAGATGATACTGATCAAATTGCCTATTTTTATGAGCATGTTCTAAAGTATTGCTCGTCCTTCGTTTCTTTTCCATCACTCCAAAATGCAATTTTATTCCGTGACTCACAATATACAATGTCACCATTGAGAGACATCCCTCTTCCTGTTTATGTCTTCTCTGTTAAGTACTTTTCAGCCCAATGCTGTTGACTCCAAACTGCACTGTGTAAATCACTTCTGTTGGACTTATTGGTTTGTGACTTGAAAAGGCCACCAAAATTTTACTATTGATTTAAGTTAAATGAGTAAAGCCAACTTTTAATTTAGACATTACATTGTTTTCACAAAGACCTGATGTGTGTTTTGGATACACACTTTGGCTGAGATTAGAATCATGAGGCAAGATGTCAATTAGGTACATAAATCGTTTGGTGTAAACTGATATCACTCAGGAAAATTGTGGAAGGTTCATTATTAAAAATTAATTGTCAATAAATCATCATGTTACTATTTAAAAAAAAAAGTAATAGTATAGAACACAACCTCAAATTAAACAACAAATGATGTGGAAAAAATGAAAAATGAAAAACTGAAACTCCTCGTGATCTTTTCGGGAGTCCATCTGTCAAACTTTATTTCATAATGCTGATGCTGGTCGTGAGGCGTTAATCGCTGATTATCACTACAAATACACTGCACGAGCCATGACACGTGATTCAGAAGAAACACAGGCCTGATGGGCCTAAAAAAATGGGCTAAAAAACACACAATGTCTGCCCGGCTTAAAGTAGTGCACCTGTGCACAGCAGCCTAATTGACTGTACCTGTTCACTGTTCACCAGGTGTTCGCTCTCTCCTCCATCAAGAAAAGATTTGGTTCCTAGTACTTTCATCTGACTCTTGCTTGCAGCTCAGTTCTGAGCAGTTCTTTCATTTTCTTTATTTCCTCTTACATTGTGCTTGACTGCTGTTGTACTGGACAAATTTCAATCGCTTGTGGAGATCAAAGTTTTGGACTCAATTTGTCCACACTATTTTTAATCATTGCCCATACTCTCCTGAACTCTGATCTTGGCTAAACGTCTGTAGGCCATGATGAGCATTGAATATCAGTTGTGTACAGTCTAGTGAACAGCAGGCTGTCGCTTTCACTCCTGATGTTCTTTTTTTTTTGGGAATGAATAAGGGATTTGTGTAATGAAGAGTTGCCGCTCTTGAATGTAATGTCTCTCTCTAACTGGGGTAACGATTAATGTAATGTAGTGGGTAATTGCTGTAATTGTGGAACTATAATTAGTTTAATTATGCGGCTGAGTACTCTGCACAGGAAAGGTGCTTGCTGTGCCAAAGAACTGAAAGAAAAACACACTTCGCAGCATTTTCATCAGTGGTGTGACACTTTTGTTTGTAAGTCATCATTGAAATAAGATGTAATTGACAGCCTTAAAGGGATTAAAGGGAAAATATTTTGGGTTCCTTTGAAAAGTATAAGTTGGAGCAAAGACACACAAGCATCACATTGCATCTGTTTCTAGACTGCTATCAGAGTCAGTTATTTGCACCTGAAAGGGTTTCTCAACCATTTTACTGCTCTTTTTTCATTATTATTTTTTTCTGAGACGACCTCATGGTTTGATAGCATTGAGAGCTAGAATGCCAAAAGGGGATTATAGGGCATTCCATCCATCCATACAGGGAGCTTCAATCAGCTAGAGATAGGCAATAAACCTGGAGGGAGTGCCGCTGTTTATCATAGTAAATCTCAGAGAGTGTCTTTCTCTGTGATGACGTCAAATTTACGTCTAGAACTCCATAAAGCAGTGGTCAGTACATACAGTGGAAAAAAAAGTTTTTTTGTTTTTATTATATTTTTCAAATGCAAGTTTGTTTTTGCTAAACAGAGTGATTGATGTCATGTTTGCATTTTTAGCATCAGCTGAAAGGATTTTTGAAATACAAAATAACCTCTTTTTCTAAAGTAAAACATTAATACAATTCTCACAATATAATTGTAGCATTAAAATAGAAGTTTCTGCCAATTTTATGTCCGCTTTTTAGTTTATAACTGAAGATCAAGAGCTATTTCTGTTTTCTAGCAACAAACTCTATTGAATCCATAAGCATTATTTAAAGAGCCCATAAAGTGGATTTTATTTCTCTTTTTAATGCTCATTTATAACTTTACTTGGGTAACTTTACTCACATTTAAAATGTCAGGTTTGAGTAATCATGACATATGTGGCTAACGGGAAGTGATGCAGTTCCATGAAGGCGATGGCTGGCTACTTCCATTTTTAGCCAGCTTCAAGGTTAATACAAAACGTCACGCATGCTACGACCATCAGAATCAGATTCAGAAAGATCTTTATCGATAAGTGTGCAGCACAAACACAAGGAATTTGTTGTGTTACAGAGGTACTCTCTAGTGTTGGACACAAAAACGACACAATAACATTGCACCGTACGATCTCTGGCATGTCAGAATTCAAGCTTCTGGTATCATTACAAACCTTTTAGCCTATAACAACCAACGAGGATGCAACCTCTCAAATAATAAAAATTAAATAAATAAACAAGAGCCAAATTTTCTTTTTTTGTAAGACTGGCTTCATAAATATCAGTTTAAGGTAAGATCATTTTCATTTCAACACTCAATGACATAATGGTGGGCGTCACGGTGGCGCAGTGGGTAGCCTGGTCTTCTCACAGCAAGAAGGTCACTCATTCAAGCATTAGCTGGATCAGTTGGCATTTCTGTGTGGAGTTTGCATGTTCTTCTCATGATTGCGTGGGTTTACGGGTGCTCGGGTTTCCCCCACAAGTCCAAAGACATGGATATAAGTGAATTGAGAAAAAACAATTGTCCATAGAGCATGAATGTGAATGAGTGTGTGTGTAAATGTTTCCCAGCAATTGGTTGTGGCTGGAAGGGCATCCGCCGCGTAAGCATATGCCAGAATAGTTGGCGGTTCATTCCACTGTGGGAACCCCAAAAGGGAAAAAGCCGACAAGATAATGGGCTGCAAATGGGCTCAGTTCACAACCCCTTCAAATAGATAGCATAATGAATTTAACTTGCACATAAAAATGCTGCTATTTTCACAGAACCAAAATACAGAGGAAATCACTTTAAAGTTGTTTCAAATAAAAGCTTCTTTTAGGGGCACGTATTTTTCAGATACATCTTTTCTTTACTATGTTTGCATGTGAGTCTCACAGTCAGACTTTTTCTCCTCCTGTTACCATGAATTTGCAATTTATAATTTTTTTTAAAAGCCATACTTTCAATTAACTGTCCGAAGGCAAGAGGTTGGTTTTGTGTCTGTTAATCTCAAAGGGTAATATCCAATGATCCATCCATTGTCCAGCTTCACATCCAGTTTTCCTCGAGACTCAGCATCCTGTTTTTAGAATTTGGAAGCCATTTCTTTAGGGGCTTACTCTGAAGATATGAATTAACCTAGCATGCCTCTATCATCCTAACCTGCTCTGGGCGCTCTCCTCTTGCAGGTCTCATTTTGTTCCATTGGACGTTTTCTTTTTTTCAGACCCTTCTGTTTTGTATGAATGTTCTGAACGCAATTATCTTCTTAAAGACAGAAAAAAAACTATGTCTTGTTTAAAACGTATTTGCCTTGTATGTATAGTAACGTAAAGGTGTCAGCAAGGGTAAATGTTATATATATATATATATATATATATACACACACATGTATACATGTTTTAATGTGTAACATGTTTGGGTATTCTTAAATATTCAAATTATTGGTAACATTTATTTAATTTAAGGTTAATTCTTAAAAATGTATCTTCACCAAAATAGTGAAACAAACACTATTCAAAATCGTTTTGTTCTCAGTAGCTACTGTATAGACCTTTGGCATACTTTAACGTAATTTCTCTCCTTTGGCATACTTTAATGTAATTTTTTCACATGTCTGACCACATCATACGCCAGGTGACTGTTTTGATTAGACAGTAAAGGTGAACGTTTGTTAAATGCTGACCTTGACTCATTCCGCTATTTTGCCGGAAGGGAAATAAAATGCACAAAATACCAGGATTTGCATAACATGACAGCAGAGGCTGATTGAAGCAGTGATGTGCATATGCCTGGAATATTTTAATACAGTGTCTCATTTTCATAATCTGAAAGCCCGAAGGGTTCATTGAGGTAAACAGAATTATCATTCAGATTAAAGCAACTTGCAGATGCTTGCAGTTTGAAAACCTTGGGTTTCAAAGCTTATAGGTTTACTTTGACAGCACACTGCAAAGCCTGAAAATCATCACTTTGGCAAGTCACATTTCTTCCATGAACCTGCACAGTCTATGACAAGTTCAGGGGTATCAGCATTTAAAAAAAACACACACACAATCCATTACTGCTCTTATCCACGGGCTCCTGTGCAAGTTTCTCCTTGTCCAACTTGACAGGCATCTAATGGTCTAATCCTCAATTGGGAGCCATTATTAGCTCAAATGTTAGTTTCGTCTGACTGAATAAATGATACATCTAATTAAAGTTGATAGGGAACAGGAACAGGAAGATGAGTGGCCCAACCTCCTGCTTCAGTGTCTGCAATTATCATTGTAACCTCTTTTAACAGGCATAAACAACAATAAGTTGTATTATAGTAGCCTTTAAGCAAGCAGAATAATCACAAATAAGCACATTTTGTCTAGTTTTTAATATATATTTTTTTCTTCTTACCGATTTTAAAAACCTAAAAACAACCTAAAAGAAATAATCTTTTAGGTTTAAAAACGTTTCTCAAGTTCGCATTTAGAAAAGTGTATTAAGTGTATTAAGCAAGGATCTGGGGCCATGCTGTGGCCTTTGCCCAGAACGTCCTCCTTAGAAGTGTAGCAAGGAGTGGAAGGTGGGTTAGTTTGCATAACTTGCAAATAAGCTGTTTACATTAAGGATTTATATTTTAGGTTAGTTACAAGCTAGAGTGGAACCATCTGATCCAGAGGCTAATGACAAAGACAAGCTTTTCGCATAGCTATGTTAATTGATTAATTAACTTCATATAAAGTGCAATTCTATGAACAATAATTGTTGAAAGGTACAATATTTTGATTACTTAAAATTCACTGTTAATTGGACCACTCTACCTCTCTGAAAGACGACTGCCCGTTCCACACTGTTTTGGAGACTTGAGTTAGGTTTGCACAGTCCAAAACACACATGGCAGGTATACTGAAAGTCTATCAACTAGATTCATGTCATAGCTTACAGTTCCAATTGTAGCCACTTTTCATTAGCAGACTTCAAACTTTACCCATTTGATTATTAAGGTCATGCCCATATTTTTTAAAAGCTTGCATCCATACAAGCATGAATACAGTATAACAAAGTAAAAAAAAAAAAAGATCTTTTCAATATTAACGGGAAGCGTCACGGTGGCGCAGTGGGTAGCACGGGCAAGAAGGTCGCTGGTTCTAGGCTCGGCTGGGGCAGGTGGCATTTCTAAGTGGAGTGTGCATGTTCTCCCCGTGATCGCGTGGGTTTTCTCCGGGTGCTCCGGTTTCCCCACAAGTCCAAAGACATGCAGTATAAGTGAATTGAGTAAGAACGATTGCCCACAGTGTTAAAGTGTGAATGTGTGTGTGAATGTTTCCCAGTGATGGGTTGCGGCTGGAAGGGCATCCGCTGCGTAAAACATATGCCAGAGAGTTGGTGGTTCATTCCGCTGTGGCGACCCCGAAAGGGCAGAAAGCCGACATGAAGATGAATGAATGAATATTAACGGGTAAGTGCCTAAAACAACTCCCACCTTTACCACTCATTCCCCTTTATGGTGAGGTGGTGTCTCTTGATTCTTAGACCCAGCATGCATTTTCAATTTTTGCCTATTCTACGTTCTGATACAAGACACAATCTATGCAAGTGTGAAATCATGAAATGCCCTAAAGGTGTGAGCATGTAAGGTGAGTGAATGTGGTCTAGGTTTTATCCCTCATCTTGTGCCCAATATGCCACGAAGAGTTTTTACATCTTCAGACATGCACGACCCTTACTTGCGTTAAGTTCATTAGACTATCCATTATAGAGAATCATTGGAATTCCTCATCCACATTAAAAATCAGTAGCAATGGTGAGTATTTTCCGTAATATTCAACGATTTCTTAATTCTCTTCCATAAAGCTGATATGAGATGTGATGTGATCATATCTTTTCAATTCAGAAATGAAGTCTTACTGAACATGTGTCCTAAATATAAATGGACGGTTACAGTGTATCTAGCACTACATTTTGAACTTGGTGTTATTGTATTGAAATAAATGTATCCAGAGTGTACTGGCTACTAATGTTAATTTCTGAATGTCTGATTGATGAAACAGGTTGAAAAGTCCTTCTGACCCTCCTTGAGGATTTGTGTGCATGGAATAAATTGGCGGCTTTGAAATGAGACTAATTGGATGTGTGCTTTGATGTGCACGCCAACCATAAAAGGTTGTTAAACGAACTTCCGTATGAGGACGTTGGTTGAATCAACATTTAGCCTCCTAAAGCAGCTCAGAGTCAAGAAATTGTAACTGAAGATGAATAATGCATCTGACTTATGATTTTCAGATTTGTGCTCTTAGTGTTCTGTGAAACACAAAATCCGCAGTTTGCATTTAAACTGTCTCTTTATCTAAAATATATTTTACATTTTAGCCTTTTCTGCTGCTTGTCATAAGAGGGAGATGGATCAGACGCTAATGGCTGTTTGAATTAATGAGATCGCTATTGCTCTGGAAAATCACTTCTCATTTGCATAAACTTTTGTCGTCTCAACTTTAGTCTCTTGTCACCAGACACGCCCACATTTAGTTGTCAGTGTCAATTCACGCACTTGTCACTGCTTTCCATTCAAAATAAATGGCGGGGTAAATCTGTGTACCACTGTTGTGGATTGGGTTTTGTTGTGAATTGGGTTTAAGTTTAGTATTGCTATATAGGTGACTGCAGGTGAGTATAGTCAGTGACTATTTAAAGTTGATTTATTTTGAGTCAAAGAATGTTTGCACCTGCATGGGGACGTACAGAACTTGTAACACAGCTTGACCTTTGTATAGTAAAGTCTTTAAAAATATTATGTAGCTGGTAGTTTTGCTATTCTAAAATTTTTACTGTATTTGATGATTTATAAAGTCAGCTTTGTGCTTGATCCTTCAATCCTTAATTTGTTTAGAATGTGACCTGGTGTTCCAGCCTTTGACTTTTGGATCTGTTTTCTACTTGCAGTGGAGTTCTTGTTCCTGGATTTGGCCTCTTTGACCTCTGTACGGCTGTTTGTGCAGAGATATAAAGCCAAAGGTTTGCCTCTACACATCCTCGTCAATAATGGTATGTAGTTTGCGCATGTCTGTTTTTTGTGCATTAAGCAATACTAAGTGTAATTGTGGAAACAGCTGCAGCTTGCAAAAAATGTCATCCACAGGAAAATTTTACATACGCAAAGAGCTGGTTTGATTTCATGAATCAGTTTTGTGTCTTAAAAGTCAATTTGATGTCAAATAGTCAATTATTTCAGCCTGTTCCATATAATTAGCATTTTCTGACTCTGTGCCTTGAAATTTTAAATATCATAGATTAAAACTAATATTATTTACACTTTTAAACCATACTGTAAAGTGTTGCTCATTTAGGATTCATAGATTGTCTAAGCTAGCTCTGCTGGACATGTCTGGTCTGTGTCCTGAGGGCCTGAGGGGTTGTTTATTTAAACTCGATGACTTTTATTTAGAAGCTGGGTGCCTCTGGGAACATCTCAAAGTGACAGGAGCAGTCACACACTGTCCTCTCCAAAACACACAGAATTAATCATTTACGCTCCTCTTTCCCTGTTTGTTGTCGTCTGCACACTGTGGCCTCCTAACTGATGCCTGCTGATGGGCAACAACATTTGTGACACCCCATTGAGGCTCTAATGATGCAGAAAGGTCAACACTTGGCCCATCTAGTGAACCAGTATGACCCTCAGGGGGACGTTGATTTTCTACTGTGATTATGGATCGATAACTTTACCATTCATGTGGTGAGGATGGGAGTGCATATTTTTTAATGTGCTTATCACATTTTTATCATCCTGCTTACTGTGTTTCCTACAAACTGAGCTGTAATTTTGTTAAGAGCAAAATAATGATGAAACAGGTTTTCAAGAGCAAGGCTTATTTCTGCATGAATGCCAGAGCTCAAACTTGGTCAGGGTTTTAAACCAGATTACATCCGTTTTATATTAAAATCCACCAGCTTTAATTATCTTGCGGACGCTCCTGTTAACGGGTGTTGCTTGATAAGCTGCTCATCTTTTTATCCAAGGCTTCATTTCTTTTAAGAGTGAGCATGGGTATAAAATGAGAAGGAAATTACATAACGAAATGTTTTTTTGTGGCAGTTGAGTGTTATGTGAAAGGACCTGAAATCTTCCCTCTTTTAAAGCCATCAAAAAAGGGAATCAATAAACCAGTAACAGCTAGTCCGTGTTGTTTAGAAAGCTGGATATTCTCAGAGAGATCGAAGATTTTTACTGTGTCAAAGCAAAGAGGAAAAGTATGACTCATGCTTTTTATTGATGTGGACTTGTGATTATATCCTGTAGATTCTTCTTTGTCATGATGTATTTCTATGGAGCCAAATGGATTAATAGCACTATTCACAAATTCAAAACAAATTAAGACATTTTCAAGTGAAAGCATGAATTCCCCTGAATTCATTCACATATGCATTTTACCCAAGCGACAACCCTCTACTTTCATTCTGGAGGTGCACTAGGAAGTGACTGGACTTGTAATGCCTCGACTGACCACTTGAGGCTGGGGCTGAAAATGAGCAGAATTTCATTATCACCCAAAGTAAAAATAGACATTTTCATAGTTGGGGAATTCACTAGTTTTGACATTTATGAACTCTAACTCTTCAAGAGGTGATTTTTTTATTATTTCTTTCTTACAGTTATATTTAACATATTTTTTGCATAATAAAGGGCTGGATAAATTGAGATAGAGCGAGTTACTGAGGTTTCATTCTCGTCATTTCCGATCCACCAAATATCACAATTTTGCCCATTTTGACTCGTCTATTTTGCAGGGATGCTTTGTCAAGGAGGAAGAGGCTGCTTTACCAAAATTCTGAGCCTAGTTTTCTTTCTGCTAAAACCTCTGGGTGACGGCACACATTTTACTTCCATGTTATATAGACTCAATGATTTTAACTGCATTATGAATGTAACTGCAAGCAGTAATGTGGGGACAAACAGCCAGAAAGAAAATGCTTCCCATGTGTGGCATCTGTCAGCTGACCTTCACCTCCACATTATGCATTAAAACTGTATAAAGCATGCCTAACCATTGATTACCTCTTTCTTGGAATTTTACTGATTGTCATCAAATATTTAAGAACTGTGCGAGATATATTTCTGTATTGTTGTATGTGTATTTACAAACTGATCCGGATTTGTGCCCAATATTTTTAGACTCTTCATGTATTTGATTTGTACGTGTAATCTTGAAGTCCTGCTCCTGTTATCCACCAATCAGAGCGCTCCTGACACAACCAGGTCAACGCTGTGCTGGTTTTTCTTGCTACGCTTATAAATAACATTTGATGTGTTGTCTGCTGCTGTAGGCCACACGTCAAGTACTGCTAACAGATATCTTTTAAAAGAGACGCACATGCATTTTAAATAAAAATAACAAATATTACATGTTGGTCTGATTACAGAAAGGCTCACTGAGTGGATGTTTGTGTTTTGTAGAAATAGTAGAGTAAACAGTTTTCTCAGCAATAAAAAAAAAATTGCAACATACTTTAACATAAACAACAGATTTTCAAACAATGCACAAAAACAGCACAGTGTTGACCTGTTAGACTGCAGCATTCTGGCTCTCTAAGATTCCACTTACAAATCCAAACCTTTTCAGACTCATGTGACAGGTTGCAATTCCACATTACCAATACATAAATACATATAAAACATTTTATAAACATTGGATTACCATTATCGGTTCTTAATTATTGTATGCAAGGGATTTAAATATAACTCGCATATGTTTCTGTTTTAAAAACAAGTGTTGAAATCTGTTGCACAGGAATCAAAAATGAATTCAGTCACATCCAAATAAAAATGGCAAAAATATTGTTTATATATATATCATCTGCAGCTGGTATTATGCTCGTTCCGGAGAGGAGAACAGAGGATGGCTTTGAGCTTCACTTCGGTCTCAACTACCTGGGTCACTTCTTGTTGACCAACCTGTTGCTGGATGTCCTGAGGGAATCAGGCAAACCTGGGAAATGCTCACGGATAGTTATTATGTCGTCAGCAACGCACTACGGAGGAAGATTAACTCTGGGCGACTTGCAGGGAAGGTGAGAAGCTTCTTTTGAATGATAATTGAGAGCTTTTCTTGCCTCTGGGCTTTTCGTGAATTGGAAGCACAAGGTGAACCTTAAAGACCAAGATTCAATCTTCTCGCTTGTTTTTTGTAGTTTAAAGTTTTATTCTCACCATGTTCAGCCTGCTCCGGAAGCTCTGAAGCTGGAATGCTACAAAAGAAAGACATTAAGTATAGAATATTGATCACTGCCAGAACCAAGGTTTATCATTTTAATAGTTCTATTTAATGCCAAATTATTCAGGTTTTGTTCTTTTATTAATTGGAATTTACATCACAAGGCCTTTTTATTTGGTAAAACTGTTTTTAATGCACTTTGCTATACCTGACATGTCATCAAGATTTTAACATATATAATTAACCTAATTTGGCGATTAAGTAAAATAAAAATACTGCTATTGAAATTTAAATAATTTCATTAAAGTATTTGTGTGAAGTCTGAAGACACAGAAAGGTCCGTTTTAAACATCGGTTAATGACAAGTAAGCTGCAACATGTTTTCATCTCTGTGAATCTTTTGCTTTTTTTCTTACTGAAAAGGGTTAAAGAGAATTTCATTCTATTTCACGGGCGTTTAGAGCCTAGAAACAGATTTTTATTAACTAAAACTGTATATTTATTTACTACCAATCGATCAATTTAAATCATGTCCTTCTCGCAGCTATAGTGGCTGGTGTAAATTGCAGCTGTGCATTGAGGTATCTTGGGTTCAAATCCAAAGCAGGTGATCCTTTCCTGATCTAGTTCTTCATCCACTTCCTTTCTAGTCTACCTACATTCCTTGACCAATGAAAAAACTACCCAAAAATCAGCTTGAAAAATGTTTGAAATAACTTTGCCACTACAGGTATTATTATTATTATTATTATAATTATTATTATTATTATTATTATTATTTTAAGTTGTGTGAATAAACAAAGGGATGGTCTGTTATTGTTAGGGTAATGGTTTTCATGAAGAAAAAGAGACTTTTTTTTAGATCTTTGCACCAATCACATTCTACCAGGCACTCTAGCTGCCTATTTTAAAGGGAATCTCAAATTTCACCCTCATATTCATGGAGCATCTCCACAAGATAAGATATGTATCTTGTGAGCTGCCAAATACTTTGGAGGTGTGTTGGGTCATTATCATGATGTAGAAGAAAGTTATAGAATGATTTCAAACTAATTTCTTACAGTACAGAGACACAGACAGTTTAAAGAGAGTTTACATTTTCTTACAAACAGATTAAAAACATTGTACTTTCTGTCAGATTGATAGATTGCACTAATTTAAATGTGTTCTGCGTGCTCGCTTGCCTCTCAAAAACCAATGAGGTGCATTCTTGCATGTTACAAAAGCCTGATTGAGCATCAAAAGAAAATGCGATTCTTTTCCCCTAGATTAATGTTCGTACCTGATTTTTAACACACCTATAAATTCTAGATAGAGTTGACACACCCTTCTGGTCTCCAACTACCCGCAGAGCCACTTAGGAATGAAGAAAAAAAAATTACATTCGGAATGTTAAGCAAAGGAAAAATAAATGTTCTTTAGAAACCCACACTAGCATATGTCAGGTTGTGGAATGATCCACAAAAACTCACAAATTAGATTGTTGTAAAAAAGTAAATGAATATATAACAAAAGTTTGGACACACCTCATTCAAAAAGTTTTCTTTATTTTCATGACTGTGAAAATTGAAAATGGTAGCTTCACACTGAAGGCATCAAAACTATGAATTAACACGTGTGGAATTGTATACAGAACAAACAAAGTGTGAAACAGCTGAAAATATGTCATTCTAGCTTCTTCAAAGTAGCCACATTTTGCTTTGATTACACTTTGCACACTTTTGCCGTTCTCTTGATGATCTTCCAGAGATTCTGAAATGGTCTTCACTTCACAGATGTGCCCTGTCAGGTTTAATAAATGGGATTTCTTGCCTTATAAATGGGGTCGGGTGCGCAGAAGTCAGGTGGATACACAGCTGATAGTCTCACTGAAAAGATTGTTAGAATTTGTATTGTATGGCAAGAAAAATGCAGCTAAGTAAAGAAAAACAAGTGACCATCATTAGTTTGAACGAAGGTCAGTAAGTCCGAAAAACTTTTTGAATCAGAAGGTGTGTCCAAACTTTTGGTCTGTACTGTATGTAGCTCGACTGAAAACTTGCCTTTTTATTCAATCACAGGCAGTTTGATGTGTTTATTGTACTCTGTTTATTAGTTTTCACACAATTTCTCTAAACACAGTCAAAACCAGATCAGATAGATTTCATTCAGCAGCTCCATAAGCTGCTCCGGTTGAGTCACAGAGTGGAGGAGTTTAGAACGAACTACTCACTGAACTAAAAGTTTTGGAATCACAACCAAATCCAGTAAAATTAAACGCATATTATAATAAAACTAAAGCTTTTTTCGACTTAGCTTGCATATCAACCAGTTGCTGTAGGCCTCCAAAACCAAGCAAGGAACCTTTCAAAGTCACACTAGTGGCTCTTTATCTCTCTGATTCTATAGTAAATAACTCAAAACATTGGACTGTTTCCTTGATAGAAGCAAAAATCTGACCAAAAAATTTAAATGTTGATGTGCATTTTCTTTAGTTTGTTCACTACTGGTTTGAATGAAAATGACTCACGTTAGGCTTGCACCTCGTTGCAGTACATTTTTTTTTATGCTTACGCTTGAACTACCTCTCAAACACTGTTATCAGTATGGCAACCTATATTTTTTAGAGTGTAGCTCTTATTGCTTTTCAGTCTTCTCAGTCCTTGTCAGTTACTGCAGTCATGCTCTGCAGCGACTCGCTCAAGGACACCGTGGCTATAACATGCAGTGTGATTCAGAGCGCCATGTGTCTATTGATTGACTGAATGCTGCAAAGCCTCCTAGGAGGCTGAACGGGGCGGTTATGAGTGTTACAATAAATACTGACAAACAACAAATCTAATACAGCAAACAAGGTGCCTGCCTGGAACCGCTGATGACTTCTTGTCACGCTGTATGTTAAGTGTGTGTGCAGCTCTCATGCTGTGGCTCGGCGTGGAACATTCCTAATAAACTTGTCCTTCAAGGTGAGAGAGGGAGAAGGAGGAAGGGGTGGCAGCAAAGACATCTGCAGGTATAAATAACGGATAAATGAGTCAGCTGAAAGATTAGACATAGATTCTTCATCCTAGGACTCAGGAAGTTACATAGAAATGCAAGATTGAGTAGATTTCTGGTTTGATCATGGAAGGGTCACCATGTCCTCTAGACTCCTCTTGGTTTATTTGTGGATGGGATGCATTAGGTAAAAAGCAAGGTTGGAGTGTACCTGTGAAATGTCTCGATATAGTTTTTTAGAAAATCTGTGTTTTTATAAAAATGTATGTTTGTAGAGGAAACTTTTTGAATTGTATATTGCGGGTAGTTTCAATAAGATAACTCTGCAGTGTTTCCTGAAGGTTTCATCCTACATCATACATTTGGGAGGTTATTTTTTTTAACACTCATCAAAGACAAACTGCTAGACTAAGACGATGGCCTCGCAGTCAGATTTCGAAACAGTTATGCATGCTTTCATTTTATTGTGTCTGGTTTAGTTGTAATTCATTATATTTTGACCTCCCTATTTTTGCTAACTAGAAGCTCCGACTGGTGAAAAATGTATTTGCTAGGCTGCTGTCCCAAACTAAGAAGTATGCACGTATCTCTTTGTTCCTAAAAAAGTTGTATTGGCTCTCCAAGTTGATTTGTCCTCAACGCTCTAAAGGGTTAAGCTACATTATACTTGACTAACAAATCTGCAAAAGTTGGCCAAGTTGCCATGCTATACTAGCAGACTAATTTATTAGAAGAAGTGTGCAGGAAGAAATGAAAATTGTTGAGGAACACTTATTTGAAGGAGAGTAGAAAGGAATTGGAGAGGAAGAGTGGGTCAGCAGCAGGCTGAGCGTTCTGTTTGCTTGTTTGTCACTTGGTGTGAAGGCTGCATAAGTTGTGATGTGATGCAGCTCCTTTGTTATGTATGTTTTTAATAGATTAGGCATTTCATGTAGATTATTTGTATGTGTTTTTGAAAGTTTTATTCTACTTTGTCTAGTGCTTTGGGGTAGTTTCTGCTGCTGTGAAAAATAAAAAAGTAGTTTGCAACTACTTTAAAATGTCTTGCCATTTTTATTATAAATGAGGATAATTACACAACCAAATGGATAATATTTAAATCAGGTTATTCTAGCAGAACTTAATTTCTGCAAATAGTTGGTTTGATATGTTTTTTAGATGACCTGTGTACATAAAATACAAAAAATGATTATTTCGCTACATTTACTATTAGGTATAATTTGTGTTACTTTAGTCTACTGCATTTAATAGCATTACAGCAACTCCATTTTTATTTCTTTTTTTTACTTTTGATCGGCAATGCACTTACGTTACTATTAACATTATTTCTCTTTCTCTCATCTCTGTAGGAAAGGTTATAGCTCTCATGCGGCATATGCACAGAGTAAACTGGCGCTGGTCCTGTTCTCATACCATTTGCAAAAGCAGATATGTGCCAATCGAGAGGCAGTGACTGTGAACACCGTGGACCCTGGCATGGTGGACACACCCTTATATGACAATCTGTGCAGCCCAGCTCTGATGCTCCAAAGACCGGTTTCCAAACTGCTCTTCAGGGTAAGATAGAGCATATGAAGCTGTAGAATGCTTTTGTACTATCAGATAATATACTGTAGGCATAGTTTTTTGTTATTTATGTTCCTTTATTACAACAAATATGCATTTTTGTGCTGAGGATTATTAACCTTTGGACTTATTAGAATGCTTAGTATGTAACATGTGATCGTGAAAAATAATAAGGACCATTTATTGCTATTTCTGTCCACAATACAGTGGAAGGGTTTTAAAATTCTCCTACTATTCTTCCTTATCTTTTGGAGGTCTCCAAAAATGCAAGGCTGCAAAAAGCTTTCTTTTTCTTATAATATATATTTAATTTTACCTGATTTGGTTGTTATTCCCAAATGATTCGTTTAGTGGCTTGTTTGTTATAAACCCATTCTATACATGAAGCAACTAAATGGAGCTGTTGAATTAAATTTACCTGGCCCGGTATTGACCACTTTTAGAAAAATTGTGTCAACAAAAAATTACAACCAGTAAACAGTTGGTCAAGATTTGAATAAAGCTGTTCAAATATGTTTCTAGTTCTGTTTCATGTAATTTGGACAACTTATTCACTGACAAATTTTTTTAGCGTAAAATTTTCAGTGTTTAATAACCTTAACTCTACATTTTCTACTTTTATCTGGAAAGTTTGTGAAATCTCGCTTCTCCATTCAAACTTGACTGTTTTCTTATATCAAAAATCCATTGGGATGCTTTATAATGAAACTGCTTGTCTCCGTTGTAATACCGAGGTGGTATTCGTTTTGAAAACTTTTTACAAACTTAACACAGAGAGTACTGTGCACTTGAAATGCAAATGAGTAGGGTCAAATAAACTAAACTTAAAAGACCTGGAATACTTGTACTAGAAATATTGCAATACTTTAAGACAGAAATCTCTCTTCATGTTAATTTTTTTGTTCAAACATTTAGAGAGCTGCTGTTACTAGTACATAAATCTTTTACGTAAAGTATGATCATTAATTTAATAAATTAAACCTATTCGATAGAATAGAAGTGTATTTAAAAAGAAAGCATAGACCATGAACTATTATTTTTTAGCAAAATTTTTGTTAACGTCATAGCACTCATGGCTCGCGTTGTTCTTGATTAAATGTTTTTAAGTTGCATGCAAATTAAATTCCATATCAATATTTGTGAAAGGTGTTGATATGATGTATTGGTTAAAAAGATCATATTGATGCGTCAGATTGGTTTGATTGTTGTGCAACTCACTCTTTCAAGTTATTGACGAACAGCTGTGAAAGGTGGAGGGTTGAGTTACAAACCCATTAACCTCAGAGTGTTGCAATAAGACTTTGGGATGCTGTATTGTAGTTCACAGTGTTTACTCTCTTTTCTTCATCTCCATCCGCCTGTCTCCCAATTTTTCAGAATTCCTCTTCAAATCTAAAGGTTTGTTGCCGCTATGTCAGGGTGAACAATAATTGGATTTTTTTTCTTTGCTTCAAAGGAGGAGTGTGCATGTGAGTTCTGTGTGCTAGAGAGAGAGGAGAGAGAAATGGGGGGGGGGTGATTGTGTACAAATAAGATATGATTCTTTTTTTCTGTACTAAGAGTATTTTTTATTATTATCTGCCAAAATATACAATTTGTAAACATTAGTAAAAAAATGTATGTGTTTTATTAAGAAAGACATCATTTCAAATGATCTTTGTTATGTATAGGTACTACCAATAAGACCTGTAAAAAATATGTTTCTTATGACTACATAACAGTGCACTTGAGCTCTGTGATATTGCTTAAAATGCCCAAAATTTCTTCCATTATTGAAAGATTTGTTCCATCACCCATAGCAAATCACTGAAATCCTCTCATGCAACTCAGTAAACTGAGCTGAATTTGTGCTAAGGAGCATTAGAGATGCTCAGAATAACAAACAGCACCCTAGAGTTGTGTTCCACGTTGCCTGGAAATATTACATCATTCCTTTTATGAGTGAACAAATCTCTTTGGTTCTGCTTCCTACTGTAGATAAGGTAGCATATGAACCAGAGTTGTCTGTGACCTTCACCTCTGCTCAAGGGGAATAATTTGTAGAACAAAGGATGTTTCAGCTTGTATCAGTGAATAGCAAGGTAATTTCGATGAAGCCGGTACTTGTTGGGATGTGAGTTGTGTTGAAATTGGTTTATTAGGATTATTATCAGCACTGCAATATCCTTTTACCCGGTGCTTTTTTCTCGTTCAGTTGGGTCAGGGTTCAGGGGCTTCCATTGTGAATGCAGCACAGGTATAGCTGCAGAAAATCCATGAATTACAAAGCTCATCAGAGACAGCACACTCAGGCTGTTTAAAAGAAAAAGATGACAAATTATGTGGCAGAATATTTTTTTGAGAAGCCGGCGAAGACTTTTAAAATACAAAAGCACCCTGCCGTCGAGAAGATCTTTATAAACAGCTTGCTTTCTATGTAAGAGAGCTGAATATATATTTATATAAATGATAACGATGTGTTTAAATTACAGTTCTCTTCCTGAAATCGAGTGCCTGTCGTGAATCGTCTGAACACTGAAAGTGCATCACATTTTTGAAGAGTATTTTTGGGCCTGCTTGTGTTCTGAGAAAAAAATAAGCAGCAGATTTCCTCTAATTCGAATACCTTACTGAGAACTGGAGCGCACATAGTGTTGAGCACTCACTGTCATATTTTTGCTCTCAACTGGCATCTTTTCATGTTAAAGCTAAGTAAATGTATTTAAATTCAGCCCTCACAATTCCTGGATCTGAAAAAACATGCAAACTCCACACAGAAATGCCAACTGACCCAGCCGAGGCTTGAACCAGCGACCATCTTGCTGTGAGATGACCGTGCTACCCACTGCGCCACCGTATAATTTAAAACATAAATAAAAAACAGTAGAAGCACATTTTTTTTCATCAATCATATTATTTGTTCAAATGCACTGAATCATTACATTAATTTGAACTTTTGCCATTTAGAAAAAACGGTAACATTGTCTAGACTGAATTGTGATGTATTACACTACTACACTATTAACTCTACAGGAGAAATGCCAGTTTCATTCAACAGAATAGTTTTTTTTTGTTGATTTACACACACAAACACACACACGCGCGCACACGCACGCACACACACAACATGCATACATACATACACAAATATATAAAAATATAAAAGTCTGCTAATTGAACAGGTGTTTGTATATCCTGAACACCTGCCTGCTATGGTTTTCTTTTTGTTCAATTAGTTAGTGGAGCCTGTGCTTTTTGAGTAAATTATCTGGATAAATTACATGTTACTTTCTAAATAGTGTCTGGGTTTTTGAAGAGTATTTTTGGGGCTGCTTGTCTTCTGAGAAAAAAAGAAGCAGTAAATTTCCTCTAATTCAAGTACCTTATTGAGAACTGGAGTGCACATGCATTTCTAAAAACCACAATTGCACACAGTGAAATGTATGTTGTTATTACTAAATATGAGGAATTGAATTTGCTATGACGTTGAAAAATGAAACGTAAACACATGTTTTTAGGTGGTTAGTTTTTTTTCAGTTGGTCAGCAGAGAAGCTAAAATTACCTAGATAAGTGACATGTTACTTTCTAAATAGTGTCTGGGTTGAGATAGTAAACAGATCTTCAATTAAAGTTGATACCCAATAAAGGCAAAATTACCCCTAAAATCAATCTTAAAAAAGAGGCTGAATTTATACTGTATCATAAATTCAATAATTGAAACGCATTGATTGTAGTCCATATACATGTCTTAAGTCTATATTTAACTCAGCTGTTGCTTCATTTTCTCTTAACACTTGTGTAACCCGTTTCTAATTTTTAGTTCTAGGTGTATATTCTTTTCTAGTAGGTTACTGGTTGCAATTCAAGATATGTTATCTATATTGTTTGAGTTGGAGATAAGTCATATATGTTATGTGTTATGGAGTAAAATTTTGATTTTAATTGTTTTTAAAATGGGAATACCCCACAAAGGTTAAGCAAACAGTCTGCTTTTAGCTCAACCCAACAGATGCTTTTCACACATTCTTTGTACCGTATTGATCCCACTCACAAAATTGAAACCTTGTGACTGCTGTAGTTTAATCCAAATTCCCACTGACAAAAGATCTGAAATAGAGAAAAACAGAGCTGAAGCCCAATTGCCTGGCCTCAAAGAGGGTGTTTGAAGTGGAGAGTTTGGAAGAGGTGTTAGAGGGGATGGGCAGTCCTGTGAAATTGATCTGTCTAGAGGTCATCGTCCAGCTGACCGTCTGCATATCAATCTCTCTAACTCCACTGCCAACTTCAGCTCTTCTGATGTGGACATGAGCCAGAACATTCGCAATTAGGATGAGAACTTGAATAATTTACCATGGCAGTTGGAAGAGCATCATGTTTGCAAACATTAAGCTCCAGAGACTGATATTCTTAGATATGCTTAAAGTTTTGCTTTACGCTACGTGTGTGTTACGCTATAGTGTGAATATTATCCTATTTTTCTTAGCCTCAGTCAACAAACTTTAACTGGCTGGATTTTTTACTGTGTTGTATTTAATAGAAAGTGCACTGTAAGAGTCAAAATGTACTCAATGTAAAATCTGTGTGGGATTTTTTGCTTAATTAGGTTAAATAGAGCATTTGTCGAAAGAATTGTTTGACTACAATACAATTAGCCAAATAGTTTTGTACATTTTAAAAATATTATTCAATAAAACGTAAGGTAGTATTTACTAAAAATAGCAAATCAGCTGGTTCAGGATAGCCAAAGTGAGTAAAAATGTATCTGCTGTCAAATAACAATGGAACATACTTTAGCAGAAGGGTGCCATCACTTTGCTTTCAGTTTATTTGGAAACCGACTTCCAAGACGACGATACATAAGTGGCAATTACCTGAGCTGGCAGCTAAGGGTAGATGTCAAGCACTGGGTTTAGACTTCAAGTGCTCGGAAGAGCACTACAACAGAACTGCATCCCTGCAGCAACAACAACTGCAAACATTCAGTTATGATGACTGTCACGTACATGGCACTATAAGCTGTGTGCAGGCAGAAGTCACAAATTAGGATGCATTAGTATCATGTTTACTGTCCTCATTTGCACTCAAAAATTTGTGAATATTGTCAGGTTTAATTTCACATTTTGGGATTGTTGATAGGCTTTTCTTTATGGAAGATTGTGCAAAATAAAGTGTTAACACAATGGAATGTATCTTCCTACTAAACAAAATTAAACAAAACAAAAGAACAAAAACATTCTTAATTTGACAATTGGGGGTTTCATTTAAATTTTTTTACAGTTACCTAAAGTGCAATAAACATATGTATGCCCAAATTATGAGCAAGTGAATATGATAATTGAAGTTTAAAAAAAAGAAATTCAAGAAAATGCTTACATGTAGCTGGGGAGCTGGGAATGTGGTTGCCTCATACACAAAGTGTGCACAGCGTGTCGTGGAGGGCGTGACCAGACAGGGTTAACATGTGGCGCTGGAGACTTCATATTTTGAATCAGGTTACAGTCACATATCATGAAAAGCAGTAATGTCATACGTTCTGAATGTGTAACCGTCCCCTTAATAACATTTTCGTACACTCTCGTCTAGGCAAAGAATACTTGCGCATGTTTACGGCATAACAGAGACATATTTAGCTTGTCGATGTATCATTATAGTCATGAGGAAAAAGATGAGTCAATGAAATGATTGCGATATCATCAATTTTCGTCGTTGACTAAAACAACACTGGTCAGAACCAAGACGTAGTGACAAGATGGATGAATGCAAAATATTCAAATTCCATGTTTGCCATCTCTAAGTTCCACAAATCAATATAGTTTTGAAGAAGTTAAAAATATTCATAGCCTGCTGCTCTCCAGATCGAAAATTTCGTAAAATGGACGCACAAAACTTTATTTAAATCTTACGGTGACCCTTTTCCTGAAAGTGCAAAACAGGAAACCACCACTATTATATAAATCCTTCTCCATAATCATCAGATCTTATTAGATCCAAATTAAGCTATTATATCAGTTTTAACCAAAAAAGGGAGAAACAAAATTGAAGTCATTTAAATGAAACATATTGCATAGACAACAAACTATAAGAATAATCTTTTGTACAAAAAACACTGTTTATTTTAGATAAATTCTATGAATATAAATTGTTCGACAATTTGACCACTCTTAACTTCTCCTGATCACTAATTATTATTATTAGCCTGTGTGTTTATTTTTATCAGACTCAGAGTCTCTTCTTAGAAACTGGTTCATCAAGGATTGAGATGCTTTTCTAAAAGCATCTTCATCGCAGCACTGCCAACATCACACAGCCCTGAGTTCCGCAAATCATGAAAAAGAATCAGATTTATTGTGGTGCTACAACTTACTGGGCACTGGTAATGTATTTAATGACTTTTTAGAGAACTCACAGGGCTAATTAATCTTAATAACCAAATTTAACGATGGACCACATTATAACTAGACTATAATGTATATGTTTGCCTAGCTTTACTAGTAGTCTGTTAGTGCAGCCTGTGCTTCGTAAGTTGAATTTAAGTAACATCATTTTTTTGGCATGATGACACTATCAGTCACACAGCCTTATTTTAAATAGTTATTTTATGTGTTTGTGTTTAAATTTAGTACATAAAATATTACATTAAATTAGCATCTAATTTGTGAAAACCTGAGACAAACAAGAACATTATTTTCAATATTCTATACTAGTTTTCTTAAACTCTGCAAACCCAGTACTGCAAAGCATCCCTTTCAGTTTTTAAGGCCAATTGAGATGCATGTTTTAGCCGAAAGTTGTTGATTCAAGAAATGTCTGTCTTGCATCTTTTTGAATACTGGTTATTTTAAATCACATTTGCATAACCAATTTTTATCAGGTGACTATAAAAACACCTCTCAGCATCTAGAATAATGAGAAGAAAATGAAAAATATCCTTCATTAATCATTGAATGATGCATGATGTTGTTAAATAAAACAGATTTCAGATTGTACTGGATACCGGTGCAGCTCAGACTTATGGGTAGCATGTACTGTGTGCTAGTTCATCTCAATGAGTCTGTGTGCAGCTCTATCAGAACTCATCAGAGTGAGTAATGCCTGCATATGCTTCCTGCTCATACATCATAATAATAAACCTTGTGATTTTGCACATTCTGCAAAAACTCAAATAATGGGCATTAAACTAAAGTTTACGGAAACTGTGAAGTTTCTTAGGTTTACACAAAAATATCCTGTGGACAAACTCAGGCTGAAATATTGATATGTAGATATTATAAAAGTCAGAAATGAAACAAAGCTACAGCATTGCAAGTCTGTATTATAATAGGAATGTCTCCATTTGCTTGTCTCTGTTCTAACTGTATTTTCCTGTATTTATCTTAGAGGTGGCAGAGTTTTTTAACAGTAACTGAGGAATTCAATTATTATTGTTTATGTAATCATTCTAAAAAAAGTAGTCTGCTATAAAATTCATTTACATGAAAATATCTATGATTTTAAACTCTTTGAAATAACTTTAAAGATTAAATCTAGCATTTTTTTTAACAATATTTTCTCCATTAACATCTTGTGCACCTGTAAATGCAGTAATTTTTGCATTTTAATTGTCTTTAGACAATGTTGGCCAAAAGAAATATGTTTCGTAAAGCAATCTACTTTCCAGTAACTTCAGATAGCAAACAAAAGTGAATACATACACTGTTATATCTGAAGATAAAACAAAAAATGCACGTGTTTTATCATTTATGTCTCCTTCAAAAGGAAAAAAATAGAATTAAAATAACACTTTACTGTTCATTTCAGTCTTTTCAATTATATTTTTTAATTATATATATTCATCAATATCCCCATATTACAAAAAGCAACATCTGTTCTTATTTTATTCTAAGTTAACCTGGAGTTTCCTCGAGCTCTCATTAACAGATAAAAAGAATAGTTCCCTTCAGCACCGACAGCCTTAATGACTTGATCTCAAGCTCTGTCCTCGGCTAACAAGTTTTAATTAACAGTGTTTTGGGATCAAAAATATTATTATTATTTTTTTTATTTTAAGGATGAGACAAGTCTCGTCCATCGCAGCTGTTTGTAACATTTGTTTGGGGTCCTATGTGTGACGTCACTTCTGGCACCACTATATATATATATATATATATATATACTTGTTTACATACTGAGTTTTTTAGGTACCTCTAAATAAATTGCTTATACATTCTTGCTTAACCTTTTAAAATAGCAAGTCATTATTTGGAATATATATCCTGAATGCCTTTGGCAGAAATCAAATAAGGCATTTTTATGTAAATTAATCTAGATTAATTTTAATATTACAGTAACATTAATCTATGGCCACTCTATATCACTAGAAATAAATGTATTTATATATATTTTAATATTCAAATTATTATTTGACATTTTAGTTCTTATGCATTGACCTTAAATCCAGATACTCTTCTTTCCCTTTGACTACAAACCTTACCAACGTGTTCATAACTGTCTTATCCTCATCTTCTATGCCTGTCTGTCCACAGACACCCGCTGAAGGAGCTTCCACCGCTGTCTACGCATCCGCCGCCTCTGAGCTAGAGGGAGTCGGGGGACTGTATCTTTACAACGGTCGAAAGACCGAATCCTCAGATCTCTCTTATGATGAACGGCTGCAGGCAGAGCTGTGGAGGGAAAGCTGTGCTCTCGTGGGTCTCCAAAAGACCTGAGGAAGCAGCAGCTCCAGATCTCTAAAACCTTGACCCACATCACGCACTTCATATAGCGTCAACCTGAAAATTTTCATTGCCTTAAGTTAGAAGTCACCTTCTGCCAAGCGGTCCATTTACGTTCAATTCTTCTACCCTCAACATCCACCATCCAGAAACAATATCCCAAAATCATGTGACCAAATGTGAGCTGCTTTTAATCCAACGTCCTCTTCCTCTTCATGGGAAAACTTTCTACACTTTCCCCATGAACTGAGCAAATAAAACAATAATTATGACTAATCATATATATTGGAAAGCTTTTTGGGTGCTTAATAAATCAGGACCATCGCCAATTGCTGTCTTTCCTTCGGATTCCATCAGCAATCAATGGATGAAAGGATTATATGTGAGATCTCGAGCTCTCCACTCTGGACAAACACCAGCCTGTCTCTGATTCTCTTCGTCTGTGTGCTGGGATTTTGTGTGCTTCTTTGTTAGTGTAGTTGTGTGTCGTCTGTGGCGCAAACAGGTTGTTCTGCCCATCAGTCAGCGTCAATCTCTCCTCTGCCTACCGCATCTAATTGCCTAAACTGCAGAAGGGCTAAGGGGGAAACCATTTGTCTGTCGGAACCCTTCATTTCTCATTCCTTTCCCGTGCAATTTGCAATAGTGTTTTTCAAATTCTCCCCTCAAGAGTTTACCGGTCTCCTGTCTGGCGCCTCATCTCTATCTACCTTTTCTTCCACTCTTCTGTCTGTGACTGTGCCGTGCTCAGAATTTGTGATCACAGTGTGTAAAACCGTACTGTAGTTGTTTGAAATTGATCTCGTTTTTGAACACACCTTAACACTGAAGCATTTTAACGATGTGCACAGATTTTATAAATACAAATTTTTCCTTGTGTTGCTGATGTTTATTGTGTTTATCCTCATCAGCTGATCGAGGCTTGAATGGAAAATGAGTTGAATATTTTTCAGTAACTATCACTCTGCTGGTGTCTGTAAGAAAAGAGGTGTTGTCAGCTTTGGCTGTTTGGATAAAGTGCCACTTTGCCCTGTTCAAATCTGATTTCTATGTGCTGGTGTCTGTCATTTGCGTGTTTAATGTAGAATCGATCATGAGATTACCCAATTGTGTTCCAGTTCTGTTCCTTTTTGTGTGCTACAATGCAACATAGAATGAAGGAGAGGGTACTAGATCCATCCATTTGCATTGCTTTTTGCCAATTAGCTGTTATCTTCGTTTCGCTGATGGTACTGTAATTATGCACTAATGAAAGTGCTGCTGTATTACTATGTATTTAGCATTATAGGAAGTCTAATTAACTTCCATGCACAGATAACTATGATCCAGTATGGTTGTGAAATTGAGAAATAAACTAATAATGATGATTGGGAAACCAAGCTGTTGATGAGAAATCATGAAACTGTTTCTGGACAAAATGTGAAAAGAGGATTTTGTGTTCTTTGCTCCTCTGCCACATGCACTGTGAATGAGGCTGGCGTTTCTGTCATTTGTAAGTGTGAGCGTGTGTGAGAGAGGGATGAAGATGAAGAGTGTGTGGAATTATCTTGCCATGAGACTCAGAAGTGTTTTATCCCCGCTCTTATAGAAAACAGAGTGAAGGAGTTTCTCTTCTTAGAATTTTGTCTGAATAAAGACACTGATTTCTCTGTTGAAGGAGTGCTTTTGTGTTGTGTTTGATTAATAGTAAGTAGTCCCAGTTTAAGATGCTTGGTAAATCCTTAAAGGGTGACAACACCCCCCTGATTCAGCAGGGTGCCCTCATGACTCGTGTCACGGTCAGAGTATAAAGTCAGCTCTATTCATTTGATATATTCCTCGTCGGTACGACGGTGCGAAACCGGAAGTTCCAGCCAACACGGTGAAATTACGTATTTCGCTCCGACGAAAGTTTAGCTGAATTTATATTTGTCCTGCGATAGCGCATCATGTGATATGACTACTGAGCACAGCTTCTGTGTTTGTTAGAGTTAAACCTGCTACAGTTTAGACCTGTATATTTTTAGCTTGATATTTTTTTAAAACCTGCTGGGCGGGGACTACGTCAAACACAATGTGACCGAAGCTTCATTCATGAAAAAGGGTGTGGTCAGCCATGAGGTAATAAAATGTCAGATAGAGAAATTTGCGTTAAAGGAGGAGTTATGGTTCATAAAAACTGCTCATTTGCTTACATGTTTTCATTCACAGCTGAAGGGAGAGGGGCCTGTTCCCACAGCCATGCGAGGCCTGGGTTGTGTGGGAATGAAAAAAAAACTTTTGTTTTACGTTTTTTATGAAATGCACATGTGATGCATCATGTCACAACAAACTAACTTTTTAAAAAGATCAGTGCAGTTTCAGGTAGACATCCATCTTGTGCTTGTGCTTCCCCAAACCCCGATTTGATAGTTCAGTTTTTAGATTGGTATATTAACAAAAGCTAGTGACGTTAGCCCATTTCCAAACTATGGTGAGGACATTGCATTGTAAAATTAGTTGACTTTTTCTTTCAAACCAGGAATTGCTAAAATAATCAAAAACATTGAAAATGGACCTTTAGTTTATTTTCTTGTAGAAAGTAAAATACTCAGGTTACAGCCTTCTGTTGACCGACCATTATTTATCTGTTAATAACCCTAAAAGTGTTCTATGGTTTGTTTTTGTACACTAAAGCTCGTAAAGATCATTGTATAAATAAAGCTTTAAACCGATGTTTCATTACAATGATTCACTTAAATGTTTTTGTATGTAATATTCAAATAATCTGAAAAAATCCGTTTACAAGTATTCATTCCAATTGATTACAAGTTTAAATTCGATTATAGTTATATTGTTATTTGACTATAAATGAACTGCAAAAAAAGCTGTATTCAGTGAACTTATGAAAATATGTAAAACAATCCCCCTATAAAACTAGTAAAGGAAACGAAGCTTAGAAGATGCTTTTCATCAAGCATGCTTCATTTCAAGATCTGGTGTCTTGTACCGGATGCCATGTGATACATTTTTCAGTACATTGGACTAAAACTGCTACATGTATGTCAAGTTTGAGGTTGCAATGTCAAACCACGTCGCTATTGCGCAGTTGATTCTCTTTTTGAAGATGGTACAGTAAATTCAACAAGGGTTCTGTTGCATTCTGTGCCAGCATGCGTGTGTGTCTGTGACCTGAAATCCTTAACAAGAGCGGATGACTCACTTTCGATTTGCAGTCATGCATGCCTTTGGCACTTTCCAGGACATCCATCTCAAGCACATTTTAGGTTCCTCTCAAGCATTCAATTATACAATACTCAAAAAAAGAGTTAATTTAAGGAAATTCTCAAAAGACTTCATCATCACAAGATCCAAGATGTAGATAAATTGACCATGAGACTCGGGATGGGGACAGTGTAGTGTTCTATCAACAAGCATTGATGTGGATTGCTTTTCCAACCGTCTTTATTGGATTCATGTCAACATCCTCTCAACAAATTACACAATGACACGGTAAGCATACATACACAATAGACTCAAAAATAATGGAGAACTCAAGCCGTGGTTTCAAAACACCACATACATACACTGAGAAAGGCCATAAAAGCATCCAGTCAACTGTATCAAATACTAGGCAGCAAGGAGGAATGTGGCCTTCCCTCAAAACCTAGATTTTGTAGTAGGCTACATTTAAAACAAAATCGTTTTTACTGAGACCCAGCAGACATCAACTGAACTCAATTTCCTTTAACCTCTTCAACAGACTTGTTTGTACTCTGTGCCTGCCAGCTATTGTTGACTACTATTCAGATACTATACTAATTTCAACGTTAGGTCTGCTACTCTGTTTAATTCAGAAAAAGTGTCCATTTCTAGACCCTCACTGGAAACGTGATTTTCAAGGTATTAAAATCCTGGCCTGGAAAATCCTTGACAGTCTTGGTCAAGATCACTTAAATACTTTAAATCATGTTGTAAAAATGAACTGGAAAACTCGTTTTTATAATTTAAAGTGGGGTCAAGAATGTTACTATATGCACGATGCAAAGGCAATGACAAATAATCTACAAATATTGCACCACCAGAGGGGAAAAACTGTTTATATTGTAGAAGCTTTTCAAAGTTATACCATGAAGTTTACAGAGTAAAAAAATAACAGCAGTTAAAAAAACACATGTAACCTTTTTTTAAGGATGTGTGTTGGGCAACAAAACTACAATGAAATATTTAAAAATTGCACATAGTGTACCTAACACCCCATCCACCGCTAAGTAATTTCAGTGGTCTGTTTCTAGAGATCACTAGCTTCAAACACACCAAGAGAAGCCTACACTATTTAGTGGCATCAGGTGTGCTGTATGAAGGATAAAGTGAAACTTTAGTGAAATTGTACACAGACTTTTTTTAAATTAATCAAAAATGCTGAACATTTGACATCACACATGTGACATTTGATAAGACATCACATACATTCCCCAGACTCACTTTAGAGGTGACCGACCAATCAGCTCCAAAGTGTGCCTTTAACACTATCAGTCATCTGTCCATTAATGCCAGCATCTGTCCTCCTGGTCTATCCAGCTCACAGCAGGATGAAAAGAAATGTATGTCCAGAGAGCTGTTGTCTTATCCATAAATCTCTGATTAGTGTCCACGGGCCACATTAGTGTGTGAAGTAGTGGGTGTCTGTTGTGCACTTGACTTGAGTCTTGATCCCCTGTAGTTTGTTTTCCAGGAAAGGTTGGCTATCTCTAATTTATCACTGTCACAGGCTTGCCAGGGCTTGTCACAGTTTGGCCATCATTCTATGGCCTCTGTGGTGCCCCATTGGCCGCCACTGTGTCTGAAACCCAGCTTTTAGCCTCGCTGTTCTGATCCTTATCTGACCCTCATTTGTGCATCTGACTTGTTCATTTTGTCTGCTCAATAAAAGAAGGGCACTTGAGCAGGTTAGAGTCTGCTGCTAAATAAAATCAGTGGCGAACTGTCACCTTGTCAGCGTGACAGAGACCTTGGGCCACCCGCCGAGTTCGTTGATCTATGCTGTTAAAAAGTCAAAGGTCCTATTCCATTTCCTGCTTGTTAGTACTGTATATTTGCATGTAAGGAGTAGTTCTACCCCAATTGACCTATCGTTGAGCTTGGCCTGCTAAGTAATTGTTGGCGAATTGGAAATGAGTTTCAATGGTAAGTATTTGCATGGGAGATTTGCATAAATACATTCTTGATGTGCTACAAAAGCTGTAGGATAAATTTTGGGGCACATTACTGCTGCATTACATTCTGAATTAAGTTCACTTTTGTGACTGTGTCATTTGTAAACCGCAGAGAACGCCGCTCATCAAACACATTTCAGAGAAGCTACCAATGTAAGAAGCTGCTGCAACTGACATTTTTAAGGATTCTGAAAGTGGGCTAAGTGAGAGAGGTAGATATACAGAGTGGTGTCACTATTTGGTCTCATCAACAGGCCGTCACATGGTTCCTGGAGGGCTTGAATAGTTCCAAACAAGCCCCCAGCGCCATCGCTCTACATAGGTTTCAATTCAATACATCCATTATACAATCTTAAAAAAAAAATTGTATTAAGCTATTTTTTTTCGTATTTATACACAATAAATTTTCTAGGGCATTTTGCTTTAAGAGTGGTGAATAGACTAAAGACCGTTTAACATTAGAATTTTGAGGAAATTAACAAGAGGTTGTGGGTCCATTTTTTTTTTTTTTTGGCTGAATAATGAAATTATTTTTATCCACATCATCCTTCATGTTCTACTACAGCACTATCTTTAGAAATACGAATCATATTTTATATTTGTTGGCCATTTTGTATGTTTTATGTATTTATTTATTTACCAATGTAATAGATACCTTATTTATTGTGTTAATATCAGTGGTGAAATAAAAAAAAAATATTTCTGATTTTAAATATTTAAATATTGTGCATTTTCTACATTTAAAATCTATTATGTGTAAATACTTGTTAACAAAAAACCTTAACATATCAACATTATTTGTAGAACTCAAATGTTTTTTTTTATAAATAAAATTTAATTAATTATGTCTTTACTGCATTGTCAAGATCCAAAAATCATGCCACTCATCAAAAAAATCCTCACTTAATGCCACATTAATATATTATATATTATAGCCTTTAAATACTTTGGTGTCAATGTAAAATGTGACATATTTAATGAACTGCAACTTTTAAGTTGTTATTAATCTACATATTTGACATCATCTAATGTTACACTGTGTGGCTAACTTTTAAGTTCCATGGGTGCATGGCCTTCTCCCTCCAAAAAGCAAAATAAAATTTTATTACTGAGCTCAGCAAATATGTGTGATGTGTGAGAATTTCCTGTACGGGTTGCTCAGTTGATAAATCTAAAACATTAATTATTTAAACAGAATTACATTGAGATTGTGACTCAGGCTCCATCGAAAAAAAGTGATTCAGCACTCAGCTAAGCAATGTTTATAATTCATCGCGCCTCCATTACCTGGAAGCATAGCACCCTATGTAGCTGAAACCACTCTAAGCATGTTTCAAGTTCGAGTGTTACAAGGGATAATCTAAGTGTAAGGAGCATAAGTACCACTTGACTGATTAGAACAAAAACGTTGGTATCATCATCTCATTGTTTTAAATGATTTCATCTAACTTCGTGTTCCATTTGCTTTCCACATTGATTTGTCCATGTGCCCTTCATGCTAAATGTTGGACTCACCATTAGTTTTTATCCCAATTGATCCTTGATGTTCCTTTCTGACTCATGATATAATCTTGTTTTGGTCAGGCTTCTTGATGTTTGTTAGCTTATCTGGACATGTGGGACATTTAAAGATTTTATCATCCACACTGTGTTCTGTTTTGAGACAAATTTGAACCAACCTGATTATATCAGCAATGTTTGATATTTAGGAATTTAGATAGATTGGATCGGTAGTACGATTATGTCAGTACTTTTACAAAAGGCAGGGGAAAATCTATGATAAGAAAGAATCGAAGGAGATTTAAAGCCTGCAGCACAGATTCTTTTAATATAAATTGTGTGCTGATCCACACTGGCATTTGCTTTTTCATCAATAAAATTATATAGAGCTATTCATTCTAAAATAAAAAGGAAAATTTCGGCACTCTAATTTTGTTGACAACTGTTGTTTTATTTTTTCACATTGAGGAAATAGTGATGAATGTTGGCCACATCTCAAGAACAACTGCTAATCCAGTCATTTTGAACTCACTGCCAAGAAAAAGCATTCATTCAGCCAGTTTGTTGAATTTCCCAATTTGCTTATGTCTGTTGTTCTGCAGATTTGCTCATGGTAAAATAAAATGTAGGTAATCTGACCAAAGTTTTTATTTTAGGAATGATTGAACTCAAGTTGGAAAGACAGATTGTTGCTGTTGTTTTGATCAAACCTATTGTTTTTTTTTTAATTAAAAAATTATAATTGTAATAATTAAATAATAGATATCTATAGTTTAGTGACATTCATTCAACAACTTTTTATAATGAGTTTACTGGTATGTAAGGCTTGCTTTAGAGTAATAAGATTTTTCTCAATGTTGTTTTCATACCTTGTGGTGGGAGAAAGTGGAGATTTGATAAGAAAAAAACATCAGAAGATAGTATTTTTCTGTTAGCTGCAGCAAGGTTGATTTGGATTTAAAAACTTATGTGCTGGGAAACATGTTGTTTATATCGGCCTTGGAGTCTTTGGAAGAAAGCTGCACTTGTTAATAGAACAGTGCAGGGTTGAATTGATTGTGAAATCCAGTTCATTTGAATGAATTAAACAATCTTGTTCTATAGTGTGCAATGCTAAAATTGCATACATGAGCCTATACTTGTATTTTTCTGTCAAGCGAACAAGTAAATTTGATATTTTAGGATTCAAAATTAGACAGCTTTTATTTTAAACGCGATGAATTTTATGTGTTTAATAAATCTTAAATTTATACAAGCAACAAGCTTGTACTTGTATCTGATGAGAAACATTTCTCACAGTCATTGTTTAAAATAAAAACTTTTTATTGAATGTAGTTTTTGACAATACACATTTATTTTTTAATCATATATATGTAACTAATTATAGCATAATACATTTATATAATGATATTGTGTTGTCTTAGAAAAAAAGCATCATTAAAGTCACGTGGTGTTCATGCAAATTAGACGAATATGTTCTAGTGACTTTTAGTAACTTTTGATGTAGACAGTATTACCTCTTCTTACTGAGGAGTTGGCATTTTGCATATGCAAATCATTCTGTGCACACAGATCAGTTTCACACTAGCCTTCTCCGAATAAACTCTACACACAATTCAGCTAATTAGGTTGACGTAAAGATAGTGTCTGATAGAAGGGACCAGCCAATATCTAATATTTACTGCAATATTAGACACAAATTCCATACAAAAGACATGTCCAATGTATGAAAAAACGCAAAACAACCAAAATAGAATTCAATGAATCAAATGATTATTTAAGTCAGTTCTCCAAAAACATCTGAACATTATAACTTTTATTTATAAATTATAAATTTTATTTATCTGATTAATTGTTTCTGAATGGCTTCATCCAAGTTTTAAAGAATGTTTTTAGTTTTATTTGCTCCTTAAAAGCATACAACTGCCATTAAAAATGCACTCTACTTTAAACAATGTTCAGATTATAACGAAAGAATATCAAAATGATGGAGACATTTTGAAGGTCACACTCACCCACCCTAGTAATGGCTCCCCTTTTGCTTAAGGCTCCTCCACTTAAATTATTTGTAGTTAAAAGCAATTTTGCCTGTCAAGAAAGATCTGGCTCTAATGGGCTCCCTAAATAGGTCTTTGTGATTGTGTGTCCTCTAGAAAGCTTTCCAAGTCGCAGGCCCTAAACTTTGTCTGGTAATCACACAAATTCTCTGCCAGATATCTACTGCTTATCCCTCTGTCTGAGAGACAAACCGACCCACAGAGTTGCAGAAACGGTCTTTGTTCATCTCTCATCCACAATCAGCTATTCCTGGCTTTTCCTGTAGGATTGGGGCAAGGTCAGCTAACCCTAGATCCATTTGAACGAGCTGTTAGCTCACTGTTAATAGCTCCTCTACCCCAAAGAAGGTTCACAGGAAGGGCTTATCTCCACAAAGCAGCAGGGTTTCTCCAAGCTGAGTAAAATGGTCTTGATAAGCTTCAGCGTTCCAAATATTGTTCCTTCACTCCTCCTAGTCAAACCACTGCTGCCATCCATACTGAGGGAGACAGCAAAGGCAGACTTCTCTCTGCCTCTACCAACCTTTGCCTCTCAGTGATATTTCCATTTCAGAGCACTAATTATATTTTAGTTCCATCTCGCATACACACACATTGTGGAAAATGTTTTTTTTTTAAATGAAAGCTCTTCATGGCACAGGCAAATATCCAAATCTGATGCAGGTTTACAACAACTATGCCAGACATAAAAAGGTTCTGTGTCCTTTGTCTCGTGCTTTCTACTGCTGGCTTGAGTACAGCATTTGTACATATTTAAATAGCTTGAAATTGGTTTACTCATAAAATTCCAACTCAATTATTTTTTTGGAATTTAATTGGTGGTCACAATTGATGGTCACATTTTGACCATCATGAAACACAGCTGTTGCACTAATTCATGTCTTTTTGGCAATTTCAGGATTTCAACTATAATGTGCAGGGCTCCAGACCTCCGTATTTGGCGATCCCTGTTTTAGTAATTGGTGCCGATTAATGAATGCAAAACAACTTAGAAACCTCTAGTATGGAGAGTACGTAAGTATGTAAATGTATTTATTACTTTTGGAGTACTGTGAAAGTTTGTTTGCACAGCAGTAAAGGTAACCAAGTTCTACAAACAACCCAACTCAGAACTGAAAAGGCACTTACATCTACCAATATCAAACATTTAAACTGAGATAAAATAAAAAAAGCAACAACACATTTTTGAGTGGAGAGGATGTAATACATTTCAATGTGGTGAAGACAGATGATAAAAATCTAAATTTATCGTGACATTCCAAGTAGGATAAATCTCTTGAGTTTAAGCAATTACTTGTGCCAACACATTTTGTTTGGAAGATCTAATTAGTTTTCTTGATGAATAAACATAACAGTTACTGACGCGTTTGCTTGAAGCGCTAACACAGACTTAACTTTTAGCGACAGTCAAAAGATATATAATTAAAAAAAATATTAAGATAGTAGAAATACACACTCTGGATGGAACATGATGAGATCTGTTTGAGAGAACTTTGAAAAAAAAAAAATTTGTATCCATTATGAAGCCTCAAATGACATCCCGTCTTCAACAGTTTTGTAATAAAACCACACCAAAACCAAGGTATTTGGGTTAACCTGTGATGATGTTTAGCAGCATTGCTATCAATGTTTAATTTCCTAGCCATATATCATCAGACCAATCTCTATCAACTATGTTTCATGTAATGCTTGCAAACAGGTTCCATTTTTCTCTTGGATTAACTCTCCCCTACAAAGATCTGCTTATTTATTGATTGAAATGCTTAACAACTCTTTGATTCTGTTACAACACATGCTCAATAATGTATTTTGTTTTAAAAACAGTTGTTAAAATATTTTGCACTACTCTAGTTCAAGTTGTTTTAATGGTGATATAATATAAAAGAAACGTGTTGCAGTTGGTCTTGTAGACATGCTACTGGGCAAGAGTATTTCGACTCAACTGTTGCATTGGTTGTTTACCCTTGTGTTCCTTCAGATAGCAGCGCTGGAGTAATATGTGCTTCTCGTAATGAAAATGTGAGGAGACAAGCTAGTCTCTGTGGAACAGTATTTTACCCCTCCGGGCCTTTCTGTTCACAGAGAAGGGGAGGAGGACAGAAAGACACATGTGCTTAGAATCTTTATTAGTAGCTTTGCCTACCCTCAGGCATGGTGCATCCAGGGTTTGGGGTCAAAGACAGACACTTAAAACCAGTTCTGTTTGTCAATGCATTAAAACAGATTGTTCTCATCATTAACATTTAATCCAAGTGCATTACATTAATCCCAACCTGAGCATTAATTAATCTTAAAATGTATTATTTATTCCGAAATGTAGTCATCTAAAGCTAAAGATGCAAACAGTTGTACATTCTGTACCAAGTGCATTGTTCATTGTTTGCTCATGCATCATCTAACATTGTCCAACGGGATCCTCTTGTCAAGTATTTGCAGCTAGACCTCCAGCTGTGTGCAGCCTCCACCTGAATGAATCAATGGCCAGCAGCTACAGAACAACAGCACCAGTGCACTCGCAACACACCAGCTGAAAGGGTAGTAGGAATGGAAACAAAGCCAGCTGGCAGAATCGATCAACTTATCAAATGCTTTACGTCAATAAACTCCGAATAACCTTGAAAAACTGCACCTTTCAAATACTCTTTTTTTCTCCTCCTGATCATTCGTAGCTTTATTCAAACACTTTTTTTTTCAGATTCCAGGCAAGAGCGAACTCTTTCCTCAAATGAAAAAGAAATCATTAAATTCAGTGCACTCAAAGACCTCTATTATATGTGTATGTATGCATGTGGAAGATAGGAGATAGTGGATGATTTCTTGTGCTGAAGGAGATTACGGTAATTACATACATCTGAACATCCACAGCTTCGGGGTATTGGTAGATCAAAATATCTAACCACTCAGGAAAGAGGTTCTCTCATTAGTTACACCATGAACAGATTCTGCTCTATCTGTAATAATCTGAACATTAAGATGAATATTAAAACACACATTCACTCAACAAAAGGAAGATATTAAGTTTCAGCAAGTTGTCTGACATAAATGCTTTAGGGCTTTGAGAGAAAATAGCATAGAAAGAGCAAGCAAACACCACTCAGTTCAGCCCTCAGATGAGATTGAACTGACATTCATCTGGTCGAAAGGCTGCAGAGATATTTAACCCCTTCAGACCTGAATTATTTTCCTGACGTTTGCCTAATTTTAAATTTTTCTTCTTTATAGGACATGCGAAATATGATAATAATAACTATTTATTTAAAAATTATTTTTTTGTTACTTTCTGTGGAAACGGTTTACACACACACGCACACACACGCACACACACACATTATGATGTCATTAAGATGAACTATAATTGCATAAAGCACGTAATTAGAATGCGAAAATAGAACACTTTAGCTACACTACAGAGGTTTACTACACTTAAAAACTGCTGCTCCTCAATTATGTAACTGCCTTCCTAGGGAGATCTGCCTCGCCCGTCTGTTGATAACTTCAAAAATATATTAAAGAAATATTTTTATGTGCAGGCATTTTAAGAGTCGGTGTATGTTTTATGTCCTTATGTTCTTTGAGTGACATTTTTTGGACATTTTAATGTTTATTTTATAGTACTATGTAATTTTTTTACTGCTTGTACTATGTAAAGCACTTTGGTACAACTTGTTTGTTATAAACAGTGCTATACAAATAAAATGTACTTTAATTAATTAATTAAATAACCAATGCTTTAGTGTACTTTTTTTCCACCTTGGCACTCATGGTGGTGTGTCTGCGGAACTTGGGTGCAATCAAGTCGTGTCCAGTTATGTACCAAATTTCTTTTTTGGGCTGGCTAAAATAAACTTCAAGTGGGATGTCTACATTAAGAAACACTAAATATTTATTCTCGCAGACACAAATGCAAAATATAAAACCAACCACACAAGCACAGATAACTCTGGATGTGTATCTAAGATGTACACATCTTCATCTCCTTTTGCCACTTTTTATGTGCATAGTTTGTAATTTAATAGACACTAAATGTCATGGTTTCAGAGTTCATTTTCATCAAAGCCATGCAGAGACTGCATACATAAATAGGTTTTACACCCCGAATGTCCTTCTCTCACCCCTTCAACTAAACCAAATGTGCATTGTCCTCACTAATGTCATCAAAAATCCTCTATGGTCCACTGGTCCGAAATGCTTGTGGCAGAGTGACAGCTGCCAGAGTGAGTTCTGAATTTAATCAATAGAGCCTCTTTGTGTGGAGACTGTTTTCAATTAGGTCCCAGATGAGATCTGTAAAGCTTGACAAAGTGTTTGTTGAGATTGAGGTCACATAACCTTGTCCCAAGTTTTTTTTTACATGCATCAATTTAAGCAAGTAATGATACAGTTCACAGTAAGAAAAATATAAATATTCAGTAACCATGAAATGCGTAAATTTGATTTGCGATAACAAACTTGCCTAACGGAAACATAACAATATATTATATATTATACAATATACAATATATTATAACTTTCATTTGTGGAAATACAACTTTTGGAGGAGGTTGTATTGAGGCGAATTGAAATTTACATAATTTGCAAAACTGCAATTATACTTTTTTCTAATTATACAAGTCACTGGCCAACAACCGGATACCACACTGTGCATAATGAATATTGCAGAACAAATGTGATGTATGGGTGACAAAAAGTGTATGTTTATTATGATTAATGGGATTTTTGCTTGTTTTCATGAGTAACAGAAAGCTCATTGGCCTCATGAGCACCATCACAGAGAGAGGGTTCCAGCTTTGGGTGAAGTTTGGATGTACTCCCATACTTGTGTAGATGTTGTCAGCTGTTTGTCAGCTGTTTCTCCCACAGTCCTAAACAATGATCGACAGGCTGATTTGCTGTTATTTATTGTGAAGGATTGACCCTCAGGTTGACTAATGACCTGTCCATAAGACAGTATGGGTCAAGCTATCCCTTGTGACACTCATTTGCAATAAGCATGTATAGAAGATGATTGAATGATAAGATTGATGACAACTCTGGGCTTTTTCAACAAATAACTGAGTCTTAATGTAATGCTACTGCGGTTGATTTACCCAAAAATAAATTCATGGAGGAATCTTATTTCTTGAAGTGAGAAATTACCTGTCAGCACACCTTTGGGGTTGTAGCTCTTTTACGTTTTGCAATGCGCCGCTTTTTTCACAAAGGCAAATCAAACCACCTTTTTTCAGGCTGTTTAATCAACAAATGCTTTCATGTCCATACATCATCTCAGCGATAAATGACCTGATTTAATTTGAAATAGTGACGTGTTGGGAAAGAAATATCTGGATTGATGTACGACCGCCATACGACCATTCATTTAGACATGTTCCCATAAATCCTGCTCTGTCCTCAGCAGAATGACTGCAGAGTTTTTGCTCATGTGTGAATGCATGTGTGTACTTGCATGTCCTTGTGCCTGACCATAGACAAATGTAAACGGTAGACAGAGTGAACAGAAGGCTGCGCAACTCTCGAAAATCATCAGACTTTGATTTGCATTTCAAATAGAGCTTGAGTTGTGCAGAGAAATGAAGGCAGAGATGCACAGCCACAAACTGTCAGAGAGCTCTCAATCACAGTCACCGTGCAACTGAATTTGTTCTGGATGTTTAGAATGCATCCTTATCTAGGAGATCCTGGGATAAGCGAAACATCTTACGTTTTCCCCAGAGTCAGTCTAGCTCAACAACACTTACAGAAACTGCAATATTATATCATTTGAAAAAAATCTATCACTTCTTGTTTGGTTGATCAGCTGTCAAAACCTCTTATTTGAGCTATGTGTGGTTGAGTTAGGGTCTGGCCACATTGGGGCGAATTATATTTGCTGACGTCTTAATATTACTGAACCACAGGGGGGTCGTTCGCCTAGGTCAAATGAAATATAGATGTAGTGGCGCTCCTTACTGTTTGATGACGCCAGGGAGCTATGAAAACTCACATGCGACAAGCTGTCGCTTTGTACGACAGAATCTGGTAAACAAACCATAAGGAGCAGTAGCAGAGTTCGAGGTCAACCAGAAAGCAAAGTTAATTTACCATCTGCAAAAACCTGAACTTACTCCCAGTGTGTGTGTTTCAAAATACCAGAGAAGAGTTACTTTAATCTGCACTGTCAAATGGATCGTCAAATTAATGATAATAATGATAATTAATAATTAATGAATTCAAACCCAAGGCTTATTTATCTGTCATAACCGAGTTGAAGGTTTATAGATGTTGACTTACAGAGACATGAAGCTAATTGTTTTGAAAAAGAATAATAGCATGGGATAAAATGATTAACCATGTAAATGGGTACGTTTAAAACAATAAAAAGTAAACCATTAATATTGTTTAGTGATTAATTATTTAGTACATTGACAAATGATGTGTATTATATTCGTAAAAGTTGTCTTTGTGGAGTTAAGAGTACTCCAGGCCAAGTGAAAATGAAACAAAAACATATTCTACTAAAGGGCACCCATTATAAGAGACAAACTTTAAATAATCTACAAAATAATATATAAATTTTTTTTTAATTACAAAGATAAATTATTGAATCCATTTTTGCTTTTTTCTTTCAGAAATGAAGTAAAAATCACACACACATCCCTTCACATGTCAACAAATGAACTACTTTCATTATGGAAGCGTAGACATTTGCTTCACGACAGACAAGCACAATTTGGCAACTTTTTTCAAATTCGCCTAACTAACTCCATACTCTCTCTTATTCTATTTTAAGTCACTGATATAAGTGTCTGCTAAAAGCATATATGTAAAGACATGTATTACCTTAACCATTCATAAAAATTAATAAAAAAATGTTTATCTTACCTGAAAATGTTCATAAAAATAGTTTTATATGCATTGCTGAATTGTGTAACGCATGGTGTGTTAAAATGTGGGACAGCTAAAAGCCAGTTTTCAGATTCATAGAAGATTGTCATA
Organism: Danionella dracula; assembly: GCA_900490495.1. Lineage (NCBI taxonomy): Eukaryota > Metazoa > Chordata > Actinopteri > Cypriniformes > Danionidae > Danionella > Danionella dracula. The sequence continues at coordinate 3,631,907 of UELW01000289.1, read as the reverse complement.
GAAGATTGCATAGAAGATTGCAGTGCAAGTGTCATATGAAACTCAAATGATACTAGGCATCATTGAAGCACTGTGGGACAGGACAAGAGAAAAGCAATAAAGATGTCGTTTCAAGCGCAATGTTTTCTGGGAAATTTAGTTTTGAGAAATATGCTTCCTGCCATTTATGAAACGCAATGCTTAACTAAGCAGCCACAAACCCTACAATGACAAAAAAAGGTACTTGAAGCTTTTAATGGTTCAATTCCAGAGCCTTGTGAGAAAGTGGTTTCCCCAGAAATGTTTCATTCTCAATAAAAAATGCATGACTAAGAGTTAAAAGCATAAAAGACAGCATCTATACTGCCATGGCTATCTAATTGTAAAGCATAATGTGTAGCTGAAACCAATCTATTAATCCACAGCATGCATGAAAGACCACAAAGAATAGCCCATTATAATGACCAAATCTGTCCTCATATGCAACAATATCAATCAAACCCACACCCCCATGTTCACAACTTTGATTTAGGTGGGTGCGCTGGCCTGTGCCATATTCTCTGCGTGTTGATATCGAGGGCTAATATCTCCCATCTGTTCTCCTCCCACCCCGTAAGCTAGCACCTGTAATGACGGAGCTCTCAAGGTCAAAAACACACTACTGCAGCCATTAATCACTGACCATAGAGGAGGAGACCACCACACTCAAACACACTCTCACACAAAACCAATCCCACTGCAATCAGAAACATTGCTCCCCGGCCTCTTAACGCTCCTTCATGCTAACAATTAAAAATAATGTGTTGGTGTAATTACAGAATGGGTTGACAGTTCACAAAAACAGGAAGAGAGTGAGAGAGCGAGTAGTTAAAAATAAACACATTTAAGCTGAAATGATTAGCAATGAGCCATGAAAATCAAATTTTTAGAATAATGCTGGTTGGAGCATTTTTTCATGAGGTCTCGTGGGCTCATGAAATGCCTGGTTTCCTTCAGTAATTTAAAAACATTAATTTCAGGCCAAAAAGTGACTCTATCTTAATAAAGAAGGAAGAAAATGGTGATGGGGTTCTGTGTCTGTCTCCAGTATGAGGCATCAGCCACTGGTAAGATTCTTTACCGTTCACAACACGGATTCCATTGCAATCAAAACAATGTATATGACTGTTCAACTTCAGAGTTGTCACCAAAATTATCCTTTAGTCATCTTCTATATATATGTAATCCTAATTAGGGTCACTAGGGTTTGCTGGAGCCCGGAGCAGCTGGTCACCACACTTCTATGGCAACAAATAATCACATAACTAAATAAAATGGTTTCATAAATGTTTTTTATGTATGAATGAATGTATGATTTTTTATGCTTTTAATGTCTTATCTTTTGCCTTTTAAAATCTCTAATCTTTTTTTTTATTCTTCTGTAAAGCACATAGAATTGCCAGTGTATGAAAATGTGCTATTTAAATAAAATTGCCATGCCTTGCTTTCTACTTCTTAATATATAATTATTATTATTTGTCCTGCGTGTGGCTATGGAAGATTAATGAATGATACATTAGTGTCAAAGGTGTTACATTCGTAAAAAAACAACAACAAAAAATCTAGCACTGTTATTACTAAAAACAGTAGTATGCCAGAATACATAGATAAAATCGACCCATTTTTGACAAATATATAATTTTTTCTCTGCAACTCTTAAACTTCCTGGACAAAATGCATCTTTCCAGGATTGAATTGAGCTGCATTAATTTGACTGGTCAGTGGTGAGGCACTAAAACAACAAGAGGTCCTATGAGGCATGTTTTTGATGAGTTAACAACTTATTATGCATTCAATTTAGAAAAAAAAGTTAAATAAGGTAAGTTTGAGAACTGTTCAAAGGCTGGTGATGTCTGTGTCACCATGGGTTCTTATAGTTTAAACATGCCATAAACTTTGAGTTTCAATGGCACCTTTAACTTTATGTACTTCAACAATCTATACTTTGATACTCAAAGTGGAAAAAGGGGCTTCCGAGATCAGAGATTTTCACTTACTAGTTGAGCTGAACTTTTTGTAAAAACTCTGATAATGGATTGGTTTAAGATGAAGTCTTGAAAAACCATTGGAACACTTGATGGTTTTGATAAATTAAGGATGGCATAATCATTTTACAGAGAAAAGTAAGGTTTGTAACTAATGCTAAAAAGAAATGCATCTCTACAATAGTTAAATTTTCAGCACATATGAAAAAACCTTCTGTAATCTTTAATATGCAAACTCTTATTATTTTAAATAGTCCTTTTTTATGTCACTATATTTACATGTTTTAAGTCCTGTTAAGTGAAAAGAATACCACATTACTGGAACATTGCTCTTTTTAAGTAATGCATTATAAATGAATTTTGCTAGAATCGGGCACAACCTGATATTATATTTTATAAGGCATTTTTTGACTTCTGATTCTTGAAAAATGTTCTTTTATCTGAAAACTGATCTGTAAATTAAGCTTTTAAGATTTCAAAGCCAACACTTTTTTCACGCTGTACCTTTTTTGGGTGTTATATACACACTGAAGATTTTCTGAAACACATTGTTAATTCCTACATTTTAAAGGTTGTTACACCAAAATTGGAGGAAAAAGCATTAGTAGTTCAATTATTCAAAACCAAGGAGCAGATAATCAAAGCAAATCAAGATTCTTGATGGAGTACATTTTAATAATTTGAGACTGTCACTTTAACAAATACTTCATTTTAATTCAATGCAAGTTAAAACAAATTCTGAGCTTTTACTTTTCATGCATTGACTTTCCATTTCAAGTGACCTTTTCATTAAACTTCCCCATTAAAATAGCCAGTATTTTAATGAGCAGTTCGCATTAAAGCTCGCATCCTTGATCAGATCTGCTTAAAGTAAAAGGAATTTGCATTGATTAGTAAGCCATGATGACTAACGATTCCTCATATTTTCTGTGAGTGTAGCTCCATCCTCCGAGGGTTGGAAGGAAACATGTGTGCTAACAGCATCAACTTGCCAAAATTACCTCGTTGATAGAAACTGCCTTACGTTTTCTGACTGTGATAAGGTCAAACTAATAAAAAAGCAATACCATTTGACCAAAACAATCAGTGCTCAAGCTATTATTTGGTTCTCCAATGACCACAGGAGGAGACAGAGGAAGTAAATGACAGACGCGAGCTGCTTCCTTGATATTTCAGTAGAAAAGAGAAGATCACTATTACATTACCAAAATGGCAATCGCCAAAGATAGAACCAATCCACATTTGATAGAATTGAGGGGAAGTTGAGGAAGCGATGAAAGCAATCAGGAGCATTTTTTGACCTGCTCTTAAAAGAATCCTCACAAACATTTCCACAGAAATGGAAGGCCTTAACTGTGCTGCATGATTGCTTTGTTGTATCAACTATTTTCATTTGTGCATGCTTATTTCCAGTGATTTCAAATGGGGTTTATTTTTTGGAGTCATAGTTTGATTTGTTAAAACCATTGAGATTGAGAGGATCTGTGGAATCATGTGGTGGCATTTGGGAGAAATTGAAGTGAATAATCCTATTCAAATTAGTAAAACCTTAACTTAAATGGAATCTAACAGGAAAGAAATTCACTCCATGACAATTAAGTATAATTGAAACTACTTGTACTTGTTTCTTTAAATTCATACAATGCCTACTTTTAAGCCTACTTTTACTGTAGTCTAAAAGTACTAGGGGAACTTCAGTGACGTAAATACAAACTTTCAGCTGTGCAACCTGCCATCCGTGTTTGATAACTTAAACCTGTTTAAGCTGTACAACACTATGTGGTTGACCATTTGACCATTGAGAAACCTCTTAATTTTAAATGTGAAATAAGTGATTTCTAACAGCATTGTGTGGACCTTTATAATCATTACAAAAATAATATGTACTCACACTACTGTGAGTGTTTTTTGTATAGTTCTTTTTAAAAAAGTACATTAATAATCCAAATTCTAAATGAAAGGAAATTCACCCTGGAATCCAGTTATTGGTGAGGGCACAGGCTCTAATTTCCTTCACAGGCTGAATGGCTCGGACCCAGTCACATGTCAAATGCTTTCACCTTCCATGTTAAAAGGATAGTTCAATTTCAAGCATAAGAATTGCATCAGTTATATATTGCAGAAGAAACTGTCTTTGTAACTAATTTGAAACAACTAAAAGCTTTAGACATCAAACCTGTGAAAGGATGTTTAGATTAGCCTATATATCCCTCTTCATATCTGCTTTGAAAAAAGTTGTGCTTAACTGGACCATGAAACATGTTTCGTATTTTAATCAGAAAGCAATATATAATGACAGTTTTCACACGCTATCAGATAATAAGATTAGGACTTGACGGTAATAATTAATGATTACCTTTATTATTACAACCTTTAAGACGCATAAGAGATGACTCAGAGCTGCATGAAGAAAAAAATGCCACAGCTGTAAAAATCTGAAAAACAAAGACATTCCTACAAGAGCGTAGCCTCATAAATGAGAAATACCTCCTTTTAGGCAAACTTGAGTTAAAAAAAACTTTTGAATAAAACTACATATTCTAGTTTCAATAAACTTTACATTGCCAAAATAAAATGGTACTAAACATATTTCTGTTAAAGCATGGTCTGCAAAATAAATGTATAAATAAAATTTCTAGGTAAAATGTAGACCAATAATTGTATATTCATTTGTTGTAAAACAAATAAAGTAGAGACTGAATGTAAATGTTAAGAAGTGCATAGAAATAATTCAGATACGTAGTGCGGATGTTGAATCAAATATTATAAAATAGTTAATGTCAGTAAAAGAAATCTTAATCTTTGATGAAAATGAATAATAAAAAGAATAATAAAACATTTTGTTTGAGGCGCCTCTCTGGACGCTCAAGTTCACCTCACAACAAGTTAAATAAGTACAATACAAATCAGCATACCACATAATACAAGTGCAGTCACATTACAGTAAAAACTAATGTAAAACAAATGCTTTATGTTGCTTTTAAATTCAGCATTCAGCATGAGCATTCCCAAGTTATGTTTAAGAATGGCATATAAACTGAACTAAAAACTACCTCACTGAAATAGCTCATCTCTATTGGACGACAATACAAATGTAACATGTGAGAGTTCTGAAATACACGTAGAAAAAAAAGCACAGTGGTGAGCCCCCATTTAGCTTCCATAGCAGCAAGGTGATTGCAATAAGATGAGCTACAGAAATCACCCATTACAGAGTATTGTGTCCCTCCTTATTGTGAGAAAATGGAATGTGTCTGGACACATATTTGAAGGATGGACTCTGTGTGGTGAAAATGGGATTTTTCAGTGTTGAGGGAATAGATATATTCATCATCTCAAGTTGACAGTCTCGTTGGGGTGTCGAATCATGTATAGGGGATAACAGGCCACAGGAACTTCATCTATGTGTCAGTTGCAGAGACATTTAGATTTAGCAGTATGATATGCCTTTAGTTCACTTCCCACTGAATAAATAGGCGTACAGATTTCAAATCGTTTTGCAAGCAAACAAGCACTGTCTTGAAAATGTGTGTGAGTGTGAGTTGGGGGATCTCAAAAAAAAAAGATGTCTGCTTATAGGAATTGAAGCAAAACTCCCAATGAATACAAAGACTTTCCCCATCATTTCAAGAGAAAAGGTCTCTGCAGCATGTCTTGGACCTTTTCTAAGACCTCTAAAACAGCTGTAAGGGGCTACTGCAACAGCCTTATCTGGATTTTAAGCTGCTTTAACAATCACAAATCAGTTCAATGACCATAAACCCCTCCACTTGAGCCCTGCACTTTCTTTGAACCTTGACAGAGCAACTGTTTCAATCAGAGCAAATACATGTTTAGAGTCGTGTTATAAACTCATGCTATGACCTGGTCTCTCACTGCACTTGACAGTGCCCTAAAGAGAACAACCATTAGGATTCAGGTTTTATCGTTGGGAATTTAAAGGCACTTGGACAGTATTGAGGTTGATCTGGTTGAACTGTGTTACTTATTTTAAACAAGCACAGAAAATCTCTGTTTGCCCCTCCAAATGCTACATTTTAAATTGTTGTCAAGCGTGTTTTAGCCCATTGTTGGGTGTTTTTTTGAGCATTTATGTCTGCTTGCTGAAGTATAAAGCTTCAGGGTTCAAGTTTTTACCTAACTCTTCAATCACTGTGAGGTGGATCGTTTTGGCCAAATTTTGATTATAATAATGAAAAATCATTGCTTTGCAGAAAGCAGAATTTTCCTTTTCACATCACATTGTAAAACTTTTAGCCTAGCTAAATAAACGGTTTGTCTATTGTTGCTGATTAGTCCTTCTTTAAGCTTTTGCAATTGAGGCCTCAATGCAATTTTTGCACTTTAAGCTTTTGCAATTGAGATTCATGCTGTATGGCACAAACGTCAAAAACAATCATTATTTTTAAAGGTCCTTATCCCGTAAACTCCACTTTTCAGAAATCTCTTACATGCTTTAGTATTGTTCTCTTATCAAAAACATATCTTAAGTCATATTCAAATTGGTTCATGGATGTTTGTATAATTGTATTTTCTTTTCCTGGGAGCTCAAAACAGCTCGATGGCCATAGCCCCAACAATTGGCCATAGCACCGCCCACTAACCAATCAAATAACCTACTAGTTCTTCTCAATTCTACAAGCTGACTGAACTGCAAGTAAAACTACGTCGGATAGATAATGAAAAGAAAATGTGCTTTTGGATGTGCAGGACCAAAAGTTTAATATATTTGTTGGAAATTATGTATGCCAAGAAAACCCTGCAGGTGGCATGACGGGAGCATAGCAGGGGAGGAAAAGGAGGTACATGGCTCATTTGGCAATGCACAACCATTTGAGGAAATTAAAATATATGGTTTGTGCTAAATAATGCTTTTTGAAGGTTATTAATTGTTCATTGATAGTCTAGAGGGGTCAAATATTTGTTATAAATGATTTAAAAGGGGCATGACGTGGCCACTTTAATGTCCGTAGTGTTCTTTGAATCGATCAACTGAATCATGGTAGATCGTCACACCATTGAGTCAATTCTTTGATTCACTTTACAAGTCATTTGATTCACTTCCCATGGCTATAAGCTCAAATTTGCTAATGAACTGTTTTATTGTTTTATGAATATGGAACTAATCGCATAACCCTACATGGTGCACATCATTAAAGCAAGCTAATTCAATCATTCAAATGTGTTAATCTTTGGAGTTGGTTACTGCAACTATTAACATTGTTTAATAACAAAATTCAATAAACCACAGTGCAAGATAAGTGATGAAATCTGGCCAATAAAATTAATCATGGTGCCAAGCATTTATGTTTACAAGACCAGATGTGTCATAAAAGTTATGGATGTTTCAAATTTGATCAGGTCGTTGTTCATATATCCTGTAAAATAGCACACAATAGTCATAATGATAATAATAATAATAATAAACCTAATGAAAAGACAAAAAATGTTCAAGTTCTAAACAATATAAATTTCATATTTTATCAATTAAATCACTAAAACATCACACTCCTCACAAAAGGTTATTGAAAGAAATGCTTATAAATTCCTTTTTTGCGAGTGTATCCTCAGATAAAGTAATTTGCAATAAACAAACATCTGCATGCACATAACCTGTACTGGTTTTCAGCATGGTAGAACAATTGCCCCTGACAACAGAAAAGGAATAAACAGGATTTCAGTTATTTCTTCTGAAGTCAGCAGAGGATAAGCAATTCCAGCTGAGGGAGTGCTTCCCTCTATGTGTAAGTAGATTGTAATTGCGCCAAAGAAAGACACCCAAAGGAACTAAGTCCACATTCAATTGACCTGTCCTTATTCATACTAATTTCTGTGAGCTTTCTTTGGTTCAATAATTGAAACATCTTGAAAGAAATAGAGGCTTTGTGTTCATACCTGCTATGTGTTCTATTCTCTTCTAGATGGATGAATTGATTTTTTTGTGAATGGGGTATAAAAAGCACCATCATGAGTAGCCCCCTTTCAATTGATTATAGAATTTCACTAGACAATGCTTCCATTGAAACATTGTAATTTAATTATATCCACTCTAGCAAATTTATCTGGAAAGAACGCTTTGAGCCATTTGTACTTTTACAATAGATAAAAAAATTGAGAAGTACTGAGGGAGCTGGCACATCAGCTTTTCAATTGGAATTTTCCTTGATGAAATGAATTACAATGCATCCCTCTGAATTACTTTTCTATGGTTTTAAGATGGATTAAATAAACAATATGTGATTTTACAGGAGAATTTAAAGAGAATAAAAGTACACAACTGGAATATCTGTTTATATTCTGTTTACATTATATTTCAATGTTTCGGATGTAACATTAGAATAAAGGGTAATATTGAACTGTGTATAAATAAAATCTACAGATATTTTTTTCCATTGCCCTATTTCTTATGAACATGGTTTAATGTTGATTGAATCAGGCAGAACAATTACAAAAAAAACATTTAAAAAATATATATTACCTTGAGAAGAAAATGAATTAAATGCAGGCAAGACAGTTGTCCAGACACTGCACTCAAGTCCATTTATACTGGCAGGGGTTCACACTTCATTACCAGTTTAATTTATTCCAATTAGTCTCACATTAAAATTATTCTGAAGAGCCTCGCTTTCGAAGAAAAACAATCACAACCTAACTGGAAGTCTAATGGCAGGGTCATGAAGGTTGATAGCAGTATGAGAGAGATTCGAGGGGAAGTTGTGATTTTACTCCAGAAAGCCCTCATCAGGGTATTTGGAGTATCAGGCCCCAAACACAATCACTGCCAGATTCTCCACAATGTTTTAACCAGAGCTCATTCTCAAATAATCCATGACTGAAACCAAGGAAGATGTGGTGAGCATGTCACATAAAGCACTTAGAGAGTTTCTTTTTTTTTTTTTTTTTACCTATCCTGTCCTACTTCAAAGCAGCCCCACGAGAAGGGAGGTGCTTCATATGAGTTGGTCAATTTTACTCTTTCCAGGGAATTGAAGATATTATATATTGAGTATTCCTCTTTATAGAAGCTCTTAATGTATTTTATTGATTATTTATTTATTTCGCATTCATCACAATAATTACATTAATCAATCATATAAACATACACCAGGACACGATAGTGTTAATAAAAAAGGGGAAAGAGGAGAGAAGTAATTGAGGGGGAAAAAGAGGTAAAGAAGTTTTGGAGGGGGAAAGAGAAGGTGAGAGGTAATTTTGGGGGAAGGAGTCAGGATTGAGTTAAAAAATAAAAATAAAAAGTAAAATGAATAAGATTAGATACCAACCTTATCACATCCAAGCAATTCGCATCTATCTACACATATGCATACAAATATAAACATATATACATACATACACGCAGTTAATGATCTATGTACCAGACAGAAAAATAATAATGATCATAATAAATAAAATTTGTAATTACACACACACACACACACACACACACACACACACATATATATATATATATATATATATATATATATATATATATATATATATATATATATATATATATATATATATATATATATATATATACATACACACATACATAATACATATATACATACATACATACACACACACACACATACCCTTAAGTAATTGAGTGTTAGAGGACAGGCGGCCTAAACCTCAAGCATCTAGCAGCGACCAAACACCCCCGTCCTGGGCGCTTCCGTGGACCCGCCAGGAAAAAGGGTGGACGGCCAAGGGACCAGAAGAGGGCGGGTAGGGACACCACTCCGGACGCGGCAGTACCACCCCCCGACCACATCTCGACCCCATGCACACATCAACCAGCAGTCCCCCAACACACACGCACACCTACCAGCAGCCCCCCAACCCTAACCCCACGCACACCCCTACCAGCAACCCCCCCACCCACTAAATCAACCCCATCCAGTCATCCAATCATCTATCCGACCATCCATCTACTCACTCATTCAGTCTTCTTAGACTTAGACACTTAGAGACTTTCAACACAACTTTTACACTAATTCATTCCCATTTTCGTTGTGGCTGGAAGGGCATCCGCTGTGTAAAACTTATGCCAGAGAGTTGGCGGTTCATTCCGCTGTGGCGACCCTGAAAGGGAAGAAAGCCGATATGAAGATGAATGAATGAATTCCCATTTTCAGAAACTCTACTAGACGTCAACTGTCGTGTAATAGATGCACAGTTAAATATGAGACTGTTCCAACCTTTGCAGCTTTAACAGCTTAAACTCTTTTGGCAAAGCTAAAACAAGGACAGTGTTTGTGAACTTCTTTGTAAAGAACATATCCATGGGGATTTTTAATAAATCATCCAGAAGCTCATTTATGAGATCACACTTTTTTGAGATTTAGATTCTTATTTTTTAAATTATTCAGAATCAGAATAAGCTTTATTGCCAAGTGTGTAATCGATTAATTTTCTATGGTTCAATGGAGCCCTTTGTGCAATACACACAACATAAGTACAGTAAAGTGAAACACAACTAACAAACAGTTAACATAAGGCTATGAGGTAGAATATTGCGAAGGATAAACAACTGAACCAAAGTCTATAAAGTGTAGTGTGCTTAAGTGCAAAATGCAAGGTGACAAAATTAGCAAGAGTTCAAGTTCAGGAAACAGATGGCGGGGAGAGTTGTGAGTTCAGCAGTCTGATAGTTTGGGGAAAGAAGCTCTGTTGGTGTAGTACAGTCCTGGTGTTAGTGGCTCTGAAGCGGCTGCTGGAGGGAGGGTAGGGGAGCCCCAATGATCTTCTCAGCTGTACGAACTGTCCTTCGAAGTCTAAAGACGTCTGCTTTAGAGGCAGAGCTAAACCAGACAATGATGCAGGATCAAAGAACAGACTCAGCAACTGTGGAGTAAAACTGGGTTAGCAGTGTCTGTTAAAGTTTGAACTTCTTCAGCTGGCGCAGAGAGTACAGCCTCTGCTGGGTCTTCTTCACAAATGAAGTCAATGTGTGTACTCCACTTCAGGTCCAGAGATGATGGTGCCCAGGAACCTGAATGACTCCACTGGTGCCACAGTGCTGTTCATGATGGTAAAGGGAGGGTGAACTATTTTGAGGAAATTGAGCTCAAGGTTGTTTAGACTGCACCAGAGAGCCCAATGCTCCACTTCCTGTTTGTTCACAGACTTCTCATCATCCTGGATGAGACCAATGATTGTGGTGTTGTCGCAAACTTGAGGAGCTTTTCAGACGAGTTATGCAAGGTGCAGTTGCTAGTTTAGAGGGAGAAGAGAAGTCTGTCTGTCAGGAAGCTTGTTATCCACTGACAGAAGGAGTCGGGGATGGAGAGCTGGGAGAGTTTGTTTCGAAGGAGTGATGGGATGGTGTCAAATGCTGAGCTGAAGTCCACAAACAGGATCCTCACATAAGTCACTGGCTTATCCAGATGTTGCAGAATGTAGTGCAGCCCCATGTTAACTGCATCCACCACATGACTGGTTAGATTGGTAGGCTAACTGCAAGCAAGGCATCCAGTAAGGGTCCAGTGATGTTCTTCAGGTGGCCCAGCACCAGTCAGCACAGTGATCTGTTGAAGATCAGAGAGAAGATGGAAGTCCGTTGGTCGGCACAGGTTCTGAGACATGTTGGTGAGACCCCATCAGGACTTGGTGATTTCCCCCTCTTCTGCTACCTGGTCTCCGTTTCTGTAGGCAGCACCCTTGGCTTGATGAAGTTATTTTAGTTTTCCAGAGAACCATGGTTTGTCGTTGATATATGTCACATTAATCCAGGTGGGGATGCACATCTCTTCACAGAAACTGATGTAGGATGTAACAGAGTCTGCGAGCTCATCCAGGTCTGAGGCAGCTGTTTCAAAAACACTCAAAAACACTCCAGTCTGTGCAGTCGAAACAGGCTCGTTGTTGAAGAAAGTATAAGCATTTCTTTACCAATCTTCAAGCCTATTGAGTGGTATTGGAATTTTTTCATAATTTGTTGCAATTAACCCTTTTTAATGACCACAAACTGTGTACACCCCTAAACATTTCTATTACTTACAAGGTATTCGACTGAACTGGACTCGGGCATGTAAAAGTGTAAAAAATGTAGAATCTGTACCTTTATTCTCTCTTCCCACATAAACATAAACCACACATAAACCTTTTAAAATTTAGTCTGAAATTGTATGATTGTGTAAATTAAAAGTAAATTAACAATAACGAGAACACCACACATGGTTTAAAGGTGAAGACTGTTAAGTAGCAATAAGTAAAGTATATTTTTAATGTTTATATTGCTTGTTTCTTGGCTAAAGCAAATATCTATTAAATATTTTAACATAAAAAGTCTTGATGGGGTGAATTAAAATCCCCAAAAGGCAACGGGCCCATCGGACCAGCAAACACCGCCTGAGTAACAATAATGTGAACACCAAACAAGGGTTAAGAATGTGACCCAGATAATAACTGTCAGATGCAATAGGTCACTTCATGGATGCTCTATTGTTTAGCAGTACCCAAAACCCATCTCCATCTCCATCTCAAAACCAAAGAGCTTTTTAACAAGAGCAAGAAACCTAGTTAGGAGTGATGAATAACTTCAAGGCAAATTTAAGACTACATGAAAAAGCTCTTTAATTAACCTTTAACACAGATGATCACTTGATGTATTGCAAGTGGGAAGCAGCGGAATTACTCAGGGTTCTTTAATGGCTTCTATTAAAGTCTTTCATTTCGCTTTATTAGCAACCCCAGACTTAGGATGAGGGTGTTAAAGAGTATACAACACCTCAACGAGTACTTTCCTAGCTGAGTGTGTTTTATGAATCCCATTGCCTGTGGCCATTTTCAAAGACTGCATGAGACCTTGATCACAGAGCGTGAAGGTAAAACGCTCTGAGTAACAGAATACATGCAATCTGGAGCTCTGCTGTTCTGCTGCAAACAACGGCACAAAGCAATCTGCTGTTCTTTAAGCAGAAAATTGAGATTTACATGTCGTATAAAACAAACTATCACAATGCACTGCTGTTTTACCATATGCTTGTTTTACATTGAGTCCACCGAGTAACCTTCGTCATTTCAAGCAATTTTGAACAAATTTAGTGATAAACGATTGGCCAGGATTTCAATGCTGCTTGAAGCGTGTAATAATTGACCCCTTTCAGACCTGAATAATTTTTTTTGCCATTAGTACATCTTATACTTTTCTTCTCATTAAGATTTGCAGAATTTATTAATAACAACTGTGAAAAAAATGTTTATATAACTTTGGACTGTCTAAACATACACAATTTTTTTTTTTTAATTTAGGGTAGGAAGAATAGTGCAGCAGCTCTTTTATATATATATATATATATATATATATATATATATATATATATATATATATATATATATTCACACCAGGCCTTTGTAAAACTGCTTTGACGCAACTGCACAAAAGCACTATAAAAATGGTTGATTCAATGTAATGCTTATTTTAATGTACGCAGGGTCTGAATGGGTTAAAGAAGTTTCAAAGAAATAAAACAGATTTTATAATTCCCTTCCTTTGATTTAGTAAAACTTTGTCTGTGAACTTCATTCACCATGTATTGTATACATGTATACATCATTTTGCTAGTTAAAGTAATTTTTCTGTGGGTTTTGTGATATTTTTATATCAAATGACAAATCAGACAAAGACTAAATTTACAATTTAGAGGATTCATTAAGCATAACAGCTTTGCTGTAATTTGGAGGAAAAAATATATTTTTTAGTATGAACTTATTATTATTTACGCAAATTCTGTTAAAAATCCACCGGTGCAGATTTTGCTGTGCAGACACAAGCTTTTTAAGAATGCTTCGAAAAAACAGCAAGAAGTCCCCCAGCTCTTAAAAAATGCAAACACTGTTTACTGTGTCTAACCACAATGCAAATATGTGCTTTTCTTCTCTGGTGTTTTTGTATTTTTGCTGTAGAAAGGACTAAATATGGCAGCTGAAAATTCTCTAGTGGCTTTTTAATTCTTTCACTTAAGATGTCGGCCATCCAGGATTATATAGAGCTAGACATTCAGTGCAATGTTTATGCAGAAAATGTATTAGCTCCAAGAACAAAATGAACTCTAAAAACATGAAGTCTAAAAAGCTATAGGCTGTATTAATGTATTAACATAATAAAAAGTTTTTTTTTTACATTTATGATTTCAGGCAAGACATCTATACTCAATTGTAACATCATAACCGATGTTATGATTTTAATCTTATGAAAAACTGTAAATGAATAATTAAAATGATAAATTAATTAATTATTGTCAATGATTATTTATTAATGCTATGACATTGAATTGCTATTAAAATTAACAGTCGTCACTACTTTCACTAAAGTAAAAACAAATCCAGCCAGTGAATCCCCATAAACATGAAGTCAAACTTATTAGAATTTATAACAACATAATTCTAATTCTGAGATACAACAAGTAACTATTAAAAATAAATATGTGTTAAACGGAAACTTCTGTGGTGTGAGATTAGATAGAGCTACACGTCTACATTAATATATCCACAAAAGCAAACCGGTGTGATTTTTGTTTATGCTTCCCTTTGGTCTCCAATGTTAACACCGCTTCGCTACATAAAGATGAAGTTTGTCTGCTAATCAAACTTACTCAAAGGAGCAAACACAACCAAGAGTTTCCATGTATGTGATAAAACATTAGGTCTTAGTGATGACAAGAAAAAAAAGAATAGAAATGGGGGTTTCTGAGACCAGGTTTTAACAAATAATACACTTTCAGCAAAAACAAGCGAGCACAGTCAAAATTGTGATGTTTAAGATATTTTATCTGTAGTGTAACTGATTCATTCAAAAGTCATCACTGAGCAGCCATCCTTAAAAGAGTGGATGAAATAATACGTATTTTATTGTAAAAAAAAAATGTTGTGAGGTTAATTAGAAAAAAATTCCCTCTCCTGTGACGAGACTTCCAATCAGTGTAAGGAACTTTATAGTTAACAAGAAAGGGAGTTTGAAAAAAAAAGGGAAATCTTCTAAAGCTGTATGAGGTGGGTTCTTTTCATACCTGCGACAGGATAGAGCTTTTTCACCGGATGTCACGGTGATGACAGATGCTTGATTTTATGAGACATGAGTTTATGATGACATGTCCTGAGTGACACTAGCATTATTACTGGTGCACTGTAGGTTACGGATTGTCACTTGAGGAAATGCCTTTAAGAGACTTGTGATCCCCATTTAACTTAGAATCGTCTTTTGAGAAAACTGTAATGCAAGATGAGACGGAGGCATGCTTTGGACTTTCAATTATTTTGATACTAGTTTTTTTTAATTTAATGATCATAACGCATTTCAAAGCAAATATATATGTGAATGCCAAAAATTCTTCTTCGCCACCACAAAAAAACTGCATATATATATATATATATATATATATATATATATATAGATACTATGTGTAATGCAACTGCATGACCGCAGACTCAGTCCAACATAATTATTGACAGAAAATGAAAAGTATACCAAGAGCTGCAGACTCTAATAGCAGGGGCATTATGTACTCACATTTGAATGGATTTCTTGTTAAAGAAAGAATGAAATCTTTTATAAAGCTAAATGTGGTTTGAGATATTTTCAACTGATCGCATTATTGCGTCACAATGCGATTTTTCACACTCCTTAATGACAGTTGCATTTCAGTTTACCATTAGTTTTGGTTAACAGGAACATCGTGTCCATTGTCTTCCTGCATAAGTCGAATAAGGAGTAGAAGCAATGTCCGTAAAGAACCGACACCTTGTCGGACTGCTTCAGGATGTACATCTCAACACTGAAGGTCCTCTCACTCATGTTTCTATTACTCACTATTTCACAGACAGTATAAGCGGCGACAGGACACATCAAAACACATTGAAATCAAAGCAAATTCACGATCAGCATAAATCATTAACGTACCCAAAAATATATATAAATCTGGATACTTTTTTTTACTTCATTTTTGCTTGACCTATTCAGAGAGCCAGAAGATCAATATCACCTCTTAATATATTCCATTCAAAATAATATTGACCCGTTACTACTTGTGTGATGCGTTTGGTCATATACAAATGGTCACTAATGAATTTACGTTTGCTTTGGTTTCATTTGCAACTAGCTTATTAATAAGACTTTAATGCTTCCTTGATGTTTAGTTTGTTGTGCAAAAATAATGTGCAATTCCAGATTGCCAGCCAGATAAATAGTAGCAAGAAACTGATATCTAAAGAAGCAAGACCCAAGTAGTGTCTAGAGAAGACTAAATATGATTTAATCTTCACAAACATTAAAAACAGATGAATGAATGAAAACCAAAGACAGTTGATTACAAACAGCTGCCAAAAAAATCACTGTTAATGAAAGACTGCTCCATGTGTATGACTGAATTAGATGAAACAATTAGGATTATATCATACAATAGAAATAATAACTAAAATAACTCAGAAAATTTTAAGACAAAACATGTTATGCCATGAATGAGTGTTACGGCAAACTAAATGAAAAAAAAAGTGTTCTGTTTAGATCTAAAACACTAGAAAACATATACATCTGCTATATCAGAAACGTTTGACCAAAACAATAAAGAAACCAACACATTGAGAATCCAATTCATGAAAATGGCACCAGAACAACCTGTAAAGTCGGTCATCAAATTCCAATATTTTACAATATAAGCACACTTATAAGTTTAAAAATGATTTCTGGTTATAAGCGACGAAACGCTCAAAACCACATAATATAATCTCATTTATATTATACAATACTTTTTCAGATAATTTTGAATGCACAACTTGCTTTTTATTAACAAATGTTGAGAGTTTTTCCTTATAGCACTTAACATCATGTGACGAAACCAAACAACGGTGCATCATATATCAACTCAAGGGAATTGCTATGCATATAGCATAAATATATACTGCACCACTGTCCAAAAGCAAATTCAAGAGTAAACATAAGCAACTGAAGTTGTAAAAGAGAAAAGAGCACAGCTGATTTAATCTTATCTTTAAGGATCCATGCAGTAAAAGTGAAACCAGCATCGCTCTTTAATCTGGCTCTTTCAACCCGGGAGCAGCGCATCATATGAGCAGCTCAGTGTCAGGAGCAGACCTTAGAAGCTGCTTCCATGATAAACCCTTACAGACATGACGACAGCTCAAAGGTGTTCTTTATGCTTCACGTCGCTCTCTAAGTAGGCCAACACATTTGATGGAGAAACTCTACCCTGTGTGTTAAAGAATCTCACCATCTTCTGGAGAGATTTTTCAAATTAAAAAGTGTATACTCACAAACATATTTTTAATTCCTGAACTTTACAGAAGAGAACGTTAAAAAATGGAAATGAAAAGACGGAGGAGCTGTGCAGGTGCCTGTAGTTTGGTCAGAGTCTCAGTCTCTTGAGGCACCGGTTGAGATCTGTTTTGAGAGTATATTTGAGTGCAGTTATTCTGATTTATGACAGTACAAGTCCTTAAGCGCTTTGAGCTCCTCGATGAGCGTTTTGTTCTGATTCTCCAACACAGCCACTCTGTTTTCCAGACATTTTACATACTCTTTCTTTTTTCTACGACACTCCCGTGCTGCCTCCCTGTGGTGGAAACAAAGTATTACACCCAGCACGTTATATACAACACACTGATCTTTTTGATATTTTATAGTTGGTTATGTGGGAGATAAAATTATATATACTTTTGTTCTTGACTTACTATGGAGGCTTAAAAAACATAGAAAGTCTTGTGACTATTTCAGAAAAAAATGCCTGACTGAATTAATAACATAAAATCAGATATTTCCAAATCAAAATTCCAGTCATAATTGTTTTTAGATTGAATCGAGATCAAAATCATACTTCTAAATAAAATAGTTAATG
The DNA here is from genome assembly GCA_900490495.1 of Danionella dracula. Classification (NCBI taxonomy): domain Eukaryota; kingdom Metazoa; phylum Chordata; class Actinopteri; order Cypriniformes; family Danionidae; genus Danionella; species Danionella dracula. Next base: position 3,614,044 of record UELW01000289.1, on the reverse strand, counting down.
ACAAGACCTAAATGTGAGATATTGCATAAAATTAGGGGAAAAGGAAGAAAAACTTGTTCATTGAAGTTTAAATACTCTTTTGCTATATATATGAATGTATATATATATATATATATATATATATATATATATATATATATATATATATATATATATATATATACATACATACATACATATATATGGTTTTAAGGACATCAACAGCATAAATCAACAGGAGTTACACTGTTAAAATTGACTGATAGAAGAAACTCATGTAAATGACTTAAAACTACTATTACACTGTGCATGGTGGCTGGTGATTGTGCATTCAGAAGTTTGATATGCGCACTCATAACTTGCCGATCAGGCATAAAGAAGAAATGAAAAAAAAAAAAAAAAAAAAAAAAAAAAAAAAAAAAAAAGAAGAAATGAAAAGTCACTCTTCTGAATAATGGTCTTGTAGAATTATTTTCAAAACTCATTGAAAACTTTCAATTGTAATAATTAACTTATATATTTAGATATGAGCAATTTGGTTCACATACCACGTTCAGGGAATAATTTATTTTTTAAATGAGGTCAATCGGTGAATTGTTTATCTTCAAGTGTAAATTAAACATAGGTTTTTTTCTAAATGGTCTTTGGTTGAGTAATCTAGGGATTAATCAGCATTTGCTGTTTAACAAAAATTCATAATTCGTCATCATTTGCGAAGCTGCTTTGAAAGCAACTGTTAAAAAAGCGCTATATAAAAAGTTGAGGGATTGATTGATTGATCATTTTCTATGCTTCAAATTCCATACTTTGGGTATCTATGTGATTTATTGGTATCAGATAATCATTCACATGGCATTGTGTTGCTGTGGATGAAGCCTTCTGAGGAGTACCTGTTCTTCATGAGCCGGACCTCTCGCTTGCGTGTGACCTCCTCTGTGCCCTGGCCGGGAAGAGCCGGAGAAGAAGCCATAACTACCCCTGGGGCGATGGTGCTGCCACCTGTCGTGCGGATCTGATACGCTTGGACGTCCCCCGAGGCCGCTGGCAAACACAAGCAGCACAGTCATGCTTTGACCAGAATTTTTTTTGCATGCTTTCCACTTCGCTTCCAGGATTCAGATTCAGCCAAGCATGTATTTGAACAACATAAAGACCTTCACACTCCCTCATTTCTTCATACAAATAGCTTTATAAGCATCACCTTGCACAACCACTTGATTGCTGGGCACCAAGATCTGCTGGCCATCACTGGTCTGTGCATACTGTAGGATGGTGGTGCCCGGCTGAGCCCCTGCTGTGTTTGTCATGGTCAGGGCTTGGAGCCCCTGAACTCCATCTGTGCCGTTATTGGCTAACTGAATCGCTCCACCCTGAGTGATTGCAACTGTAGGAGAACAAATGATATGATATTTTGCTATTGTCTCGTGCTACTATTTTAAGAGCTGTAAAATGCATCTGGGGTGTTTGTTTGCAAAAAGGAAACGTACTGTACTGCCCACTACTTGTTTGGTAGATGGGAGTTGGCACGGTAACGGTAGTTATGGCTGGAGTGGAGTCCTCCTCTGATTTCTCTTCTTCTATCCGCGCCACCGCCGGAGAATCGGATGAAAGGTCGTTGAGGATCTTTCTGCAAAAAAAAAAAAGATCAAATTAGCAAAGTTTTACAATGGGTAAAGAGTTAATGACTAATTCTGCAAATTTTATCTGCTTTAAGGCTGCAAATAACAACTATTTTAAACATTATGCTGATTGTTTTTTTCTAGATCAACCAATTAATCGGACTAAAAACTAAACAAGAAAAGCATTCATTTCCAACCTTTTGATCAATAACAGATTTATTTTAAACATTGAGCTGTTATAATAAAAAAACAATATTCACTTAATTGTAGTAAGAACAAAGTTCATTTTGACACAGCTTAAGTTGATCAAGAGCTATAAAAGAACTTTAAAATTAAATGTAATCAAAACTAATAATATGAACTGCAAACCTGCTTTTTAAACTTTATAGTTTTGTCCTGTTAACAGTCTAAATATCTAACAAGTCTAAAATCAAAATACATTTATTAGATGCTTGAACCAGCATAAGAAATTGTCTTATTTACTGACAAGCAAAATTATCAACCAATGGGTTAATGGCAATAATCTTAATGAGATTTATTTATCATAAGCAGATATTTTAAGCATTACTTGAAAAGAAAAATTGGATGAGAAAATTAAGTAAGATTGATTTAAGATTTTTTGTAACTTATTTGGAATAGAACCAAATAAGTAAGAAATGCTTTTAAATTTTGCAGTAACATTCGCTTTTGCATATTTTACAGCTAAGTTTATTTAGTGTGAAATGAGCTCACACCTTGGGCCGCAGCGATTTGTCTGCCAGCACCATTACCTTTCCTCAACCATTGTTGTTTTTTTGTTCCGACCTGTCGATTAGGCGTCGAACTCTGCTAGGTGCTACCAAATAGCACCAGAGAACGAGACTGAGTGCTTGAGTGATCCACACTTAAGGTTTTTAAATGACCAAATTAAACACAACAAAATGATTGCGAGTTTCATTGCCCATTTTTTTGTAATCGATTCCAAAAAACTTTTATCAATTTGTTGCTTCAGCCTAAATCCGCATAATTTTTCTGAATTAGAAACACAATCATAGAAAAAAAAACATTAGTTATCCATAGTTCTACAGTACATTATCTGTGTAAAAATGTTAAAAGACTTTTTAGTACCTGTATGAGGGCCGTCTCGAGAGAATTTCTCTCCTTTTCTGGGAATCAATCACACTGTCTACAGACTCCTGAGAATCATCACTCTCTGCAATAGTAGAAATCTACAACAGGTATAAAAAAACAGAGAAAAACAATTCACTACTTGCGTTTTTTTGTGCTAACAGCCACCTGGAGGTGCTTTTATTCAAGATGACCAAGACAAAGGACAGGTTCGCAGGTAATGCCAGAGAAAAGTTTGCATTTTCAACACTCATTTAGTATCATGGACACACCAGAATAAAGGAAAACCATGAAAATGCAAAGGGGTGTTCAAACTTTGGCATACCAATGTACTTTAATTTACATTCATGCATTTGGCAGACGCTTTTGTCCAAAGCGACTTACATTAGGGGAGAGACAATATGCAATTTGTTACACCGTCAAAGTCTATCTCAGCTTCTCATAATAGAAATTGTATCAACTGATCAAAAAACCAAAGCAGTAGAGGAAGAAGATAAAGACAGAGGAGGGAAAAAAGAAGGTAGTAGTTTTTTTTTTAAGTAGGTGTTCTCTGAAGAGAACAAACTTAACAAACTTACAAACAACTGCTAATTTGATAGGGAATTGCTAACTGGAAACCTCAAAACCAAACTATAATAACTTTTAAATTTTAAACTGCATTCCAAAAAAGGTCTGAGCTCATCTTACAACAGATATTTACAACCCATACATTATCATACTGTTATTTCAGAATGAATAATTAAGACTTTTAAAAACTTCACCCTACTTAGAGCTAAAATGCATTATGTAATCTGCCCTTCTCAGATATAACATTCCACCTTATATCGATCTTACTTGTACAGTCTGCACCTGTGGAGACTGTATGACAGACGGTTGTGCCGCCTGGATGACGCCGTGAACTTGCACAGTTTGACCATTGGGCAGCTGAACTAAAGTCACTGTGGGCGCAGTAGCTGATGCCTGTCCTGTGGCCATGGAAACCTACACCAGGGAGGTAGAAGTAGCAGGGTTTAAATGTAAACCTCTAACCACTTCACCACAAATTTACTTTAACTGGTCTATATTTAATAGTCAAGCAAGGAAATGTTCTTTTAGGTGTGTTTGAAAGCATGTGTAATGAGATACAGACCTGTGCCAAGGTGGCTATCTGTTTGGGTGTCTGTCTCTGAGACTGCAGTGTCACCACCTTGCTGGACATCTGCTCCTGCCTCCATGGTCATATAGATAACTTGGACAGGAAATTAACATTGGGTTTTAGTTATGCATTTTAAGACAACTTCGACAATCAGCTAAAACATTATTATACCTGATGATGGACTTCTTAAAAGCCTCAGTTACAACACAAGAATAAACTTGTAACCAATCAGGATTGAGTCATCAAACGCATTGCCTGGATTACAGAATAGGTGCGTTTGAGACTGGGTTATAAAAGGGATAAGGAGCTATTCTTATTTTGAGATTTTAAAAGTCATTATAAAACATTATAATAAAAAATTATATCCTAACTTAAACGTTAAACTAAATGAACTTTTTGAATAAAATGCAATAAAGGACCAGCTGTGCATCTTAATTAGAAAATTATCTGCACTAGTAAGAAGTTTGCCAAAGTATTAGTATAAAATATAAAATGGCAGGTTAATATCTGTGTCAGTGTAATTATTTTCAAATTGTCCTGATTATGTCGTTTCGCAACAACTACAATTATTAAACAATTTAATTAAACTTATACAAATACAAGAAATTTCTAGTAAGCATGATCCGTGAACAAATGATATACGTGTAATATCACCATTAAGGTGATTGGTATGCATATATGATCAATTTTTAAATCTGACAAGATAAATGAAAGGCTTGTAATTAAGTAAATGAATGAGGATTGGGTAGTGAATTTTTTTCTGAAGCCAATTCGAAACTATAATATATATATATATATATATATATATATATATATATATATATATATATATATATATGAACTAAATAAAATATGTATGCTATAATATAATGAATAAATAAGCAAGCGATTTAAATTTAGTGAGATTACACATTTATTTTTCATGGACAACAGTTTCGATTTGCCACATTAGACATTATTCAAACGGATTATTTTGCTTTATAAAGCAATACAGCTTAAAAAATCAACCAAGCCTCTTCTGTTTCCCGCCTTTTTACTTCCGGTTTTAGCTGTCATTCAGATTCGTACTGCGGTTTTAAGGTATCATATAAGCTATAAAACAGTTACATAAATCCTTATACCAGCAGAATAAAATCTAATTGTTTATATATATATATATATATATATATATATATATATATATATATATATATATATATATATATATATATATATATATATATATATATGAGGTATTTAGGGTTACATTAAAGCGCACCAGCTAACCAAGGGTTTGCATTTTTAGGCTTGTTTTGACTTGTAGAATCAAGCTCCAGCTTGAAAAGATCAAGACTGCATATAACTTAATACCAACTAAATTCGCAATACATTTTAAGAGGGATGAACTCTAAACTGCATCATCAAGTAAAAGTAATTTATTGTGGAAATTCACCATTTTGCGGTATAAACAATGTATGTGGAAATCAATGTGATTAATGCAATACGGATAGCTTGGGCTGCTGTACATAAAAAGGTAACGTAACGTTACTGGAATCAAATAAAAACATCGTGTTCTCGTCTTCCTTCACACATCTCAACGTCGAGCTAAAAACCACACGCACCTTCCATTGCTTTCAAAAATATATCTATTTAATAAAATCGTAGTGCTTTTTTCCTATTTTTGTCTCACCGACTCATTGTCAGTATGAAGTCTGGGCAGTCGAGTAACATGCCCACCGCCGCCATGATCTCTTTGTTACTTGCGTACCGAGCAATGCGACAGAGCCACTAAATCGGTATTATCTCTTTCCCCTGCGAATGCGGCTCTTCTTACCCGACACTGACTCGCCTCGTCACTCCCAGGCCTCCGGAGCTCCACTTTTATTTAGTCCGACACGTAAGAGACCGCGTCAGGCTACACCTCCGTCGCGTCACCGAGGACAACAACGCAGAGAACGAGGGGGACGAAATACAGCCCTAATCACTTCGACAAGATCCGAGTGGGCGACGGAACATACCGAGTGAGACACGAAGATCAACGAACGAGAACGAACTTAGCCGAGATCACACGAGCTCCAACTGCTGGCACACACGGTACTCTTATTAGCTCTTATTAGTTCAATAATATTCATAATATCAAGAACATGACTATACATCATCTACTTTCAACCTATTTTTTTATTCGCGAAACGAAATAAATAAACAAATAAAACCAGAAGAAAAAGTCAGTTACAATCTCTTCATGAATACATTAAGCTTGTGGTTGTTGTCTACCATAAAATGGTAACATAATCTGTAACTATTATAAATTGTAAAAATAATATGTAATTTAACTAATCATCTGATTTAAAAATGTACTCTGATGTTTGCTTACAAACGGAAATGCGCATTATAATAATTATAAGAATACTATACCGTATTTAAAATAACATGACACTAAGTTAATAGATTGATTTTCGTATTTTGCAATAAAATTAAAATTTTAGGGGAAAATGAACTCAAATAAATTATTAAACACTAATCATTCTTTTTATATTTTCATGTGCTCTCTATCTTATTATTATTTGTTCTAGTCATTTTAAAACAGACGGTGATAACTTTTTATTACGGTAATTTATATTTACGGTTATATTTATGTATATTTACCGTTATTTACTGTAATTATGACTATTTATATAGCCATAATTGTTCACGACCAAATTGTTATAGTTGCTATATTATAATAAAGTACTTTAATACATTTGAACGTCACAAAGAGACCTTTGTTTTGCAGTTTACTTTTGGGCGGTGCTTGTGAACACGATAGTCTATTGGTTAACCCTAACCCATCGTCAGAGGAGTGTTCGCCAATCACAATTAAATATACAATGCAAACGAGCACTAGTCCACCGCCTACTTCCCAACAACCAGGAAATAGTTATGTTATGTTAACAGACGACTTTCATTTGATATTAGTTTGTGTTGTATAGTTAATTTTCTTTTCAGTTTCGTGATCGACGACGCCTGTTATAATAATGACTTCGTTGTTCAAGAAAAAGACGGTAGACGGTAAGTTTCTCACTGCTGTTCTGAGGGCTCGTCTTGTTTGTCAAAGCCGCCCAGCAACACACTCACGTCAATCATCGTCTGGTTTCGTTATGCCTGAAAGTTAATTTTGTTTAGGAACTAACTCACGTTTGGTATCTTAAAGAGAACTTAACGTTACCTAAAATGAGACCTTCCATGTAAACCTGATTTGATCCTTACGTTAACGTTACGATTTGAAATTGCTGACTGGTTGATATTTTATGAATTCTGTTCCGACGTCTGTTTAACTAATAAGTATTTGTTAGTTATCAGGGTACACATGGCTAAAATAGTTTCTAAGCTCCCTAACTCCTTTATCTGTCGAGTCCTTCAGATAACCTGTAGTTTATTTTGTTGTATTAAAATATAAAATGTTTAGCTGTAGTAACTATGCGTTAACTTTTAACGTTACTTCATTTCACATTACAGATGTCATCAAAGAACAGAATAAAGAGTTGCGAGGAACCCAGAGACAAATAGCAAGAGACCGAACAGCACTGGAAAAACAGGAAAAACAGCTGGTGAGAATCCCCACCCTTCGATGTGACGACAATATGATGCCAACTAGTTTTTTTTTCTCGTCATGAGGTGGATGAGATCACGACGTTATGTCATTGAAATTTCAGTTTTGGTTGGATAAAAATGTGACTTAACAGCTGAGATTGTGTTTAAAGTTCAGGTATAAGAGCAAAATGTTATCTGTGAGACCAGATTGTATTTCAGCCCTTCAGAATTGAGTGGCACAACGTAACATGGTTATTGTGTAAAATGGATTGTTAAAGTTATTTACATTTCTCACAAACAGCACTTTTTTTAAGTACAAACAAATCATGTGATCTCAGCCAAAATTTACACATTGATAAATTAATAATAATCAGGGTGACAATGCATTTGGGGCGGCAAGTGGTGTAGTTGGTCGCTTTATAATCGAAGGTTTTGTGGTTTGATCCCCTCCGGGTTGTGGTCTTGGGCAAGCCACTTCACCCTCATTGCCCTGAATGATGTGTTTGGTGGTGGGCAGGAGGCTGTAGGGATGAAATAGCCTCCACGCTCTGTCAGACTGCCCCAGGGCAGTTGAGGGCTACCAAGGTAGCTTTTCACCACCAGAGTGTGACAGTGGAGTAAATGAATAATGCTCTGATAATTGTAAAACGTATTTATATAAATATAAATTGAAGGCATTTTTATTATTATAAATTAACAAAGCATTAAGTAATATAACAGATATTTACACATTATGTACACTTTAGCCTTCATAAAATATGTTTTCCTGTCATTGTGGAGCTATAGTGTATACATGGAAAATTATATAAAAGGGAGAATTTAGAGCAAAGAGGGGTAGCTGATAACCATGTGAAAATAGATAAGATGAACTAAGACAGAAACGAGACAGGAAAACACTTGATGCTAACAACAAAGGGGAAAACACTTGAGATTCAAAATGGATAATTGCCAATCAGGGTGGAAACAACAACAAGATGACAAGCCAACATGGTAACATGAGTGAACTACATCCCATTTTTGATGCTAGGTTAATTTCAGTGCAAGTGTTAACTCTTAGATTAGCTTAAATGTATTATGTCTCATGACTTGAAAGATGAAATGAAATAATTTGCATTTAATCATATTCTTTTTTGTTATTTTTGTTATTGGGGGTTCTACATGGAAAAACAACAATGTTACACTTAAAAGATTGTAATTTGACCATTCTTTCTCCTTGCAAACAAATGATTAAATATGGTAAACTCCTAACAATATAACAATTAGCAGGTTTTTTTTGCAATTTAGAAGTATCAAACACAAAATAGAATATGTTGATATTAGAAAAAAACGTCTAATAAAAGCTTGAATATGATAACTCACTGAAGGAGTTATGATTGAAGTTTTATTTGATTCAAGACAATCAAAATCCTTCAATTTTTTTATTTGTATTATATTTTATTATTAATCGTAAATAGTAATTTGTCGTTTAAAATCTTGAGAAGAGACTAACTAAAATGAATGTAAAAAGCATAAAAGATTACTAGGAAATAGAAAACATGTACCAAGGTTTTTTTTACTCTTGCAACAAAATGGAGTTCTGAAAATTAGGATGTTCTAATTGCACCGAGTAATGTCTTTAATTTGTTAAATTCCTTAAAACACACTGGATTTTTTTTTTTTGGAGTTTATAAAAAATGCATTTTGTTTTTATAAAGCTCATTTAGTTGAAAATAGATTTTTTAACATGGTTTCACATGACTGTTTTTGTTCTTTTTGATCACAGGAGATGGAAATCAAGAAAATGGCTAAGACAGGGAACAGAGACGCGTGTAAAGTTCTAGCTAAGCAACTTGTTCAAGTGAGGAAACAGAAAACGCGTACATATGTGGTCAGCTCCAAGGTCACCTCCATGTCCACGCAAACCAAGCTTATGAACTCTCAGATGAAGATGGCGGGTGCTATGGCCTCAACAACAAAAGTACGATTTTTCTCAGGCTTCTTTTCAGCTATCACTATCATTTTAACTGGGTTCATACCTAAACTAAATTGAGTAAAAAAAAAAGGTTTTAAGCTTGTGGAGCCTTCTGAATAAATATGGATGCACAATTTGTATTGAACTCAATTGTTTTTGACTCAATTTTGAGCTGATGGTGCAGGGGGAGTTCTTTATTTTAAGCTAGTTTTCTATTTTATGTGTGCACTATTTTAATGGATGGGGTCTTAAACTTGGCTTTGCTCCAAAATGAAAAGCTCTCTTCTGAAATCTCATTAAAAATTCCTATAGGAGCTCACGACTACTTGCTTCCACCCAGTATTTCTAATTGACTCTGTGCCTGGCATTAGAACTCTGTTAGGCTGGTTGTTTTGTTTTTACTAGCATTTGTAGTTATTCATATCACATGTTTATTGATGAATGCATATCTAGCTTAACACAGAGTTAAACTCGTGCATACCTTTACTCTGGTCTGAACTGCATGAGATTTACTGGATTTGAACCAAGCAGTCATTGTCTTTTTTTTTTTCTAAACAATCTCCAGACAATGCAAGCTGTCAACAAGAAGATGGATCCAAAGAAGACCATGCAGACCTTGCAGGACTTCCAGAAAGAAACAACAAAGATGGACATGACAGAAGAGATGAGTAAGATGGACGCTGAAAGCTTTGTTTATTGGCATCAGTTTTAAACGTTACATAATTAAAAAGTATTTTTGCACATGTAGTTCTATGTCAAAGAACTTGTTGTGAACAGTAAAATAGGCACATAACCGTTGGTTTTCTAACAGTAGTTCTTCACATGACCTGCGAGTGCGATGCCAGTCTAGACTGCTGGTCCTTGGCTCTGAGCCTTAATTATTTTCTCTGTGTCTATTAAAACATGAATATTTGAGTAAATTATCATTTTTTCTCTCCACCCAAGTCAGTTGATGAATTGGATGTAAGTTGATGAATAGGATGTTGTTTTCGTTTTCTTGCTTTGTAATTTTATTATTTAACTTATTATTTAAAAGTCTGCTCAGGTTTTAAAACACAGAGGAAGCACTCGGACTCAATCAGTTTGCTTTATGTAATAGTTTTTTTTTAATGTTAGCCACAAATAAGATGGTTTTCCTGAGTATTCCCAATGGCATAAGAACACAAGCAGTTCCGGCTGTATTTTCTGTCTGTACTTACTTTTGGGCTAAGTTTTCTCCTCCTTGTCCTTTCTCCGACTTCTGGGGTGATGTGAATGTAGCTCTTGTCTTTAAATATGCATTTTAGCAATGTATTTTTTTGTACACAAAACCTTACAGTACACCAACTCTACTTGTTTTTTCTTAAAATAATATCTATGCTAAAAGTTCATTGCAGTCAGCCGTTTCTGAAAGATTGCGTCATGTAGTAAATATTCAGTAATTGAATCACAGTAAAAAGACACGCCTGGCTTTCCGCATGAATAAATGATTTGGGAGCTTGACAAGAAATTGACATGAGTTGTTGAAATTAAACAATTATTGTGATGTTTACTGTAAGAGCACCGTGCATTTTTCCAATGTTTATCTATACTGTGATTATGTAAGCTTTTCTTTGTCACTATTTTTGAGGAAAAGCATATGGATATAAACAATAATTTGTGTCCGCCTGTCTCTTGCAGTCAATGACACCCTGGACGAGATATTTGAAGATTCTGGAGATGAGGAGGAATCTCAGGACATTGTAAATCAGGTCTTGGATGAAATTGGAATTGAGATTTCAGGAAAGGTAATTTTGTATGGACTGCTCAAATGTTATATAGGCACCAAATCTGATAAGCTGTCTTCAAAGTATCTGCCTCACATTACAGTTAAGATCCATTTGTGCCCATTAGACATGGACTGTATATTGACATAAGTCCTCTCTAAAAATAAGTGCATGAATCCATTATTTTTATTGATGAATGTAGAAAGGTTTAACAGGAGCCTGTAGTTTTAAGACGCTGAAACATAAACCTAAAAGAAGTATTGTTTTTATTTTTTTATAAGAGTGTACTAAATATAACCCATCCTGTTAGTAACTAGTGACAAGTCCACCTGAGTTTCCTTCATGCTAAAAGCAACTCTCTTTTAAGCATGTCAGGTTTAAATCTGTAATGTATTTAATAAAGCATATTCAATCATTGCATGAACATTTGAAGAAAAAGATTGTTTTAAACATGTTTATACATTTTAATGGCATTCTAAATTGTCGAGTGAGGAAAGAAGTAAGGGAGTAAGTGAGGAAGGAAGTAAGGGAATCCGAGTAAGCGAGGAAGGAAATATGGAATTAAGTGTGGAAAGAAGTATGGGATTAACTGAGAAAGGAAATAAGAAGTAAGCAAGCAAGGAAGGAAATATGGAATTAATTAAGGAAAGAAGTATGGGATTAACTAAGGATGGAGGTATGGGAGGAGGCGAGGAAGGAGGTAGGAAAGCAGGTGGGGAAGGGTGTATGGGAGGAGGTGAGGAAGGGGTGTATGGGAGGAGGTGAGGAAGGGGGTATGGGAGGAGGCGAGGAAGGGGTATGGGAGGAGGCGAGGAAGGGGGTATGGGATGGAGGCGAGGAGGGGGTATGGGAGGAGGCGAGGAAGGGGTATGGGAGGAGGCGAGGAAGGGGTATGGGAGGAGGCGAGGAAGGGGTATGGGAGGAGGCGAGGAAGGGGGTATGGGTGGAGGCGAGGAAGGGGGTATGGGAGGAGGCGAGGGAAGGGGATATGGGAGGATGCGAGGAAGGGGGTATGGGAGGAGGCGAGGAAGGGGGTATGGGAGGAGGCGAGGAAGGGGGTATGGGAGGAGGCGAGGAAGGGGTATGGGAGGAGGCGAGGAAGGGGGTATGGGAGGAGGCGAGGAGGGGGTATGGGAGGAGGCGAGGAAGGGGGTATGGGAGGAGGCGAGGAAGGGGGTATGGGAGGAGGCGAGGAAGGGGGTATGGGAGGAGGCGAGGAAGAGGGTATGGGAGGAGGCGAGGAAGAGGGTATGGGAGGAAGTGAGGAAGGAGGCATGGGAGTGAGCAAAGAATGGAATAAGGGAGGAAGCAAAGAATGGAATAGGGAAGGAAGGAATGCACTCAGTAGGGTTTCCGTCTTTGGAACAAAAAATAATTGCAGATATGATTCGTACCCTAGCTTAACAATTAGTTAATTACTAATTATTGATATTGGTATTGATATTGCACTTTCAATAATAATGTTTCAATTAGACTAGAAAATGTTTATAATAGGCACAAGCACTGTTTTTTGTTTCTAGTCTCTCAGCTGTTTGTGAAACACTATCCAGTACAGAAAAGTTTGCTCTGTGTAATCGATGTTTTATTGCCCTGCAGATGGCTCATGCCCCGTCAGCTGGCAGAAAGCAGCCCACTGCCACCACATCCAAAGCAGATGGCATCTCAGACGAAGAGATTGAGAGACAGCTCAAAGCCCTTGGAGTAGACTAGTGGACTCATTCTCTCACACTTGTCAAGACCGTCAAGATGCAGTGCATTCAAACTAAAGAAATAAATAAAATAAAGAACTGTCCAAAAACTTAAAGTTAATATTCCGATTAGATTACTCTGGGATAGATGAAACTTTCTGTTATTTTAATGGTTATTTATTAAAGACAGATGGGAAGGTATTTCAGTAGAATTCACCCATGATTTAAAACTTAAAAGTAAAAGAAGTTTTAATACAAGTGTTGTAAATCATTGCTGATACCTTTTGAGAATCACGAAAGCAAAAAAAAAAATAGGTGTAAACTGTTTTTTGCTGCCAAGCTCTACCTCTCTAAATAACATAAGTATCAAATCCTTTTTTTTTTTTTGCTTTTCTAGTCATTTTTGTGAGTCACGTTTCTCACAATCTCTGGTCGCTGCTTTAGGCATAAAAAAAGTTTGAGTGAGTGGTTGCATCACAAATCCCTAATATAAAAGCTGAGCATGCTGTTTATCCCTATTTGATGCCCTTTTGTTTTATCATGTGCCTAAAATTTCAGAGGGATAGTCATCATGTGCATTGTGTAATATATTTGTTTTGCTGCAAAGAGATGGCTGAAACGTGTTTCATTTAGGTAATGATGCAGTCAAAGCAAACCGAGCTTGATCTTTAAAAACATTCACACATGAAGAGATTGTTGAGGGCAATGATGTGCTCCTGTTTTTTTGTAAGGTTGTAAATAGCGAAAGCATGATGGGTCTAAGATTGACCGGTTAATCTGCTAGAAGAATTTTACAAATGGGTGATGGCTTTTTTTCTTTATATTCATTAAAGTTGTAGAACTTCAAAATATAATAAATCCTGTACGGTTATCAATAAATTTTTTTATGAGATTCGAATCTTTGATTTTAAGTGATTGTTTTTGACATTTATTATGATAACCACTAGAGGGCAGAACTATTACATTTGAAAAGTTTTAATCAAATTGTAATTTAAACGTTTCTTTGTTTTAAGTAAACATTTTGAAAACATTGTGAAGGTAACATATTGGAGATAGTTTCCTTTATGACCATTGTAATGCTTCTAGCAATTTGTTTGTGCGATATAATTTTTTTCTTGTAAAACCACATAACGGGAAGTAACACTTTCTGAAACGGCAGTCATTAGTGCAAAAAGATATTTTTAATGGGCCATATATCTGTGCAGCTTATTTTCAACCCTCATTAAGTATACTAACTAAGGTGCTAATTGTTTTGTTTTGTATATGTTTGTGATTATGACGGAATGTATATATATATATATATATATATATATACATATAAAAAAAACCACTTAATCATAGGATTTATTCCCACTTTAAATTATTTAGATAGACTGTCGTGACACATTTGAAGTCCAAGGGTTTTCTATTTTGAGCTAAAACTGGTATTTTGGTATAGAAACCAAATAAGATGTCATAGAATCCTCAAAGTTTAAACTGTTGTTTTCAAATGTTATATCACTGCAAAATTAAGTCTTGAATTATTTTAGAGGATAGTATAATATGTTTTAAAGTTCTTACTTCACTATGTATTACTAAAACTGCAAAGAATAGAAAAGCCCACCAAATAAGACAGCTTTTTAAATTCTAAGCTATTAGAGATTCCAGATTTTTCAATTTAAGCTAAATTTGATAAGTCTTTAAATATGTTTTAAATACATGAATAAAGCACTTTTACAATCACAAGTTACAAATTGTTATTTTCCAATGCTATTTACTGGTATAATATATCACAAATGTGTTTATTTTCGAATAAAACTTATGAAATCAGCAAGTTGTTTAAAACCTTAATGTCTAAGTTGGAAACAAATGTAAGGTTTGACATGTAATTGAATAGCTTTCCTATTGCTGGATTTTAAAGAAGTAGGCTGTGTCATTGACCTTAATCTGGCACATCAAAAAGTATTTTTGGTGTGTATCTTTACTTTCTAGGGAATCTTTTTTGATTATCAAGCTTTCATTTCAATTTACACCCTCTCTGAGTTTGACTACAAAAACTGCCAGCAGTGTAGGCGTATTTTGAGCATTACTGAAAAATGTATCACCCTCACATTTTCATTTAATTTGACATAGATGCACAGGCACGATTCTTCCAACCTCTCTAAGCGAATGCAAACACACAAGCCTCCCACTCACAAAAAGTTTAAGACATCGCGCTTATTCAGGTCATGCTAGCTGCTTAAGCACCAAAATAAATTAAAATGTATATTAAAAAAAGTTTGTTATTGACGTTATCAATTCTTCTGAATTAGTTTGGTGTCTCACATAGATGCTAGAACAGGCAAAACCGCTTAGAGCTTCTGATCAATATGTTCTTACTGATGTAATTCTGATTATCTTTGGATCTGAGTAATTAATGAGGTAAAGTAAGTTTATCTGGGTTTTTCAGGGAGGATGCATGGGTTATCTTCATGAGAGATGTTTGTTTACACTGTAGTCTGCAGTCCACTCAGACGGCTTAATATCAGAGTGATCGATGTAATTCATACACTGTGGTGTCCCAAACAATAATCATATTCAGGACTCCCAATGAGCGCAGTGGGTAGCACGGTCGTCTCACAGCAAGAAGGTCGCTGGTTCGAGCCTCGGCTGGGTCGGTTGGCATTTCTGTGTGGAGTTTGCATGTTCTCCCCGTGATCGCTTGGGTTTTCTCCGGTTCCCCCACAAGTCCAAAGACATGCGGTATAAGTGAATTGAGTTAGAAACGATTGTCCATAGTGTTAAAGTGTGAAAGAGTGTGTGTGAATGTTTCCCAGTGATGGGTTGCAGCTGGAAGGGCATTCGCCGCATAAAACACATGCCAGAGGAGTTGGTTCATTGCGCTGTGGCGACCCCGAAAGGGAAGAAAGCCGACATGAAAATGGATGGATGGAGGGCTCCCAGCGATTAAAGTTTTGATCTGGTGGATAAGGAGAACGACTTGTGATCAGAAGGTAGCCGGTTCAATCCACAGTTTCACAGTTGAAGGTGGTGTGAGTGGTGAAACATTTGCTCTCCATTTTCAATAGCCACAGCTGTGATGCCCTTGAACAAGACACCAGCTTCCTGACTGCTCCTTGGGCGCCACACCAATGGCTGCCCACTGCTCCGGGTGTGTTCACGGTGTGTTTGTTCACTTCTGTGTGTGTGCACTGGGATGGGTTAAATGCAGAGCACAAATTCTGGATATGGGTCACTCCATATCTGGGCAGCTGGTCACTTTCACTTAAAAGGGCCCTGATCTACAGCCAGCTACTCCTTAAGTCTGGTTAATTTTTCCTTCAGTGAATAGCATGGCTATTATATAGCACACTCCTTAGACCACTAGTCCATAAGATTCTTATGGACTATAAAAAGCGACATGAGCTGAGAAACCAATCATTTGTTGATTTTATTAATTTTTGCACAAATATGAGCACATATAATTACAAAACAACCCTTGCCATTTAAAAAAATCTAAATGTTTAAGCTAAAATAAACAAAAATTATTAAAATGCACATGAACTATGGGCCCAATCTTACACATTAACGTGAAATATAGACATGTGCCCTGCCTATGTAGTGACTATTTAAAAGGAAAAAAGCAGAATATTAACCCTTGTTGGTTGAATACTTAGCAAAACTGCAGTGTCTCAAGATAATAACAATCTCTTCAATTGTACACATGTCTAAACACTAAATTAATTTGCAGAGGGCAACCTGATAGGAAAAATATTCTAAAACAGCATATTCAAACTCAGATACTGTTACACTTACCTGAAGAGGGGGCATCAAGTCAGAAGTAGGCTTAAGCTGACAAAAATCTACAGTGGCAGAGGAGATTCATTGCTGGTTTATGTTAATAGTATGTATTTGTAAATAACAGGCAACAGCATTTTTATTGTTTGTTCATATATTTTTTAAATAGTGCTTGCATGAAGGCAGGTTTTTAAATGTCATGCACAGGTCTGCTCAGAGGATGAGAAACTTAAACCGAAACTAAATAAGTTAACTACTAAGGCTTTTCAAAAAACTTGACTTAACTGGAATTTTGAGAAATTCTCATTTACACTGGACCAGTGTGATTACTTGTGTATAAAAAATAACTGCACTCATTTGGAAAAGATGTAGAATGCCATTTATAGGGGCTAGGATGGAAGGAAGAAACAGACTATGTTTCTATGCGTGTATTTACCCAATAGACAGACAGCTTGAACTTGAAAGAGAGAAGAAATCTGGTTTTGCACATCGTTTTTTGCTCATTCATGACTCAGACGAACCCAGAAGTTACTTCTGAAAACTGCCACACTGAATAAATCAGATGTAGATTTCTTTGCTGTACTTTTATTAAACATAGATTTTCATAGTCAAAACAACATTTAGAGTGTATGTCTGTCCCAGCGTCCCTGGAGACGTTAGTACTAGTATTTCTCCATATTAATCTTAGTATTAATCAGTGAGGGATATATCAGGTCTTTGAATATTCAATGAGTGTTTAGAAATTAGGCACTGGATATAATTGACATTCATTAACCTATAGCAGCTGCAGAATACATTTACATTCATAAATTTCACATTTGAAGTAATTGAACTTATGCGGAGATGATAGTGTAGAACAAGTTTAGATTTGGCTTCTAGATTATAATTTGCACTCGCCGAAAACACAAAATGATAAGTGATGGGGTCAAATGGTTCAGACATTAAAAAGTTGCAATTAGACCATGTCATCACAAGCATTTTAATGAGGTCTGTGTGACGCAGTTTAGTATTATGACAAAAAGAGCCTGGTGGGGAAAAAAGTAATTAATGGTGAACAAAAACCCCTAATAATTTGCTTACCGCCATCACCTCTACTTATTCATGGTGAGGGATAATGGCTAAATTACATTGCTTCAGAAGAGAGAGTGTTTTTGTTTCTGAGAATTTATTTACTCTCTGAAAGGAAGTAATTTATTCTGTTCTGTGTACAGCGTCTGGGAAGTTATAAATAACCTTCTTTTCTGACACACTGGTGTAATTTTTTGAAACAAGAAAATATGTTGATCAAAAAAGAACCTTTTGTATTTTTATAACACGAACAACTGTTGTACATTGAAATATGAATGAGAACATAGTGCAAACTTTCCAAAAAGATAAAAACAACAACATGTCAGTCTTGATTTAGCCATGTTTTATTGGTACCAACAGGATCAGACAACCCACGTCCATTGAGATTTCCTTAACATATCCCACTGTTTGAAGCCATTTTGCTATTCTGGTCAGGATGGTCCATCATACCATGAATATTTAATGTGTAATAGCTTCAGGAATACATGCTACTTCAACTGTATTTTAACCCATTATTTTTTCACCATTAGAAGTAAATGAGTTAAAATGGATAATCTGTTCAAAAGTCAGTATTTACTCCCGTCGTGACAACTATTTTTTAATTTTCCTAAACTGACAAATGTTTATTAAGGTTTTATGCAGATATATTTATGTTATTAAAACAAACTGAATACAATCAGACTGGATTTTTTTTTCTGAACTTGCAAATTTAAGTAAAAACTGAAAGCATTGATTTGTTAGTCACTACTCTCTTAAGCATGTCAAAGGCCAAAATGCACAAAAAGCGGAGTTTCATTTCTAAAGTAACTGTATTTTAGAGTATACTACTTGCAAATAAAATCAGGAAATTACTTTATAATGAATGATAATCAGTACCAATTACTATTAAGTCTAATGAGCATCACAAACCATTCAGACAGGGAGAGACAGCAGTGATAACTCTGAGCATGCTTCAAACTTTTTACTCCTAATACATTTTTATATGGATAACTTTACTTACACTTGAGTAAACTTTCTCCAAAGTAGTGGTGCTTTTCCTGGAATACAACATTTTGGTACTTTTGCCACCTTATTGCTTTGAGACGTTTTTCAGCTATTATTTTATTATATTATTCTCAAAAAATATTGTAATTTTTTTATTGATATTTTCAGATTAAATCCTAGTTCAAATACATTTCTTACCAAATATGACAGGACATTTAAAGCTTAAAGTTAGACTGAAATGTTTAACCTTGACATTGGTTTACCTTAGCAACATTTTCTAATAATTATTTATTCTTTGTGTTTTGAAAAAGGAAGTGATTATTTCAACCTGCCTGAAATGAGTCTGGATTTAGAGAGCAATAACAGTATGCCATCTGCTGATTTTTGAAATATGACTGGCTTAGCTATATCGGAGAAATCAGAAAACCTCAAACTATTTCACTGAGAAGTATCTTTCTTAATCGTCTTCATGGCAACAAATTTTAAATACATGTACATCTATCTCATTCAATAGACAAACCGTTATGTCTTGTTAGTGATTCATGCATTTGCCATGGTATCAGTCATAAATTCAACAAGTTGTTGCGTCTAAAGTAAGTATTGCTGTCGGCTTTAGTGCTGACGCCTAAGACTTGCAGTTATTATAATCATAGCATCCAGCTGAGCACAGAGCATACACGCATATTTTCAGTGTTCATCAGGGTGCACTGCTTACTCTGAGCACAGCTGCCCACTCATTGAATCTTCTCCAATTTAACACAGCCATGGTCATGATCATGGTCATGGCACAAGTTTCCCTAAAAACCATTTACATCTAAAATATCAATGAGGAAAACTACTAATGAGGTTTGTTTCAATGCTTTCTTTACAAGTTTGTAGAAAAATTAATAGGCAACTTAAACTCCAATTTCACTGTACTGATCCATTAATACTGCTGAATAAAATTTTAAAGCTAAACGAAAAGTACTAAATGACGATGTGTTTTATGTAAACACATATGTACATACTCGCATATGACATACTCACACACACAAGGGTAGACTATATTTTAGGCATCTAAACAAGTGCACTTTAGTATGTTACTTTTATATCATTTCAGTTAATTTTGATTTCATGTATATTTTAAAAACATATTTGTGTCAAATGCTGTGTATTTACACTATTGAAACACACTCAAAGCCTAGTCAGAGGTAGTTGGTTACAACAGTTGCTGTTCTATAACCAGATCGAACATAACACATAAGTTTTGTTTACTTTCTTAACATTTTCTTGAGAATATGTGGAATTCACTTACAAGCAGTTGTGATTTGGTGGATAAGGGGACCGACTTGTGAAGGTCACAGATTCAAACCCCAGATCCACCGAGTTGAAGGTGGTGTGAGTGATGAAACACTTGCTCTCCATATTCAACAACCACAGCTGTGGTGCCCTTGAGCAAGGCACCTCAGACATGGCTGCCCACTGCTCCGGGTGTGTGTTCACGGTTTGTTTGTTCACTGCTGTGTGTGTACATTGGGATGGGTTCAATGCAGAGCACAAACTCCACGTATGGGTCACTCCATACCTCGATAACTGGTCAGTCCTAGTTAGTCCTAGAGTCAGTGGGGGTCCAGCTCTCTCTCAAGGTTGTTCAAACCAGAGGAGAGAATGCAAACAAAATAGACTTTTCAGTGAATGACAATTAAAATGTTATGAGCACCTTTGGTTAAGTAGCAGCCGCGCTAAACACTTCCTGACTGGAGCTTGATTGTTCTTCCCATGCTTATGAGAGCTTCCTCCGGATACTCCATTTTACTCTTGCAGTCCAAAAACATAAATCAGATTAATTGAAGATTATGAATTGCCTTCAAAAGTAAAAATGACTGTCTTGTGTGTATCTCCCATCAATGTGAGATACCTGGATTAAGTAACTTTAGTCTTATTCACATTTTGTATTTAAGCCATTTATGTTTTGGGAATGTTGTTTTCTTACTAATACATTTATGTAAAACAATTCTATACTTTAAGTCACATTTTTGAGCTTTTGTTGTGCCTCAGAATAATCCTTTTCTTATAGGCACACCATTAAAGTAGCATTGTGTGTATCATTCCATCAGCTCCTAGGGAACATTTGTCTGCCACGTTTCTATACTTTCAAGAGACTCAGAGAAAGTTCAGAAAGGAGATGGATGAGGGATGTCTGGATCCCTGTCTGGCCTCTGTGAACTTAGACACAAAATCTATAAGCTTTTAACAATTCACATTTAATTTACTTCAGCCTGAGAGAAGTTAAACAACGATGAGAAAGCAGACAACAAGGGCAGTTGGAGTTACTGAGTTTGGAGAAAACTAGAGAAGAAAGTCGGTAGAGTCAAGCTACTTAAAAATGAGTCAAAGCAAACACAAAAAGCCGTTTTATTCCCAATCAACGCAGAGATAATAGTGTGAGTCTAAGACACAATTCCAGACACAAACACTTATCCACTGGGACTTCTGTTTATGAATTTATTTTCACCTCTGTGTGGTGCAACATTAGTGTGAAGCATTGTAGAGCTATCCATCTATACGTCCTTGTGGTTTAGATAACTTGGAGGTTAATTGTCTCACAATCTCAGCTCTGAATCTATGATAAATGTTGTGTTTTGACCTCATGTGACTGTTTCATTTGTCTCAAGATTTATTCCACTTGAGAAGAAAGCCTCTTGTAACGGGTACTTGACTGCTTCAGAATTGCATCTGTATTGTTAATGAAGTACCAATTTTATCTGTCAAATGACGGTCTGTCATTAGACCTGAAATTGATTCCCAATTCTTAGAAAGACCATTAAATGGATTCAAGAGGCAACTCAGATCAGTTTGGTAATTTCTCAAGAACAGTGTGATTCATAGAGCAGCTTTCCACAACAGAGCAACCAGATCCAAACCATACATCACCCAATATAATACAGAGGATCTGGATTAAAAACTATGGAGTAACTAATAGTTCCACATCATCTAGCAATCTGAGAAACCTGACTGACAGAAATGGTGCAACTGTGAAGTTTTTTTAGCACCTGAAATTGGCCTCTACAAAATTTGGGTTCAACATGACTAGAGATTTTGGAAAATTCCTTGTTTCTAATTTTAGACCCCTTACTGTTCCAGCATAACTACTCACCAGTGATTTTTAATGAACAACCCAAGGTCCATAAAGAAATGGATGAGCGAGTTTGGTGTGGAAACGTGTGGACTTCTTTGTAGAGTCCTGACCTTTGACAAAATTAGTTACTGTGAAGAAGACTAAGTGCCAGACCTTCTCGTTCAACATCTGTGACTGACCTCGCAAATGTGTCAACATGAATAATTTATTTATAAGAAAACATGCACAAAAGAAATGGTGCCTAACTTTTTTTATTTTATTTTTTATTTTTTTTTATTTGAAAAAGGAGACAATATCAGTGGAAGACCCTAAAATTCTTAAAGTGCTTGAAAGACAGCTGTTTGAAATCATTTACGGGACTTTTTTTCTCTTGTGCTTTGGCAGAAAGAACATTCCCAGTCATGCACTTTCATATGCACGTCCTGTTTGGAAAAGAAAGCTTGTTTATCCAGCTGGGAACGATTGGGTTTACCTGTAGGCAAATCTGAACCTAATCTCTCCTAGCATAAACAATGAACTCTCCACAGGTTAAACGAACGCCTTGACATCTGCAGTAAACACATCCCGCAGACGAGCCTTCAGAAGCTGTTGTTCCACTTGAGAAATTTGAGCTTTGGCTTTTATGATGCCTTCAGATGAATGGGCTTTTTATTTTTCGAGATAAGCTGTAATGATGAATCTCCGCTTCAGGGAAAGACTGACAGAGAGAGAAATGTGACAGCCCAAGCGAGAGCATCATCACAAAGGTTTTCCATCACTCCCCACTCGGCATCCCACATGTGTGTGCTTTCTTTATATCCTTTTCGTTCATGTGCCTTTCTCTTTTACCCATCCTCCTAGAAAACCCTGACCTTGTTATAGACTCCACCTGTTGAGATTTCAATCTCTGTCACTGCCTTATTAGAAATCCAATTCCCTTCTTCCTTTCTGACCTCAGGACATTTCCTTTCTCAACATTTGCTGAAAACTTCTGAAGTGACCAAAATGTCTTGACCAATCATGGTTTTGGTTCGCCTCTATTAGGAGACAATCTTGCCTTGCTCTTCACTGAGAAATATGTACATATATTAGAATGCATTACCTCTATGTCCTCTAGACCTTCCAGAATTTATTTAGTAAAATTCTACACCAGCTGTCAGACTCGAACTCTATGATTTGATGAGTATGCGAGTGTTTGCTTGTATCTGTTCTTCTCACTGGCTTCATGATTTGCAGTCACCTAACATACCTAAACCTCTTCATATCTGTAAAGAAATTGCAGCCCTCCAAAATGCAACATATTTCTATGGACTGAATGATGGCTGAGCAATCTCTCAAGCTTGTCCAAATTCATTGTAAAACGATTAGAGTGGACTTCATGGATTAGTTTCTCTTTATGGTGTAAAGCAGACGGTAAATATCACTCCTAAAATGTGACAGATGAAGTCGTGTTTACTTTGAACCGGACGAAGAGGAGGAAACTGCTGAGTAATTCTTCATTCTATCATAAAAAATGATTCTTGGTCTCACTGAGCACGTGTCATGAGCAGTGTAGCGCGCCCGTCTCCCACGCACCGGATGAATCTCCTTGCGCGCGCGCGCTTTCCACAGAAGCGCGGAATTCCTGCATCTTCAGACATTCCGACCCCGCACTCTTTAAACCCTTGTGTGGAATTATTAACCAAGTCATCCAAAGAATCGGAATCGCTGAACGTAAGTTCTGAAGTAAATGTTCTTGACGAGCTTTATTCCCACGTTTTAAGTGCTTTCTAATGTGATAGAAACTCGAGGGCACGTGTTTGTTTGTGTTTACAGGTGGTAGTGTGTAGTGTGTAGTGTTTTTAATGCAGCCATAACTAAATTCAGCACTGCTCATTCAATCGGAGGAAGAATTATTTTTACAGATATAAGAATAATATTTCACCATTCACATTGAAATGATATGTAAAGTAATGACATGGTATTAGTATATTGTATTAAGGGGTATTTGTATGTTTTATAATGGGTGTACAAAGTGGAAATGACAAGGTGATTTAAAGAAACCCATGGCAGGTACTCAGTTATCTTCTAAAAAGAGAACAGTCACCGTTTAAAGATTTTGTATTGACTCTTAAAAATCTATACTCTACACAAACCTTAACATTGGCCTCAAAGTATATGTCAAGTAAATAATGAATAGAATGTTAGCAAGTACATTTCTCAGAAAAAGTATGTTACTGAAATAAAAAAACACAAATTTCTGAGTACTAGTATTTTTCTTTACACTGCTCTTCGATATTTTCTATACATTCTTATACTTCCATTCATCCTTTCATTTCTACTACTTTGATATAATTTATCTAGTTGTATGTATTTTTGTGTGTTTTGGATTAAAGTTTTCTTTTTTTGAGAACTCCGTAATTGAATTGGAATTTATTGACAAAAAGACAGTAGATAATAAAACTATAGTATTTAAACAAGATGTCATTTCTGTCACTGAATCATCTGTCTGCTTAGTTTATTTGCCCTAATTCCCTTGAAAGAGGATGCCTTTAAAAACATCTGAACGGATGTTATGAAAGTCTGAATAGAAAGAAAATAGATTATTTGTGATTGCGCTTTTGCATTTAAACTCGTATGCTCGGATGGGGAAACTATACAGTAAAATATTTTCAAGGAGGATGTAAGTATTTTAGCTGATATACACAGTTATTGAAAGGGCCCTGCCTGTCTGACCCTTTTCAGAATAAATAACACAGTTTTCGAAACAATATATTTAGAACACCGGCAGAGTTTTTGTGGATCAGGCTCTGAAAAACACTCCTCCAGAAAACAATAGCGGTGGAAGACAGACAGTGTGATTCATCAACATGTCTTTGAAAATAACAACAACAGAACTGACAGGGTTCTGGTCGTCTCCGTGAAGTTATTTCAGAGTTGTGCTGAAGCCCTCAAGCAAAATATGACGAATGGAAATCTTACCTTAGAGCTTCTTGAAAAAGAAAATCCATATCAAGTATATGAATTCAACTTTTGATTTTAAATCTGTTCATACATTATGCTTTCGAATATGAGTGAAAACCTAAAGTATGCTCTGCCTACTGATGTGATAAACCAAGCACTATTCGAATCTCTGGCAGCCCATGCTCTTTTGACCTAATGCCAGATGCTCATGTCTAATATTTTATTCAGGGCTGCAGAATATTTTGTACTTTATCCTTCATTAGCATGTGATGAAGCACCAACTTCTGATACTGATCTCATTTAGCTTAACTTTCAAAAGAGTGAAATTGAAAAGATGTTGACCACACCTGATGCAATTATTTTAAATGTTGTTTCACATGATTTTAGCTTTTCTTTAAAAAAAAGAGAAATAATTATATAATAACAATAACGATAATAATAATAATAATAATAATACATATATAAAAGGAATATATATTGAATAGACTGCTTAGGACCATAAGATGTTTATTTTTATAATAATTATTTATTTAATTTTTGATGGAGGCCATTCTATTATTGTGCAAAATTCTTTCTTTTGTGCATACACAGTGAATCCTATTAGAGTTAAATCATCAATGAGGTTATCATCTAAACCATTGATTATTTACCTAAAACTTGTATGTTGTGATAAATGTTTGTATTTCACTATAAAAACATTAAAACTATTTTCCTCATCACATTGTAACAAAAAATAAGAGTTTAACTTACATTTTTTTGTGGTTCCGGTTGATGAACAGAGTGTTAATTTAACTCTAGAGTTGGACCAAATAGACTAAGAGCAGTGTGATTTTTACACTCTAGCTTTTACTGTGTATCAGGAAAAAGCTACTTGGATTGATTAAAGTTGTGTAAACGTAACATTTACAAAAAGGAGTGTGATACATATTTTTATAATAGGCTATAATAGTGTACTACATTTAGCAAATTACTTTGCATAATATTGCTTACATCTTTTGTTTCTTTTTGCGTTGGACAAAGACTCTCACAGCTGGGGTTAAAGGGAAAATGTCACAGAGATATAAAGAGAGCTGATAAAAAGAGCGTCCTTTCTCATCCTGTTCACATGGTGTTGATTGTTGCACTCCTCTTGTTCTCTCTTCCTGAAAACATCCAGATATCAATCACAAGCAAACAGTCTGGGAGCGCGGCATGACTGACATTTAGTTCTCATTATGACTCTGAATGCTCTCCATATATGGAGAATCAATTACGAAATACGAATAGGGTTTTGATTGTGGTGCAGCTTGCATGTTGCTGAGTAGGAAGCATCCACTGATCCAAGTTGACAGTCAAATTAAAACTAAATTAAATTCCTTCTAAGCAGACCTTTGGGTGCTTTTGGTTCACAAATAAATGGGTCTGAATAATGAAAATTTGATTTCATTTTATATCTTTAATTAAGTACCAGATCGTATCTTATAGTTTCGTCTTACTTATTTCGAGGCTTGAAATGAAATATTTAGTTTTCTCTATTCTCTGTTATCTCCCTTGAAAGAAATTCGGTCACCAATTTAATCATGTTTCTTTGTTAAAATAGTTGACTTATGCAGTTCTGAATCAATGATATTTGCAATTATATATTTAAATGAGTCCTATAACAGCGGCACAATGCCTTGTAGCTCTGCCTCACAGCATAGTTCAAACCTTGACATTTTAAGTCCTAATTTCCCCCACATTTGCAGCGTTTGCTAAAAGGTTTTCTAGTATAGTGATCAGTTCTGCAACCCAAAACCAGTTTTAAACTGAAGCAAATAAGGCTAAACCTAGCTACTACTCGAATGAAGGACTGTTTACTTAGGAAAACCAGTTTTATGTGAGAAATTCTGCTAGTAAGATCAGCAGGTCTTAAGTTCTGACTATCTACGGTCATCAAAAGTCCCATGATGCATCCTAGCCAAATTATCCCACTGGTCTCTGACCTCCAAATAATCTTTGTATTGTAATTGGCTGCATAGCCCAGTCTCTTGTCCGTCAGTATGGTGAGCATGGTTAGTATTCAGCTGCAAATGGCAGCTGTCACATCATCCAGGTGGATGCTGCACACTGATGCGAATTAGGAGACCAAGTATAAGCGATATGTAAATTGTGTATGAATAATAATTACTTCCATTGTTCAAAGCATGCATGATGATTGGTGAATATGAATTATCCATGAAAGTGAAAGTGACTGTGCAGAAGGAGCGATTGTGTTTCAGCGATGAACTCTGTCTATCTCTAGAACCAGCACCACACAACACTTTTTTTTCCATGTGTGAGTGAGATGGTTAGGGAACCAGGAGATCAGTAAAAATGAGCTATTAAAAATATTCAGGTAGTTTATGTAAAGGATTGAAAAGTATGTTTTTTTACAGATATTTAATAACACTGGAAGATTGCACATTTTGCTATGTGCATTTTGAGTGAATTTGATAGATTTCTTTGGGGGAAAAAACTTGTTGGGGTCTGTTAAAGGCATTTGTTTTATTTAAATGTCACTATACTGTCAATATTGTCATAGTTTGGGAAAATTTGTGCATAATTAGGATAATTTCACCCTCTTACTTTTCTAATTGTGTCAAACTTATTCAAAAGAACAAACGCTAGCTGCTGCATAAATCAACTTCATTGAAATGAATTCAAATTAACTCATTAACAATCATGAATTTTATTGTCAAATCTTTTGCATAGACAGATTTACCATGAGGTAAAGGAAGGCAGTTACCTTGGGACTCCAACTTTTTAGAGACCCCCCGATGAAAACATGAAAATGTTTAAGTTTATTTGTTTGTTTAAACCTTATTTCTACACGCAAGTTTGAATGAATCAGGGTGAACGTGTCTCTATGATTCCAACCCTCTTTACTGGCCTATTCTGTTTGGTAGGCATGGTACTTACTGAGGATTTTTGATGTCTGATGTGAGGAAGAATTGTGAGAAAATGAAGCAAAGCTATACGAGTGGATATCAGAAGTGAAGAAATTAAGATAATTTCAGCATCTTTCAAAAGTTAAGTGTGCTTGATGGACCTTTGACTCATTTCAGAAGCTTGTTCTTATTTATTGAGGACATGTGGTCAGACAGCTCATAACAATTTTATTGTATACACAAAGATTTTAGTAGCTAGAAGCATTCCATCTGTTGACCTCCATCTGATTCAAGTTCAGATGACTCCTGTAGTCAGCACAGGTGGTCAGAGTGTACAAACATACACGCCATGCCTTCATTTATGAGGTTTTACCATCCAGGTCAAGTGTGGTCCTAGTGGGTCTTCTTTCTAGGAGCAGTAAATCTATGAACCGTATGAAAGGGAATGTCAGAGCTACAAAGCTGCCGTCACCAGTTTGATACCCAGAGGGCTTTTTGGCACAGCCGGTGTTGAAAGTTAGAGTAGGACAGATCTTCAGTCATTCTGCATCTGGCATGGAATCCTAATATCTATCTGTGACAGTCTGTTGTTATTAGCTTTCTAAAGAAGAGGCTGTGCAGAAACAGATAACCTCCTGAGACATGTTGCATAAGAATTATATAGCCTACTCTGAGGCATAATTTGGTTTGCTTATAAACTCACTCTTTCTTACACAAATCCCAAAGAATCCTGGGAAAGAAACATATTTATGCTTAATTGCATGAGCAAGGTTTGCCTTAGAAAAAATGAATTCAGCAAAGCTTATTAAAAGTATTGCTATTTAGTTTATGATTATTTATAATGCCCAAAGTCTCATCTCATTTTGAAAAAGTTGTCAAACTTATTCAAAAGAATAACTTCTAGCTGCTGCATAAGTCACCTTTAATCTAAAACTAATTTAATTATACTCTGTTTTCTGAATTTTGTTGTTCATTTATATTTTGCAGAGACTGAATTATCAAGAGGTATATAAAGTTACTTGGGCCCTCAATTTTTTTTTTTAAGGGCCCCTTAATAAAAATGTAAGCATTTTTAGCTTATTTGTGTGCTCAAACCTTGTTTCAAAGCTAGCTAGTTAACATGAATCAGGGTTGAGATGGAAGAGGAAGTGAGAAGTAAATACAAAAAACTGAAAAGTTTTCACTTTTATCTTTATTAAAAAGATAAGAGTGTTATTTTGCACCTACAGACCAAAGATCAGATTTTTTTAAATGCGAGTGCTTTTACCAATATTTTTAAGCCCTGCAGGAAACATTGAGTCAGAAAATAATGGTCAGCAGGATTGGGTCCATTCAATTAGTGCCTGTGCCAAACTATGCAGCACACAGCCTTTTAGGAATAGTTTTGGAAACACCAGATTTACAAGCCAAGTTCAAATTAAATAAATAGCCTCTGAGTACATTTTATAGAACTGAATATGCAATATTTTACTCCCCACATCACTTGATTTGATCTAATCAAAGCACATTTTTAAAATCATGATACCCAACTACAAGTGGCCACTTTGCTTGTAATACAAACATACATATACAATAAAATCTATGATATGTATGATAAGACAAAAAATATGTTTTGCTTTCCTAATCAAAGTAGCTGCATACCAGCATTTACTTGTATTTAATTCATAAACAATACCAGTGTCTTTACCTCATTACTTTACATAGGATTTTTTGGGAAATTCAACTCACCCTGCGCAGAAATGCCCATTCCATCATTCTCAATACTTTTAACCTCTTGCCTCTGACCACCTGGCGATTGTGAATTGTAAGAACCATCATCTCATCATTTAATCCAATCCAATCAAAATATACAGCAGAATCCTCTCATCTCTTATCCATCCCTAACTGACAGTAGGTAGTCTGTTTAACAGATGGCAGCCTTTTAAAAATAGCACATTTTGTTTTGCAGAAATATAATTTTCAAAAGAGAATCTGTCTTTATCAGAAAAAATCACTTATGTTTTAAATATAATTTTTTTTACATATATAAGTGGTATATCTTGTATTTTTATCATGCATATCTGGAACTTAATGTTACAGCTCAATACAGGAAATGAACTTCATGAGGTTACATATTCTCTCAATCACCTTTGGTTTTCTGAGTTCCTTCAAGGGGAAAAGGCACATCAACTATGTATATGATTTTATCATAGTGTAAATCAAGACATTAATGGTGTGAGAGTCCGAATAGACCACTGACTGCACATGCATAATATAATGTATATTTATATTCCATATAAAGTCAGATGTCTTGCATATATACACATATGTATATATATGTATACATATATATATATATATATATATATATATATATATATATATATATATATATATATATATATATATATATATATATATATATATATATCAATTGCATTTATTGTAATGCAAATGTGCTGCTTTAATGACTGAAATGCAGAGAACTGAAAGAAAATCCTGCATTTAATGAGATAGGTCAGATTTTATTCTTCATATCTAAAATTTGAAAATATTTGTTCATGTATAACAGTTCTAATGTGTATGTGAGAAGGAACAAGCCAGGATAAAATGGCAAATATAGAGCATTCTAAAGCATACATGAAAGAAATAAATCAATCCTACTTTCATTATATATTGAATGTATATGACCAAGATGAAAGTAATAACTGGGATATAAGTAACCAGGCCACACATCTTTTTACTTCAATTCCTGGAGAGTAGCAGCCCTGCATAGTTTTGATCTAACCTTAACTGAACTTGCTGACGGGTCTCTTGAAAAGCCACAGGCTGTGGGCCTCCAGGAATTGAGTTTGATCAGTAATGGGAGCTGTAACATGCAGTTGGAACAATTTTTACAAAAATGGAAGATTAATTGAACCCCCAAGAAACAAATTCCAAAAGGAGTTTAGTGTTTTTTGAAATCAACAGAAAGAGAACGTTCTCCAATTGACATGAAGCTTGAGTCAGGGGTGGACAGTCATTGCTGGAGGGCAGCAGCAACTACTGGTTTTTGGTTTGACCCTGTTTTAAAAGACACATTAGTAGCCTCAAACAAACCAAATGAGCCTAATTAGTGGAATCGGGTGTGTTGGATGAAGGTGAAAGTGAAACTGTGCAGGGCTATAACATCTGGTCACATTGGAATTTTTTAATCCTTGAACATTCCTGATGATCTGATTTTTTTAAAAGGTAAGTAAGTCAAAATATTATATGCAATAATGTTAGAATACTTTTAATATTATAATATTATTCCACTCCAATTACGTAAAACATAAACATATTCACATATTTCTATTTGTAAATAATATTCTTAGAATAATATTTTTTGAATGCTTCAAATTGAGCTTTACGTTTATTTGCAGTTAAAATATATGTAGCACAAAAAGCATTTTTCAAGTGAACTATTTATGAATACATAGCTTCAAGTACATTGGCTTCAAGTACAGACAACTGATACATTTGAGTACACTTAGCACATTTATTTTTCACCCGGTGAGACCACTACTGTGAGTTTCACGGAGGAAAGATCTCTTACAGATCCTATAGAGTAAATCCTTACCAGCAGAGTGAACAGAACATTCTGATCTTGCTCGAGCCCACTGTAGGCATTGGGTTGGCAGAGGAAAAATAACTGGGATGGTTTTTGATATAATCACTCTGACTACCATGCCTTGGCAGTGGCACAGATACTGAGATAACTAGCCAAGCATTCCTTGATTTTTGAGCAGTTCATATGCTCAGTAGCATGTTTTCTCTTCTCTGTGAATAATGAATCACTAAACGTGTGTAGCTATAAGATTGACAGAGTAGAACTCTGCAGCATCTTCTAGCATGCCAGTCTACATCTGAACCTTTCCTGATGCAAACAGTTAACAATTTAGGATGTTTTCCTCTTGGCATCCAGCAGCATAAATCTTCTGCACCAAAACAACAAAGAACCTTTGAGTTATGCACAGAGTATATTTTTAAACATGCCATGAAATCCTGAAAAACACCATGTGCTCATTACGAAGAGGTGAGGTGGATGAGAGGGAGGGTGTCCAAACATTTCTGACACATTGAAAGTAGCATGGCAAACTGTACAAACTAGAAGGCTAGAGTTTAATCTCCATGACAAATTGCACCAAATGGGGTCCTTCAGGAATGGGAAAATGTGCCCTCTTAAAGTAAGCATTTTATTTTCTGAAAGTCTACTTTAATTTGTTTGGAATGTCATTTAAGGACCTTGTTTTAGGAAAGTTATTTGTAAGGCCAGAGAAAATAGTGACACTTTATTTCCACAAGGAAAAGTTTTTTTTTTCAGCTTTAGATCATTTATAAATGTTTTCTTTTTTTCATAAAATAACACTTTTGGGCAAAGTGTTAGCAAAATATAGCAATACATTTCACATGCATAAATAAATCCATTAAAATATATTAATTATTTAATAAACCAAAATGAAAGGAATAAATGTGTGACATCTTTTTGAAACAGGTAGACTCCTCTCGTAAAAGCAAGATAATTGGTCTAAAGTTATTGAAATACATTTTATGGTAAAAAGAAAGAAAGATCTTAATTATGTTTTACAAACGCATCGAAATCTGTAAATCCACTGAAATAATAAAACATTAAGCAAAAATAATAAAAAAAAACAAGCTTGGTGACCGACTATATTTTTTGCTTTTTGCTTAATTGAAAGCTCTGTCGTTATTTGCCTCATTTGAACCATTATTTCAGCAATTAACATGTTTGTCAGTTCAACTAATCACTTAAAATATCCCTTGTGAGCAAAATGAGAAAACAATAGCGTCATGACAATATTTAAAATTCTTTCTAAAAAAAGTTAAAGTTAACCTTTGTTACTATTTGAGAACTGCCTTTCTATTATAGATCAAGCAGCTACTTTAATTTAGATTAGAACTTAATTTTTAAGTCTCAAGACTCATCTCAATGAATGGACAATTTAAACAGGTTAGCTGTTCATAACGGGGGTCATGGTGGTGCAGGTAGCAGGGTCATCTCTCTGCAAGAATGTCACTGGCACAAGCCTCAGTGGGTCAGGTTGCCTTTCTGTGTGGAGTTTGCATGTTCTCTCCGTGATCAAGTGGGTTTACTCCGGTTTCCCTCACAAGTCTAAAAACATGCAGGTACAGCTGAATTGGATGAACAAAATTGTCCATAGTGTATGAGTGTGTGTGGATGTTTCCCAGTAGTGGGTTGCAGCTGGAAGAGCATCCGCCGCGTAAAACATATGTCAGATGAGTTGGTCAGATGAGTTGGTGGTTCATTCCGCTGTGGTGACCCCTGAAAGCAAAGTAATTGCTGATGTTTCCTCTGTGGTTTAAAAATAGTTCAGATTTGAAAGGTTAAAAAATAACCTTTTTAAGCTGGCAATAATAGCTCCTGAAATGCATTTCAACCTTTGAGAATCAAAGGGAAGAATGTTTTAAAAGTTGTTTGAAATTCTTGACATTTTGATTAGACTGGTGTAATGTTAACATTGGTCACACTGTTCTACTGCTGTTTACCTATTCAGAAGTATTTCAAATGTAATGTTTCTTTACTAGGCGTCACGGTGGCGCAGTGGGTAGCACGGTCGTCTCACAGCAAGAAGGTCGCTGGTTCTAGGCTCGGCTGGGGCAGGTGGCATTTCTGTGTGGAGTTTGCATGTTCTCCCCGTGATCGCGTGGGTTTTCTCCGGGTGCTCCGGTTTCCCCACAAGTCCAAAGACATGCGGAATAAGTGAATTGATTAAGAACAATTGCCCATAGTGTTAAAGTGTGAATGTGTGTGTGAATGTTTCCCAGCGATGGGTTGCGGCAGGGAAGGGCATCCGCTGCGTAAAACATATGCCAGTGAGTTGGCGGTTCATTCCGCTGTGGCGACCCCGAAAGGGAATAAAGCCGACATGAAGATGAATGAATGAATGAATGTTTCTTTACCTCCACTTAGTACTAGTTCTAATCATTATCTTTTTTTTCTTAATCCTTCTCAGGTGACAACCCATCTCTGTTTAAAATGGATCCCCTCAATTGCTCTTCTGTTGACCTCTCTGGTTTACTTTCCAACAAATCGACTGCAAGTAAAATCCTGCTTTCTCTGGCTCTCTCCTTTCTGGCAGTGGCCACCACTGCCATCAATTCCCTGGTCATCACAGCCATCTTGATCACCCGCAAACTTCACCAACCTGCCAACTACCTCATTTGCTCTCTGGCTGTCACAGACCTCCTGGTAGCTGTTCTGGTGATGCCCGTCAGCATTGTCTACATTGCCGAGGAGACATGGGTTCTTGGGCCGATCGTGTGCCATCTATGGTTAGGTGTCGATGTCACATGTTGCACGTGTTCGATTTTACACCTCGCTGCAATTGCGCTCGATCGGTACCGTGCCATCACAGATGCGGTAGCTTATTCTCAAAAACGCACATATAAAAGAGCCATTGGAACCATTTTTGCTCTGTGGACACTCTCTGTTTTGGTGTCTCTACCACCTTTGGTGTGGAGGAAATTCCCTGAAGTGGATGTGAAAGATGGGAAGAGAGAATCCATGGAGTGTTGGATCGAGCATGATCATGTGGCGTTCATGGTCTATTCAACGTTTGGAGCATTCTACATTCCTCTGGCTCTCATTTTGGTTCTTTATTACAAGATCTACAAGGCTGCAGAGATGTTGCGTAACCGTCGAGGCAGCAGCCGGTTAGTCAAGCAGACCGTGAGAAGCGTCATGCTTCCCGGACTGAGCTCTGACAGAGAAATCACTCTCAGCCCTGACACATTCTGTCCAATCGAGAAATCGTTTTCTGATCCCTCCACAGATGGGGAAAGGGTGCGCATTAGTTCCTCATCAGGCAATCTCATCAAAGTCCGCAGGACCCCAGGGGCCCGGGAGAGACGGGCAGCTTTGACGTTAGGACTAATTCTGGGGGCCTTCGTTGTGTGTTGGCTTCCGTTCTTCCTGAAGGAGGTGATAGTGAATGTTTGTCCAACCTGCAGCACTTCTGCTGTGCTCGCGGATTTCCTCACCTGGCTGGGGTATCTCAATTCCCTCATCAATCCTCTCATATATACCATCTTTAATGAAGACTTTAAGAAAGCCTTTAAGAAACTCCTGCCCCTCTGCTGCAGCAGCGTACTGTGAAGATGCCTGGATTGGATTGTACTTTTCCTTCTGTATATCCCTGTTTATCTTTTGCAACAAATATTGCCAATTCAGAGACATTGCCATTGTATATTGTTTACATGCTAACTGTAAACATTTAGTTAATTAGTGAAGATAAAACAGAGGATGTGTAAAACCTTAAATACATCAGCACTGACGACCTGACAACAAGGCTTGTTAAAGATACAATATGTAATATCTTCACTACAATAACAAAAGCTGACATTCAGAATGTACCTTTATGCACTCTCGTTCACTTTAAAACAATGCTAATGTGCTAAACTAATTTAAATGTACTTTTTGAAACAATCACATTGTGACTAAACTTTCAATTTATGGAGATCAGTGTTGATTTCCCACTCTGAACAAGTTGTCAAAAAGACATGCATTCAACTAGTTCTGAACAAAAAGGCACAATATAGATGAGATTTTAACATCTTTTCAGTGCCACGCAATGAATGGGTGATGTGTACATGATCTCAAAACATGCATAGTTTTATGCGAATATCCCAAAATAAAAAAGAAACACTATCATGATTATGTTTGTGCAAACCTCAAATTGGGGATAACACTGTTTACTGAATATTTTAATACAAAACAAACTAGTTTAACTACTCTACAACTATTAGACTGTAAAATTAATGCTTGAACATGATTTTTTTCCAAATAAGACTCAGAAAATTAGATTTATCATGAAATAAAAGTGTCTGGTTTTCGTTTCAGGAAATGTAGACATATTTTCCTGATGACACGCCTCATAAATCAGTCATTCTGTATTCATTCACAACAATTTAGCACATTTTGTTTATGCTAACAAAATAATGAATCACTATCCGTGTTAAAAACAAGAACCTTCAATAATCTTTATTTAATAAATATATGAATTCTTAAAATATTTGAGCAGTTTTAGAAAAGTTCCTGGAATAGTTAATTTTGTAATTTTGTATAGACTCAAAGAAATGTTTTGTCTATTAGGAGTAGCTGTGAGTGAATGACCAAAGAAAGTTATTTTTGTGCTTAAAGAACTGTGAATTTTAATATTTATAAGAGACTTGTGGCTTTGATTGCGTATAAAAGCAGTTTGAATATTCAATAATGAATTTTCATGTTGTATATAAAGGATTTTAATAATGAAAGCATCAGTTGATTGTTACGTTGTGTTGTACAAAGAACAATTTCAAGAATGACATCATTGATTTTTTTTTATTTTGCAATGTGATGTGACCCATGAACAGTTGAGAAAAATAAAAACATTTAAATTAAATTGTAAATGCTTTTCATTTAACACATTAACTTAAAACATATTTTATTCTGAATGAAAAACCCCAAGTCATAACAATTTAGAGCTACTTTCTAGACACTCATATTACTTCACACATTGAAAAGGAAATTCATTCCATCTCCTGTATGCAATGTGTAAATGTACTATGTGTTGGTGGACAGGATGCTGAGTAGTGTGGCCAATTAGAAACAGACTAGTGGAAAGATTTTGTCTGGGTTCCATGGTTACCTCGGAAGAAAAGTTATATATCATGTAGCAGCTATATGTAGGTTTCTACAGTACTCCATTACTTACAGTAAAGGAAATATGTTTTACAATAGACAGTGTTCTTACAAATAAAAATAACCTATAATTGAACAAAATAAATATTGATTAATATTTAAACTTGAAAAACATGCCTATAAAATGTTTACAAGACATAATGAACATATACCATTTAGAAATCAGGAAAAGAAGAAAGTACAGAATGGTGTATCCAAAAATAAGTTCTTCGGCTGTTTGAATCATTAAAGATCTCATCACCTTAATGGTTAAACACATTTAAGACAATTCTCATTGGCGCTTGCAATGGAACAGGAAACACAGAGCTGAAGAAAAATCACATTGTATACTGAGTATGAAGAAAGGAACAGGAAACATGAACAGGAATACAACAGGGGTTTTTTTTTTTATTGTGGTTATCTCTGGTGTGTAGCCTAGGTAAAATAGACATCAGACATGAGCTGTCTGATGAAGCTGGGGCCAAGTCGCCGAAAGGCAAGGAGCTGGGGATGTTAGGCCAGGAGGCCAAGTTACTGTATGGCAGGTTGTGCTTTCTAACAAAGAAGAAAACAAACGTACATGCATTTTTAAACTTTCATATTTAATAAATCTACTACAATTTCCATCCTAAAGAAATTAATCCAGAGAAGAGTGTTGCAGTCTTGAGATAGAGATCTAAAATGTATGCAAAGAGTAAACACTTCTTTGTAATTGCAGATTGATGGCAATAAGACTTGTTTGCCTTAAAAAAAAATCATGCAAATAGTTATGGATTTTTTTTTATTTCAATAGAATTATTTAACAAGGCAAGTAAACTACTGTAACTCGTGCTCTAAAAGTCTGTGTTTAGCTTCCTTTATACATTACCCTTAAGTATCTTGTGTAAAATGTTGGTTGAATTATTGTAGTGGAACACAAATTAAATAGTGGAATTGTGAATCTGCACAAAGTGTAGCTTCACTTTTCAACACAGCAAAATTAGGAATATAGCACCATAAAGAATTAATGACAACCCATGTGATTAAAAAGTGCATTTTATTTGCTCAATGGCCATAGTTCACTTCAGGATGAAATCACTGAATACATTTAAAAACATACAACTATGATTTTAAAATAAACTTAATTTAGTCAGTCACACATACTCCAGTCGATCTCTTCCACTCTGAGAGGCTGGCACATATCGACCCCTGCCAGTCCCACTTGCCTTTGCGCAGGAGCTGCAGATGAGGCCTCCACCGATTACCAAGAGCACTGCTGCCCCCCAGCAGATAAAGATGGCAGCTCCAAGCTCCCTCTTCTGAGCCTGGTCTATTAGGGGATTGTAGAAGTCTATGATGATTCTATTGGCAGTCCAACTAGACGGGATTAAACCCAAGACACCTGCAATGATGAAAGCAACCCCTCCTGCAACAGCAACCCGGGCTTTAGCCAAGTCATCGGTCAAGCAGTTAACACACTTGCCACCTGCAAAACTGGCAAAAATGCCTACTAAACCAACGAGAGCAGCAATGATAAGAATTGCCCGAGAGGCCTGAAGGTCCTGGGAAAGAGCTAGCATGGAGTCATAAACTTTACATTGCGTTTGACCCGTACTTTGCACCACACAGTTCATCCACAATCCTTCCCACATCGTCTGGGCAGTCACAATGTTGTTTCCAATGAAAGCAGTAACACGCCATAAAGGAAGGGCACATGCTATGATGACCCCAATAAAGCCAAGAATACCTAGCGTGGTTCCAAGGATCTGCAAGCCAGTGGACATATCTAAAAACAGAAGAGAGCATGCAATCACTGCCAACAAAAGGCAACAAAGCTGAAGTTTCAAGAATGACTGACTTGGTTTTGAGGATCTTCACAGCAGCCAAGTTAAAAATTAATTCATGCTTTTTTTTTTTAATTGAAACCAAGAAACACAAGACAATTGGTTTATAAAAACACAAATGTGGTGTGGAACAATTTACACCAAGTGTCTTACACCAAAAATGTGCTAGTATGAAATGAATGGGCAAATTAAGAGTAACAGAGATAAGGTAGATTCACAAGTAATGCCACAATAACACAATGACCCAAAATTTGCAATTGATTTGCCAGTTGATGTAATAATTACATGTACATGCTTTACATCATATTAAAAGGAGAATGTATTAAAGATTATTTTAAAATGCTGCTAATGTTAAAGGTTATTTAAACCCCAACAGACATAATTACAATTTATAATTTGAAGACGAGTATTACAATGCTCTTACCTACTTGTTTCCACAAATGTCCCCTTTAAATAAATCCAATAGAGAGACAATTCTTAAAGGCACCAATTTCTATTACAGACATTCACACACCTAGCCACTTGGCTAACAGCTCTTTAAAACTAAACCCATCCTAGCGCAGAGCATGAAAGTGGTGACTTCCGTTGTTAATGACTTGGTCTCTGTGGTTGGCTGATTGATAATCAGCTAGTTTGTGCTCATTGGTTGCTGTCATCCATCATAATTGACAATTAACAACCTTTTGGTAAACACAACGATATAGAAAGATGTTATTGGTTGATATATTAATTGATGTACCTTTACAATATTTCCGTTATATTTTAGTTATAAGACAATAAAAAAAGAACAAAGACAAACAAGTGACAACAACTTTGACGTTTGGGGCATTCGTC
Organism: Danionella dracula; assembly: GCA_900490495.1. Lineage (NCBI taxonomy): Eukaryota > Metazoa > Chordata > Actinopteri > Cypriniformes > Danionidae > Danionella > Danionella dracula. The sequence continues at coordinate 3,575,180 of UELW01000289.1, read as the reverse complement.
GACAGAAAACCTCAAATCTTACACTATATCCAATCAAATGTTCAGCATTACACTGAAATCAAGATCATCGACTGATTGATAGAGAATTCGTCCAATCACAACATTGAACTCTGTAATCGTCACATAACTGACATTGCGTTACACCAATCGGATCATCTAGTGGGCTGTCTTGGTGAAAAAGCAAGGTTTGGGATCTCTGTTGTACGCGCTGGTTCAGACAAGCAGTATGGCGGAAGAAGAGAGTGAATTGGAGTTAAACAGGTTTAAGAAAGATTTGGAGACTTTGTTGGAAATTACTTCTAACGACGAAAGCGGGCTTCAGAGCAAGACTTACTGTGAAAGGTTCTGTGAGGTAAGATGGCGTTTTAAAAAGTGCCTCCAAGCTTTTAACAAAAGAAAACAGAGGATGGCTAACCAGTGTTAGCAGCATGTCTGTAGGTTCCCCTCCCCCAGAATACTGGGACCGTGAAGTGATTTCCACCCTATATAATTGTAAGTTTCTGTTTTTATCGCCAGTACTTAAACGTACAGAATCGTAAAAACGTGAGTGTTTGCTGGTGTTAAAACAACAATTGATAGTTTCTATCAATTAGCCCCATTAGCTTGCTAAAGTGGCTAACACTTAGCATTCCCAAGTTGCATTCCAAAACAAGCTGGTATCGAAAGCTCACCAACTTTGTGTTTGCTGACTTATGTGCCTGGCAAGCGAGGTTATTGCAGCAAACGACAATGAATGTAATCGATTATATATGTTTAATGTTTGAATAATTATACATTGTTTTTTTGTACCGTGAGATTGTTTCACCAGAGATTTATCTGCGTTTCAAACGTAATTTTTTTTATTTATCGCCACTGTTTTCTTATTTAATAACCCTGTTTGCTTATAGGACTCAAATCTTCACTGAAGTCTCAAATAAAGAAGAGTTCATTAGTAGCGTCAAATTCTCTGTTATTAAACAAACATTTCATAGTATACATATGATCAAGTACCCTTTGACAATGCATTTTTTACCTCATTCCTTTCTTGTAGTTGGTGGTGGAGCAAACCGGACGATGGCAAGTGCCTCTCCCACAACTCCAAGTGTTGCAGCAGGCCCTCTGCTCATTTGTCCAGGGTACTTCCTCGTACCCTCAAGAGTGTGAGCATGTACGCTACACATTGAGCAGTCTGGCCTTGTGAGTATGCACCTCTGCTGGTTCTTTTGACTCTTGTTATTTACTTCCTCTAGTGTTACTCAAGAGCAGGGGTGTCCAAAGTTGTTCCTTGAGGAACTCAGCCTAGAACATTTTATCTTCTACCAACATGAAACATACCTGAGCACACTGATCAAGAACCTCTATACTTTGAAACCGGACTGGTATGCATAGGAGAGCAGTGTTGCAACTTAAATCCAGAGGGTTGCCATCCTCCATTACCAACTTTGGACGTTCCTGCTTTAGACATTTCTGCATCTTGTAAAGTCTAAACATTAGAGCTTTAGCTATCAAGAATTTTAGTAATCGGGTATTCTACTGAAAATTTAATCGATTAATAGAGTAGCTTCACACACAATGTCCGGTGCCTGCCACTCCCCTTGCGCATAGACATTCAATAGTAGAAGCCCCTGAAAATTTGATTATGATTACATCAAAAATGCTTTAAATCCTTTTAAAATCAAGCGGAACATTGTGTAGATTACCGTTAATGTGCCATTATTAAGGTTGGAGTCAACGTGTCCTAAACAATACGTTTATAAAGGAAAATGTGCTGTTCTGGAATGCAAGTTAAAGGAGAAACCCCCACGTGAAACAATGGTGTATTTTACCTTAGCTCTACCTTAGCAGTTTCCACTTTATACACATAGATTTTGTCCCATTTACACTATGGTTATAGGCAACACTCACATAATTAAGTTATTAATAACTTAAATGAGTGGAACAATTCAGCTGAAGTTTTTTTCCTGTCAGTCTGCATCTTACTTTCACTATCCTGACAAAATTACTGCAGAAATCTAAAATTGTGATGGCTTGACATTCAGCCTGGATTTTGCTGTTCATAGCATTGTCTTTGGCCAACAATAACATATTAAAGTTATTACGAATATTTGCGCCGTAGACGGAGCTTTTAACATTACTTCTATCTGCCAACACCCATCCCCCAGTAGGCACTTGCTATAATACGAAAGCTAACAAAGTCATACAATCTTTTCAATGTAACGTTACGGTATTAACATGAATGAAAACAGGCAAGTACCAATTTGAAGCTCCTGGTTTTAGTGTGAAAATAAAATGCTCTGCATTTCCTGAATGACAGAGCTACTCTACTCTCTGTCATCTTTCTTCAGTAATAATCATTTCTCAGTTTCAGTCCAGTGGACCACAAATGACAATTGGTTAAAAATAACTAAAATTTAAATAATACTGTTGCTAAAAGAATCCAAATTGAGCCAATCTGTGAACGATTACTGAACTGTTATCTAGTGCTCACATTGAGTGTTCCGTTAAGAAACGGCAACATCGGGGAAGGATACAGTGAACAAACTGACCTGGACTAACACCTCCCAGCCAATCAGAATCCAGTATTCAGAAGAGACCATGGCATAAAAGTAATTCATAGAGGCTTCGAGGCGGAGGATTTTGTCTCTATGAATTTTTGTAATCGAGTTATTAGAGTAACTCGAGGAATCATTTCAATACTGGTTTGTTAAGCTCATACCAACAAATGCCAAAATCCAAAAGAAGAGCAATGATAACTAATGGAAATGATTAAATGTGTGTAAAAAGTATGCAACCACAGGAAGGAAAAAAAAAATATATATTTAATGGCATTTCGGGGGGTGCAATTTCATACAATTTGTTTCGTGAGGAATGTCGTATAATTGCCAATTGGTCCCAGCTGTCTCACTAGTATATAACCATTTTAAGGCCATTTTCACATTCAACCTTTAAAGTCAAAACCCACCTCTGGGCTGCACAAGGTTTTTTGTGTGTCTGTCCCAAAATTATGGTCTTTATTTAATATAAATTATTATATTATATTTTCTACTTTGTATGAGTAAAATCTTCTTTTAAATTTAAATGATTTGTGTTTGAAATATGTGTGTTTTTTTTTAAATAAGCATAAAAGCGATAAATAATCAAAAAAATATTTGGCTGTACAAAAAGCAAGTACATTTATATTGTATATATTTATTTATATTGTTTACATTTAAACAACTGCTATCAGTTTCACAGATCACATTAGATTTTTGGTGGATTTTACACATATTTCTATATGTCTCATTAATTTGGTTGAGATTTTGTGCTTTGATCATACATTTATTTATGCTTTAGCCATAAAGAAAACTATGGATTGCTATTGACAGTCACATTTTCACTCTATTGTGCTTCTTTAGGAAAAGATGGAAAGTTTTTTTTTTTTTTTACCTAATGTTTTATTTTTACATTTAATTTGCAGGAGCATCTTCGAACTGCTGTTGTTTTTTGGAAAAGATGAGTTCGTTGAGCATCCTTTGAAAGACATTCTAGATTCATTTCAGGTATTAGCATTTATTTACAAAATAACAGATTAATCAAGAGTTATGTTACTGTACTGGATATGAAAGTAATTTTGGGTGGTTTGGCTTAAACAGTTGGTTATGTTTTTTTTTTTTCCAGGACTGCTATGCAAGCTTAGGACGACACCAGAATTTCTTCCTACTGCAGGTTAGACATATTATTAAAGATGGAGGGCCTTGGGCAAATCCTGTACTTCAGGCCATTCTCAAAGATTCACAGAGACCACAAGAAGATGGTAAGTCAGTGCTTTGCAATTCCTGCTCAACTGAAAGAGCTGATTTTATAGTGGAATTGCTCTGCTTGTTTGCAGTAGACAGATATCTGAACTCAGAAGTTTCCATTTTCTTTGAGCTCCGTTTACGTTACCTGGTGGCATGTGAAAGACTTCCTGAGGCATTGTCACTTACGAGGAGATGCATCCAGCACTCGGTTCTAGGGAAGCATCTCTATTTCAAGCAAGCCTACCTCATCTGCCTTTTGAGAGCTGCTCTTCTTGAGCATTTGGACAAGGAGGTAAGCCAGTAGTTATTGCCCAAGCACTCTTGGTTTGAAAAACAACAACAGTACTGAGTTGCTTCCTATTTTTACCTGTTTTATTATTACTTTGACATAATACATACATTTCTGTTGATTGTTTGTGTAAAATCTGAATAGATGTTTTTTTAGGGCAGTGTACTTCCATTGAGCCTTTTCATTCATGAATTGTATCTCCAAAATAGTCTTGGAAGTCTAGTTTAATCAATATATGTAATTTACTTATTTTGCTTAAAAGCTTATTTGGCTCAACAGAGTACATACCAAATTTGTTGGCAATCGGGAGGCACTAGACAGTATTAGCTATTTCTTTCAAAGATTGCACCCGGCACCTTTAACAGATACTTTTATGCTTCAGTCCATCAATGTTGATGCAGCTTTCAAACATTCAAATCAAATTCAAGTGATAAATACATCCAGAAGCTACTAATCATGTTTTCTTGTTTGAATCTGGCCATTTAATTCGGCAGAACACTGATTGCATTCTATATAACTGGTTTAAATAAATGAACACAAGTTATTTTGATGAGTAGAATGATGTCCAACATACAGCGAGGGTCCTCTGTTTCTTTGTGCAATGTATATATAATTATAATTCATACCTTAAATTATTTTTTTAATCATTACCCATGTTATCTTATTCAATGGGACAATGAAATACATTTAATATTATGGAGTGCACGCAGCAATTTCCAATTAGAGTATATACAATATAGAATACTGTTGAAACAAACATACTGCACAGTAGTTAAAAGTTAATTTATGTTTTTTAATTAGTTAGTAGTACAGGTTTCCATAAAGTAGAATATCTGTGCATTCCCTACTATGTTCTTAATGCTTTCTACTCCTAAATTATTCTTTCAATCATATTTACCAGTAGCTTCAAAGCTGATTCACCAATTTACATTAGATAGTTTAATAGACAGAAATAGAGTTGATGAGTAAGCTATAAAGTTAAAAGACCAGAATATATTTTCTCTGTTTGTAGTGAGTCACCTGCTATATGGGTAGTTTTTTTTTAGCACTGAGTCTGTTTGTGAGTCAACTCCACTGGTGCTCACTATATAATTGTGTATATTATGAGCATAATTTAACTGATTTGGAGGAATATTGTGTCTCTTCACAGATTTTTAAAGTTTTCAGATTTTAACTTTTTTCTTGGTTTGTTTAGAGCTCCCCTCAATGTTAATAAACCTGAAATTGACTCGATTGGCTTTGGTGTTAGCCTTGATCATATATTATAAAGTAAGAGATGCTATATGACCATGCTTATTTTGTGAAGATGGCAAACATTGATGGGAAGGAAGCTGTGGAGATACTCTGTCTGATGGAGTTGGAGGAGAAAGATGCGACTGTTTTGGAGCTGAGTAAACTCTTCCTATCTCAGAAGCTACAGATGGGAGATATGTACGGTCTTTGGTGAGACTCCAACACTTTTGAAACAATTACAGGGGGAACATTGTCTAGTCAATTTTTAGCAGCATTTACGCTTCCATTTTTCTAAAATTTTCCTCTCTTTTAGGGATTTGATCTTCATTTGGAGTCGACTTTATCTGCAGGTGAACCAGTCTAAACAGATGCTCTTTGAGGAGTGCAAAGCAATGATTCTGTCTGCCACAAACATGAAAGCAGTCTTCCCTTTCATGAAGCTGATTTTGGCAGAGGTAAGATATTCATTTTTTTATAACAGTAGTGCACCCGGGTTAAAGATAAACCATTGAGATCCAATGTTTTAAATCATTAAAATAAACGCACCAGTAGACACATTTTTATTTTAATAGTTCCAGTATAATGGCTACATGTTTGTTTTTGTACTACCAAATGTGTCAAAACTAGTGCTTCTTAAGCATTTAACAATTTATTTATTTTTATCTTTTTGATGCTCTCAAAGTCATATCGACTAGATCATGCCACTTATATCTGTCACTTTTTTCAGTTTGGAAAAGATGGCCGGGAGTATTGTCTGGAGCTGTGTGGTCAAGCTTTGCAGAGCGACCGTACTAATGATTCAGTCACGAAGTCCCTCTTCTACAAAATGGTTGCCTTCCTGCTGCCTGCTGATCTTGAGATTTGTAGGGCTTGTGCGTTATTGGTTTTCTTTCAAGAAAGAACTGTTGATTCATACAAGAATGTGTTCCTCTTGTACAATCATCCTGATCAACAATACCACATAGATATCAATCCTGTGAGCAACAATGTACGCTTTGAGGTTCTCCAGATACTGAAAAAGGACCTGTATTTTGACCCTGAGTTTTGGAGCATCCTCAATATTGAGACCACCTGTCTACAGCTGATGAGTGAAAAGATTGCTAAAGCAGCCTTGTGTGAAATCATGGAAAAAGAGCAATGGATGTTTAGCTACTGTGCAAATGGGAAATGTCCATGCCATACAACCAACAACGAAAAGTCTGTTGTTACAGTGGTGACAGCTGCCAAAGTTAATGATCAGGAAATGAAACCAACAAAAGTAATTTCAAATTCTGTCCCTGAAGAAGCATCCTCTAAACCACCAGGCAAAAAGCGTGGAAGGAAGCCTGGGTCAAAGTTGCAAAAACCTGATGATGACTGTCCAATTCGTCGATCATTTAGACAATTGGATTTGGCAAAGAATCGTTCCAGGCACCTTAATAACAGGTATCAGAGATTAATCTCTTGGCAAGCAGAGATCAACCCGTTGAAACGTAGGGGAAGGAAACCAAAATGGCTTTTGGATCAGATAGCTGCAATGCAGAACAGTGAACTTCCACAGGGCAAAAAGCGAGGAAGGAAACCCAAGTGGAATCGTCTGATTGATATTTTGCGAGAGCCCCCAGTCAGTGAAATCACAGTGACCATATCGTATCCTGATAACGAAGTTCATATCTCTCCTAATGTATATACCTCAAAGATTTCAACAGAGATTGCTCATTTAACTGAAAAAAGTAGCAACAAACCTCAAGAGAATGAAGCAAGTGCTCAAATGCCTCATTGTCTTCTTGAGATACCATTAGGAAATTATTCTTCATGTGACCAAAAAGACACTTTGATGACTGAAGAGATGGGTTTCCATCAGCAGGGTCTTTCAATGATTGAAGCATTTCACACGTATTCAAGACCTTTGGAGTCAAGCAGAGACTCATTAGACGACCTACCAAGCGATACCGATGTTGACCTAACACAAAATGAATCCAAATATGGAAGAGGGAACATTGAGGAAAAACCTACAGAGAACGCTGAAGTCACACTTGAGGAGACATCTGTAGAAATCAAGTCTATGCCAATCCTGGATAAGCAAGAAGTAGCAGCAGAATCTGTGGTTGAAACGGTTAAAGAATTAACTGAAGCCATGAATGGTAATGAGTTGTGTATTCAAGGTACAAACACCAAGTTTCCAGAATTTGGTCCTTATAGCCCCATTAGTCCTGCAGAAAGTACTTGTCTGGAACTTGAACCAGAGAGGGTGATTCCCAACATGCCTGAAGCCGATTTGGCAGAAATGCCCACTCTTACTGCAGCCGACACATTTCCTGCTATGGTTAGTAAAGTAGAAAATGGAAAAAACCCAGAAGAGGATGCTCCTCCAATTCTTACAGAAATGACACATAACCCTGAAGTCACAGTGGATACTTCAAGGAAAGCTCCAGTTGAGACTTTTTCTGAACTTTCACCTGTGTGTACTGAGATTTTGGAGGACCCTACAAACCTCTCAAATGCACAGATAGAAGCTCCAATCGCTGATAAAGTTCCTGAAACAACTAAACGTCACCAATATCCTGTTAACTGCAACTTATGCAACAAGGAAGTTAGATGCATTCATCTTCGAAAACATGCCCTGAGGCATCTTCAAATTGAAAAGAAATGCATGTTTTGTCTTAAACTCTACGCTGGTCACCATAAATCTCTAGTTCATCTAGAAAAGCACATTGAGCTGCTGAAACAAACTAAATATAAAGTCACCGAAATTATTGTGGAGAACAGGCCAAAGTTCGAATTGCCATGTGCAGAGAAAACAGCGGCACCGACAATTCAGAATAAATTTAAAATGATTAAAATGAAGTTGAACTGTACTATGAAAAACTCTGGTTTTCACAACTATGAAGAAACATCCGATCTACGATTGCGAACAAGATTAATCAAGAGTTTTGATCCTGCAACTAGTTTGAAAGAACATAAGCAGAGTGTTTGCAAGATCAAAATGGGCTTTAGGAAGGTTTTAATGAAGAGATCTCAGCCTGCAGACGAGAACAAAAAACTTTTAAGAAGGAGGTTGACCAGTAAAGGAATGTATGCGCTTACTCCAAAGGAAAACTTTCTGCGTACAAAGGGCAACTTGTCACTTAAGCTAAATGGAGTGACTAGAAAGAAAAGAAAATGTGTAATTGATTCATATGGGAAAACCAAGACATCGGTATCTCAAGAACATCGAGGGAAATATGCAAAGTGGGCACAAAGACTGAGAAGGAAGGCTAGAAATGTGACTGACTCAGATATGGACAGAAGAACGGAGTTGTCTGTAACAGGAGAAAGGGATGATCAAATGGATAAGCACAGTCGGAGACTAGGACTGAAGTGTAGGAGTGAGACTGATTCAGTACTGGATGAAAACAGGGAGACATCGATATCGGAAGAAAATGGAGAGAAAACTGAAAAAAGCTCTCCTAGATTGAAACTGAAGTTAAAAAGTGAGACAGATAAAGAAATGGATGGAAAATCTGAGACTATTGTGTCCCAAGAAACTGAAGAGAAAACAGAAGAGTGCTCTCAAAGATTGAGACTGAAGACTGAGAGTGAGGGTAAAACGGAAACGGATGGCAAAATGGAGATGTCCATAGAAAAACCAGGAAATAAAGAGAAAAAACTTAGCTTGCAAAGCTTACAAAAACTGAAGCGAATGGTAAAGACTGTGAATGATGCAAAAAGGCATGGTAAAACTAAAGAAAATGAAGAGAAAACAGAAAAGCACACTGAAAGACAAACAAGGGTTACGAGTTTGACTTGTGCTGAAACGAGTGAAAAAGCAGAGGCATTGGTACCACAAGAAAACGAAGAGAATGCAACAAAGTCCGCACAGAGCCAGGAAAGGAACTTGAACAGTGTGATTGATGCAGAGAAGAAAGAAAATGAGACATCAGTACCACAAGATAATAAAAAGAAAATGGTTAAATCAACAAAAAGTCAGAAAAATAATGTCAAGATCAATTCTGATAATGGAAAAATCATAAAAGGCAAGATCAGATTCAACATGAAAAGAAAACATGAGGCGCTGGAAAATGAGCAGGGTACTAAGACTTCTCCTGAAGTCCAAAAAGAGACAGTAGAGGTGGTAAAAACAAGGAGAGTAGCAACTGGCAGAGTAGGCGATTCTGGAAACATCAAAGACAATGCATTCTTTAATGCTACTTTAAATGAAAAAAAGAAGGCCAAATCGTCTCCCGCGCCCTTTCAGGAAAAAAAACTTGGGGCTTCCACAATTATCAAATGTCCTGCCGATATATGTACATTCACTGCAAAGTCATCTCATGTTCTTTCACATGTTCTGTCTCAACATCTCAGTGATAAGAAGGTGCTTGTGTTCTTTTACTATTTCGCAAGGAAAAAATGTCTATACTGTTCCAGATCTATCTGCACCCCTCAGTATTTTCTGGATCATGTGATGTCACACCGAGGTGAGCTGAAGTTCCCATGCTGCCATTATGGCTGCAAGGAAAGGTGCAAATCTCGCACAGAACTTACTGAACACTTGCTAAACCACAACCCCTTGAGGGCAACCTGTAACTTTCCAGGCTGTACTGCCCAATTCCCCTGTACCATGCTCTTGTATAAGCATGAAAAGGAACACTATGAACCAGATCTTAACTTTGAAAGAAAGTCATTGGTTCATCAATCTGAGCTAACAGGAAGATCTGTTCAGGTTTGTCAAAGCTCAACCAGTCTGCTAGCTTCAGACAAAGAGGACCCAAAAACCTCAAGTCATGACGATGATGGAAATCTTTTGGTCCTCAATAAAGGGTTAGTGAATTATGGTAGCAAGAATTCTAACCCTGTCAATGGCCATTGTGAAAATGAGGAAGTAGTTCCGTGCAAGACTTTAATTATGGTCGAAGACAAGCAGCCACTGGTTATTGCAGAACGCCAAACGAAACAATACATCCGGCCTCCTCCAACATCGTATTTAGATGAGGCATGCATTAGGATGAAGAAACGATGGAAAGAACCCCAGGAGACCTCAAAGGTGTTAGGATCAGATTCTGAGATCACGCCTACCAAGCAGCGCTGCCCTCGATGCTTTCAGTCTTTCACCGGTGAAAAAGAGTTGCAAACACACAAGGACAATTGCACATCGCTCTTTGGCTTTGATTCAGATGATGAAAGTAAGTAAGATGAAAGTAATTATTTTGCAATGAAACTGGCAAAATTTTTTGTATCTTGCTGAATTGTTTGTTTTTATCTGTAGGTGCCTCCTGATTTGGAGAAGCTGGCCAATCCAGTGAAAAAAACTGCTCGATGCTGCTCTGACCAGTGTTCTTTCACATCTGCATAACATCTTGGTATACGTCACATAGACACGGGTTGGGAATGGTTCAACTGGATTGTCTTATTCATCTTCTTACAAGTTCTGTAGTCTTTTTGAGACTTTGAATTATAGTTTTGTAACTTATGCCTTCTAGTGTTGCTGAAATAAATATATATCTTTCTTTCTGTAAGGTGAGCAGCGGACTGGTTTGCCGCTTATACTTTGTTTTTCATCATGTTTGCTCATCTTCTCAGTGAGAGGCTTATTTATAGGTTATGGGTCAAAACATATTGACAAAGTTGGTTAGAAACAGAGTGTGATGGGTAATGGAAGATTAAATTTGGTGTGGGTTTTACCATTGCCATAAGGCATATTTACATATACCAGATAGAACCTTTCAGAATTTTGGAAATACTGCAAGGACATTTTAAAATTGTTTTAGTATTTAAACCACACTTTTTTACATTGTAAATCTATCTGATTTAAAAACATATATATGTATATATAATTTGCTCATTGAGAAGTTAGACACCAAATATTTAAAATGTCTTTTTTTGTCGAGGAGGACTATACTTGTACAACAATGTTTCATTGAAGAATCATGACACATCTGAGATGGATTATTTTAACTCAAGGAGAGGACTTGTTTATGTCTCAAACTGAGGCATGTTTAAAACTGTACAATTTACGAGTAATGGTTTATTTATTTACATTTCTTTTATATCTTCTGTACATATTTGAAAATTGTAAATAGTATATGATTGGGTGACTGGATTTATACATCAAGAGCTTTTTTGTCTTAATTAATAAACTTGTTTGAAGGTGAACAGAGTTTTATTGTCTTTCATCCAACATTGAGGTAAAACTGTAAATTTTCTATCAAGATAGTAAGCCTATGTTTATACTCTAGGAAACCCCTCCCCCTCTCAATGATTTTGTTATCGTTATGTTTTTTTTAGATATTTTATTTATACATATTTTTTCAAAGAGTAAGAATAAATATTAATTGACAAATGATTATCATCAAACTTTTTATGTTTTATACCTAATAACAGTCGTCCCATTTCACCTGATGCAAATTAGAACCTTGTTACAATAATGTAAACATTTCTTGATGTGTTGAGAATTATTATTCCAAATCATGTTTTTGTTACCCTTACATGCATTCCAGTGTATTTAATAGAAAAAAATGTTTATTCTCTTGCTGTGCTCAACAAAACTAGTGTAGCCTACAGGAGCATGTAAAATAATACCATTACGTCCACTCGAGTATAATAGGATACTTGTGTTATTATTTATCAAGAACATACAATAACATTTAAATGTTAATACATTTATGTTAATTAAAGTATGAAAATCAAGAAGAAAAGAACACAACAGAAACTAAAGCAGAGAGGAAAACGTTTACAGTGAAAGTCCAGTACAGAAGATTTTATATATATATATATATATATATATATATATATATATATATATATATATATATATATATATATATATATATATATATATATATTTTTTTTTTTCTTGGTTTAATGGTGCTTAATGGTAACTTTTTTGTTTTCCAGTTTCTTGGTGTAATTCTACTTTTAAGTGGTCAAAACAAGCCTTTACCACAATCCAGACCCCAACCGCCTTTTTAGATAGAAAAATTCCATATTAAACGATTATTTTAAAAAGTTGTTTATAGACTAATTTTTTCTCCATCCAAGAGAGGCGCTGTTTAAACGAATCTTAAGTAGACTGTTGCCAAGTATTTGAGGCTATATTTTTTTGCTTCGACAATGCGCTTTGTAATTCGACAGTTAGTAGTGTGTACAACGTCGCTATGTAGCCGTACTCCAATATGTGTATACATTTAACCTTTCTTCCCATTATATTACCTTTATGTGTCTTATATGCACTAAAAATGAAAACACTTGGCAACCCGGCCCTCGAGGTAACGGTGACTGCAGCCATAGCAGCCAGATTCCGCCTGGTAAACAAAGCGTACTGCTAACAAGCTAAGTTATTTTACCAAAACCTATTTTCGACGTAAAGCATTTGCGCGAACTTTCGTCTACATTTACAAGTTAACTGTTCATGATACGTTCAAAGCTAAACGAATGGTAATACAATATTTATGGGCGCATTTAAACGGTTTAAATGAAACTCTTGTCAAATAACGTGATCGTATGTAGTAGCTAACTGGTTAGCCGTCAGAGATGGTGCACTGATTTGAGTCGCGATGAAATTGAAACTATACCTTACGCTTTCTGCTAACACATTCTAAACAAATATAACGTTAGCTTCGAATCAGCCAAAGCGGCTGTCATGAAGTGATTGACCCCAGTCTAGCTGCTACTGGGGTGCAATGTTTAATCTGATGGCGAATTGCTGCAACTGGTTGAAGCGATGGAGAGAACCTGCGAGGTGAGCCCAGCTTTTCCTCAGTTTATCGGTTATTATAACGTTTACCTGAATGACTTTGATTTGGGCAGTTTTCAGAGGACGTTCTGGGGGTGGGAAGAACAAGTTAAAGTTATTAAAATTCTTCATTCGTAACATTAGAAAACATGGCATTGATTTCACATCATGTTGCAAAAATTATTGAATTTAACCATGTTCAATACATTTTATAATTTGTGGCAGGCTTATGTTTAGATGTACATTCTAAGTTACGTCATGATTATATGTGTTATCGTTCCTATTTAATTTATTGTATTATTTTTGTGTGGATAACATTCATATGAGCCAGTTTGTAACTAATGTGTTATTTCTAAATGTTTGATTTCGAACAACTAGTATAATTCTATTTGAATAATTCTAACAAAGCTTGAGGATCTGCTTTGGTTTTATTTGGTCCAGAACTCTGCAGGTCATCAGTTACTCTCTTATTCTCTCTTCACTGGCTTCCCATTGCTTTAAAGTTAAAAAATGATGTTTTTTTTTAAGTTAAAAAATAAATAGCTCTGCCCCATCTACCTTTACAAATTCTTGCGATCCTTCATAGCCTCCAGGAATTTGCGTTCAGAGAAGGACCAACATCTTGTTTATCAACATCTCTCAGAAGGGCAGAATATCCCTCACCAGAACATGACCATTCATAGTTCCCAAATGGTAAAACAATCTTCCCCACCTTCAGAAAAGCAACCTTGAGTTAGACTTTCTGTTCTAAATCGCTTTAGATAAATACGTCTGTGTTAATTTAAAGGGGGGTGAACAAGAAAATTCATTCGTGGACAACAAAGCAACATATTTTTAAGTTTTGGAGACAGACACACATCTAGAAAAGATCATGTTGGTGAAACCTATCAAAACAGGTCCAAGCAGCATCTGACCACTTACCTAGGTTAATCGGCACCGGGGAATAAAAGTCATCTTTTAATAATTTACCAACCCTTTGTCTCCTCAAGTATTTTCAATTTCTGAGATAGACTTCAATGATTGCTTGATTGTGATGTTTTCCCACACAGTAATTAAGCAGGGTGAAGTCATCAATCTGAAAGGGGTCATAATTAAATGTCAGAGAAGACAATATGGTGGTTGCTAACAAATTAAGCATAGAATTCAACAACCAGCACTATAAGACCTGCCATGTCCCAAGCACTGTCTTCAAGGTGGTTTGACATTTCATATTTGCATATTTATACACTGTCTCAATTCTCAAAACTTCCATACAGTTTTGGTTATCCTGTTAACCATCAATAGCATTCTGTTTATTAAATGAAATAACTCCCAGCTCTAATTCTCTTGTGAAAACAGTACATCATGAAAAAGACAGCCTTAAGCATTAAGCATTAAGACCAATGACTCACTAAGACATAAGCTTCAACTTCTCATTACTCAAATTGCTTGTGTACTTTAAACAACATGCTCTACAACATACTTGTACTTGTTCAGACTGGCTTATTGTTAACAACTTGTAGGCTTGTTAGTGTTGTTGTTAGTGTGATTTTACTGTGTGAAATTGGATTGTTTTATTGTTTTGGGGTTGGACTAGAGACTGCTGTTAAAGTGCTATTTAAATAAAGTTTGATTTGATTTTAACAGTAGAGTTTATGGAAACTTCCTTTGGATGCTTGAGTTAACAGCCGACCGTTATCGTCTATATTTCATTGGATGAACATGCTGGTTCTTTTTAAACCATGTTCCTGATCTTGTTTGGCTAAGTAGAAATCCTCAACTAATCTCTTAGCTAGGGAGCCAACCAGAGGCTAGGAGAGACTACAGAAAGATAGGGAATGTCTATCTGTGTGTGCGTGTTATTATTGACAACTGCTGAAGTCAAGGGAAAGCTGCTGTCATCTTGATTTATTCCCAGTCTTGATGAAGGCTTCTTGGTTACAGACAACTGTCACCTGGATAGTGCGCTGGATGTCCCTGCGGCATAAGTGCCGCAGTTAAGTATCTTTCGTGTGGTGTTGGTGTATGTATTTGGCAACTGAAAGAATGGCCTCTTGGAATGGCCTCAAAGATTGTTTATGATGCTTGGTAACTGTGTTTAGCTATTAATCAGATATTGAGGCATATGTTTATTATAGGATGAAGCTGATAGATTTCTGGAAATAACTTCTGAGCTTGTTATGTCAATCAATTACATGTCAAACAGCCATACCTCACAAATAACAATGGCTTGTCCTTCAGTTCACAATTTTTTTGGTTTAAAAAATTGTGTGTTTTGCGCTCAAAAGAAAAGTCAGATGAAGATGATGCAGGATAGAGAGGCTTAACTTGAGCTTTGCACACTGTATGGTGCAGTGCATGGACAAATTGTCAACTTGATGTTAAGCTAATTGTATAGCTAAAACCTGACCATTTCCACTGTGAAATTAACAGATCTTTGAGAAGTTGGTATTTCTTTCAATAAAGCAATTGCTAATTAAAAATATTGTCACCATTTATTAATAAATTATACATAGAATATGTTCTAGATGTCATGTTCTAAGAAGGTGCAAATACACAACCCTTATAAAGCATTATAATGACTAGTAATGTTAAATTAGCTAAACTTGAAAAAGGGTATCATGTGGTGTCTCTAGATAAAGGTAGATCCGGTGTAGTGGGTGTATATTTTATCTGTCTGTCACTATGTAGCATGCTTGCCAACACTTGATGTTACACCATAAATATGGTGGATGCAAAAACCTGGTGATGATGTGATATCGCCACAATTGAAATCATTCCACTTATTTAGATAATAGAACTTGAGGCGTGAAATCATGTCACATCAAGCTCTTAAATATTTGGAATGATTTGCTTCTGAATTTTACAGTGGTCCGTGATTATGTCGAGACAATGGTAAGACATTTATATAGGGCAAATTATATTATATTACCTACAAGAAAACTCACAGGAATTACCCAAATTTGGTATCAGTAGAGTGTTTTAGATTGAAGCTATCGGATGTTTTTGATGTCGCCGCTTTGCAGACACTCCCATGGCACATTGTCATTAATGAATTTCACAAAACGCAGAGTAAGACATGCTATGACTAAAACAGCTTTGTCTCATTCATTAAGAAACTGCAGATCTTGAGTTATTTTCTGCAGTCAGTGTTAGTATTTAAGAGTATCTCAGTTAAACAAATAGGTTGTTGTGAAGCAGTTGTGTTTACCTTTGAAAATTCATACTTGAGTGCTGATGTCATCAACTTCTCAAAATATCTACTGAGACAGCATCTGATGTTCTAAAACTCATCCTACCATGTCAGTAATTAGCACAAACGTATAAAATAATTATAGTCCTCTGTCCAGAAGAGGAGTATAGCGAGCACCGATACATTATTGAATGGTAGGGAAAGGTCTGTTTAGAGTTAAGTTGCTCATATACCCGATTCAGGATAAAATTCTTTCACTTCACTCAACCTGGGCTAGTCTGCATTAAGGGAGTGGTTGACATCTTTCTTGAAAAAAATATATTTTTTACAAAGTCTGGGAATGTAGCCTCTCATGGTTTGTGAAATTTTAGTCAACATAAGAGAATGAATGACCTTGAAACTTCTGCTGTTATCCCAATATTTGTAATTAAATAAAGCCATCTTTTCTTGCAGGAAGGTGACGTTAGTGATGGTTGGACTGGACAATGCTGGAAAAACTGCAACTGTGAGAGGAATCCAGGGAGGTAAATGTGTATTTTTATTTAAATAATGCAAGTTATCTATTTGAAATGAAAATGTTTAGTAAAAAAAAATATATATATATATATTGTCCCTGTTTCTGTAATAGAAAGTCCTTTAGATGTAGCACCTACTGTGGGCTTCTCAAAGGTGGACCTGAAGCAGGGAAAATTTGAAGTCACAATCTTTGATCTGGGTGGGGGGAAGCGGATTCGTGGAATTTGGAAGAACTACTACTCTGAGTCTTATGGAGTGGTGTTTGTTGTGGACTCAAGTGATGTACAGAGAATCCAGGAGACCAGAGACACCATGGCTGAGGTTCTCAGACATCCTCGAATTGCTGGAAAACCAGTATTAGTGTGAGTTGCTTCTTGATGTTTTTTTTCTTAAACAACATTGTGAGAATCAACAGACAAGATCATACATTTGAGACATCCACACAATTAATTATCACATTTTTATTTTATTTTATGCAGGTTTATAAATGAATTAAAAATTAACTGAATGTCGAAGCCAGCACCAACAAATCTTGTTTACCAATCAGATTAAATCGTTTTTTAGGTTCATTTTTGGTTGTGTTCTACCAGTGATGTTTTCGGATGCTAAAGCACATGCACTCGTTTTTGTTGTAGTACTCATTTAAAACAGTTCACTGTTAGTTTCACAAGTGTGCTCTGATTGTTTTAGTGATGATTCTCTTTACCTCCATGTTTTTAATTATTGAGGCATTTCGTTCACTATTTAATCTCTAATTGTCCCAAGTCATCTAAAAATATTCTCAACAGATAATAACAGCATATTATCAGACACAAAATCTTTTTTTTTATTCATGTACTTTAGATCTGTGTGTTTCCAGGTGGTGGAAATATCCACAGTTCACTGGATTGAGTAAAGCTAGGATATGCATTCTCTTTTCACCCATTCAAAAATGGTTCTTTCCAGAACACACATATTTAAAAAACAAAACAGGCCAACAATTGAAAAAACCAAACAAACGTAACTTTTCTGACTTTGGAAGACAGCTTTAAATCAACTCCTAAAATTAATAAATACTTTGCTAATACCTATTTTTCAAGAACTTTGGTATTGCATCACATTTATAAAATAATTTTACATTTATTAGGATGTGATGGAGATAAAACATAGAAATCAAAACCAGACTAGACGCCCTTGCATCCCTTTTTTGCAGCACTGTTCACTAAATTAGAACGAATGAGGATTTATTTAGTCTCTTAACCTAAATAATATATTTAAAGATCTGTTTTAGATAATCCGCAATTTACATATTTGTCCCAAGATTTTTAGAGCCACAAATAGTACTCAACAAGTGGTCTACTGCCTCTATGTCATGAAGTTAAGTTGGTAAAGATATGAAACTTTAATTGAAGTTACATATAGTAAAAATAACGTGTAGTGTACAAAAATATTAATCTTGATTTTGAGAAAACTTTTGAGTGTGACTTCTTGACCTCTTGGCTTCATTTTAAACAAAGCAAATTTTATAAACGCTCTAAAGAATTTTATTTAAATTAGCTGCTGGAAAACCATTGCCAGCATGTCATACAGAGAAATCATTTTAGAGCCAAGCCCTTGAGTTGGCTCATGAGCCTGGACAATTTAACAAATATTATTTACTCGAAATGAAAGCAGTGAAATAAATTTGCAATACATCATCTGTAGATCTGTTGGGACTTTATCTGCAGTGATTCTAATTAACTGAGAGAATGAGCAGCAGAAGTCCTTGACTAAATATAGCTTAAGTGTGTTAATAAGTCAAGTGTGCTTTACAACACAAGGCTTATCATTCTGTCCACCTCAAGTGCCAAAGAGGGGTCATTTGTTTGTGACAGCTTAGCCAATGACCTAAACACCTAGTGACCAGCTTCTCTTTGATTGGTTTACAGACTGGCTAACAAACAGGACAGAGATGGGGCTCTAGCTGAAGCAGACATCATCGAGACCCTTTCGTTAGAGAAGCTTGTCAATGAGAATAAATGCCTGTGTCAGATTGTAAGTTGGTTTTAGTAATCAAACTGTCATAAAGGAAAAACCTTTGTTTGAAATTAATTATATTCAACCTGCTCTCAGGAACCCTGTTCTGCTGTCTTGGGCTATGGGAAGAAGATCGACAAATCAATAAAAAATGGCCTTAGCTGGTTACTCAATAACATTGCCAAGGACTATGAGGCAATTTCAGAGCGAGTGCAAAGAGATACTGCTGAGCAGAAGGCTCAAGAAGAACAAGATAAAAAGGAAAGGGCAGAACGTGTCCGGCGTATCCGTGAAGAGAGGTCAGTGAGTTTACAAAAGTGACCGGTTTCTTTTTTCAAAATTAGGTGGGAGAGCTAAAAGCCAGTCAGGAGTACTCAATTGTGCGATTCGTTCGAGGGCAATGACCTGGTAATGGGGACTTATCATGAGGGAGGTGGGAAGATGTGCTGCTTGGTAAAAATAAACCAGTAATCAATCAATTGCAGACTTATTTGTGTAGGAATACTCAGGCATTCAACTGACCCAAAGTGCTTCAGATGAGATAGAACATGCTGAATTTCATTGAAATTTTTTTTTTTGGGAGGTCAACCTTTAGAAACACATCAGATGCTTGGCTTTTTACAAAGTGATTATAAGGAACATTTTCAATGCTGGAAGCCAAAATAGAATTCAAATGGGCCCGATATTGAACCTTGTGGCACAACTAACTTAAAAAGCTTCTATTTTGAACTGTACACTTGTACAGAGATTGGTCTGTGACTTTAGTCATGACTTTGAGGTTTGCTTACAGCAATTTGATTGCGAGTTTTTCTTTAGAGACCGGCAGGAGCGAGAGGAGGCAGAGCGAGAAGGGCGGACGGGGAAAGAGGAGGAGCTAGAGGAAGTCAACATGGTCAACCCTTTTCAACCAATAAACAATGTTGTTGCTGAGGTCAATTTTTTTATTATTAATAATATTTAATGGCTGATTTAAAGGTTTCATGTTAAATACTCATTTGATCTTAAATTCCAGAATGAACATAGGCTAGACCAAGAAAAAGGGATGCCAAGACAGAGGGAAGATGTGAAAGAACAGACAGCTTTTCAAGACGAGGAGGAAGATGAGGAGGAAGAGAGCGAGAGACAGACCCCAGAGAGCACCGAATCAGGTAGTGTATCTTGTTTTTGAAAAATCTAATTTTACAATGAATGAGGTTTACTTATGCAATATTTTCAGTGTATTAAACTATTTCTGTGTATCGCAACTCTTCAGGAGCTGGGGACCAAACCAAAAAGAAAAGCAGGAAATTGCAATTGAAGCGCAAGCACAGAGTTGATCCTCTTAGGATGGAAGAAGCAGCACCCAAAAACCCTACCCCTTCTCTGCCAGGTATAGATGTGCATTAATCAAATCAACCAAGGATGTGAAATATGTGCAATTGTTATTTAGATCTTATCCGAAATTTCACTTTCATTTCTGTGATGTAATACTTTAAACTTTGTTTAACAAATTTGTTGATAAACAAAAACACCAAAAAAAGAGTGTGTGAACAACAGTTTAGTGACATGCTTATTTTTGAGTCAATGTCTGACTAGTTATTTGCTAACGAGTAATTAATGACCCCAGATCTTTTCATATGGTAACAGGTAGGGCTGCAGGAGTGGCAGTCTCTGTATGTGTCAACTTCCTCTGTTGTGACCAAGAATTCATTCTTTTTCTTTCTTTCTTTTTCAGAAGTAATCTCATTTAGAAAATTGTACAGAATTGGCAGCTACATCTGACGTAATTTTATACATAAAAGTTGCATATCAGACAAATGAAGATACATTTTTTTGAGAAAAATTTATTCGAAAATTGGCAAATAGTAAATAGATAATGCATTTGTTTGAAGATTTTTTACAAGTTCTGATATAATTTATTTTTAAATGATTGTTAGTGTCAACTTAAGTCCAAATTATAGAATTCTGAATTACAAATGATCAAAGCTCACTCTAAGTATTTAAATATTTTGCCAAATAGGCTGATTCAAACACATCATAATTTAATGACTGTATATATTTAAAAACATTTTACATCTTTCATATGAAATGATCCAGACTTTTGATAAGTTAGTTAAACCCCTTTCTCAGTAGCTGTGGTTTTGAACAATAACATAAAATAATAAAGACATTATTTAATGTATTAAAACATAAACAAACATTTACTTTCCGTTTGATTCTGTTTACGGCAAGGCCAGCAAACCCCCTTAAAACATGTTATTAAAAAATATGTATTTGTGCTTATTGTTCAAAGTCGTACACTATATACTAAACATGCATTGATTTAACATGAATTTGTCATCAAAAATAAAACTAGTTTAGGGAAAACCTTTTCTGTTACTCAATATATTTTTAAATAATAAAAAAAAAGTCAAATGATGGCTTAGCCTGTGAATTTTTTTTGTAAAATTTAAAATGTCCATTGTTATTATTCTAAGAAAAAAGATTATTAACAAAAAAGATTTGCTCCATCTTCACTTTAAATAAAGTTTTTTTTTATTAACAAAGTCAGTGGACTTTAATTCATGTTTAGTTCCGTGAGTTGCTCTGGAGTCTAACTTTTATAACAAATTTTTATTTTGTAAATAATAAAAATAACAAGTAAAAATGTATTAACTCCCTATTTCCTTTCTTTGGGTGGATATTAATGCGTCTAACAGCTGATACACCTTTCCCTTTGTTTTAGTTGGATGGGCCACCCCTAAAGTTTCTAGGCTCCCAAAGCTTGAGCCTCTTGGAGACACAAGGCATTCTGGTAAATGTCGGCTCGTTGCATGGCTGTCATGTCAGGCATATCGACCAGCATGCTCATCACTAACATTTCTTTCTTCCATTTTCTCCACTAATTCTGTTTGTGGATTACTTTATATTCATTTTATCCAGCAAAGCTCCACTGCATCTTTTAATCGCCTGTCATCAGCCAACAGAAATAACACAACCATGATGTTATGTTTATTAAAGTTATTCTCTTTAGTTACTGAACACAGACAACTTTCTGGATGTTTTAAATGGGTTTTAAATAATACCTTGTTCATGAGTTGATTGAGAGATTTTAAGGTGATGTATTTTGCTTCTGCACTATCAATTAATTGTTTGTAGCTTTTTTTAGCTTTAGTACAAGCCCCAAAACAAAATGGGTGAACATGTATAAATGTAAACCTTAAATTCAAGATCACTTTCATCCATAACTTTTCAGTCATTACTGCTTTTAATGAGGGGGCAGAATTTCTGCTACTGTTGCTTATAAAAAGAATGTAATAAAAAGTCAAACATGTTAAATAATTAAAATTTGTTCAATGCACACAATTTTTGGGTAACAATTTAAAAAAAATTGCAAGTAAGAATTTCCAAACAAAATAAAATGAGTCAAATAAAAAACAAAAACAGAGGTATTACATCAATACTATATATAATGCTTTTTGCATAAATATGTACTTCACTTTAAATGCCATTATTTTCCAGTCTACCTCTATTTTATTTATCTTTATTATTGAAAAGAAATGATGCTGACTTTTTTTCCCATGAATCTTTCATTGACAGATTTCTACGGGAAACCTCTCCCACCTGTAGCAATTCGGCAGAGGCCGAACAGCGATACACATGATGTCATTTCCTAACACTACTACTTTTTCCCCTACCCCACTGGTTTTTCTTCTTTCTGGATCCTAGTCAATTACAGTTTTCTTTTGTTCTTATCTTCAAGCTCGGGCAGTGTAGCAATCTACGCTGATCAAACTTCCCAAATGAGAGGAACTGATACCCAATCTGCATACCCAGCCGGATCACGTAATCTCCAGCAACCAATGACTGATGAACACTGGACACTTTCAAATGAGAAAGGACATGAACGATTTTTGATAATGCTCTAAAACAAGATTGGTTCCGATTGGCTGTCTTTTGGCATGGTTAATGTGTTCAAATACAAAATATCAGTATTAACATATATATGAAATATGTTTTTGTAATGTTGAATATTTCACTACAACTATATTTTTTAACATCTGAGAATATGTAAATACAAATGTTAATGGAACTGTACAAAGCTGTCTTTACGTTCAACTTGAACTTCTTTAATTGTGCACCCATAACCTGGTGGTATCTGATTGTGACACACTTTGCCTTTAAGTATAAGTCTTAATAGGGAAAACGACATTCACTCCATCGAATATTACCAGCAACATTCAAGAAGGTTTTGAGCCTTCCTTGTGAAGTGAGACATTTGTAAAGTTTGGTAATAGCTTTGATCTTTGTTTCACACCAGGTGCATTATGCTGTATTGGGCAGGAAACATTGAATTAAAACATGGAGATGATTTCAGGAGTTGCTGATAAAAGAGATGGTGTAAAATGTCGTGTCAACATATAAATACACAGAATAAATGTGTCACATACTATCAATCTGCTGCTTTCAGAATAATATGTCAGTTGCTAGCCATATAGTTGGTTGCTTTATTCCTTGTTTTGTGGATTTCATTTTTAATGAAAAATTCTATCATACTGTTTGCTATTGTTATCAATACTTGGCTGCGCCTTTGGTACCCAGTTTACATTCAACCTCAATGTCAAATAAAAGTACACTTTTTTGCTGTTTTGTTGACTTAAAACGTTTTTGGTTGTCGCCGTCTTGTGGTAAAAGTTAATAACGTTATATTAACATTGCCCCAATTATAAATTCTATCACGATGACACATTTAATATATTTAAGTACATATTTATGTAGTAACACAGTAAATATTCTAAATAGTATGAAGAATATTTACTCTAAAAGCTATTTTAATACCTACGCGGAACTATTTGTACCGTCAAGGTTTCCGGGGATACAGAAAGACACAGGACCCATACCAAACGATGCGCAGTCAACGTCTTTAACAAATGATTTTGCTAAAATTATGGCCAACTGGTGATATTCGTAGTACATCGTTTTTCTTGCTGCGATATTTAAAGTGTATTCAAGCTTCTCCGTCCTATGGTCAATGTACTGTCAAAAATACAGTAAGTTTACAAAACTCATTGTTCTAAAATAAAATTCCTGTTTTTAACTTGCACGTTTTTTATTAAACGTATAACTACATACGTGGCAGGGCTTAACAAGACTTTAAGAATGCCAATTAAAATTATATTATGTGTATGGTCTAAACAGCTCGCAGGAAATGGTCATTCCAAACCTCATAAACGGGTCTGTATGACAATTTTGAAGCATTTTGATGAACAATACAGCGAAGAACTTGGAGAACAATGGATTGATGCAAGGTAAAATTAGCTTTTTAAATTTCTACAATGTGTTACTTAAACAAATCCTAAGCATAAACGTATTGTTTTCCAGGGATGTGCTTCTGAATCAATCGTCATGGCAGTACAGTGTCTTACTCAATCGCTTTAGTGACCTGACAAATCTCAAGGAATGCCTCGGGGATCTTGGCTACACAACTCTCCTTCCCCAAACACATCACCAACCCCAGTCCTATATGACAGACATTCCCCTGCAATGTTTTGTTCACAAAGATCCAATACGTATTCCTACTCAAAGACACCACTCAGGCTGGCTGAAGCAATACTACCTCCTGAACGCTGCCTCTCTTCTCCCAGTGTTGGCTTTGAATGTCAAGGATGGAGAACGTGTGCTTGACCTGTGTGCAGCACCAGGAGGGAAAAGCTTAGCCATACTCCAGACGACCACTCCTGGTAAGGTCCATAGTTAGAATGTTATGTGACAGTTTTTCCTTTAAAAACTGTTGAAAGCCAAGACCATACAAACTATTGAACAACACATAAAGACAATAAAAAGGACCACCTGATTGGTTAGGCTCTCTAAATATTAAAACAGCATTTAAACAGAAACAGGAAGAAGACCTCAATGTCATGGTTAGTTCCAATATGAGACAAAGGGACTCAAGCATTGATAAAACTCCCAACGCATACAGCTTCCCAGTTATACACCGGTTTTGTGACTAAAGAGAAGTTTCCTTATTGAAGATTAATTTGGTCAACAAATAAAATAGCACTTATTAGCGTAACAATATCATTATTCAAAATTCAAATTGTATTTCTCACATACATATACATACATAGTATGACATGCAGTGAAATGTTTTTTTATGACTGTCCAACAAAACGTATAAATAGTATATAAAATAGAGAATTAAGAAAAGTATTTACAATAAAAAATATATAAAAATAGAATGCAAAATAAGATAAAGTGGAATAGAATAAGATAGAAAAAATACAAATACAATATAAAATAAGAAAATAAGACATAAAAAATAAGATATGACAGTAAAAAATAGAATGTGACTATGTATGTTGATTTGAACATCTCAAGCTTTTCTGTTTATTTTGGCTGACTAGGTTCTGAACGTATTAGTCAATTTGTTAAAATAAGAAAAGTTGCTGTTGTTCAGTATCATTTATAATGGTTAAACAATGATTTATAGAACACAATTGCCAAAAACTCTAAATAGTTGATTTACAAAAACCTCTCCAAAAGTGCTATCTGATTCTGATGATGTGCTGGGATGTTTCTTGTTAAATTACCAGACCGGTTTTGATCAAACAAACAAGAATTGCACTATTCAATGCAGAATTAACATATTAAAAAGCCAAAAAACGTTAAGTCAAAAATGTACACGATCAATTTAATTACAATTCTTAAGAAAAGTTACACATTTTGCATTTTTGATCAATCTGAGTGACCTGAGCTGATTAATTGTTTAAACCAAAATGTCTACACCACTTGGTACCTTGTTAAGAAACTATTGTTGTGTTACTTGCATAACTAAACCATTCTTTTACATCAAGACAGCCAACTCAACCACTGTATCATCTTTCCGCCTGATTAATTAGGCATTTATTCCTAAAAACTAAAAAAAAAAAAAAAAGATTTTAATTGAGAGCCATTCTCTCTCAATTTCTTCTAAACCAGATGATTATATATTATTTAGTTAGCGCCCATGACAAAACAACTGCAAAATTGCCTGCAACGTGGCGAGAAACAAGCAACTATCAAAAATGATGAAAACGGGTAAAAACAGAAGACTATACAGTTCTGTTTTCACCAAAATTTCATAAAAATGAGAAGTTTACCATACTTACTAAATACTTGCTTTGGGTTGCAAAATAACAGAAAAATTTTTTTTAAAGTGGTCGAGTTTACCATGGAAAAATAGCTGATTGAATATTTCCTGTAGATTTACAGTGGTAAGAAAAATTGGTTAGTTATTGATCGTGTATCAAACTAGAATTCAAATCCTATGTTGTGTTTCAAGATAATTTTAGTACCAACTCGACTAGTAAAAATAGCAAACCAGTAAAAATAAAAACCTGCTCAATCAAGTTTTTTTTAATGCATTGACAAAAATGCTTTTCACAGGCAAAGAATCAGACAGGTGTCAAACTAAATGTATAATTTTGGACCAACCTTAACTGTACACACCTGATTCCACTAATTGAGCTCCTCTTGGCTTGTTTAATGCTACTCGTGTCCTTGAAATAGGGTTGAAACATAAACCTGCAAATGCTGCAGCCCTGCAGGAATGAGTTTTATACCACTGGGTTTTTTTTTTGTTGCACTTCATTTAGTTTGAGTCATTTTCGCATTCCCAGGTCTTTTGCATTGTAACGAGGTGGATCAGCACAGACATGTTTGGCTTCTCAAGACCCTTGAATCATATGTGCCTCCTTCAGTACAGCATCTGCTTTCTGTGATGAATCTGGACGGCCGGAACATCGGAAATGAGTGTTCATATGACAAGGTACCACTCTGTTAGAAAATAACCTAAAATTACTCAGAATTACAGCATGAAATAAACTTTTGAATTAACAGATGTGAAGGGGAAAAAAAACACAAGTTGGGGTGGGAGATCAGTAGCAATATGCCATCCAAATGCTCACTTGTGAGAACTGGCAGAACACTTCGTTCAACTCTTACTTTTAATCTATAAAAAACCTACTTGGCGCAGTAGAGGCTTTCTGCCCACTCAGTCATTTGAAGGGAAAGCTGCATATGGTCGCATTTTTCTCCCACTCATCATGGTGTGACGAGACACTAGGCAGGTCACAAGCAGCCCTTCAGGCCAAACATGCCAATCAAGCTGTATATGGCGCCTTTTATATTTCCAGATACTGCTGACTAAGTATTCTCCTCTTCTGGCAGTCAGGGAAAGTCTGGCCACTGGGCAGAAATGTAAAAGAATACACAATGCGACAGGGGGCGGTGTGAGGATTTGCAATGAATACAACTCAGGGTTGCTGCAATGTCATCAGAGGTTAAGCGTTTTATTTTCAGCTTTTTGAGACAGGACTATGGTGATATATGTTTTCTACTTGAGTGATGTGGTGCAGAATAGGTGTGCCTGGTATAAAAACCAAGTTGACATGTATGAGATAAAGGTCATTAATTGTTTAAGAGTGAAATGAGTTTGTATGTCCAAATTGGGATTTTTTTTACTTTCAGGTGAAAGAGGCATTATGTTGAATAGTATTTCTCAAATCAGGGATTTTAAATTGAATAATTTCAAACTTTTTGCTTTGGGGTGATTATTGTAATAGAAACAAGGCTCTCGAGTCAGAAATCAGAGGAACAGAAAAATATTGTTTGTTTTAATTATTACAACAAATAACAGAAAAGTCATCCTTGCAGCAATTTTTTAGAGTGCCAGCAGGAACTTTAAGCGAACCTTTATTCCTACTCTTACAGAGAAAAAGTGGCCATAAAACTGCAACCCTGGGGGCTATTACTGAATTGACTGACAAGCCCAACTAGGTTTTTGATCTCTTGCGCATCTTCCAAGGCTGTTTCAGAAATAGCAGTTTATGCCTGATACCAGTGAGTTTTCTTTATAAAAATGTGCAGAGACAAAAAAGTACAAAATATAAACAATTCTCTGTCAATTCTATAATAGATTGAATTTTAAGTTCATGCATTTCCAGTAAATGTCCAAATTTTATGTTGTCCTATTTGTATTGGGTACATCTAGTGACTGTGTATGAGATGTGTATGAGGAAGTGAGCATGACACCATCTATATGTTGTAACAAAAAGTAAATGAGGTTCAGAGTTTTGGTAGTAAGCCAAGCATCACTGCTGGGGAGTCCAAAATCATACAAAAATGCAGTTTTGTGGACCAGTTGCGGCTGCAACACCTGAAAAAGGATTATATATAAGCAGGAAACTGGCCTGCTTCTTTTGTTGGCTTGGCAGGTAAATTTAGGATTTACGTACACAAAGAATCCAGAGTTCGAAGCTCTTTGTTTTTGTCTTTAAGGATGGTAACATAAATGAGACTGAAATGTGTATAATTGTTTTTCTGTCAACGTGAATGTATTTATGTGCGTAAATCCTACATTTACCTACCAAGCCAACAAAAGGAGCAGGCCGGTTTTCTGCCTCTACATTAAGAAAAAAACATACAAAATGATTGTAAAACCTGTTAAATTGTAAATAATTCAATATTGCCCCACCTGGTGACCCTCTAAAAACACATCTAAGCAACCAAAATGACTTGCAGTAAGAACATTAACTTGTTAAATTGATAGATGCTTACATGGGTAAGTCATACATGAGTCGTACTCCCTTGTGAGTTTTGTACATTGTCACATCAGCCAAGCGGTGTGAAAAAGTGGATCAAATTAATATATATTCCCTGTTGTTTTTACGAATGATCACAGCATTAAAGCTACTTGGATAAAATAATGGGGAATAAAATACAATTTAAAAAGCTGTCATTTCTCTTTAATGACTGTGTTGCACCAATTCAACCAGACAGTGGCAGTGTTTCTCTCACTAACCAGCGTTCACACTGCAAAGATGCTTAAGCTCTCCATACCTGGGACACGGGAACATATTCAGGGTCGGCTTTGCAATCTCAAAATGTCTCTGGAATCCTTAATTGATTCTCCGAATCATCTCCGGCACTTAAAGGAGAGTAAACCTTCCTTTTAAGAGTGCTGTATCTAGATTCCATCATCAAACCCATTGGGGGGTCTCTCTACATCTCTCCAGAGTGCCCCTGGCATTCTCTGAGCCAGACAAGTTCCAGAGCTAAGACAGAATTAAAACGCTGGCAGGGATAGAAAAAAGTAGGACTCAACTGTCAGATTGACGAGGCAGATTTACCCCCTTCTAATGAGCAGAGAGTAGTCTCAAAGGAACCAGAGAGAGACTAGCTTAGCCAGAGCGAGGAGTGAGCGGTTTGATGGGTCAAAGATCTCTGGATTCTCTAAGACCGAGACATTTGGGAACAAATGGGGACCGGCTAGGATATTTTGTTCAGTAAGCTCTCACCCGAAGCTTTCATACGTTAGTTGTTTGTTCAAGCATTGTAGAAGACTCCAGCTCAGGTGCGCTTAGTGATTATTGGCCCCTGGTGAGCCCAGCGTTTCCACCATCTCTTCCTCTCAACATCTCTCAGTCGGCTTCACAGAGGATGGCGTGAGTGTTGGTTCTTTTAAAGAGCTAATGAGGCCCACTCTGCCAGGTCCCTGCTGTCCTTCTGCTTTCCTTTCTCTGTTATGCTCGCCGTCCCCCAGGACAGGTGAACATGAAATATTCCCCTTCAGTCTCGTTCGGCTTTTTTCCACCCTGAAGAGGTAAATTGTGTGCTCTGTAACGTGTTTATCTGAGTGTGTTCCTGCATCCCTCTGCGTCAGGTGCTCGTTGATGCCCCGTGCTCTAATGACCGCAGTTGGCTTTATACCCCTGATACTCAGCGAGGGGAGAAGTGGCTCGAAGAGAGAACAAAGCTACCAGCCTTGCAGAAGGCGCTGCTCTGGTAAATATCAAGCTAAGTAACAGACATTCTCAATTTGTTTAGAAGAAACAGATTGACTTAATTACTTTGTATTATTATTTATTTATTTTATTTTCATTTCATTTTTTTCTTTTTACATTTTCAAAAATATTTTGATCTCAGTTTACAGTTTTAATGACACTGTTTCACTAGTTTTTAAATTCAATATATTCAATTCAATACATACAAGCTATAAATAGTGGTCTTTTGCTTAATGTGTGTTTAGTTTGGATTTATTAACACTTAATTGGCATTTGTAATGTTCTTTCATTTCTTTTTTGATTTGTAAATAAATGTTTACCAGTTATTTCTTACTGTTAGTTTATTACATTTTAATTCATCATAACAGAGCAAACTATTTGTTTAGGTACTTTTTTATTTTTTGATACAGATTTTGTCTCAGGATTCAGCCTAAGATTAATTTGAGTCAAAAAATAATAGGCTCAGTTATATATATATATATATATATATATATATATATATATATATATATATATATATATATATATATATATATACTTTTTTTAATCTTTTTTTTTTAATGTTTGATTTTTTAAATGTTTGTATTATTTTGCTATACTTATACAGTTTTGAGAAAAGTTTTTAAATATGTTATTACTTTTTGAAAGCAAATAAACAAAACATAGATAGTAGTTTAATATTTAGTCTGGGATTACTACTAAAATTAATGTGTTAATGTCATTTCATTATTAGGCAAAATGTATTTTCATTTAATTGATGTAAAGTCCAAATTAGACCACATGTTTGGAAGCTTCTTTAAACCACCAAATTGTGTAAAATTAATTTTGATTGATAGATTGATTAGATTTCTGGTTTCCTATTTTTCCTGTTATTCTATTACATTTTATTTACCCATAAATTAGTAACGGCATGTTTTTATTTTACTTTAACTATAACACTTATTAAGGATTAAGGACATAAAAATGTCTCCTCAACACTTACTTGCTGAATGTCCCGCTTTAATATTCAAATGTAATAATCGTAAAAAAGAGAGAAGAAATTTACAATTTTCTAATGAGAACTAATGTTTGTAAAATTAAAAATGTTCTTTAATTAGATTTTTAATATCTGTCTGAATTGACTAAGCCTTTGTTTCTGTTCTTAGTTCAGCTCTTGCAGCGGTGCGTCCCGGAGGATTTGTGGTCTACTCCACCTGCACCATGTCAAGAGCCGAAAACCAGTCAGTAGTGGAGGAGGTTCTAGCCTCTGATCAGGGAGTGGAGCTTGTGGAGCTGGAGACTGATGTCATTGACTCGCTGTCTGAGCACTTCTGCTTCGCTCAGCTCCGTCCATCTGTGGGACACCTTGTGATGCCTCAAAAGGGTAAAACTTGGGGACCTATGTATGTCTCTCGTTTAAGAAAACTATTTTAAAAGCTTGAATCAAGCATAATATTGAAGAAAATAAGGATTACAATGTTTGCAGCATATTTTTTATGCTAACTGAATTATGAATAAAGTACCATAAAATTAAATGTAATATATGGTATAATTATTGGCATGGCCAGACTGAATACATGAGTTTGTTTGCAATTTCTGCACAGAATATTTGAAGGATTTTGTGGAAGGGTTTGAAATATTTGTATAATACAAAACTGGCAATAATTTAGGTCTTTTATAGAACCAAGAGTGTTAAAGGTTATAAATACTTTTCATTTCAGGCCCTGAGTCACATTATTACTTATTAGTTAGTACTTTAGTACATTAGTACTTATTCATGTCTGCAGATGACATTGTAATCTGTAGTGAGAGTAGAGAGCAGGTGGAGGGACACCTGGAAAGTTGGAGGTCTGCTCTAGAAAGAAGAGGAATGAAAGTCAGTCGTAGTAAGACAGAATACATGTGTTTGAACGAGAGGGAGGGAAGTACAACATTGAGGTTACAGGGGGCTGAGGTCAAGAAGGTGGAGGAGTTTAGGTATTTGGGGTCAACAGTCCAGTGCAACGGGGAGTGTGGAAAAGAGGTGAAGAGGCAAGTGCAGGCAGGTTGGAGTGGGTGGAGAAAAGTGTCAGGGGTGTTGTGTGACAGAAGAGTGTCAGCAAGAATCAAAGGAAAGGTGTACAGAACAGTAGTGAGACCAGCTATGATGTATGGGTTAGAGACTGTAGCAGTGAAGAAGAGACACGAGGCAGAGATGGAAGTAGCAGAGATGAGGATGTTTAGGAGTGACAAGGATGGACAAGATTAGGAACGAGCACATCAGAGGAACAGCTCAGGTTGGTTGTTTTGGAGACAAAGTCAGAGAAGCCAGATTGAGATGGTTTGGTGCAGAGAAGGGATAGTAGTTATATTGGTAGAAGGATGTTGGAGATGGAGCTGCCAGGCAAGAGGGCAAGAGGAAGGCCAAAGACAAGTTATATGGGTGTGCTGAAGGAGGACATGAAGGTAATTGGTGCAAGAGTAGAGGATACTGAGGCCAGAGTTAGGTGGAAACAGATGATTTGCTGTGGCGACCCCTAAACTGGGAACAGCCGAAAGAAGAAGAAGAGTACTTATTCGTAGGCGCTACAATCAGATTTTTTTAAAATGGAAACTTGAAGCTGCAAATGCTTTTTTTCATTACCTCATTATTTCAATAATTTGGCATTTGGCTTTATAAATGCAGGGAATTTCCAAATCTCAGTCGCTTTTCATTAAAGAAAAAAAGATATTTTGTCCATATCACATGAGGATCCATTAGTAAGGTGTTATTTCCACAACCTGCATAGAGCATCAGTTTTAACTCCTCGTGGCCGTTTTAAAAACAGTAGTCTCATAGTAGTTCTCATTTTATGTTAAGTTTTCTTCAAGTTCTTTATTGACCTTAAATAGTTTACGGAGGTTTTGGTTATTAATAAAGCTGCCCAATTCAGTGCACATGAGTCCTGGCCCAGTTATTCACTACAGAGAGAATGTGAGTATAGGTTTACTCCCATCGACTAAATACTTCTGGTAAAATTCCCAGTAAAATACTTCTCTACAGAGTTAACTTAACACTGAACCTCTCAACTTGCAACACTCTTATTTCTTTATAGGTTGAAAATGGAACATAAGGAGTCGTGAGGGATTTTTTATAGCACAATGCAACTACTTTAGGTTCTACTTGAAGTACAAGGATTTAATGAGTCATTCGACTCTTTCGATCAGGGCTCTCAAACCCAATTCCTAGAGGGCCACAACCCCTGCAGGTTTGTGTTCCAACTCGGTTTCAGGAGACACACCTGTATCTTCAAACAAACTCAGAGGAGCTTAATCAGTGGAATCAGGTGTGTTCGGTTAAGGTTGCAGGAAAACTATGCAGGGCTGCAGCCCTCCTGGAAATGAGACCCCTGGTTTAGATGATGACTGAGGGTCTCAGATATTTTAACTCAATTTGGGTGTTATTTGCATCTTTTTTTGTGTGTGTGCGTGTTTGAACTTACTCTGAATAGAGTTAATTTTACGCTAAAGATTTTGGTGTGAAAGAATGCACCGGAATCGTATGATCTGTAACCCCTACAAAACCTATTCTATTTAGTTTAATTATTTTAGTGTGGAAAATTAAGTTCTTTGCTGGCCCTTTAAATCAATCTGGGGTTCTGTTGTCTCAGCAGTTCCCAATGTCAAACAAATACTTGGACGGCTTTAAAAGTGAAACTATTTCACAGTTGTCTTATTTAAATTCTGGACAGGTTGCCAGTCCCTCCCATGACTGTCTTTGCTTTATTCAAATTTGTTGAAGGTTTAGTAACACCTACTCTTTTTGTGTTGTTCATTGCTGCTTAATGTTTGATTAATTATTTGTTCAAACTTTTTAATTGTGAGTTGGTTCATTTTCTTTCATGCCTATGTCTATTCCATGTCTATTTTCTTGCTCATCTGCAACTTTATAGTACCCCTTTGTCTTAAGAACTGCAGGAAAAGATCACATGAAGTACAGCAGATGTACCCGGTGTAAAAACCATTAAAGACTGATGAACAAAACATCATTTGTTTGGGACTGAGACCAATTGCTCCGACAGTTTTGGTTCTCATCCAAATTGTGATTATGTTTTCTGACACAAGCCAAATGAGAAAAAATTCTGAAATGTACTCCAATGAAAACTTGCTCTATGCATCAATTGTACTGAATCATCAATTTACACGGGATGAGATAAATATGTTTTCGAATACATTGGGAAAATTGATCTCCGATCTTTCTGCTTTCTGCTAAATGGAACAAAAACAATTTCAATATCTCCATGATGCTAATTGCATCAGGCCTCCGCAGGCATTCTTATACTTTGTAGCATAATTATACAAAGTTAATAACTAATGTTAATCTGCTAACATCAGGTGTTAAACTCTGACTAATAATGTAGGCAAGAATCCAAAAAAAGATATATGTTCTTAAGAATGGAGCAATTATTTCTTCAGCTGAGTTCGAACCCATCCATCTCGCTGTCTGTTTTCTATGTAAAAATCATAATGAATGTTGAAAAATGTCTCAGCTCATAAGAGATGCACAGTTTTCCTGTCCTTCTCGTGGTGGCATTATTAAAACAGCTGATATGGGGTGCTAGTGTAAATGTCAGTGGCTATTTTAAAGTCTTTTCCTCCTGCCGGGCTGATTTCTCACACCAGCTCTGAGCGATCTTTACTGAGTGCATTTATACGTTGGCAGTCTTTTGCCCTCTCTTTCTTCTTCTTTTGCTGTCTCCCTTTGAGAGGCAATCATTTATTTCTTGCATAAATGAGCTGCTCACTGATTTGAAAGGGCAAGCGGAGATTCGTCCTGAAAAAAGAATTGGGCACCAAACTCACACCGAAATATTTCCCCTCATTTCACTCATTTTGCATGCTCACAGAGTTACTAATGAACACATTTCTAGGTAGATTTGTAGTCAAGGTAACCTCAACCCTGAGAAACTTCATCAGATTTGAAGTAGTTGATGGATCTCTTCAAAACATTTTTGCTTGAGGTTTGCTTACCATCAAAGAACAAACAGTTCTTAAATTAAACAGATGCTCATATTTCTTTGCATTTTGTATATTTTAAAGTATTTTTTTACAGAATTGTTTGTAATTAAACTAAAGACGTTTTCAAGCTGGGCCTAAAATCCTCTGTGTCCCCTAATGAGTGTCAAGGTTGATGCTTCTCAGAATTTTTTTTTATTTTATTTTTATGGGAACACTATAGTGTTTTCAGAAGATTCATGTCATTGAACCAGAAAACTATTCCAAAGAGCAATTTGATGGGTACACCCAATGTGGTAGATGGCAGACTGTAGTTTTGGTTGTTGTTAGGTTCGATGTTG
The DNA here is from genome assembly GCA_900490495.1 of Danionella dracula. Taxonomy (NCBI): domain Eukaryota; kingdom Metazoa; phylum Chordata; class Actinopteri; order Cypriniformes; family Danionidae; genus Danionella; species Danionella dracula. The sequence continues at coordinate 3,540,452 of UELW01000289.1, read as the reverse complement.
AGATTATGTGCTAGTTTCTAGTTATACATGACTTATGCTAATCTTGTTTCCTCTCATCCAATCACATCGCTTGCTATACTGTTTAAAGGCTTCATTATCCATTTTCTCTGTTTACATCAACTGTTGTGTTCACTGTTTTTTTGTATGTCTGTATTCACTTTCTAATAATAACTTGTTGTGTTGTAACAAGTACTGTTTGATGTTATTTGTATAAAATGAACTAATTGTTTCACTTTCAATGAGCAAAACACAAAAGTACATAAGTCAATAATTCATCACACTAATGCTATGTACATTTGGTCTGCTTTTCTCAAACAGTTTGTCTGTTGATCAAATTTTAGTACAAAGTAGAACCATTCCTGATTCTAAAATTCATATTTTTGGAAATGTAATTATAAAAATTCCAATTACAAGTAAAGTCATTCAAATATCAAGAACAGTAAGTTCCCACACGATGTCACAGCAAATGATTCATCACTGGCAAAACTCCCATTGGGACCAATGCAATTTCATAGACATCAGCACAAAAAGACACAAAATTTTAACAAAAACTTTAATCAATGGTAATACAATTTCAAAAAAGACCAAAATTCTAGAATGAAAATTTGACTGAACCCTGTGGTCAAATCCTGAGACCATGAGAAAATACATCAATAAGAAAATAAATCTGTGATGTATAAGAACTCATAGCACTGTTCAGGACAACGATATGTGTCTATGAGAACAATTAAGATGTTTACAACCAAAGAGTGCATGCAATTAAATATATACAAAATTATTATTTTGTTTGTTTTTTTCCCTTTCAATATGACATTAAATTCCGCTTTAAAGTTGCCAGTTAAAACAGCTAAAACTTGAATCTTCATGAATGAGTGACGTCGACTCATAACAAGGTTCAAATTAGTTTTGATACCAAACCTTTTTCTTACTGTACTTTCCACTTGTTATGACCTTGGCTTCCTATGACTGTCACTATTCTCCATGTAAACTGAAATCTATCAGCTTCAAAGACACTAACCACCCGCTCCACACCCTCTTTGAGCATTTAAAAGGTCTCTTTTATGAAGTCTTGTATGTTGTGTTCCACACATTTGGTTGTAATTCACCTGATACTTTTTGTTTGCATTCACATGTTCTTTTGGAGTGGAGTAAATGATTCACTACTCCACTTTTTTTTCCTGCAACACTAAGGGACTATTATGGGCAACTTGGTGATCCAAATATAAAATGCTACATGGTAAAAATGCCACTTTGCAGTGTTAAGGAAAGCACTGAAACAGTGAACTGTTTCAGAAAGCTAAGTATAACTGGAAGCAATTTAAACCGCATTCCAGACAGATCATTTATAATCGGCTGAGTCTGGTCTTTTTAGGAAAAAAACATAGTGGATGGTTTGCATCATGAGCTGGCTCGGTTCATCTACCTTTAACTTTACAGCATTTAGTCCATATCCCTGGTTGAACTTTAACTTTTTTTTTACCGCTAATCTCTAAAGTATATTTACACCAATAAGAGGCTCAAAAGGAAATGCAATCATGGAATTCAAAGGGATTCTAGAAATAGCCCAAATATTTGATAAATTCTTAAAATTTGAAGGGCCTCAACATTAACATATGTAAAACAGTTAATACTCACACAGACAACATGCATTCAATAAATATAATAAATGTGTAAGTGTTAAATTTGTTTGCTACTGAAGGGTTCCTGCTCTTCTTCGGATGGGATGTTAAACCGAGCCCCTGGCTCTCTGTGGCCAACGATGTTACATTTAGAAGATAGGGGTGTAACCCTGAAATTCCTGGCCAAATTTACCCACTCATAATAATCAATGTCTTCTAATTGGCCACATTACTCTGATTGACTCCTGTTCTGGCACAGAATGGCAGCCATCACACCATCCAGGTGGATGCTGCACACCGGTGGATTCAGAGAAAGCTCATCAATTTGTAAAGAGCTTTGAGAGTTTAGATTGTCATGGTTTTCATGTGCATTGAAAAAATGATAAAGTTTTTGACGTCAATCTAGTTTCAGGAGTTCATGAAAAAGAATGAGTACACTAAATTAACCTTATCATCCTACAATGCAAAATCAAATAGTATACTTTACTTGAGAAAGTGATTATGATTACTTGATTTTTCTCAAATCAAATAGTTAAGTATTGGTACAATTGTCAATTGTCATTGAGCATGCATTTGATATGCAACTTAATATTTATCAGTAAATTTACTCAAACATACTTAAGTCAATTTACCTGTAGATGATTCTTTTTAAACTTCATTTGCTTTTCTCCCTAGGTCTGGTTTGAATAAACAAGGCAATCAGGTTTCTAAGTTTTTTGTAAGTTAATCTGAACTAATTGAATTTATAGTGTAGTTTACTTAAAAAAACTAGCAAACTGATAGCATTATTTATTCAAAGCAAACTTAGGAAGAACATCTAAGTACGTCAGATCCTGCCAAGTATGCTTGCGTATATATGGCAAATTTCTTGATTTTTTATTTTCATGAATTACATCTGTCTTATTTTATTTCTTACTTTTTTTAGCACAACTTTTTAGCACAACTGTCTTTAGCAGAACAATTTCCATCATAACTTGTCAGTAAACGTGTCAGTAAATCCACTGTAACAAGGCAGCTCCACTGAGTCTATGAAGTACTCTGAAAACACTTCCCTGCTGCGTAATTATGGGACTAAAAATGCAAATATATCAGTGTCTTTACTCCAGAACACTTGACATATGACAGCGATGGTTTGCAGTGAGACAGTTGCCTCCTTAGTTTGCTTGGAGAGTGTTACATTATAGTCTTCTTACTCTGTGATATGAAAGTCTGTGTATGTCTGTTTAGTTTTCCAAAACAGGGAGGTCTTCTTTAAGTTTGTATTAAAAAAAAGCTTTGGTGTTATAATCTGCTTAGGAGGTGTTACATTATCAAAGTCTGATAATCTATTAATCTAGTGACCTTCATTTTATGTGATTAAATATTTGAAGCTATGAAGTATTTTAGTGTAGTAAGTGAAGTCTGTAAGTAAAAAAATTAATATGCTCATCACAAAACAGCTCCTCACCGAAACACTTGGGTTCCATGGTTCATTCCAAACAGTCAGCTTTCAATTAATATGCTGCCCATAGCTAGAACCAGGCTCTAGAAGAAATTAGATGAGCTAAAACGTCACATTTAATTTCAGACTAAAAGCACATCTATTTAAATGTGTGTTTACTGACTGAGCACTGCTGTGCGAGCAGCACAGTGCCTATGAAATTCTGTTTTTCTTATATTCTATAAATTGTTATGCTTTCAATACTTTTTCCTTTGGCCTTGTTTTAATCTCTGACCTGTTTCCTTTTCTGTTTAATCTCTGATCTGTTTTTATTCTCTGTAAAGCACTTTGAGTTGACAACGCGTTTGAAAATGTACTATACCAGGAACTCTATCCCAGGAGAACCGTAGCCCTGCATAGTTTTGGGCCAACCTTAACTGAACACACCTGAATTCACTAATTAAGCTCATTTTGACTTGTTTAAAGCTACTCATGCGTCTCTTGAAAGAGGGCTGAAACCAAACCAGCAATGTTGCGGCCCTTCAGGAATTGAGTTTGATACCCCTGTACTAAACAAATAAATTGGCCTTGCCTTAATAGAAAAATAGACAGCAAGATCTAAAGTCAAATGAGATCGAATTCAGGCATCAAGCAAATATAAAATATAAGGGTGAACTAAAATTAATACTTATAAGTAAAGAATGGACAGGTAGAAAAAGATGTGTTGGGTCTTTCCTGTGAGGGACTTACATTTTTATTGGTTGATGATTTAATTTTATATATAATATGAGTGACCTTGAAAATTTTCTTTAAAGTTTTGGAGTTTTTTTTTTTTGCAAACTTTTCGTCCAGGAACATTTGGGTTTCCTCACTCAAGGTAGATTCCACCCAATCGTAGATCACTGCTGAGAAGATAAATGAATGATATATCATAAAATAAACACAAATTATCTTCTTGTATGAAACCATGAGCTGTTAACATCACACTTTTTAGGACCGTTCATATGTGTTACTTGTTTTAAAACCCAAGCACTTACCATAAAAACTGTTTTCGTAGTACATTGTTGTTGATCAAATGGCTTAAACTTTTCTTAAGTACTTGTAATTATGTGTCATCTTGTCGAAAATGTGTTTTGTTGGTTTTCATTTGATTGTAAATCAATTTCGAGAGAAATATATCTTTAATGCACCAGTATTTAGTCTGATTGTTTTAGTGTTGACATGCATCCTGCTGTTAAGCACCAAAAAAACACTTCTCTGTTAAGATTATCAACATGTCTCAAAAACATTCTTACAAAATCAAAACTGCGTCATGATCGACCTCAAACTTGACCGCCATTTTGTTGACCTCTTCGTGAACCTCGTCCTTTTTTATTTGCTATTTTGGCAGCCTCTCCCTGAGGCAGTCGAGCTGTGTTGAGCTTCTCCCACTTCAAAGGCAGAATGTAGGCCTGCTTTGCATAATCAAGCTCTAGCATGAACATCCAGTATTTGATAATCTCAGAGCTGCTAATGGAAGAGCCCGGCACAAAAGAGAGAATGACAGGACATCCAGCCTCATCATGGAGCCTGCCTGGGATTACAGCCATGTGCTTATCTTCTTTTGTTTTACAAAATCTGAACGTCTGCGCCGAGAGCCTATATGGTCTTTAGTCAGTAACATGCCAGCCATGTTCATAAAATGTTGATGATAAAAAGTAACAAAAACTGTGGATATCAGTTGATTCCAGGTCCCATTTAAAATGATTAAAAGATGACTTCAGAATTACAATAGTATGGATTTCTGCAAATCTTTGAAAAACAAATACAGCTCAGGGGGAAACAGGCATGAATAATTAACACCGAAGTTCTTGTTTCTAATCAAATTAGAATGTTACAGAGATGTGCGAATTTATGCTACATTATGTTAATTTACATTTCATAGGAGATAATTTATTCTGCAATAAAGATAAATAAGGAAAGCTGTCAAATGAGTTATTCATTAAAACTGAACCTAGCTTTTATGTGTTGAAAGGGAGCAGGAGAAGCAATAGAAAAATTCTTCAAATCTAGTGAAAACTATTTTATCTTGACTGACAACTTTAAAACGTTAATAAAGTGCTCTTATGATGCAAAAGTTGGAGCCAGTATGCATGTGTGATTAAAATGATTCAAGCTATCTTTGTACATTTACTATTAGAACATTATGAAAAATGAAAACATGTACATTAAATAAAATAAAATAGTGGATTGTAGTGTGGTAAGCTGTGCCCCCCAGCCACCACAGGAGCATAACAATGCCCTAAAAATACTTTACTCTCCTTTTTCTTGTCACTTAGTGCAAACAGAATGTAAACCATCTGGTTCTGTGGCAATTTTAAGTTTTTCATTGAGACTCTTATTTTAAAATTTGCTGAAAATGCATAGAAAGATCAATAAGCAACATTTTCATTGCCTAAAATAACCTAAATGAAAAAAAAAACAAACGTGACATGGTTAAACCGCAGATTAATTTTTCATATCCGTAATTGTCAGGAAACATCTTTCAAGCACCCTTCACTTCAAGGTGCTTTGATTTGACCTCTGAAGTTACTAAAAGTAACTTCTAAAAGCAAGTTCTTAACGTTACTTTTATCTGTAATCCCCTTGTTGAATTCACAACTGTAAACCCTTCCGTCATTTAGCTGTTGAAAAATATAATCTGATTACAGTAATTAATTACTTTTATAATGCCTTACACACAGCACAGCGTTATAGTAGTGTACAGCTAGGCCCAGTCTCACAGTCTCTGCTGCTGTTTACAGCTCATTAAATATGATTCTTAATAAACCTGCCTTTATTAGCCAGCTGATCAACCTAGCAAGTAATGGTACTGCATGATGAACACAGAAAATGAAAGGACTGCATCGAGTGTAGAGGAGGAGAATGATATATAGAGAATATTTTTATATGCCCCATTACATAGAACTTTAATAGCCAGAAATGTTATTTCACTTAGTGGGAAATATGACCATTTTATTTTACAAGTATGTTCTGAATTAAATTTGACGTATGAGTTTATAATTCATGTTTTAATAGCTACCTTCTAACACAAGCACTGATTATAGCTTTCTAGAATTAAGCTGAGCAGTCAGCAAACATTAAATCTGAAAGCAAACTCTTCATTGAGCAATTCATAATAAGTACTCATAAGATCATGGGGCAGATGATACAAAATTAATTTGATAAAAAAGCTGAAGACAACCTTACTGATCCCTTTTCAACGCAATTCACATTAATTACGAATACTCACACTCTCTCCTACACTTAATGTAAGACAGCTAATTAGCCTGACATGCTTATTTTTGATATGACTGGAATGCTGCATTAAACACTGAAATTACTGCTAACCACCAAGTTTCATATAAAAACATAACTGTAAATGCAATGTAAGTAAATGTATTCCTATCTAATTTTTTTCTTCTTTTTTTGCATTTATTACTAACTGATTACTGTATTTTTACTGAATATTTTTTTTGTTTTAACCAGCTAACTAATATTTCCCAGCTTACCCAGCTAACAAATTTATGTTACAAAAATGTTCTGGGACACTCTTTTAGTTACCGTCCAGGCCACAGATGGAACCAGCTTCTAGAGGAGATCAAGGGTGCCAAGACTTTAGTCCCGATTAAATCCATGCTAAAGACACCTATTTAGTTGCGCTTTTGTCGACTGAGCACAAACGTCCGAACAACTATTTTACCTCTGCACTTCACCCTCTTAATCTGTTTTAATCGATGTTTTTAAAATGTGTTCACTATGATTTTATTTTTTATTTTTTATGCTTGATTTTATTTAATGTACTTTCTTTTTATTCTTTGTTTCAAATGTAAAGCACTTTGAATTACCCTGTCTATGAAATGTGCTATACAAATAAACTTGCCTTGGCTGGGAGAGTTACCTCTATCGTTGCATAAACAATATTTTGTCCAGTTTTATTATTGTTATGGGAAAGTTCTCTCAAGGTTATGAAAAATGTTTTTAGAACGTTCTCTCTACTTTTGAGTAACTAATTATATAACAAAAACTTTCTAGTAATGTTCTGAGAACATTGTTCCAAACCTTTTTCTCTCAACATAATGAGAACATTCGTAACTCACAAAAAACGTTTTAGGAATGTTCTGAGAGTGGTGTTTGGATAACGTTTTAGTTTAATGTTATTAGAATATTACTACAACATCCTTTTGGAAATATTACAAGCTAACATTTAGACAACCTTTAACTAACGTTATCGAATGCTATGAGAACGTTCCCTGTTAGCTGGATAGTCTGTGTACAAAACCTAGGATATAGTGTTTTTTTAAGTTTTATATGTCAGTTTTGTAAGTGAAATTAGTTTCTGCATCGAGAACTGCTTTGAACATCACTGGAAAGATAAAAACAAAAGCTTTGAATGACAATGAAGACCAGAGAGGTTTTGTTTTACATTAATGAATTCAACAATGTCAGTGTTTTCATCTCATGATTTCAATGAGCAGTATTATTGAATAAAGTCATGTTTTGTTTCTTTTCCGATTAGAAGGAATGCCAATATCTCTCTATCAGCACTGTTTGCGTTACAGGAGAGGTGTCCAAAGTCATTCGTGGATTTCTGCATTTTTTCATTTCCAGATCCTGCTGAAAATCACATACAAAATGCTCAGAATATTTCTTAATTAGTTTAACAGACGTGATTCATGAAGTCTGTGGTTTACAATAAAACCTTTGTATTGAGTTACACCACAGTATCTGTTTGTTGTAAATAGTACTGGCAAACCTTTGTATTGATGAGCAAGTAATGAAATTCAGTGGAAAACTTCATATCATCATTGAAGGGGTAGTACTTAAGAAATTGTACATAAATAAGAATAAATTGGCCTTGATTTATCAAGAAACATTAAAGAGTCCTATTGAATTCAAGCATTGATGTCAATGAAGCCAATCCAGCCAGATTATTAATATTTGAAACGTTGCAGCCCATGTAAACATAATAATATTAATATTTTGACACTATGAGCTTCCTCTCTACAGTCAAATGAGTCCTTATTATACATGATTTTGAAATTTTTTGTTACTGCAGTATCAGTTTTGAACACAAACTTAAATACCACTGAACAGTGACCAGTTGGCCAGATATGGGGTGCCAAAAATATGGATACCTGAAATTTGTGCTCTGCATGTAACCCATCCCAATGTACACACACAGCAGTGAACAAACACACCGTAAATACTCACCTGGAGCAGTGGGCAGCCATGGCTGCAGCACTTGGAGAACAGGTGGGAAACTGTTAACTTGCTCAAGAGCTCCACAGCTGTGGTAGTTGAAGATGGAGAGCAAGTGTTTCATCACTCACACCACCTTCAACTCGGTGGATCTGGGGATCGAACCAGCGACCTTCCGGTCACAAGTGGATCTCCTTAACAACCAGACCACAATTCCACACATACTTCACCTCTGAAAGTGTCAGCGCCTAATCTTCTTTATTCAAAACAAATATGATTTTTAATGACAAAATATCCAAGGTTCCGTGCACAAAGGAAAAGGCTAAAGCAGTAACATAAATACAAATAACAAAATAAATTACAATGTAACTGCAATATGACGATGTTAAAAAAAGTTTAAAATAATTTAATTTGGATTAATTGCATGAGCAATACTTCAAAGTGAGTAATCATGCTTTAGGCTTTTGAAAAGCAGTAAACCAGCTAATTAGCTCGTAATCAACTTTGATGGTTACAGACAGCTGGAAGTTGGCTCTGCAAGTATCCTCCTTAGGAGCCGTGTTGGAGCCCTTTGCAGTTGATTATGATTTGCATTTGGCTTGAAATCTGAATTATTTTAGTGCTACTCTATTGACAAATAGAGGACTATAGTCTAGACAAGTTTATATAAATTACTTCTATAAAGTATTATATATAGTGTATATGTAATACTTTATATTTTTACACATATTTATACAATATAATACAGGGGGATTCAAAAAGAAGACCAGATCTTTGAAAATCACGAACTCTGCCAAGACGTTGATTTAAGCACTCTTCACGTTGATTAATTACCCAACGTTCCATCATGATTCTTTGATTAAATACAGATTTTCAAAGTTGTGGTATTCTTTTTGAATCACCCTGTATATAGTATAGATCAATGCAAATGTGATCATATCATTTGTTAAGTTACAAGTATAACTAAACACATTACCATTTGTTGAGTTATCAAGTTCAAGAAAACATTAGCCAAATAAGAACTCATGCTGTGTACATTCATTCATCTTAATGTCGGCTTTATTCCCTTTCGGGGTCGCCACAGCGGAATGAACCGCCAACTCTCTGGCATATGTTTTATGCAGCGGATGCCCTTCCAGCCGCAACCCATCGCTGGTAAACATTCACACACACATTCACACTTTAACACTGTGGACAATCGTTCTTACTCAATTCACTTATTCCGCATGTCTTTGGACTTGTGGGGAAACCGGAGCACCCGGAGAAAACCCACGCGATCACGAGGAGAACATGCAAACTCCACACAGAAATGCCACCTGCCCCAGCCGAGCCTAGAACCAGCGACCTTCTTGCTGTGAGACGACCGTGCTAGCTGTGTACATTTATTATGTAATATGTGTTTTAAAGTATTGTTTAGGAATGTTTAGAAAAAGGAAGAGTTTGATTTTATGTAGACAACTTAACATAAAACTAAATGTTCAAACCAGCTGCAGAGCAACCCAGCTCAGCCACAATTTTTAGGACCTCTGCTCGATCATTTATATTCTGCTGATCAAATCAGTTTGAAAATGGAGTATAATTTCGCATGATGAGAAGGCAACTTTTTTGGGGAAAAGAGATAATTGTTGAGAGCATATTCCTAAAAGGTTCTGGATAAAGTACTGAACAAAATATGATGAACATGAATAGTTACTAAGGTTGTTAAAAGGAGTTTTTTGCTTCTATAGATCAATGTTTAATAAAGTGGGTGTCCTTTTTATGTGTCTGCTCTCACTGCTCTCATTTGACAGAAAGACTGTGAAAACAAAACAGACGTAATCCAATTTTAAACTCTACGCAGCTTAGCCTCATTAGGATATGCTTTCTGAGCAGCAGTGTGCCGACTTCATTAGTCAGTATTGAGGAGGAAATTGCCTGCTGAAAAAGGTGCAGACATCCGGGCGTGTCATGCAGGAGTCCAATGTTGCATAATGAAAAAGGGCTAAGAATGGTCACCGTGCATGGATTGTGACGGCTACAGCACTAAAAAAAGTAAAGTTCAAAAAGCCTCTATTAACCACTTCTGTCAAAATTCGATAGAGATCACAGAGATACCATGTAGAAAAAACACATGCAATAATATTGTCTTCCTAGTCTCAAAATATTGATCACTAACTTTACCTTCTAAAACCCACTTTTACATCCACAGAACCAATCAAAACGTAAGTAAAAACCACATAAGCTTCCCATTCCCTTGCCTCTCCTAGTCACGTTTCGTTTTTATGTATGTATGGGTATGTGAGTTTAATAACAAATACAACAATATTAATTTGAATAGTTACATTAAAATGCATTCTGTCCAATCCAAATAGTGTCGTGACTAAAAATTGCAGTTCAGGTTGATATTATTGGAGAAATAGTGTGTTACAAAGTCTTTTTCCTTATTGATCAATAGATAGTAGAACCTTGTTTGAGCTTTTTGAAGTGCAGACACAGTGTTTTCTGCAAGTCGTGCTTTGCTAAACTAAGCTTCTGAATCACTCCAGAAATCACTGAATCTCTCCAGGGGGAGATCGTCTTTGTGGAGAGAGGGAGAAAACAGAAGTGTTTGGAACATTAATATTGCTGTAATCTGATCTAGATTTTACTTGGGGTGAAGACATTCATCAGACTGAGCAAGACTGACTAATGAAGGATTTATGATTTGGGGAGTATCTCGGTAGACTTTTATTACAAGCTGATATATATATGTCAGTGTGTGTGAGCATATTTGATTCTTTGTGCGACTATTGTGTTTAATTTACAAGAGTGTATGTTTGGCAGGGATATTAAAGATTTTACTGTTTATGGTAAATCACAGTGGCAAAATTCAGGAAACTGTTTAGTTTTTCTTTTAATCTGAGGTGTTTTGTTTAAATCAACATAGAATAGCTGTTTAGCAATTTATTGCTTGTTGAAATGTAGTAGACACATACTACATTTGCTAAAAGTTAAAGAACATGTTGTATAATCCTGTGGAGATTAACCAAGTTTGCATTGAAAACTAAAATACTTGGAATGCATTTTTCTAAGATTTAGCTGGGCACCAGACACCAAAAATCCATTTCACAAATTTCACTTTGCCATATATGTGTACATCATATGACACCTCTATTAGGTTTCTTATTCCAACCATGGTCAGCCATGCTAATCGATGAACGCTCAAACTGCTGATTTTTCCCACAATACACTGCAAAATGCTTTTCGATTTTGACGTTATGTCACATTTTGGAATCTTAGTTTATGGATCTGTGTCTAGATGCATTCCTGCACCCAGTTTATCCCTTGCATATGATTATGAATAACCACAGCACCTGTCATATATCTTCATTTTTTTTCTCTTTCGATAGATAAATATGCATCATCTCAGTTTATTTTTGGTCCTTAACAAACATTCTTTAAGTAGATTCATATACTGATGTGCTAATACTAATTGATTTATTTTTTTGTTCATGTTCATTTATTTTCATTTAAAATTAGGACAATAAACACAAGCATTACTGAATATTTAATGTATTATCACAGAAGTCTGAAGATGTGTCTTTCTTAAAATAGTTACCTTAAAATCTTACCTTTTACATTTTATGTACTTTATATTATTATTGTGTATTATTTTGTTTATTCTATTGTTTTATAGTGCGTTTATATTTGTTTGTCTTTTTATTCCTATGTGTGTAATATTTTTTACTTTGAAACTGTCCCCAATTTATGGTTTCATTTAAGTTTACAGTCTTGCTTCCAAATCTAGGCTAAAAAAGAGAGATTCAAAAATCTTATTTCAAAATTGATCTGATTAGAATTCTAATAGAATGATAAAATAAATATCTCTTCTTGAGTTACATTCAGTCTCTTTGGTTTGATTTATTCTCAATATTAGCTGGGAATGCATTTCACTATCTCATGGTTTCCCTTTCTATCTAGACCCAATATTTATTGTTTAGTGAAAACTGATAATTACATTCATATTTATTGTTTAAAGCTGCTCTTCAGAGAATATATCATGGCAACCTTAGCAGAAAAAAGGTGTATGCATATGATTCGGACTCAGCTGGAAGATCCACTTCTCCTCCGGCAAAGCAATAAATGTATAGTATATGCTTAATATTATGACTTCATATAGTGCAATATTTCAAAAGGTAATGAGCATTGGCCTAAGTATTACAACTGCCTTCAAGTTTTAATTTCCTTCCTTCACATAGTTTACTGCTTTTCCAGCTAAATATGTTGAGGAACAAATCTGAGATGATTATTCATGCTTGTCAAATTCTGTGACAATTTGTAACACCTGATATAACACACATCATACTGTTGTGCTGCATTGTTGTATGCAGACCCATTTGCATGCTTCATGTCAGGTCAAATTACAAACATCCACTTTAAATGGGATTAAGTTTGACTGTGTCTGCCACACAAATCCAGGTAAACAAGGTGTTTTAACATCGACATGTGTGTCAGGCTGTGTGTGAAAGAGAGAAGGAATCTTCTACAGGGCCTGACATGATGCAAATTTCCACCTGCCTCTCTTGCTTCAGGCTTGTGTTTGTTTGCAGTGGTACACAATCTCTTTAAATGACCCTGAAAGTGTTGACACATGCCAAAAGAGACCTTAAATTCTTCCTTGTGATTCACAGCAGTTTAGCAAACTGTACAAAATCTGCCCAAGTGAAGGCAATCATTTTCTAATAAATATGCAGATATGGAACAGAATATTAATTAGAAGTAAGAGTTAGTGTGCCCCAAACCATAGCATACATAAAAAATATATCCAAGCGGTGACTGGATATGTCCTTTTTTTGGTTAGGTTTTGAAGTGCAGATCGATGGACCCTCAAATAGCTGATATTACCCACAATCCCCTGCGATTGGAGTGTTCTCTTGGACCCAAACAAGTGAGCCCTCTATGTAATATGAGTCCTTTTTAAAGATGAAGCAAAGAAATAATTAATAATAATATAGAGTGTTATATCTATTATTAGAATATTTTTAATGAACGATAGATAAAGAAGTAGTTAAGTTCTTGCACACGGCGTGCATAATGACGTGGTCAAAACAACTTCCGTCACATGGCGTTTAAGTGCGTCACAGATCTTGCACACTGTAGTCTTACAGAATAAAATGTATGTACATTTTCTGAAAAAGAGCCTACTTTAAGGGTGCAGTATAACTATTTAGATTGGGATGCAGGGAAGATTTAGGACAGACCAGGAGCTCAATGCTTGATGGTGTCCATATAGGATTAATGTTAACCCACAACTGTGTTTTTGGATGAAATTCACCAACATCATCCAACAAAGTTGCTAATTCTAATCCGCCAGATATCCATCAACTATTACACACACTCCTGAGTTCTAGCAGTCTCAATGGATGATCCAATCACCACCATCATTATTTCCCTCATTAGAACACCATTTAAAAGCATCCCTGTTTCTCTAATGTTGTTGTTCTCGGGATGTATACACTACACTTCCAGGTTTTGGTGTCTGCAAATCCTTGAAGTTACCTGGCAGTGAACTTTTAAACCTACCTGGATCTACTCACCCTCTGCTCCTGCTGTCTTCACCCTCATCCTGGATCTTTGTGGTGTCTCCTTGGTGTCTCTGTTATCATCTATCAACTGCCCTGTTTTTGCCATTATCTTCCTCTTGTAGTTGTAATTTCAAAAAAATGGTTCATATTCAAATTAATGTTGTTTGTTAAAATCTAAAAAGTTTTATACTGCATAATTTTACGTGTCGCTCAATATTCTTGTCTAATAATAACCCAGTAGTTGGTCAATGTGAAACAGAACTCTCCTCATCTTTAAAAAAATCTAAAACGAAATCCTCTTGATTTGAACATCCCAATAGCATCTCAAATATTAAGGGCAGATTTCCAAGATCCTAACGACATTTGAGTATTAAATCTTATTCATGTAAAAGTTCTATTTTCTATCAGAACCCAATGATATTGAACAATTCATTTGCATTATATGCTCAAATGGGTCAATAAGGAGGTTCCTACTTTAACAGTTTCCTGACATTGATGGACAGTGTTATTAACACAGTAAAACGGCCATGCATTAAAAACAGATAGGAGGTGAAAGCGACTTCAGGTCAGACCAAAGTCATGTGAGCGCTATAATAAGCTGTAAATGCAGCACATGCATCCATCAGAGAAGAGGATTCGAGGGTAATGACGCTCGGCTCTTTAAGGACAGGCTGACTGGCTAAGGGCAAAATGACTTGTAGTACCCTCTACTGACATCAAACACACTAAATGCAATCATAGCACTGCACTGTACTGTTAATGACACCACCTGCTACCTTCTTGGCTCCAGTGTACTAGTACAAGCATGTGCTTATTTTTCCTGCCAAGTTACATATATTAATGCACACAAAAATAGCCTAAGACATGTTGCTAAGAAAGAAAACGTGAGACCAATTTCTGATACAAATGTTTGTGTCAGAAATGATAATTATGAGCACTTGTACTTTGCAACGATATTTCACCAACATTTTAAATAACATTATCAATCTAATTGAAACTGAAAAACTTTATTCATTTAGCTCCTCAGAACTTCAGGGGATGCAAAAAAAGTCATGCACAAATAATTCATTTAATGTCATTCCTACAATTAATGTTTTGAATTACTTGTAAATAATTTGATCTCTGATGGTATTTCTTTTTCAAAACTCTCTTTGTCTCTTTGTAACATAATGTTCTTTAAAAACTTCAACAGAAATATATCAACAGAAACAATCCAGTTTGAAGCAAAAACTGCAAGTTTGGTTTTCCAAACAAGTCAGTATTTGAAATATGCATTGTGGTCTGTTGCAAAAATAATTAGAACGTTTAGAAAAGTACTTTTCTATTGCACCGGGTCAACAAGTTCACACTCTCCCCCTGAAGTGTTCCACACTACCATCCTTCTGGGTATGGTACTACACACAAGAAAAGGGATGCAACTACAAGACAGACCTTAAGGAAAAAAATTGATGTCTTCTGTCAACTGTATTCAGATACAGACTACAAGTTTCAGAACACCAGTAGAGATGGGGTTAGGGAGAGGTTGTTGTTAAAAGATATTTATAAAAATATGTTGGGGTATGGGTGTAGGTCTTTTAACATATGTGTGTTCCATGGTTGGGATTAGGAGAAGGTTGTTAATGTAGCTCTTCTAAAGGGTTAGTGGTTTTTAGAATCTTTGACTAACTCATGCCACTATGAAAGACATTTCTTGCTTATCCCTACCACTTGCTGCTGGTGTTCTGCACTGTGAGACTGTAGCAGGATATTTCTTACTTTAATACATTTTTTTCTGTGAAATGCAATATGTTCTCGCTCTCTCTGTTAATCAGTTCTCGGTTCTTCATCAATAACATTAGTCACAATTAAAGTAAAGCAAGAAACAGCTTCCTTTTTTCTGAAAGCTGATGTCTAAAAGCCACAAATAGAACCTTTTAAGTGTTGCTATTATTTGATAATCATTTGAAAAGTGTCTTGAGCAGTGTTTTAGTTGACATGAGCTTATTTCACCAGTGATATCATGTAACGTAAAAATGACATAGAAAAGTTTGAAGCAGCAAAATAATTTTGTTCACATTTGTCAACGTATCAGTATCACCTGACAGGATAGGAGAAAGTGTCTTCATTCATCACATCTCATCATTTGTTCATAATTCTCTGTCGTTGTGATGAATGATGAAGAAAACACTCCGTTCGGACTGTTCTCATAACAGCAGAAGTTATGAGTCAACGTGTTGAAGGAGATAGAGAGAGACATGGTCTTTTAAAAAGAGCAACTGTGTATTTCTTCTTTTTCTTATTTGAGTTCAATAAAAAAGCCTGCACCATTCACAGCATGGTGTTACATGTTTATATTTTTATTTTACTATGACTTGAGGCTGTCTTGCTCTGATAAATAATATGTTTTTTCATGTGGTTATTTCAATATCATTTAATTATTTTTAACATGGGAACTTAGGTGGGCTGGTGGAGGGGGTGGGGTGTACAAGTCTAATTAGTAGTTACTAGGCTCATACTTTTAAGAGAGCGGAATGAGATTTAGTGTGTCCCAAACCATAGTTTGAATAAAAAAGCTTCCAAACAACACCCGGATAAATACCTATTCCGGTTAGATTATGAAGTAGATATCGATGAATGCTCAATCAGCTAATCACAATACACTGCACTCGGGTGGGAAGAGTTTTCTCTTGGACCCTAAAAAAACATTCCCTGTAATATAACTAATTTTAAAGAGGGAGCACTGACGTTAAAAATAACAACATGGAGAGAGTTCTATTTGTTGTTAGAATATTAGAATTAATGGGAAAGAAGAAGTTAAGTTCTCATAAACAGCTTACATAATGACGGGGTCAAAACCACTTCTTTCACATGAAAATTTAGTGTGTTCCAGACCATGCACACTCACATCTTACATCTCACATCTATAAGTACTTTACGATCCGAAATCCAACCTTTTAATTCCAAAACGATTCTTTCAAAACATGGTTAATTTACATATCAAATAAATAATTTCTATTGTTTTTTGAGCATTGTTAGAATCTCTGTTTGACAGTATTTTTCATAAAGGCTTCGTAGAGCATGAGCTCCCTGATTGAGCGAAGTGGAGCTTTCACTCTCTATCTTGGCTTGCGCTCTGTGTTAAACACTGGACAATAAAGCAAAACTGTGGCGATAAAGTAAATAACATTCCTTTGTCTGAGTTGGGTTTTGGCTAGCTAGGAGTTAGCGTTGTTAGAGTGCCATTTTGATCAGTTTAGAGACAGTGCTTCTACAGCAGCAGCAGATGTATGTAAGACATTATATTTGTATGATTTATGATAAGGTAAATAAAACATGTCTTATGTTAGCATCTGTATTCTGTTTTGGTTTGCTAGCAATTGGCATTCTTTTCAAGCTAGTTGATCAGTGCATAGACAGTGCAGGGCGGAGCACATTTCTATGAATATTTTGTTGACAAATGGGTGGAGCCTACAGCAATGAGCAATCGTAGGCTTGACACACAGCTATAAATCCGGCTTAAGAGTGCGGCACCTGACGCAATCGGGACAAAAAATGTATGATGTAAGTGTAGGGATGTTTGGGTTTGAGAATAGATTCTGAATTGTTAGAGAATTTTTTTTACCATCCCTAAAAAGTATGTACATTTTCATTTTAATTTAATTTAAATTCTGAAAATGAGTATTCATTTTGAAGGAGTAATATAAGTATGCGGATTAGCACTTCGATATTTTTGCATTGTTTTCTTTTGGTCTGTGGTAAAAGCTTAAAAAGTTGTCATTATGAAACCATTAGAGATCATTATATATTCAGTAATGCTAATGCAAACACAAAATATAATATGAATTAATGACTAATAAGTTAACAAATGTCTACGTATTTTGAGCTTACAAAATTTTCTGCTTTTATACAAAGGTTCCAATCACCATTTACTCAAATAGTGAAATACTATTTATATCCATAATAGTAGCATGCTATATTCTTACAGACTCAGATAAATGTTTGCTTGTTTGTTGTAGCAAGTGTTCTGTGTTCCACAGTCTAAGTCGCTACAAACTACAGAAAAGGTCAACGATCACCAAGTTTCAGATCATGAAATATATATATATATATATATATATATATATATATATATATATATATATATATATATATATATATATATATATATATATATATATAATATTTTTCAAGAAATCAGATGATTATTGGTAGACTGTTCATAATTTACATGTTTTTGTGCCCCCTTAGGATAATTGAGTTAAACTAGTAGGCCTTGCATGGCTCACTAGTTGAGAAGCCAGCTCACAGAGTAACTGATTGACAGCAGAGAGTCTGAGACCTCACGCCGTACAATGTAAATCAACTGCTCCGTGGGGACTGTACTAACCCCTCAGACACTCTAAGAACCACAGGAGGCGACAGTTTCCTGTGGAGTTACAAAACATTTTCATTTTATGTGCAAGTGAGGTGCTGTGTTTGATGGAATGTGAAAAGCAATGCATTGGATTGAAACTTTAACTGAACAAGTAACAAAAAAGTGAGCAATACAAAGGTTTGGTTTGAAATTGAAAAATATATCCAGAGAATCTGACATTGTACCCTACAGACAGAATGAGAGATAGAAATGAAGAACAAAGTAAAAGTGCTAGAGGAGAGCTTAGATGATGGGTTGCGTGTCAGGAGGGAATGATAAGAGATAATGACAGTTGTGCTGGGCTCTAACACACTTCAGCAGTCCCGTCAGAGGCTGATGGATGAGCTCTGCGCGCTTAACTACTCACTGGACTAACTCAAACACACTCCACATGAATACTTCTCAACATCTGGCCTCCCATCCACTGCCAGATAGGTCATGAACAACTAAAATGACTGTTTCAATCAATATAAAATGTTTGCTGCAACTTTCCCAATTATATAAACTTTCCAAAAAGGAGTGAAGTTACCCGGTTTTTGTAAACATTTTGCTTCATGTAATCTTTTCAAAGAACAAAGCAAAGAAAGAAAACTTGTATATGACAGTGTTGTCAGGGTTTAGATTTTCTTACCTCTGAGAATAACATTTTATACAACCGTTACAGACAAAAAAAGTGACAAGAAAAAGGAAAAAATCCCCAATTTTTTAACTTAGCATCAGTGGACACAAGATTGGGACCTTGTGTGCGTATATTTCTATTGATATTTCGTTTACTCTGGAACACTCTCAGAGCACTGTCTAAGTATATGTCTTTATAAGTATACTGTAGGTACACTGTTATTTTTTGTTGTAACTTTACATGAAAATCCTGCCAACGATTTTATTGTAAGTTATATACAGGTAATGTACTGGTTTTTAATTACAGTAAAGCACTTTATTTATACAACAGTGCTTCTGTTATAAAAGCTAAACTATTAATGCAAAATAATTTTCATTATTTGTCATTTCTAATGGTTTACTGTATATTTACTGTAAATGCAAAAAGTGTGTGTCCTCTAAAAGCAGAAACCATTACTATACCTACATCAATTTTTAACCTCTGGACTGGACTTCTGTCTGCAGCCTGGAGTACTTGAAGCTAGCTGGTCTACAGCTAATCCAGTATTGTGTCTTTTTCCTTCTGCATCAATCATTTAGGATGCCCAGATTAGATTCACAAAACTTTTATTATTACAAGTTTTATAGTGTACTCTGAAATATACTGGATAAAACAGTCAGTAATCACAAGGATCAATATAATCATAGACTTATAAAACATATTTTACGTTATAAACCTGAGACATGTTCCTTAAAAAAATAAATAAATAAAAGTGTACTTCTGGTACAATGCCAGCAGTGTCAAAAATGTCAAAATGCTTTACGCTTGCTGTAAAATAACGCTCTACAGTGTAGTTACAATATTACTGCAAGACTGTCTGTACATTTCAGGAATTTGCATTTACAACCAAACCTTAATACAATACAATGTCAAATTTACAAGGTCTTTTATCTCTTTTACACTTTTCATATTTATACATCCTGACTTGCATTTAAAAATAATTCAACTGAAGCCATTTATTTAAAAAGGTAGATTAACCAGAGTTCATGTCCTCCAACAACATTAGTGCAAAATGTAGTAGAACGCAAAATATACTTTCAGATGTAACTTATCCTTTAATAAGGGTTTGATTGCAACTCACCTTGATTTCTTGTTTAATTGAATAATAAATTCAACCACCTGATGGACAGTAATATATGCCATTTCAGGAATAAATATGGACAAAACAAGGTGGGAAAATACTTTCATAAATCATTGTCAGTCTCAGTTTTTAGGGGTATGCATTTTCAGTTAATGCCACAACTCTAGAAATATTCTCTTTTGTGATTTAAATTTTACTGTAATTTTACGGTAGCTGTTACAATTTCTTAGGTGTTTTAACTATACAACTTTAAGATACGTGTAATAAAAAATACAGAACTTTTCTAGCAACTTGTGTGATCTTTGGGGCGGGGAACTCAGTTTAACATGATGTTTTGAGTTTAACTGCATAGGATCCATTTACTCCACCTTTCTCTGTTACTAAATAATAGATTCATTCCACTTTAAAGTAAATGTCACGTATCGTTTAGCTACTTGGTGGTGCATTCAAAAACACAATTCAACTTTTGTGCCCTTGAGCCAGAACAAAAACAGGTCTTGAAAAGAGAGAGTGAGAGAGAGAAAAAAAGAGAGGGAAATACTGATGGAAGAACTCAGACAACGAGACGCTCAGGTAGCCTCGGAGGCGTGGTCCAGGCCATCAATCACTCTGGCCAATGAACATCAAAATTTACGTGAATATCAAGAGTGAAGGTCCGAGAGAAGCCAGGCTCTAAATATAGAGCCGCCTTTTGTCGATGCAATTTTTCACACAGTTAAATGGCTCCTGACAAGAGAGTATCAGACTGTTTTCTCCACGTCGGATGTGTGACCTTCATTCGAATGTTTCTATGTCATTACCATCATAGCTTTGACTTGTTAGGTATACCTTGTCCGTTTTTGGACCCGGTTCATTAATCAACTGTTGCATGACGCCTTTTATTTGGTTAAGGTTGAAAAACTTGGTGGAAAAAAATAGCTCCCAAGATACTTCGATATTGGCTTTTGGGTTATTGGTTACAAGTGGTTAATGTCTTATAGGGAGACAAGCAACTCTGAAGAGAGATCCCCAAGATTGGGATTTGTTCAACAATATCTGTATATATTAAAGGCTTAAACTCTTTCTAAAATCTTTCCATAATGAGAGCTTAAAGGGACTGGATATGAGATATGGGCTTTGACACTGGTACAACTAAATATATTTCAAAGTCCACTTGTTGAAACTGGTTAAGTCGTCTAGGGGGTTCACCTAGACTTTTAGTGTAAGTTTGTTCCAGGAAGAGCAGATCACTTCCAGTTTCCTGTGTCTCTGGCCCTCTCCTTTCTGCCACATCATAGGTATGTCTCATTTCAGGATCTGAATCCGTCATTGTGCACATTCTTCGCAGCCTCAGGAGGCTACGACATCGAAGGATCATCCAAAGGCTTCCAGAGCAGATTCGCAAAGCATCTTGGGATATGTGAGGCTACAAAGAATGCTAGTGATGGTCCTCGAAATTCTGGGTAAAGGAGGATGTTTACAAAGGACTCATTTGAAAGAACTCTTCAATTTTTGACAAAATGGAACGGCCTTCACAGAGCGTTGTGATGTGAGGGGCCTTGAAATGCACCCTTTGAAGGATCCAGACCCTAAAATGAGACATAAGGTACCACTGCCAGCTTCCAAAACTTGGCAACTCCTGATAGGTTCCCTTCAGCTCATTTCATGTTATACCCACCTCATTAACACCTCTACGACAACTCTGCAGTAGCCTTGTAGACAAGACCCCCTTAACCGAGACCTAGTCAAATCCAAAGAGCATCGAGACCAAGACAATACCTAGGACTGCTAAGCCGAGACCAAGGCCATGACTTGATGAGACCAAGTCAAGATCGAGACCAAAAACAAATTGACACAATCATTTTTCTTTATTGCAAACAACCAACTTTGATGTAATTTTTCAAGAGCATTTTTTTCATTTATTTTGTTTATTAAGCAATAATAATAATAATAACACATAACTCATTTGTAACATGTATAGCATATGTCAATTTCATTCATTCATTTACATGGCGGCTTTCTTCCCTTTCAGGGTTGCCACAGTTGAATGAACCGCCAACTCTCTGGCATATGTTTTACGCGGCGGATGCCGTTCCATCCGCAACCCATCGCTGGGAAAGTCAATTTCATTGTTTTAAAATGAATAATAATAATAAAACATGAAAATAAAACTTTCCATTTTTCAAATTAACTTGTGAACCTACTGCAAACGTGAACGTGGCGCTCATTATAATGCATTTACGTAGTACGGCAATGTCCGATTTGGACGTTTTTCTACACATTGTTTGAGAATTAACAGTTCAAGCTAATGAAAGGATTTCTTACTTCTTGCTGCGCTTTCTTTTCAGATGTTTGGAGAATGAAGATGTTGTTCAGGAAGTTGCTGACAAGGTAGTAAATTTGCAAACAGCAGAATGTTTCTTCTTTTTGGAAGTTGTACCAATATATTTTTGTGCTCCGGAAAGCCAAAGGTAATAATAACTGCTTTGGCATTTTTACATTTTCACTGAATATCTAATGGAGTGTGACAAACATTACGAAGCGTTCGCATTGTCGTGAGAAAATAGGAAAAAACATTATGCTGTTTTCTTGTTTTAACAAAACATCGTGCTGATTAGGCACGAAAAATATCATATAATATTGTTTTATTTGGTTAAAGCGTTCAAGGTTTGTTTTTGTTCTTGAATTAAAATCACCAGGACATCTATGCAACCAAGACTGAGGTCAGAGACAGCCGAGATAATACTGAGACCACAGAAAGTCGAGACAGTGAGATAACTGAGACCAGAAATGAGTCTGTAGACTGGAGCACTACAACACTACTTTGCAGTTTCACCACTTGGTGTAAGCATAGAATTTTTTTTTTTTTTGCTTTGTTAGTCAGTTTCCTTTGAGAGTTGTGATTGATGTTTTGGTATTTGACCTTTGCTTGCTTTCAACTGTGATTTTTACTTCCCATTTGATTATAAATATCTCAGCTGTAATTATACTTTGTAAATATTGTGGGTAAGTAAGAAGGTGAAGTCATATTTATTGTTTGTTTTGGATATCGCACTACAGAAATTCAGCTTTTGGTTGCTCTGCTTCTGCGGTATTTGCAGACTATTTTGTCAATATGTAAATAAATTCACATTAATTAGACCTTTTCTTATATCATCCCATTTTCACCTTCACCTTATTGTTAAGCGTGCCTCCTCAATCGCATGCATTATGATTTCTAATAAGAAACTTGATTGGCAGAGAAGAAACACCTGGTGATGTTTGCTGCGAACAGCTGAGGATAATAAGACTGACAGCAGTCCCAATCCAAAACCACACACTTTGTAGTAAAACCTGGAGGCAGGAACTATTTTGTGTTGGGAGCATTTTTTAATAACCCATATGGTCACTTCTGCATGCGATTTACATCTGTTTGATTGATGAAAAGGAAAAGACTCATGGTCTCTGTAGAAAAAAACCTGTCCACGTTATTTATTGCAGGCACTCATGAACTACAAGCAACAGCTTATGCTTCTAAAATAAAGCTCCGTTCGAGGTTTAAAGCTGCTAGTTTGACAAGACCGATAAGTGATATGCAAATTGAAAGTTTTATAGGCCATGATGTTCAGCCAATTATTAACAACGCGTCCTGCTTGCTTGTGATTACAGTGCTTTTTGACAACTTCCCAAAGATTAAGATGGAAATATTAGAAATATTAAATTTTAAATTTCACCTTTAACCGATGGTTTCATGTGACCTGCATATGAACTTGGTGGTGTTTTGGATAGAGTGAAGGGCTCAAGGGAGCAGTGTGATTGAGTTCTCCAGTGTTTATTCTTACACACTCATGCAGAGAAGCTGGAGCTTTGGCATATTCCCAGGAGACAAAAAACTGTTCCTCTTTCCCTTCGGCCATATACTGAATGACAGCTTGAAAATAATGATGTGTAAAAAGTGTGGCAGACAAAAAGGGCATCCACAACCCACACAACCAGACACGATCTCTTGTGCATCCACAAACACACTCCATTTGCATACAGCCAGACTCCTGTCATTTTCACACAACCATTATCTCGCACCTTTCTGCGCTGCTATATTTGCTCTTTCCCTGCAACTGTAGTAGGTGGGAGTTTGGAAAGCATCAGAAGAAAAGTCACCTTCAGCAAGCTGTCACCAAAGAGCTCTCCCCCTTCCTGTCATACCACAAGATCTGCTAGCTTCATATCTCTATTAGAGTTTAAAAAAAGTTGGGATCTTTCTTGTATATCTTTAGACCTTTAATGAAACTCAGTGCATCCATATTGATTTATAGCATATCCTCACTTAACAGATGAATATTGTCTGTCTTGCATGAAAAAGAAACAGAATGTACTATTCTAATTTACTCTTGTACTTTTTTGTTTTATTCTAGTCATTCAATGTGTAGCTGAATGCCCCAGTTGCAGGGTAGAGACAACACTCCGATATAAATAATTAAAATATAACTAAAACAAGCTGAAAATGTAATTAAATATTGATGTAAACACATTCTTTTGGGTGAACACAAGTACCAACTAATTTAGTTAAACTAACTGTTTACAGGTTAAAACCATTAATTTCATCAGTAGTTACCAAACCCAGCCATGTTGTATATAAAAAGTTTAATAAGACTGGTCCTGCTTGAGAGAGCCAATTAGATCTAAGCCTCCTGTTATAGTGATTTGCCTTTTTGTTTGCAGCACGCGTCAGCTGGTTGGTGGGCGATCTGTTAGCACTACGCCTCAGGCTCATTTTTAACCAGTTCTCATGCGAAAACATTAATGACTCACTTTAGTTGGCGTCAACTTGTGACAGTTTTTATGCAGTCTTCCTAGGAACAGATGTTTATTTTTAATAGTCAACCATTCACAAGCACAAACAATTGCAAGATATCTACAAATGATTTGTAAATACTTTCTCATTAGACCTACTCACATTAGCTTCTAATTTAAACATTTTACAACAAAAATTCAATATATTTATCAAACTACATATAGTTGTAGTTAGTTTTTTAATTATTTGTCTTGTTAGTTGTACAAAAATTCCAAGTGGATGATCAATACTGGCTTTCTGGTAGCTCAGTTTGTAAATTCCAAGGCCATTCATTCGAGATAGAGCTGATAGCTTGGACCCCTGGAACATTAACCAACTCCTCCGTAATTAAATTTACCTACTACTAAATGTAAAAACTTTTTAGTCAAATTAGTCTGCTGTTTTATTTTAATGTTTTATAATACAATTGTTAATAAAGATGTATTACCAACTCATTTTTTAAGCCTTATTTTTCTATCTTATCGATCACTCTGAAGTTCAACTGAAGATCAGAAAGTTGCTAGTTTAATCCACAAACCCAGCGAGTTGAAGGTGGTGTGAGTGATGAAACACTAACTCTCCCATCATCAACAACCACAGCTGTGGTGCCCTTGAGCAAGGCACCAGATTCCCTACTGACTGCACTGCAGCTATGGCTGCCCACTGTTTGTGTACAATGGGACTGATTAAATCTATAGCAGAAATTCCTGGTAGGGGTCACTCCATATCTGGCCGAATGGTCGCCTTTCATAATATCTGGTTGTTATCTAGCACAGACCAGCTGAGTTAAATGCATTCTGTGAATGATAAAACCCTGCTTGTTCTAGTTTAGTCAAAGCACCAGTAACATAATAGATTTTAAAATATTCATGATCAAGGTTTTTTTTTTCAGAATTTACTTTTTAAAAAATCAAATTAAACTCAGCAGCGAGCGCCAGAGTGGTTGAAAGGTTGTATATTTTGTGAAAATATTGTCACTAAGTTGAAAAAACGTCAAGTTTTAAGTTCTAAAACAAAAGATAACATCTGTAATCTGTAAATACTCTGATTAACAGCAGATAACCTGTCAGGCAAATAACTGAGGACCCAAATGCAGTGAATACAAAAAGTTTATTAACTAAAAACTACAGAAGCACCGTCTTCAGGGTGTCTGGAAATAACTTAAACAGGAATAACCAAAAGGAGTAAATAACTGAGAAGGCAGGTAGCCTGAAACCTCGAGCAGCAACATGAACTAATACACCAGTAAAGGTAAGGGAAAGGAGGAGAAAAATAAATAGTCAAGCTAATTAAGAAAACGAGGAGCAGCTGAGAGCAAGGGAAAACGAGGAAAGAGAAAACAGGTGTGACATAACCATATTCATGGTTCAGCTACAGCATTAGTGCTCATCATCACCTTTGTGTTTTACTCAGGCCATAGAGCAGTAAGCCCCTTATGAATGGGAACGGCTACACAATGAAACAATTCAGAGAAATAGTGATTGGTGTTTTTACAGGTGAACTATGAACCGACAATTCTGCAGGATATGCTCGACATTTGGTGAAAAGTGTGTTGTTTTGTGGCATCAATGAGAAAGTACATCTCTACTCCCAATGAGGAGGAGCCATGCAGCAGGTCACATGACTTAAATGACTCCTAAAATAGCACACAAAACAGTTTTAAAAAAAATGGTATTATCATAAATTCAATTTGAGAACCTTCATGGTCATTGTAAAGATAACGAGTGTGTTGATTCCGTGATGATGTGAAGTAGAGTAAGCCCTGTTGCATTTTGGATGATTTATATTAAGAGTTTATTTTTTTTAAGCACACTGGGTTCTAAACTGCTGCACAGTCATGTGGAGACCTTCAGATCTCCAAGGCCATTGTTATCAGTCTATAACTCATAAATTAATACATTAGATCCATTTTTACTAAGCATCAAATTTCATTCCCTCTTATACTGGGCTAAGAAATTAATGCATCAGATTAATAAATAAAAAATCTAAATATTGATATGAGTCATGTGTATCCTTGAGAAATTATGTTATCAAGCTTTCAGACCAACATCAGTTGCACTTCAGATGAATAAAACTTGTTAAGATTTTAGCTCATGATGGGTGTAAATGACAATAAGAAGCTGTCGTGGAAAGCGGGGGAAGCTGTTGCGTGTGCACGCTATCACACTACCGCTTCTCTCGGCTCTGATGAATAGAGATTTGTTCAGCAGCTCTCAAAGTATCGATCTAACTCCTACTGGATGGGTGATATATAAAGCAGCAATAACACCTCACTTTTTCATCAATGCTTGCTGTTAAATATGTCAAGGTACAGAATACGCTGAGACAATGAGTGCAAAAAAAATATGCAAATTTACAGCCAGGAGAATTGATCTTCAGCCAGTTAGAAATAATGTGTCAGTTACGTGTGCTTCCTGTGAATGCCGTGGGTCACTCCGGTTCGGTTTAAAGGAGTTAACCAAAAAAATAACATGCCATTCTTTGTGAAGAAGAAACTTATCATTTTAATAGTGATCTGAAAGCAATGGCTTTCTGTATGTTCTGCCCACAACTAGTTCACAAAATGTTTTTAGTTTGTTTGACTTTAAGTATCTACTATGCGCATGTGTATCTGTTCTATATTTGAAATGTTTGATAAACTTTTAGAATGTATGTTCGGTGTAAACAGCTCAGGATTTGAAGAGGAAGTTAAGCTGTCAAGTTTGTAATTAGAACACTTTCACTTCTTCACTTTACATTTGATGTCCTTCATTTGCTGAGGGACACAATGTGATTGGTGATAATTGAGGGCTTTGAGAAAGCGCTTTATGAGTCATGTTGTATTTTGAATAACTCTTTAAGGTTTGGGGATGGTGAAGAATCTTCATCAATTCATTAATAACATCCCTATATGAAGGTGTGAAATTCGGGGATACAATTAATTCCACAAATAAAGCAAGACATTGTTGGAAATGAGAGCCTGAAACCAAAACTTGAGAGCCCCTGCTAAGTGCTTGTCTATGGCAATAACCCTAACCATTTAATGCATGATGTTTAAATGTAACGAGGTTCAGGAGGGATGAACGATATAACTAGCTATCCACGTCCAGAGCTCTCTCAATCTAATCAGTAGCCCCAGTATATAAACAGACCTTAAACTTTCTTTCATTGACGACAAAACAGCATTCAACCTCCTTCCCTTCCCCCCAAAAAGGGGTTGTTCTTCGGGCTCGGATGATTTCTAGTCTTGCCTTAAACTTGCCAACCCTGTATTGCAATACTAAGGCTAATTCAATGTAGTGTCAACTCGTGAAGTCAGAGTTATAAAAAGCAACATTGTTGATATGAAACAGAATCACGTTTTAAACCCGGCTTTGATCATGAGTTAATATTTTACAGAAGATGTTTTTACATGAGATCGTGGTATTGAGTCCCTGATTGTCTCAAGTGTCTTGACAAGTGTTGTAGTTTTAGGGAAGGTGGTTGGTTGCAGCTTGATTTTTTTTTTTTTTTTTACAAAACATAATAATTCCAATGAGATAATTTATTATGATGCTGACATCTGCCTAAATTTAAGACCCAATTCAACTTTTCCATCAGCCCTAACTCTTCACTGTCCATCTCAGAACCAGGTGGTAAAGAGTATTATACATAAGAATTGAGGCAGCTTATTGAAGCACCAATATTATTTCACCAGGCACACTTGCATAAATTAGGCCTTGGTTGTGCAAGTAGAATTGCCACGTATACTATAAAAGCATATACTATGCACCCCCTTTGAATATCATGACGAAGGCGTGGTGGAGGGTTTTTGCTGTTGTTGTCAGAGAAACTGGGCGAACTGATGGTTTATAAAGAGAGAACTAACAATAATAATAGGTGGACACTAACTGTCTGTGCGTGCAACTTCCAAAAAGCTGTTCGTAAGCATCACTCTTTGTTGTGACCTGTGACGTTGACAGAGAAATGCTGTAAAGATTCAACGATCAAAGTGGAGTAAATGAAAATGAATCCTATAAAACTGTATGTCTTCATGAAACATTTTAAGTAGCCACCGGTGATGGTTTGTTGTTCTCTAAAAAAATAGCAGAACACAATTAAAAGAAGTTGTTTGCTTTTTTTGGGTCTGTTTTTAATCTTTTTTGTTTGTTTAATGATAGTCATACGAGGGAATATGGTGTATTTTTAGATAACCACAGTGTCAATATTGATAGCAGAGGGGTTAATGAGCATGACGAGGAGTGAGGCTGAATGTGGATGCCTTTTTTTTTTAATCTTGTAATCTTTCAGAATCAGAATCAATAATTGATTGGAGGTTTCGGAATGTAGGGGTGGACGTTTGTTACTTTATATAGCAAATATCTGCAATGGTTATGGGCCTGAAATTCAGAAAGTTTCAAAGTAAACTCTTATATACACCTTCATATGATACTTTTTATAGGTGTGAAATGGACATAACTTGTTTTACAATTACCTTTCACATCCCCTGGGTTTTTAATAAACAAGACAGAACAATAAGATGTAGCTCTAAAAACATCCCTCGTATCTTATATAATGCTAGAGCTAGGGCGGCAGGTGTTATGGCTGAATATTCAATTTAAAAAGAGAAAGGGATGGGTAAAAAGTAATGCATGTGATGTGAAACTTCTTCTCTGTTTAGCTATAGGTATGTGGGGAGTAAAAAAACTAAAGAATCCAGACATTTTATCATCTGGAGTGGTCTTTGCTGGCTGTTCCATCCTTCGTGGAGGTGATCTCAGTGCAGCGCTGCTTGGAAAAAACTGAAAAAAAAAAGAAATAAAGAACTTCATTACTTTTCTTCTCAGGCAAGTCTATTTGGGGAATGATAGTTGTGTGAATGATATGTGGCTTGAGGTATGTGATCTGATAAAAATGAGTTACAGGCTTGATCAAGTGAAGTGTAATCTGAGTTAGGCCTACCTTTGGCTTCATGATCCCTGGCCATTTCTCGATTTCATCAAAGGGTGCGCTTTCTCTGATCCATCTCTGTCAAAGATGACACACACTGGACAGCCTAATCATTCCTTTATCTCCCGAAATATGGAGAGCTATCGCTGATCATTTGAGAGATTATATCAGCTCTCCCATGGACATAGTATCTGGCTTTGACCAGTCAGAGGGAATCAATAAGGGAATCCATTTTGAGGGGACTGTCTTGTCTGAGATTTCAAGACTTCCTCGCCTGCCACCCATATATTGCTACTTATTAATCTAGAAAATCCCAAAGACAGACTATTGGTCTTTTTGTTTAGATTTTTTCAAAATAAGAATCCAGTGCTGTATTTTCAATTTGTACTTTTTAAGCTCTGTATAACCATCTGATCCTTATCTGATAGATGTAAAAGTTTACAGTCTGAAATAATCGCGGACTCCATGTGCTTCCAAAGTATTATATTTGTTTAGTGATCTTCATTAAAATCATGAAACTGCTTTAAACCAAATACATTTCTATGCCTGATCAGATCTAGATCATTTTTGTTATATTTTTAAATGATGCACCGGTAAATATATAATCTAATTCACATCTAAAGCTGACTACTTACTTACTTATCTTTAAAGTAGGTAGTGTTTTTGTGTAAACTCCCAAGAAGGTTGCTGGTTCGAGCCTCGGCTGGGTCAGTTGACATTTCTCTGTGGAGTTTGCATGTTCTCTCTGTGATTGCAGGGGTTTACCCTGGGTGCTCTGGTGTGAGAGTGATAGTGTGTGAGAGTGTGTGGATGTTTCCCAGCACTGGCTTGTGGCTGGAAGGGCATCTGCCGCATAAAACATATGCCAGAAGAGTTGGTTGTTCATTCTGCTGAGGCGACCCTGAAAGGAAAAATTGAGTTTGCTTCAAATCACTCAATGAATGACTGTTAATGACGTAATGATATCACCCAAAGGTTTTAGCAGAAAGCAAATGAGGTTCCGAGATTGAGTAATCAACCATTGCCTTAAAGCAATTTGTGGATCAAAATTGATTAGAACAAAACCTCAGTAATTGGTGAGTGGCTCTCTGTAAAACTTTAGCAAACAAATGAGTAATAATACATTCTCCTCGCTCTAAGTTCCCATGAAGGTCAACTCCAGCAATGTACATAAAAAAATCTAAGGGAACTAAAAGTGTAAAAATGTCTCATTTTTTGTATTTATTTTTTTTTTTAGCTGTAAAGCTATATTTATTCATATTGGCTTAAGACATTTAACTTGGTTGTCAATATAAACATATAGATATTAGTATAGCTCGCTATTTTTGTTAAATACTCACATATATTAAATAAAATTATATGAAGGTTTCAGAGATCAAAATGTTTCAGAGAGCACCATTTTTAAAAACAGCTTTTTTTTTTTGCTGCACAAGTCTGAATAAGTGGAAGCTCTACTCTTGTTTATGTAATTGGCTTGGCCTTGCATCTATATTTGTGTTGACCTCAGTTCATTGTCATTGTAATTTTTTTTAATCTCCTACCAGCAAGTAAACAGGTAAACAATGAAATTAGACCGTAATTCAATCTATTAAAAAACACACCTCAGTGGCACATGTGCAACCCAGTAGCACATTTTACACATGAATACATTATATTTACTGCATTTTGTTGATTTTACACAACCAAATTGTTAATTACATGTTGTTTAAGTTAAGAGTATGTTAAATTGTTCTTGTCATAACATGCTATAATCATTCTCTTAACTTAGCAACATTTAAAATATCTTTAAACAAGTTTGTGCCTCTTTAATAAGAATTAGATTAAAGTTATTATTGCTAAGGAAATGTTGACAAATAAAGTTGTTCATTGTTTATTAATGATAGCAACAATCCAATATATAATTTCTCAACATTGTAATCCGTAGATTTGTAACGTGGTACCTTTCTTCTTTCATCTTAAATGAATCTGAATGTCCAAAGGGTGAATTGCTGCACAACATCTCTAGTTGACTTGCTGTGAAGCTAAAGTAAGACAGGTCAATGCTTTTTTATTTTAGTTTTACAACGTTCTGTGATGTCAAACCCTCTGTCTTCAAAGCCTGTTAAAGTTAAAAATGACACTTCTGGAGAGGAAAGAGGACATAAATATTCGATGAAGTACCCAAAGGGGAACCAAAGAGAGATGGGGAAAAATCTAAGTTAGTAGAGAAAGAATGAATTAAGGCATGACTTAAAAACAAGATGAAAGTCTAAGAAAATATCTAACATGTCGTTCATTGAGTATTTTGAAACTTTGCATATTTTTATTTTACTCAGCTATTAGTGGAAGATCTTTAGCCTAACATCCTGCCTCACCAGTAAAATGAAAAAGAAAAAACAAAACAATCCTGTAATTGTCTTTATTTGGTTGTCCAATTATAGATAGTGTAGGGATTTATATTTTTAAAAAATAGTTTAAAGTAAAACCATACCAAGAAAAAAAATAGATTAAAATTATTTGCATATACATTGTTTAAAATGTGTTTTCCGTTTTAATTGACAAGAACCCAAGCCTCCCACTCTTAAAGGTAAACTATGAAAGCCAATAAAGGAGCTTTCCACAATACTTAAATGACTGGTGGCACCTCTGTCTCAGTGGGATATTTTGGGTTAACATAAAATGTAATTTATTGGGCAAAATGCTTGTAAAATGCATAGATATCAGCAACAGAAAACTATACATATTTAAATGCAAATAAAAAGGTTACATTTTTGGTCCTCTTGTGTTCTCATTTTATGTGGTCTCTCTGGTATTCTATTTGTTCTTATTGATCTTCTATTGCAATATCCATCTGTAGCTTTCTGGAGTCTTCGCTTAAAGGGCAGTATGTAAGTTTGTGGTTAAAACTGGTATTGCACTAACAGAAAAAAAAACTTTGGAGTGTGGATTAACTCCCCTTGGAGTGTGGATCCAGAGCCTCGTTGTGCCATAATTCCCGACTGTGATTTAATTAAAATATCCCTCAAAAAAACCTTTTGACTGGTTGAGTACTTTTTAAATGTAAATAAATTCCAGTCAATTTTCAATATAACAAAAAGTACATTTTTAATGATTAAGAAAGACCCCCAAAATGCCAATTTTGTGTGAGCAGTCACTTGAATTCAGTCTAGGTTGTGTTAGTGTTCCTTCTGAATGAGACCACACTTTATTTTCAATTATAGTCACAAGTCACTATCCTAATTGCTTTTAGCAGGCAAACAAAAGCTGTTATTAAAAGCCTAAAACAAGTTTTTCAGTCTAAATGCCTCATCCACGCAGAGCAAATGAATTCTAAAGCTCTTTTATCTTTTATGGAGATTAGCCTCTAAATCAGCGCTGGGCTTCTCATGGTGTATTTTCTTCATGAAACCAATTGAAACGCATACCCAACTTCAATTGAAATGTAATTTTAATCAGAACTATGCCACATTGACAGGGCAACTATGAAAGGAAGCTTTTGGTTCACACAAAGGTCACTATTTTGGGGGATCAAAGGCTTGCAGCTCAAGCTCTTTCACTTTTATTTTCTCTCCATCTTTCTCTCTCACTTCTGTCTTTGATCTCTCTGTCTCTCATTCTCAGAGAGCAGAGACATCGGTCCCTCCTGGCTCTTCCTCTTCTCTTTTAAAGCATTCACACTAGCTGGTACCCACTGTATACTTGATATCCTCACAAACTACGACATCTCACAGATGCACACATACACGCTGCCTGCCTCTCCAGGGTTGTTTTGTGTCTGTGTGGGTGTTAAAATAGCAGAGCTCATGCAGGATTAGGTTAGTTGCTGCTACTTATGGCCACATTATGGGCTGCTTTATGTTTAATGGGTGCCAAAAGAAAATGCATTGAATGTTTACATGATTTCAGAGGCACTCAAGGAATAGATCCATTTTAGGTTTACTTAGAACTTAATGCATGAACTTCAAAGCTTCAACAGTGATGCAGGGCTATGAAAGTGACCAGTTGGCCAGATATAGGGTGACCCACACCCAGAATTTGTGCTCTGCATTTAATCCATCCCAGTGTACACACACAGCAGTGAACAAACATACCGTGAACACACACCCAGAGAAGTGGGGAGCCATGGCTGCGGCGCCCGGGGAACAGTTGGGAAACTGGTTCTTTCTCAAGGGCACCACAGCTGTGGTTGTTGAAGATTCTGGAACCTTCTGATCACAAGTTGATGTTCTTATCCACCAGACCAAAACTGCCTCTATCTAAAACACACCACATTTATACATATATTAAAAAAGATAAATGTATTATTTTTTAATATAATTTTTATCTAAAATCTTTAAACAGGGGTGTTTATTTGGACTGAGAACATTCAGGTTGAGCCAAGAATTTTATGGACATTCCTAGAATAGTGTTTGTTGAAAATCCCACAACTAAAAAACTTTATTTCAATGGTTGAGCCTTTTGAATTGAGCATTCCGATTGAGCATTTTTCAATCAAATCTTGTGGCAATCAAAGCGGAGCTATTGTTCAACCACATGTAATAGCTCAAAAATATGTAAAATATAATGTATCAGTGAATACACATGTAACACATGCCTGCAAACTGAAAGAAAAAGCATCAGTCTGTTAAGGATCGACCAGGACAAGTGGAGGTCCAATGATAAAACAAAGTTTATTGAAAACACAGATGATTGATGATATGAAGGAAGGGAAGGAAACACACACGGATAAAATAGGTACTTTCCTCTTCTTTCTTGCTGGTAGCTGCGAGAAGGGAACGTCACAGAGTCCTGGACTAGGTTATGTGATGTGGTAGCAAACGAGACCGGTCATGGAGTGAAGGTGAGTGACTGTTTATATATGGTATGGGTGATGAGGCACAGGTGATGGTGATCAGTATTCGGGTGATGGTGAACGTGGTGTGGGTTGATCGTGGGAGGAGCCATGTGATTCTCTGACACAGTTAGACAGAGCTACAGCAAAATAACTAATTACAGTCTTTAAGTAGCAGCCAAAAAAAGAAAGACTACACTTAGATGGAGATTAAATAGATTACATTTTTTAATAAAAAGTAGTTTCCAGCACATTAAACCAAAATCGTCTCGTCTCATCTTCTCCTGCTTATCCGGGGCCGCATCGCGGGGGCAGCAGTCTAAGCAGGGATGCCCAGGCTTCCCTCTCCACAGACACTTCTTCCAGCTCCCCGGGAGGGATCCCGAGGCGTTCCCAGGCCAGCTGGGAGACATAGTCCCTCCAGCACGTCCTGGGTCTTCCCTGGGGCCTCCTCCCAGTGGGACATGCCCGTAACACCTCCCCTGGGAGGCGTTCAGGAGGCATCCGGAACAGATGCCCAAGCCACCTCAGCTGACTCCTCTCGATGTGGAGGAGCATAGGCTCTACTCCGAGCTCCCCCCGGGTAACGGAGCTTCTCACCCTATCGCTAAGGGAGCGCCCAGCCACCCGACGGAGGAAGCTCATTTCAGCCGCTTGTATCCGGGATCTTGTCCTTTCGGTCATGACCCAGAGCTCATGACCATAGGTGAGAGTAGGGACGTAGACCGACCGGTAAATCGAGAGCTTCGCCTTATGGCTCAGCTCCCTTTTCACCACAACAGACCGATACAGCGACCGCATCACTGCAGATGCTCCACCGATCCGTCTGTCGATCTCGCGCTCCATCCTCCTCTCACTCGTGAACAGGACCCCGAGATACTTAAACTCCTCCACCTGAGAACCACTGACCTGGAGAGCACAAGCCACCTTTTTCCTGTCGAGAACCATGGCCTCAGACTTGGAGGTGCTGATCCTCATCCCAGCCGCTTCACATTCGGCTGCAAACCGCCCCAACGCGCGCTGCAGGTCTAGGCCCGAAGAAGCCAACAGCACAACATCGTCCGCAAACAACAGATATGAAATCCTGAGGTCCCCTCCGGCCCCCGGCTGCACCTAGCGATTCTGTCCATATAAACTATGAACAGAACCGGTGATAAGGGGCAGCCCTGCCGGAGGCCAACGCGCACTGGGAACAGGTCTGACTTTGTGCCGGCAATGCGGACCATGCTCCTGCTCTGGTTGTACAGGGACCGGACAGCCCTTAGCAGAGGGCCCCGGAACCCATACTCCCAGAGAACCTCCCACAGAACACCACGAGGGACACGAGGGTCGAATGCCTTCTCCAAATCCACAAAGCACATGTGGACCGGTTGGGCGAACTCCCATGACCCCTCAAGGACCCTGCAGAGGGTATAGAGCTGGTCCAGTGTTCCACGACCGGGTCGAAACCCACATTGTTCCTCCTGCATCCGAGGTTCGACTATCGGCCGAACTCTCCTCTCCAGTACCCTGGAATAGACTTTCCCGGGGAGGCTGAGGAGAATGATCCCCCAGTAGTTGGAACACATCCTCCGGTCCCCCTTCTTGAAAAGAGGAACCACCACCCCGGTCTGCCAATCCAGAGGTACTGTCCCTGACTGCCACGCGATGCTGCAGAGACGTGTCAACCAGGACAGTCCCACAGCATCTAGGCACCTGAGGTACTCAGGGCAGATCTCATCCACCCCCGGTGCCTTGCCACTGAGGAGCTTACCAACCACCTCAGTAACTTCGGGTTGGGTGATAGACGAGTCCACCTCAAGTACCCCAGCCTCTGCCTTCTCGACAGAGGACGTGACAGTGGGATTGAGGAGACCCTCAAAGTATTCCTTCCACCGCCCGACCACATCCCTGGTCGAGGTCAACAGCTCTCCACTGTAAACAGTGTTGGTGGGGCACTGCTTCACCCTCCTGAGGCGCCTGACAGTTTGCCAGAATTTCTTTGAGGACGACCAATAGTCTTCCTCCATGGCCTCCTCGAACTCCTCCCAGGTCCGAGTTTTTGCCTCTAACACAGCATTGGCTGCGGCACGCTTGGACTGCCGGTGCCGGTCAGCTGCGTCCAAAGTCCCATAAGCCAACTAGGCCTGATAGGACTCTTTTTTCAGCTTGACGGCATCCCTTACTTCTGGTGTCCAGCACCGGGTTCTGGGATTGCCGCCGCGACAGGGACCAGAGACCTTATGGTCACAGCTTCGCACCGCGGCAGTGACAATAGAGGTGGAAAACATGGTCCACTCTGACTCTATGTCTCCAGCCTCCCCCGGTATCTGGTTGAAGCTCTCCCGGAGGTGGGAGTTAAAGCTCACTCTGACAGAAGGCTCTGCCAGACGTTCCCAACAGACCCTCAAGGTCCCCAGCCAGCGGATCCAACTCACCACCAGGTAGTGATCGGATGATAGCTCAGCCCCTCTCTTCACCTGAGTGTCCAAAACACATGGTCAAAGGTCAGATGATACGACAACGAAGTTGATCATTGACCTTTGGCCTAAGGTGTCCTGGTGCCACGTGCACCGGTGGACACCCTTGTGCTTGAACATGGTGTTTGTTATGGACAAACCGTGACGGGCACAGAAGTCCAATATCAGAAAACCACTCAGGTTCAGGTCGGGAGGCCATTCCTCCCAATCACGCCCCTCCAAGTAATGCTGTCATCCCCCACGTGCGCATTGAAGTCCCCCAGGAGAACAATGGGGTCCCCAGTTGGAGCACTTTCCAGCACCCCTCCCAGGACTCCAAGAAAGTGGAGTACTCTGCACTGCTGTTCGGCCCGTAGACCGTAACAACAGTGAGAGACCTACCCCCAACCCGAAGGCGGAGGAAAGCGACCCTCTTGCTCACCGGGGAGAACTTCAAAACATGGTGGCTGAGCTGGGGGGCTATGAGCAGGCCCACACCAGCATGCTGCCTCTCACCGCGGGAGACGCCAGAGTAGTGAAGAGACCAGCCCCTCTCGAGGAGTTGGGTTCCAGAGCCCAGGCTGTGCGTGGAGATGAGCCCGACAATCTCTAGCCGGTAATGCTCTACCTCTCGCTCAAGCTCCTTCCCCCCTAGCGAGGTGACATTCCATGTCCCTAGAGCTAGCCTCTGTGTCCATGGATTGGGCCGCTGAGGTCCCCGCCTTCGGCTGCTGCCCAGATCACAGAGCACCGGCCCCTTACGGTCCCTCCTGCGGGTGGTGGGCCCACTGGAGGGCGATCCCACGTTGCCTTTTCGGGCTGGGCCCGGCCGGGTCCCATGGGAAAAGACCTGGCCACCAGACGCTCGCTTTCGAGCCCCAACCCCAGACCTAGCTCCAGGGTGGGGCCCCGGTGACGCCAATCCGGGCGACGTCACGGGATCTGTTGTGCTCATCATAAGGGGTCTACTGAACCACTCTTAGTCTGACCCGTCACCTAGGACCTGTTTGCCTTGGGAGACCCTACCAGGGGCAGCAAGCCCCCGACAACATAGCTCCTAGGGTCCTTCGAGCACGCTAACCCCTCCACGACGTTAAGGTGGCGGTTCAAAGAGGGGCATTAAACCAAAATATAAAATGTAAACATAAACAATATTTCAGGACAATGACTTTTCTGATGTAAATGTCCTGGCTACTCGAACTGAACATGGTTCCTCAATGTCTTTTTACATATAAAGGCCAAACATTTCTCATGTTAGTTTAGTCTAGTCTCCACACAAGTCCTGTTCTATTGTATACAATGTTCCAGAGCCTCATTGTGACATTACAGAAGTCACTATTCTGATTATATTTAAATATTATGGAGTCTTTTAATTAAAACAGAGCTATCATGCTGAGAATCAAATATGGAATACCTCAAAAATATGTGATTTAATGTATCAGAAAAATAAATACCACAAAAAAATGCAAGCCTGCAGAGTGAAAAAGCATTAGAAAATGCTGAAAACAAACACTGAAAATAGCTAATTCCAGTCTTTAAGTAGCAGACAAAATAAGAAAGACTACAGATAGACAGAGATAAAAAACCGTGTTCATACTTAAATTTTTTATGAACAACAAGTTTCCTTTTAGTTATCTAAGTGCTTCTTAATCATTTATGACTTACCACCAGATGTCAATTGGTCTTTGTTCTCAAAGGTTTCGGATCATTCTTATGTTTTATTGCCCACCAGTATGCGTATGTGTCACATGTTTGCTGCACTATTGGACGCTTTTGCTCTGTTTTCTGCCGAAACACCCTCAAAGGTGCACAAAAAACACATCCTTATGAGTTCAAAAAGTTTAAAGAAATTCGCCTAGTGCTCATATGCTGTTAAAATAAAGCTGTACATTATGAGTTGTGTTTATTGAGCCAGCAAACACCAAATTTTCTTCTACTCTTATCAGTTCCAATTTACTTCTTCTAGAATTATCCGGGGCTAAAAAAACAACATTCAGCTACAGCCCCAAACGTCCAGTCCAAATCACACCACTGCATTTAACTTTAACTGGCATGCAAAATGTGATAAACATGAAAAATAAAATGATGTCAATCCTGACCACGGCACCTATTTCACAAGCATAATCAGAGCAAATATTCGCAGTGGTATGCATTTCTCTTTTTAGTGTTTATAATATTGTAAATGATACTTAAAACAATGCTGTTGACATAATATTAAGAGACTTTGTACCCCTCTCATGTTCCTTTTTCCTTCTCACATTGGTGGGGTATATATACAGTAGATTATCTTTGAATCGTGCTGGGTAACCTCACACTATGTTCAATGTTCCAAGTGTGCCTAATAATAAGTTTCACAAGGCAGATATAAGTTTCACGTGGCAGATAACATGGCAGATATTTGTCGCTAGTTGCATATCCTTATCAGAAAAGCTGCACTCCTTTAAGGTCAGACTGTCTTTTCATGGAATCAAGTCCAATTTATCAATTAAACAAATGTTAAATCAGGTCACTTAATTGCCAAATTACCCACAGATATTATGTTCATATCTACATGTTTTATTTCCTTACACAACAATTCATTACATGTTATTTGTAATCTATAACAGTATATATAACAACATTGCAGAATAAATGAATGCAAGAGTAAATAAATAATGTTCCGATCATGTCTTTATTGCATTTTTGGGTTCAGAATTCACTCAAGTTCATGTGTTGGTGTATGTGTTAATATTTTCACACTTTGCTGCACTTTACTTTTACTTTACACTTTGGTCTGCACATTACCTCCAAAGCATATTTCTTAAGCACCTTGAAATAGTTAGTCTTACTACTTTATATTTTTACTACCTTTACTACTATATTCTATTTACTTGTAACTTAGCAATTTACTTATAGAACCTGTGTTACTGTATTTTGCGACATTACTGTGTCTTTTTTTGTACCAACACTGCAGAGAACCCCTGTACCATAACAAATTCATTGAGTGTGTTGATTTTCTGATTCTGATTTCTGATTCTTCCTGACTTAATAAAGTATTTCTTTGACAAATCATGATTTTAAGACGTGCAAGTTGACATTGAACCACTTCTCCAGCCATTTACTTCTGACTCTTCTGCTCCTCTGAATACAGACATATAACAGGTGGTGGTGTCTTCAGTAGATTCACTGAACATTCCACACCAGCTTAACCACTTCACTTTGATCAGAGGGCTTAATTTCACTTCTTAACTTTCACAATCCCCCTTGAGGACAACGTATCAAGGGGATACATTTGAAGAGAATCATCCTTTTCATTAAAGTCATGATGATTTTAGTGGCATGACTTATTTTACATGATTAAAGGAACTTTACAGTTTATTATTAAGTAGACTTAATTCTTTGCACTTTCACACCTATTTTATTGATGATGTGTTCCTTGATTATAAGGGTGTAATATTTTATAAAAATAGAATATTTAGTATATTTTATAAAAATAGTAGCCTAGAAAAAGACATTTAAAGATTTTATACAAGGCTGAATTGATTCCAAAGTGACAAAACACTGCTTGTTAACTTTGGAGAAGATAGAGGATGCGCATTTTTAAAATATTGTCAATATTTAGTTGTTTATTGTAGTTGTACTAGTGGTATTGTCTGAAAATGTAAAATAGTCTTGTTGTTAATTACCTTGTTTCATCATCAATGTTCACAGCAAAATGTTGAGTGTTAAATCAAGACTATTAGTGTCAAATGCTGGACCTATATAAACACTACCAAAAGAGTTACCATTATTAGAGTTTAATTAACACTATGGGTTTTGAATTAATATTATGTGATGTGAATCAAGACCCCAGTCACATTTAGCCTGACTGTGGTGTTAGTTTAAACTCGAATAGTGTTGAAATAACTTTCACATCTAATATTTTGGCAGTGTTTATCCAACATTTGACACCAAGAGTGTTGACTTGACACTTCAAATTTTGCTGTATTGAAATTTATTAGCAAGTCTTAAATATTCTAATTTGCTTATCACTTCTATAATGTAGTTTTCTTAAAGAGTTTTACTGAAATAAATACAGGGTTAAATACCAACAGATTTACATCAACATCGACCAATGCTTTAATTCAACTCGTCTGTACAGGTCCACACCAGCAGTGTTAATTTAACACTGTGATTTTACCTGTGTGCACTCTATTTATTGCCTGTTACTTTGCAGTTTGCTTCTTTTTATGTCCTAATGTTTCCTTCCTCACCCTTACATTGTTGGCTGTTCAGATTGTTCTAATAAATGTTACAGGATTCTTGCTGGTTCCCTTGACTATTTAAGACAACAACAAATAATATTAGAGTTTCACGCAACACTGAACCAGAGGCGTCTAAAATGACTTCAATATGAGGATTTAAGTAACCTGACTATAGTGCATAGTGCATGAAAATTTAAAATTTAATGACAAGTTCAATGTATAAGTAGAATGATACGTTCAATAGAAATAGGAGGACAAAGAGATGTGAAACCTGGAGACACTGAGGCACAAGGAGACCAACCGATTCCAGGAGATAAACTGGAGAATGGTGTCTTTGTCATTGGATGCTATTGCTTGATTAGGATCTGCTGAGTCTGATTCAGTTCATTTGGTGGGAGTCTGTCTATAAAGTCCCTGACAAGTGCTGCATGTGTGATATAACAAATGAGCCAAACCATTTAGATAAGCAGCATTGTCAAAACAACCACGTTCTTGTGGCCAGGGCCAAAGAGTGCGCTATATTCTATACTACATTGACTGAAGGACACAAAAGCAACAGACAACTAAAAACTTAGCAAGACACACACAAACAGACATGGACAAGAGCTCAAACAAGACACAAACACAATAATCAAACAATGAAGAGACTGACTGATGTACACGTAGAAGAAGGTCACTTTACAATCAAAGAAAGCTGAAATGAGAACAAGAATAAAATTATCCGATGCCAAGTTCACACTGTTAAAATGTTCTTCTTTTAACCTGCAAACTTGAGACAGGAGAGGGTTCACACCATGTATTCTCCTACTGTGCATCACACCCGACTGTTAAGTCCATACATTTAAATTACAGGTATCAGTTGTACTTATAGATTCATTTTCTAAATATGGTGAATCACTGCCAATAAAGCTATTGTCAGGGACACTAGTACACATGAAAGGAGTGAGTAAAAACATTTATCAACATACAAAAATCAACAACTTTCATTTTGGTTTACTGTTGCAGATTATAAAGATTGATGATGGAACAGACACAATACAATGACGATGGAGAATGCAGGCAAAGAAGTGAAGGATATTCCAATGTCTAATGGAACAACAACATCTGGGGAAAGACAATTATTGGCGGACGGTGGGTGAAGGGAAATAAAGTCCTTTTATGTGAATTCAATGTAGCTGCTATTGGTTGATAATCACCAGATGAGATCTCTAGTATTCAATAGATACATATCTATATTGATTGAATGAGAATATATTAGCAATATCGCTAGACATCCCTAATGGATCTCTGAGCGTAATGAATACTTCTAAAAAATAAAATCCAATGGTCAGTATCAAAACACAAAACATACCTCAAACATCAATGACATATCTGTTACATCCTTTTTTTATCAGAACATCAGCATAGCCTTTATTAGCCTTCAAACAACAGATTATTTTCAGGCTTGAGAAAAAAGGGGTTTGAAAAAACTGTTTCCTGAGTTTGTCTTGAAGTGTGAAGGGTTTTTTCACCTCAGGTTTGTAATAGATCTGTTTTTGACGCAGGTGAATGGCAGGGAACCTTGCTAATTAGCAAACAGGCAATGACAATTCATCAAAGTGTGAAGCAGAACAGTTGGGAAACATGACAAGCAGCTGTCAAAAGAAGCAGTGGGTGGCCAGATTCCAGAAACACAGTCAGCTGTTTTGTGTTGGTTTATTCTTTCCACACTTTTCCAAAACAAAGACTTCACACAGAATCTTTTGCAGTGAACTTTGTGAGGACAGAAAAAAATGGAACAAAGAGATTACTTAAAAAAAAAAATATATATATATATATGGAAGTCTATTGATACTAAAATGTGACTACTTATGTAAACTTGCAACTCAGCTTGCTATTTGCAGAGGACATACGTCTACAAAGCTCACTTCATTACTCTTTTGTTCTGGTTTAGGGAGAAACACCAAATTTGACAACATTTGATATAAAGAAGCTTGCTACCATCTTAGCAGTTCATTTGTCAAGGACGCTAACTTAAGGCCACCATACACCTAAGATTATAATCAGCAGGAAAAGACTCACATGTATGGCACTCAACGAGTGAAGACGGGAGCTCGCACATCTGATTGTCGGATCGGTGCAAGTGAAAAAAAAAAAGTTCCGCTGTGCTGAGTCTTCTTTGTTTATTACAGTACGTGATCTCATCAACTCATGAAAGCTGGCTCTTTTGATCACTGTTTAGAGTACTTTCATGACATAAAAGAGTCACTGGATAGTAGGGCTGAACGATATTGGAAAAAAATTACATTGTGATATTTTTTTCCAAACGATATATATTGCGATATTGAGAGCCATCAATCCAGGCTAAAGTCAATAATTACATATTAATAATTTCACTAATAAGCAAGCTTCATTACAAGTGACAAAAAGGTCACTTAATATTTTATTCCAAAATGTTTCAGAACATTTCTGTAAACACAAAAGCAGAACATTTTTAAATAAAATAGCAGCTTTACACCAACCCCCTGATTGGTTTACAACAATATAACTTTAAATCAATATATTTAAAAAAAAAAAAAAACTTTTTGGCCAAAATAAAACAGTTTAAGTGTTGGTCATCATAATCATGGCTAAATATATAAAATAAACAAAA
Source organism: Danionella dracula (assembly GCA_900490495.1). Taxonomy (NCBI): domain Eukaryota; kingdom Metazoa; phylum Chordata; class Actinopteri; order Cypriniformes; family Danionidae; genus Danionella; species Danionella dracula. The sequence goes on along the minus strand of UELW01000289.1, from coordinate 3,496,718 downwards.
TGAAATAAAACTTTAATATATTTTGTATTAAATCTTCTCAGCAGATTAGAGAACATATTCCGGTTAACAGAAAATCTGAACACATTTTAACAGAAGCTTTACAACACCAACCCCCCTAATTGGTTCATAACATAATAACATAATAACATAACATAACATAATATATTTTTTAATAAAACAACTTATAAGTATTTTGGTTCAAAATATTTTGTTTTAAAGTCAACTTTTCTTAGCAAAACTGCCAAGGTTAAGCAGTGTTGCTCATCATCATAATCATGGCTAAACAAAATAAAATAAAACTTAGTATTCTTTAGCATGTTATCATGCACTCTTATGTATGATGCATTCTTTGCTTACTCAAGGTTTTTAGCCAAGAACACAAGTATATCAACCTTTGTAGGCTTGAGACAGGTTCGCTGGCAAGTGACAATGTTGCCACTAGTACTGAAAAGTCTCTCTGATGGCGAGCTTGTCGCAGGAATTCACAGGTATTTGCGGGCAAGTCTGGCGAGATGAGGAAAGCTTAGTTTGTGTACTTTCCACCATGCAAGTGGATCCTCCTCTTTGTCTATTGGAGGTGTTAGCAGGTAAGTGTTTAACTCGGCTTCCAAAGCATCCTTTAGGGTCAGAGATGAATCACCCTTTGCTTCAGTTTCTCTCTTTTTAAAGAAAATTCCCAATGACTTCTTTGCTTTCTTTTCCTGGGGTGCACTGGTAACGTTGGGCTCCACGTCAGTGCTGCAGTTTGACTTCTCCTGGCATTCCATCATCTGTGATGCCACTCTAGCCTTAACTTGGGTCTTCTTCTCTGCAATGATGTAGTCCATCTTGAAACGGGGGTCCAAAAAAGATGCAATGTCTAGAAGCTTCTGAGTATCATCATCTTCATATTTCTCATTGAGGTAGTCCAGCATTTTCTTCTTTATGTTCTTGGTTAGGTCTGTGTCTTCCTCCTGCATTTCCAGTAGTGAAGTATTAAAGAGATGAAGAACTGGCTTTACAAAGGAGACACTGATGTATTCATCCCCTGAAAGTGCATCAGTGAAATCCAGCATTGGGCCCAGTGACTTGCTTACAGATTCCAGCACCTCTATATCTTGCCACGTTGGAATTAGATGGCGTAACTTCTTGTCTGCAGACAGGACCTGAGTTGAAGCCTGCTGCTGCTCCAATATCCTGCTGATCATCTTCTGCCTGTAACCCCATCTTGTTTGGCATTCTGACATGAGACAATGTGATGGTAGATTGAGTTCCTTCTGGACTTTTGCCAGGGCATCACTGGCCTTCCAGCTGTGGGAGAAGTGACTCACCAGCTTCTTCCAGACTCCTATAGCACGATCAATGCGGCCATCCTTTTTCACTGCATTTTCTATGTGGAGAAAACAAACAAAACATTGAGAACTTTAATTACTGAAACACACTGTTTTATTTCAAACAATAAATGAAAAGCTCTTTTCCAAAACATGATAAACGTCAATAATGATTTCCTTGTTTAAAATGTTTCGTTGCTGATCCAGGATGCGTTCTAAAAGCTGTCACAAAGAACCAGCAAAAGTAATGATTGGGAATATGTAAAATATTGCAATGATCCTTTTTAATTGTTTATTAATAACTGCGAACATGAATAATAAAAGACAAAAGACTTTTAAAAAAGGACAACCATCGATTTTTTGGAAAAATGGATGGATTTATAGCGGATTTATATTTATCAACAACAAGTTTATAGTTTTTATTATTAACATGTTCAGACTAGATAAATTGAATATTCACAAAATGTGTGGGTCCAGGTAAAAAAATTATAATTTTCCCTGAAAACTATTGAAATGGAGTTATCGCGTTTTGGAAAGGAGCTCCTCAAATGTGCTCATAAAACAATTTTTTTACACTGCTTCAATAATAACTTGTTTAAAATTAAATATTAAGTATCTGTAATTTTTTTCTTACATTTTAAAGCTCTACGTACACACATGCAACACAATCATTTTACAATTTTTGTCAGGTTCAGGACAGGTTATATTAAAAATGTATATTTATTTTGGATAAAGATCATGGTCATTACTTACCAACTGCAAGAGGCAGTCTGTGGCCGAAGCACTGTAGCCTGGTCCACTTGTTCAGATCGGCAGCTTTCACCATGTTCGCTGCATTATTTGTTGTTATACAGACTTCACGTGTCTCATCTAAGCCCCAAGCGGACACCGCTTCTCTCAAGGCCTCTGCGATTTTCTCGGCTCTATGACTTTCCTGGAAAAAATGCCGTCTGCAAACAGCGACTTTTTAGCTCGAAGTCCTCTGTGATTAAATGGACCGTCAGACACATGTAGGGCTCCATTGTCCTGCTGGACCACATGTCTGTTGTAGTTGCATAGTATTCCACGTGCGACAGTTCTGCTTCAATCTTAGATTTGCATTTTTCATACAGCTCTTTTATCGCAACTTGAGAAAAATGTGTGCGGGATGGTATAACATACCGCCTCTCAAGCATTCGGATCATTTTCTTAAATCCCTCTTTGGCAACGGTATTTAATGGCAACGTATCTTTAACGATATGAAACGCTATTGCTTCAGTTATTTCTTTGTGTCGTTGAGAGCCTTTCTGGTAAGGTGTCACGCTGGCAAAGACATCACAAATATTTGTTTGTTTTGGTTGACATCCAGATTTCACTTTGTATTCATCATAAAGAGCTTTGTGATGCCGTTTTAAGTGATCAGACAAATTGGTGGTGTTTCCATGTTCCATGGCCACAACTTTATGACAATCCACGCAAAGTACCTCCTTTTGGTCAACATCCTCCTTTTTGTAGCCGAAATAGTCCCAAATAGATGATTTCGACTTTCGCATTTTTATTTGTGAATGTGTGTGTGCTTTGAGCGGTGTGCAGCGGCACAGCGAACCAATCACTGTGCAGGCACGCGGAACGTGCATGTCACCCCAGCAATAAGCCATACAACAAACTCGTGTTTTGCTACCCCTCACATCGTATATTCCGCCGATGTGACTATCGCGCATGCGCACATCGCGATGTCGATGTCAAAACAGAATATCGTTCAGCCCTACTGGATAGTGCTCAATATACACTCACGTCGAGTAACAAAAGAAAAAAGAACAGAATAAGTCTAATAAAGACTACAAAAACACAGACAGAAGGTAGGAAGGTGGCATATACATATCTTTAACTTTAAGGCATGTTACTATAGTTTCCCTGAGCGCCACCCATCGTTATTGCATCAACCAAGGTGTGAAAGCCCCCCACAGAGAAGACGGTGCAGAATTTACATTAGAATAGGATTGCATAGGTTTGTGATATTGATCAGTTTAGAAACAGTGATTCTACAGCAGCAGCTGATGAACGTAAGAAGTTCTATTTATACGATGTATGACAAGGTAAATAAAACCTGTCTTTTGTTTGCATCTCTGTTATGCTTTGGTTTACTCGCAGTTGGAATTCTTATCACAGCAATATTATTCAGAGCGAAGACAGCGAAGGCGGAGCGCACAACTATAAAAGTTTTGTTGACAAATGAGTGCACGCAGCCTCTGCAACGTTCAATTTGTAGAGTTGACGCAGAAGTATAAATCCAGTTTAACTCTACACAATGTAACACAACAATGAAAACAGTTTGAAAGACCAATATAGTTTATTTGTCCAAAGAACAGTTAATCCAGTGATTTCAATGAAGTTTTTAGCATAACAACAAGTTTTCAAAATACATGAAGTCAAGCAAAAGTGAGTCATCAAGTTCTCCATCTCTTCTCTAGCTGTACTTGGGCTCACTCCTCAGCTAGTCAATTGTGTTTTGATGTTTCTGTGAAGCTTACAGCTGCACTTAGCACTCAGGAGCCATAACACACATTAGCCTCCCCCATATCCCTCTCCAGCGTCTCTCTCTCTACCTTCCAGTAATCTCCACTGCTTTCCGCTCAATCGCTCATATCACCTAGTGTGCGAGTCACGGATGTGCACCCATGGCCGTCAGCTCTCGAGGCCAGCCGCCAGTGAACGTGTCATACGTAATTACCGTTATTTATAGACCTCTCGAGCCCAGCCACTCTCTTCTGTCACAGCGTTTGTTTTCAGCGCACCCGCTGCACTCGCGGGATCATTCCTGCTTATGATGGGCCACAGAAAGAGGTAGTGTGTCAATCATGGCACTCTCACACCTTTAGCTTCTCACAGTATAAATTATGAGACAGAACTAGTATAGCTTCCATGCCATTTTCTACTGATGACAAATGTCAATTTTTAACTTTCACATGCCCTATAAAGTGTGGCAGAGGTTTATTTGTAGCTCAACAATGTTACAGGCCAAGGGTAAAGACTGTGTGACCGTTACCCCATCAGCCACTCATCTTATTATGGGTTGTAGTTTAGTTTGACACTTTAGTTTAATACCTCCATCGATCATTTCGGCATGGTCTCTATAGGGAAAATTTTAAACAAATAGTATTTTTTTTTCATTGAGAATGTTTTCTTTTACGAATATATTTCACTGTTCTCAGTCAATATTTGATCCTCCAATACATTTTTTTAGGTAGACAAATCAATAAAATAAAACCTAATTAAGATAGCATTTCCCAAAATAAAGAATGTTTATTTTTATAGCTAATTTTACACCCAATATAAAAGTTGAGAATTTCACCCACTTTAAAACTAGTTAATTTTTCATAGAGAAACAACGAGATGAAAGTCATTCATGTTTAATATATTTTTATGTCTTGTTGAGAGAACATTGTTTACAAAACCAGTGGAACATTGCAATGTTTATTGGTCTTGACAATTTTCCAAAACACTGGAAAAAGCCTGATGCTGTTTTCAAATATTGAAGCACATTGTGCAGGCCTCACATAATAAAAGCAAAATATAAAAAGGTAAAACTAAGTTTTTATGTTGTATTTCCCCCAGAGCAAGTGCTTTTGTGGTCCTGTTACTCATATGTACTTCTTTTGTAAGTAAGAGAAATAACTTTTAAAGCAAATAAAGCAGAGTAAACCAGGCTCAGCTTTGGGGCCTGTGAGAAGATAAATGGAGGGTGTTCCAACAGAAGCAACAATTTTGTCTCAATGGGTCATTTCAGGGTTTTAAATAACCAGTTGAGAAGTGCCAAGAAGACCACAACTAAGAATAGCTGCTGTTAGCAGTGTTCTAAACCATGGGTGGGCCTAATCATTCTTAGGGTCTTAGCCCCTGCTGTTTTTTGTTCCAAACCTGTTTCAAAAGACACAAGAGTAGCTTCAAAATAAGCCAAGATGAGCCTTATTAGTGGTGCATGAAGGTTGAAGCTAAATTGTGCTGGACTGCATATCTCCTTGCTCACCTCTGTTCTACACCAATTATAAAACATGCAATAGATCTGATATTAGAGCTTGATTCACTTTTAGTTATTTGTTAGGAGCTAAATATAATACATTTTATTTTATTTTGTCCAGACACTATACATATTTTGACACGTACATTACTCCAATTCAATGAGGCAGACACAATTGTGGTGAGTCCCTGGCTCTTCCTCTGAATTCATGACCACATGGAATGCAATGTTTCTGGGACAAACGACTGACTGGCAATAATTCATCTTAGTTTTGGGATCAGTAATACAGAAGCCACAACCGATATAGGAAATGTGTTTGATTTGTCGGTTACCTTTAAACGTTTGTTATTGAACACTGGTTGACTGATATGCCTGAAATGTTTGAGTACGACATAAAAGCCTTCGCAAAATGATGCAAATTATTTAATTCATATTTATACAATATTTTGTTGTTTTTTTCAATCAGTAAAATGCAGAGGGAAATTACTTGTTTGTTGTTTGTGTTCCACTGTTCTATCCGCTGTTTGTTTGTTTTTAGGTACTGTCCTAAAGATCTGTTCGTTGATGAATCTCAATGTCAAGTAGGCTTTATGATTATGATCAAGTTCTTTTGCTGGGGAAAATCTTTTCTTTTTCACACATCAATAAAAAACAAGTGATTTGGTTGTTTTATTACAATATACAATTAGTTAAAACTGGGCTTTTATAATAAGACAGTGTCTAATTGGGGTTTTTTAATACTTCTAGCAGTAGCAGTATATGGTACTATGGTAAGTAGCAGTATATGGCAGTTCTAAATCTACCCTATAGAATTATCCAATAATAATTCCAATCTAAATCTAATCCGCACAAGGCCTTTTTGAAGTTTCTTTGAAGCAGCTGCTAAAAAGCCTTATATAAGAATATTTTTAATTGATTGATTAATTGATTGATTGGTTACTTGCTTTTCTTCAAATGTGCAGTAGAAATGTATTTAGAAAATAATTAAATAGAAGAAAACGTCTTTTTAAAAAATAAAAGTTACTCATTGAAGTTGAAATGATTTCCTATACAAACATATGAAAAAAGCAAATTGGAATATACAAAAGAAATACTTTTAATGGAACAGACAATCTTTAAAAACATCCAAATGTTAATGTGTTCAACTTTGTGGGATATTCCCATTTTAAAAGCGATTAAAAATAAAAATTTTACCCCAACACAATAACATATATGACTTATCTCAAATTCAAACAATATAGAAAGCATATCTTGAATTATTGCCACCAAATTATTGTTATTCTTGTAAAAATTAGAAACGGGTCAATTTGACCCGAAGGCCATTCAAGGGTTAAGCATATTCCTTTAAAATATGTTCACACAAAATCTTATTTAGGACAGGTTTTTGTCAGTGTGGCATAAAAATATGCACTAATTTCAATGGCAAATAATTATTAGGAACTCACAGTTAGTTCATAGGTTACTGAATTCAAATATTACAATCTTATTAAGTCTTGAAAGCAAACAAAAGCAAACATTTATTACCTCCAATGGAACTTTGTTTAGCAGTTCCAAAGTTATTCCCCATTATTGAGATGTGATTAGACAAAACAGCAGAGGAAATAAAATGATAGGTTCATGATATTAAACAATAACTGATTCTTCATGGGAGTCCCCAGCTTCATTCGTAACCTCCATCATGCTGTTAGAGATAAAAGCATATGTGACTTTGCCATATATTTACTGCTTAGAATTTTGACAGGAATGCAAACAGCTTGGGGGGTGCTGTCAGTGTTCATTAGCTTGCCAGTCTTTCCTTTAAAGCTTTATCCCCGGCTGGGACTTTTGTTGAATCGGTGACTACTGAATTTCAGTTTTCACACTCACAGTTCCCCATTACACAGCTTAACAAATTTGGAGTGTCAGAGTGTTCGTTATTTGCGTGCTGAGAAGGAAAGTGCATTCTGGAGCATTCCAACATTGGTAATTGGTTTGTTGAGAAAGCTGGCTGTCACTAGTGTCTGGCTAAGCAACAAAGTTGAAATCAGAAGAAGAGATTTGAAGAAGCTGCCTTAACAACACTGCAAGAGGAGACTGAGTGGATGCAACTATATATATATATATAAAGGTGTACAAATTGTCATTTTTCTTTATGGCCTTTACATCTTTAGAAATTACCTGATGTTATAGAAGTAGTATTCAATTATTACTTGGTATAAATAATTGTTAATAACATACTTAGTAATCATTTCTTCTTATAATTTACATCACTTACAATGTGTCAGGTATCACCCTGCAACACTTGACTGGTTCCCTACTGAAGTGAAACAAGTGTGAGCCTGGTTAGTACCTAGAGACCTTAAGAGAAAACCAGATTGTTAAAGGAATTATTTTACAAGAACACCATCATTTACAGAGTTTTGGGAAATGGGGAAGCAAAAATAGTCAGAAAAGTGCATGTGCACACACACAAGGAATTTGTTGTGGTGCAAGGGTACTCTCCAGTGTTGGAACAAAAAAACGACACAATGACGTTGAACAGTAACACAGGTTATATAAGTAAATTGTTCAAGTAATAGAATATAGTAGTATTCTAGAAATAAAATATAAATATCATGTAAAAATATAAAGCAATTGAAAAAAAACCTGTCTAACTGGACCCCAACCACTTACCTCGACTGAAACAAAAAGAACCCTGAAATTTTCAGCGACATATCACTCTAGATAACCTTTCACATGTATCTAGTGTGTTTAACATAAGAGACATTCTATATGGTGCATTTGAAACTAACTAATCATAACCGAGCACACTTGAGTATAAAAACAAATAGATTCAATGTTCACACAATTAAAGCTCTAACACCCTATCAAAACACGCAAACACTCTCGTTCTCTCTATCTCTCACTCTCTCTAGTTCACTTCTTGTTCGCACACAAACACACACACACGCACACACAGACACTAACTCAGACTTAAAAAGCTCTCACACTACAAACACCCAAATCACTGATAAGCTGGATGTTTGAAATACACTAAAACGCACAAAATCAATATAGACAGCTTTAAGAATACACACACAGCAGAGAAGCGTATTGTTATCTTAAAACAAAACAACCAAAAATAATAAAACGGTGTGCAAGCTCATAATTGTGAGCAAATCAGTGTTCTGCTTCTTGGTATATTTCCTTTGGGCATGCCCCATTTTGATGAATCAGCACTCTCTTTGTTTACTGCCTTTGCCCACACTCAAATTAGTTCACAAACCCACAGCAGGTAACTTTTATTAAGCCTATTGCGTAAATATTTTGACAACACAATGTCTGCATATGACGCGTATTAGTGTGTATTCAACACCTGTTTCAAACAAACATCCATGACCTTCTCTACAAAATGGAATCTAAGCAAAGCTGAAAATGCTTAAAATTAGATTGAAAAATCTAGAATTTCTTATGTAAGGAAAATGTTCTAGTTTTTAGGTATAGATTATTTAGCTTATTTTGAGAAAATATCACTTGCATTTTCTTGAGGAAAAAAAGGGCTTATTTCGGTCATTTATTTTTTTAAATTTAGACATTTGTAAAACAAGCTGTTGATTTTGCCACTAATCTTTAAACAACAATCTTAAAACAAGACATTTTTACACAAAAGTCATATTTTGATTTATAATCTTTAATATTAGACTGTCATCCAGTTGTGTACTAATTTTTGATGGAAGAGATCTGCACTTGAAAAAAACACACTCTTGGAACAAGAAAAAAAGTAAAGCAAAATTTACTTGGTAAGAATTCTTAAAATTAGCAAAAATGTCTTGCTGATAACAAACGCTGTTGGACCTTAAAAATAGACAACAACTCTCAAAACAAGTCTGTCCAAGCTGTGAAACTGCTCTGAAACCAGAATATTTCAACTTGTATCTAGTCACTAGTGGTCTTAAAACTAGACAATCTGACTTAAAAATAGTATACAACATATTTTGCTTATGTGATCACATTGTGCCTCTTGCATCTCCCAAAGAGCTCGAGCAACTCAGCACTGAACCTCAAAGCAAAAGTTTTGCATCACTCACACCACCTTCAACTCGGTGGATCGAACCAGCAACCTTCTGATCACAAATGGATCTCCTTATCCACCAGACCACAACTGCCATGTTTTTTTAATATGTTTAAATCAAAGATTATGTACACGATTTATTCACTTTTTTGCATCCAGATATTCCCATAAGATCAAAGTGTTTTAATGCCCTCTCTTAGAGTTTTTTTTTTTTTGTCTGGAAAAGGCCATAGAGTCAGGCGGCCGTATCATGAATAATTGGAATAAATTTGCTTCCTTCATTTCATATTTCATGCACCATACTCCTTCGAATAACTGAGGCTGTAATTGTAATTGCAAAGTCTAATATGGAGTAACATGGTTTAAATTAAGAAAGCCACTGACCGTGAACCTTGAAGTAATTCTTAATTCTCTTATTTAATTTCTAATAAAGCAGCCACTAAGAATTATGGAGCTCTTCTACTTTGATCCAATCCTCATACCTCATTTGCTCTTGTAATCCCTCAGGTAAATGGGGTTTAGGCTTGTAATAATACAAAAAAACTCACACAGGCACAGTTAAAACCGAGCACAGGTCCTCAGTCATGTGCAAAACATGTTACATCACCAAACTGTGGTGATTACATCTATAAAATTATGACGATAAAAAGTGACAGTTACACTATACAAATACAATAAAAAGTTGAATTTTTGGGTCAAAGAAAATAAATAGTTAATTTTTATGAAGACGTAAAACATAGACTGCATTTTTAAACTCCATGAGTTAACAGACAATAAATAATTACTTGTCAATATTATATCCTGCTAGTGTAGCATTTTGATCTGAATTAAATAAAACAAAGGAGCTTAGAAGTCATAGTCAATCTATGTACTATGCACCTGAAATGTTCAACATATACTGAAAAATCTAGATGACATTTCACAGGTAATGCATACTAAAAAGAAATCCAAAACCACAAAATAAAAATCAAAAAGTTCTGTTTACTGTGTGTTCCCAGCAGGAGGGCTACTTCCTTATCTTATCTTTTTAATTCCTCCTCAGAAAAGACATACAACTTTACAAAACACGGATATTTTAAAAAAAAGTTCACTCGTAGTCACAATTGTACAATATTTATAGTCGCATCGACATTTTGATATGGTTTTGATTATTATGTCTTCAGCTCAGCCTCATTAAGCAGACCATAAACGTGCCAATTTTTTATATTTAATTTTAATTTAATTCTAGGTCCAGTTTAGAATGGCTCTAGTAACCACAACCCAGATAGGGGTGAAAAGAGCAGACATTGTTTCTTGATTTTTTTATTCTCTTTCATCTGCTAGTATTCATACGTTTTGTAAACAGGGCATGTCTTCTCCAGGTTGCGTTTAACTCTAGGGAGCTTCATAAAAGCCAACATGTTGCCAGATGTTGGAAGGTTCTGAACACATCCAGTCTAGTGCCAACCCTCCAACTTCGGCAGCTAAGCTTGTGTGAGACAATGAGGCAATGTTTGAACATACCAATAAGTGTAACCACTGAATCGATACTTAACCAAACCAAACTTAAGCTTTTCTGCAATCCACTGAACCCTCTGTGATGATTATAGACAACCCTTGTACTCCATGTTCAATGAAAACTGCAAATTAACATCGGTTAATTCTCTAGACATTCTGAAAGTTGCAATTAAAAATGACACGTTTGGTTTGACATTGTTGGTTTTCTTGGCACTTTCAAACATACACGCAGTGCTGCTCTTGTAACACTGATTTAATATCTTTCCTACATATCCATAACTAAATTCAAGCATCCCCAGAGTCTCTGTAAGGTGGAAAATTTCCTGAAAAAATCCAGACACAATTGCCTTCTGAAAAGGTCTGTATTTTTGTAAGTATGACATATAGTTAAACCATCTGTAAAAATTAACTAGTCCACACAACTTGTTAAACAAAGGAACATCTGTTGTGAAGTTGCATAAATAACAACATTCACAAGTCTAAGTGTGAACAGGACTTGTTCTTTGTGATCCTACTGTTAACAAGGTGCAAAGAGGAGAATCCGCTAGCAAAATCAAGAGATTAGTCTTTCCTTGATTCAAAATGTGAATACAGTAAAGCCTCTTGTGTGTCGAGTGTTATTCATTATGTATTGACTTTGTGAAATGAATTATGAAAGGGATGGAAATGTTTTACAAAATTAGTTAAATCGTCAGCATATATTATTGATGGTGTTGAAAAGACGGCCAGAAATCCCAGTCACGCAATGAGAGCGTTTATACACAGTGGAGCTCAGTAGCCTGGAGACTTTGTCTTGGTTTTCTGTTATTCGTTTCACTTTGTGGAAAAAAAGTGTTCTCTTGCGTTTGAAAAAGTGCTTCAACTCTCAAGTTAGATGTCTCAGTAAACAGGTAGTGTGTAACAGAAATATTGAACCTTTTAAATATTAATAGTTGAGTTTTGACATACAGTGATGATTCAATTATGTAGTACTGATTTAAAAAACATGCTAACGTTAGATACAGCGGCAACAGTCATGAGTTATGAACAAATCTCAAACTCACTTATTTACATTTGATGACAGGAAGCAACATGACTATATAAAGGATAAAAAAAGTCTTCTCATGTCACTTGTGGGGTACAGCAGAAGTCAGTTTTGGGACCAAAATTATTCATTTTATACATTTACGGAAAGTTTAATGTGTTACGAGTGCTAAAATGTATAAGGTTTAATTGAAATGTTTGAGATTTGGCTTGAGTATGTTACATAGTTTTTGGATATGGTGGATACAGAATTGCACAACCATATCAGGATTATGACTGGACAGGCCCCTATAGTAATTTAAGATGTATCCACATCAGCAGCTCACTACAAAATCAGTGTACATTGTTGGTGCTGGAGAGCCACGGCCCTGTATATTTTAGATGTAACTCTCATCTAGTATAAATACTTTGTTTTCATAGTTTGATCAGGTGTGTTAAATGTGGATTGAAACTTAAAGCTTTTACACATTTATCCGAACTGAGATCCGCACAAATCCTTGGATGGCTTCTTTGCGGGGTGCATTTTGCAAGCTTGTGTTAAAAGTGAATGCTGTGATGCTCCTTGTCATTGGCTGGCTCTCATGTATTGTGATGTGTCATCCGTGAAAAGATCGAATCTTACTCTTTAGTAATAAACTCTTTTCACAGAGTGAATAGTTTTCTTTGGTGCAGGCAGGTTAGACTGATAATATCAGAAAACACCGGTAAGCCCTTTTATTTACTCAGATTAGTTTATTTGGCTCTATTTTTGATTCTTTTTCATGTGCACCAATCAATCGGACAGCTTTCCAATCGAAGTATGTTCACACACATAATTTTGCACCGTATATTCAGATAGATATTTTAATCTGTGTAGGACTGTGGCTTTCCAGGACCCACTTTTGGACATCCTTACTACAAAGGACATTTTTTTTATCATTAATGAATGTGGCTGTAATCAGCTATATCACATTCTGTGATTTATTTATAAACATTCTTTATGTTTGATTACCTGTCTTCACTCAATTCCTTCACCAGCAAATTCCTGACAGCAAATGGCATGAGGCAAATCAGCAATAGCGACAAAAGCATGGATTGCTGTGGAGCCGTAGCAAATAATAGAGCCAAGCATTTTGGGGAATTGTGTTCAGCTGTAGTCCAAAACATGACCGCAGAGGTCTAAAAAAACATAATCTACACAACAGAACTAAGAAAGCAAGTGACCACTTTCTAGCATTTGAGACGTATAATTGCAGAGCAACACGGTCAGAGATTGCAGTACTATAAAAGCTCTTTTCAGCAAGTCTCAATGCATCACTTAACTATAGATCAGGCTTAACTGATAGGTAGCAGGAATAACCAAGATACTGTTTTCATAAAGTTAACAAATATTTAGAGTTCAGGAGAATTAGGATTGGTGTCATGAAAGAAAACCTATTTATTCAAAGATAAGCCATTTATTCATGTTTGCTGTAGAAATCTGAAGGAGCCAATTCTTTAGTTTTTATATACATATTTATTTATTTCTTGTTTAATTAAATAAGATCATGAACTTCTTATTTTAACTTTAATAGGAAGTAAAGGTGTGGTGGGTGTGGCTGACCTAGAGCACACATGCTTTTGACCTCGAGCTTGGGCATGGATGGCTTTATAGCTCTACCCTGCAATTATTTAATTTAAAATATTCTTATTCATTTGTTTGTTCATTTATTTAAATAGCAATAAACCCCCAACTTTAATTTAAATATATTTTTCACAACCAAGTTCACAAGTCTAAGATTTCCCAGTTAGCATCTGCATGCCAAACAAAGGAAGACACACTAAGAAAAGTTGTTCGTACAGAACTAAAAGCATTCTTCAATATTCTTCAAAGATTAGAACTTTAAATCAGTTGAACATTAAACAAAAATATAGCTATTTGTGTGTTTTGACAATTGTATGACAGCGTTTGTTTCACCCTTACTTTACCATGGCAAAGTTTTATTTATGAATTGGTTATCTGCTCTTTTTACACAGCATGTTTATATCAGGAAATTAACTAAATTCTCCTAAGGCTCTATGCTTTGTTAAGTAAAAAAATAACTAGAGCTTTTGTTTTTACCCTTTTAATCAGTTTTTTGTCTTGGGGCTCCAGCAAAAGTTATGGTGCATCAAAAAGTGGATGCTTCAGCGTCAAGGGGATGGCAGGGGTGAAAGTGACTATGATGCTTAGGCAATAGAGACGGGAACCGGGCAAGACGATAATTGCTGTTAAAGTAGGGTCAACCACCAAAGACACAAGACGGCTCAATTACAATCTATTATGTCCTCTGAAAAGCTTAGTAGATAAGCTGCTCTGGTCTGTGAAGAAAAGAAAAGCCTTGAAATTGGAAATTGTGGTAAACATGACACGGCTACGCTGTTTTTGACAGAGTTACATGGTTCTATTCATGTTGTTGTCATAAAGAACATTGTATACAATGTGAAGAGTGGCTGCACATATTTAATCAAAATATTAGAATGTTCCTAAATTAAATAAGAACTACTGATGAAAATATTATATTTTGACATTTCCTTGGCGTGAAACATTTTGTAACAAGCCTCCTCACCTTAATTGCACTTCAGCAGAACTCAAGAGGGATAGCAGAGTAAATTAACTTGAGCGAAGTTTTCATTTCCAAATCCTTTGATCTGACGTTTTCATGGGCGGTGACTTTCCCCACATCTTAGAAAAATGCTAATTGCAATGCGCTGTTGTAATTTGTTTGTTAGGAATAGTAATCTGCTGTTGTTTGTTCTCATAAGTTTTATTAAAAACTGCGTTCAGAATGAAGATGGTCCCAAATTCCCTTCAGACTCTGCTTTTTGAGTTCTTCTTGTGATGATATGATGGTAATCAAAGGCTCACAATCATGTGCAGGATGTTCATCATGCATATATAATGGCATAGTATGCTATTTTTCAAATGTAGAAATGACTTGTTGTTTCTGAACTCTATATAAAAGTCATAAAATATTCTGATTACTTTTGTTATTATTGTTGTTGTTATTATTATAATTATTATTATCATCATCATCATCATTATTATTATTATTAGTAGTAGTAGTAGTAGTAATGTGTAACGATAATAACATAAATATTAATTGGAAAATTCACCCTGTTGAATATTAAAATTTCTTTCATTTTATTTCTTCACGTTTTATAAGGGAGCTGTTGTTTTTGAAATATTGTTACAGAGTAAAATACTTGAACTATATAGTTTAGGTTTTAGATTTTATTGCAATACATTGCTCTACAATGAAATACAACACAGAAACAACCAAGTACAATGTGGTGCAAAGAATAAAAAACTACAAAAAATTAAGTATAAAGAGTAAAGTGAGTAATAATAGAGAGGGTTCACACATCCATTCATGCCAATCAGACAGGTTCGAGACATTCCAGAAAGGGCTTCCATTTTGTCAGAAATCAGGACTATGACTTAGGTTCCATTTGAAGTGTTTCTACCAAATAAATGAGCAGAAACTGTTCTGAAAACCAAGTTTGAAATAGAGGAGCCTCGAGAGCTTTCCGTTTCTGATTTTATTCTAAACCTTAACTCGGCACATCCGGGACACCCATAAAATCAGTGTTACTTAATGTAAAAATTATTTAATAGATATATTAATATTTAATATATAATTGCTTTGTAGTTTAGCTAGGAACAAAAGTAAAAACTTTATTCAATATGTTTTTCAATTATCATTATTTGTTTTTCTTATGATTCTGTCTGGAGGATGTATGTCCTTATGATGTATGTTAAGTATATCAATCCACTCACCAGCAGCACAGTCCAGTGTCAAATTCTCAGTTTTGCTCTAAAAAGGAGAGAGAAGCTGATGATGAGCACCTACTAAAATGCTGCTCTGAGATGTCTGACAGAACCACAACAGATAATAGGAATCAGAGAGAGAGAGATGGAGATGAAGAAGGAAGAGAAGGGAGAAACAGGCCGTCCTCTTTCCTCTCGTCACGCTTGTGTGCACTAAGTGGTGAGTGAGCTGTAGGCAGCCGGATGAAGGTCTAAAGGGAACACTTGGCATGCTAGTGGCCTCAACTCGCCTCTGCTCTACACACACACACACTTTCTCTTTCACCATCCTCCATTTTATTCCTTGAGGGAACACAGAGCGATCAAAACAGCAGCAAACAAAGTCTACTCTCACAGCCCAGTCAGCCACAACAGGGCAAAACAAACACTGGGCTAACTCAGTCACGCACTCAACACAAACACAGAGACACACACGGACAGATGCGCACAGCACTCAAGCAGACAAGCACACGGAGAGCAATGCAAACGCTTTACAAGTATCATGTCAGCACAGCAGTGCAGCCCCAAACATACATGTAGACAAAATGAGAACACGCTGAATAATGCTTAAACACTTTCCTGGTTTGGTGAAAAGTGTGATTGATTTAGATTTTCTGGATTTAGATAATTTTTTTAACAAAGAAAAAAATGTTATTAGATATAGTTAGTTATATAAAAAAAGGTTATTTGGAAGAATCTCTGAAATATTTAGGCTGTGTTCCTTTTCTTTCATTTGCCCCCAACCCTCCATTTTGCATGCCACGTAAGGGGAATGAGTGTCGCAGTCGTTGACTATATATATATAACATCCGTAGTTGCTACATATGATTCGTGACATCATCCATAGGTTTTAATTGAAAGCACTTGCCTCTTCCTCCTTGACAAAGTATTACTGCAAAAGAGTCAAATTAATCAAAAAGAGGTTTTGATTGCTCAAACATGGCGAGAACGACACCTTAGTACTTGGTAAGCGGCTCTGAATTAACCCAGCTTTTCATCTTGTCAAATGTTTAAGGTTAATACAACCTTTGGAATGATTTAACAAAATCAGAGCTATAATGAAGGTTAAAACTAGTGAAAAAACTTAAAGACCCACGCTTTAAAAAAATGGCACGAGTTTGGTTTCTCGTTTCTTTCTAACATAGGTGTTAATGATAATCTGCTCGCTTCTGGTTTTAGCCTCAAGTGGTTAGGCGAGGCATTACAACTCAAGTCAATTTCTATTGCACATTGAGAGGGAAAGAGAGAACCAATGAAAAAAATAGCTTGCGATGAAACATATTAGTCATTTCCTGCCTATTTAGAGCAGTTTTGTCTCACACAAACACGAGGACTTAGGGTAGCTGAAATGAGTCAAATTATTTATAAACAATGTGTGGAATAGAGGAATAAATAAGCTGTCAATCTGGAGGATTTTACAGTAATGTTATACTATAGAATTGCTTATGAGAATCTGTACAATTTTCTCATGTACACATCTGTCAACTGTGATATTTTAGATTGTAAATAATGTTTTTATGGTGAAGTCATAAAAAGTCATAAAATGAATTGATGTCCCAATGCATACAATTTTCAGTCCTTCCTCTTAGTACTTGTACTGGCTCAAAATTGAGGTTATCGGGTTTCTACTTCCAATGTTTAGAAGTGATTTGCTACAACGTCTAACATTAGCAAAAAACACAATTTTAATGTCAGACTCCATTAGAGGATAACAGCACTAGATTTCGTGTGTTACTTTTAATTAGTTCTCATAAATCATCATTGAGATTCTTCACAAACACATTGATTAGGATCCAAAAATAACTCTGTCTAACACCGTCTGGAAGTTGTCAGAGCTCTAATGCATCCAGTGCCCTCATGTTAAAATCTCAAAAAGTTGATATTGAAAACCAACTAAATGAGTCCTCACAAGAACATTTCATTAGATTTTAAATTTTTCTGATTTTAAGTTAAACATTGGAGAAATAATGCAATGGTGAATTCAACAAAAGATGCCTAATATTTCAGTTTTCTCCTTTACCAAGACATCCAAAAATGTTGCTTCAGCTGCTTAGTTGTTGCAATCTATGTAAATGGTTTTGCTGTACATTTTAAAAACAGTCCAAAACATTTGCTACTTTGTGTTTTTTTGGCTCAAAACATTAATTGACATATTAACTTTAATTTAATTAATTTCAGGAAGTACAGTGTAGGAAAACCTTAATATTTTGAATAGCCTGTTGGTTTAAGCAATATTCAAAATAGTTTTGGTAAAAGATTGGAATTTTTGTGTTCCAATCATATTTCCTAGTCATGTAGGTTTCTGTTTGTTTAACTCATAGTTATGTTACTCATTGTTCTCTCATTTGTACTCTTAGAAATGATTGTTTGGATTAAAATAAAATAATTGTACTTATTATTTCTTTTCACATGTTCAAAAAAAAAACCCATAACACTTCTTACATTGTGTTTTGTGTGTTTCATCAGCAAAAGTTGGTGCTATAGAAGTTCACATGAAGTTTATGACCAGATAATATGTAAGCATCTTTGATTATCAAGCTTAGCTGAAATTGTATTCATTCAAAACAGTTACAACAATGTATGTACATAATTGTTTTAAATTCATCCTAAAATATACTTTCATTATAATTCGTTATAATTGTGTTGCTCATCTTTTTAGTCATCTTTTAAATAATCCATAAGCTGCCCTGTCCTTCCATCTGGCATTAGAAGTGCAATGAAAAGGTGATAAAACATAATTTAAAACGTATTCATAAATAAAAGTAATTCCATATTAGAAAGCTTTTTAAGTTTCTTCAGTGTCTGAACTCTGGGGCTAACAGGTGCTAGGCTTCAACAATGGTGACATGTCTTTG
Organism: Danionella dracula; assembly: GCA_900490495.1. Lineage (NCBI taxonomy): Eukaryota > Metazoa > Chordata > Actinopteri > Cypriniformes > Danionidae > Danionella > Danionella dracula. Next base: position 3,478,198 of record UELW01000289.1, on the reverse strand, counting down.
AACCGCAGCGCACTGTTCACCCTGGCATGACTTCAGTGAACCATATAAATACAGAGATGAGAAAGGTTGCTTCTTATGCTAATGAGCATTTCAGGATGAAACCCAGAGGAGGTTGTAATCGGCATACAAAAGCTATTTGAGAAAGACCAGACACATGTTCTCATCTGAGCACACATGTTGGAAAACATCTTTGTCAAAATAGAAAATTATGTTTTTGACGACTGCATTTTTTGAAGTTTGATGTTTAAATTTGATAAGCACCGGGGCTTAAAATGACAGCACCTAATAAAGTCTCATCCTGTGGTTTTACAGCAGCTAGAATTTGGACGTAACACCTCACTGAGTATAATGAGAGCCTTGAAGAAAATAAAGTGTGTTGAGCCCAAGTGTAAATGCTTTGGCCTCAACAGAAGTGCTGGTTAAAGTGATGACAGCTTTTACAGGAAGTTGTGGACATCTTGGTGAGGTCACCTTCAGCATTGCCCAGCAGACTCAGCGGTAGCTGTCTCGCCCTCAAACATTGCAATATAGGGTAAATAGTGAGCCTTAGTGATCCGTAAACTCATTACGGACCTTTTAATTAAACGTCAGGTCATCAGCATGCAAGACACTGAGATCAAGCCTGCAGAAAGCCTTGGATGTCTCAAACAAAGGAGACCTTTGAAGTATTTAATGAAGGTGTTAATCAGAAGGGAGGGATCTAATTGTACACTTCTCACTCTGAGACGTCCTTTCTTTAGCTCAAGCACACGAGACTTCATGATTCAATTTGAAGCTCTTTCTTAACTTGAGATTTTGAATTGAGAATCTTTAACTTTTACTTTTGGCTTCGCTTGTTGAAGAAGCAGACATAACATTTGCACAAGATATCCATTTTCCTTAAATAAAAAAAAACTATGACAAAACAGCGGTAAAAACTATGATAAAATACATACTTCAATTCACATAAGTTTGTCTGACATTCAACACAAATATAAATCACTTTATGAGTGGCATTTATGTTGTGGATTTACACCAGGCTTCATTATGACCAGAATGAGCTCACAATAGTTAAGAAAATACTATTGTTTATATATGATGATTATATGATTTTATAATATATTTTTAAAATATAGTACTTTTAAACAGCAACCCAATTGGTTCTCCAGACTACATTTGCATATGTAAAAACACATCAATAATTGGAAAGAAGGTTGATTACCCAAATCTTACCTATATCACATTAGCTGAGTCAGCCCAGCTGTTTAATGAACCCAAAGTCAATGAACCACTTGAAAAGGTGTATTAGAGATACACAGAAGGAGGAGAGGAGGACAAAGGCATAACCCATTTCTCTCTGAGTAATTTTAAAGGGCTATAAAAGCATCATAAACACAGTGTGAGAGTGTCTTGCAGGAGTTCACTGTGATCTGATTACTTGAGTTTGCGGTTTTGTTTTATTCCTATCAAAAAAGAACATTGTGTTCTCGTAATGGGGGTTCTAACTTCAAGCATGTGTTATACATATATTTGTTTGTTAATAAGTTTTTGTCTTTGTTGTGTCTTCAGCTTCAGTTTAGGTGTTTACTAGAGTCTTTGTGGTGAAAACAATCAGGTTAAAACAGATAATCACTGTTTGCTTCTCGGTGGGCATACGAGAAAGGTCAAAGTAAAGGGTGTTTCTGATCATGATGCCCCATTAAATCTGGAGTCATTGTGTCTATCTTTGTGTGTTACACGACAGTGAAGAATACTGTTGATGGATTGTTATAAATATTGTTTGCTCTGTTCATCATAAAACACCTCACTCGTATTTTACAAGCTTTTATCAGTCAGGAGCCTCAGAGAGAAGTGTGTCTGTAAATCTAATAAAGTAAGAGCTTCAAATTCAACCTTTCATAAGGCTTTGTGCAGACTAGGGTTACACCAGGGTTAATGCTACTATAAATAGTTGATTTGTCAACACTTGGTATAAAGATTACTGTATGTCTTCATTTTCATGATCATAATACAGTATTAAATGTACAATCTACAGCATTTATTAATTATATTGTTTATTTTGTCTTCATTTTTATTGTATTATATTCCATTCTTTGTTCAATTCACTATACTTAATTCAAAACAACCAGATTAGCTGTGAAAAAGTTATTTAAATAGACAATAGTATTTTTATTAACACTATTTTAGCTATTGATTAATATTCACATAAATGCAAACTGATAATTTTTTTAGAGTTACTATATGTCAGAGTTGTGCTTTGGTTTACTCCTTTAGGTTTGTATTCTTGTTAAGTCTTCTATCATTTTAGAGATTACCTCCTGTTTATTTCTTTGCAGTTTGTAAATGCACTCCTGTCTTGTTAACTGTTGAGATTGATTTCCACCTGTGTCTAGTTGTTCCCGGTTAAAGGGAGTTTAGTCACTTGTGTTAGTTCTCGTTTAGGTTAATTGTCTTCCTTTATAAGACCCCTTCGTCTTCTGTTCAGTGTTGCTGCATTGATAATGTTGCACCTTTCGTCATGTTGAATTTGGTTGGTCCTGTCTTTGTTCCGTTTTTGGTCTTTAAACATATACTTTTCTGCTTACTTTAGTTGTTGAAAGTTTTTCCCCTCGTGGGTAATATTATGTTGTTATATTCTGTTTTAATAATAAAGAGACTGACTGAACCTCTGGCTGTTGTAAGTTTGGGTTCTGTTACCACCCTTCTTTTATGAGAATCCTGACACTTTAATAATGTATATTATAAATAATATAAATCATTATAATTCATATAATAATACACATCTATTAATATAGATATCTGAATATTATTTTATTTTTAAAAATCTACATCTATATCTCTATATATGCTCAAATAAAACAATTATAATTTTGTAAGAACAAATTATTGCTATAATAGGATCAATCTTCTAGTCAGCAACTACCTATCTCTTTTCCTAAATGAGAAATTTTATATCTTAGTGGTTTTTAAGCACATTTCCTGTTTTCACCTTATATCAAAGCATTTTTGGGTAATTACAGTATCCATCTAAATGCCCTTTAAAATGTAAACAGGAATTGTAAACCTTCCAGGGGCTACATAAGACCTGCTGATCTGCAATTTTAGAGTAAAGGTCCATGCACACTGAGGTCTGAAACTTGTGTTAAATTTTTACACAGAAATATTTTGTACTTTTTATGGGCACAAGCCTTGAACACTACGTTTTTAAATTTGTTGTGTAAAACGTTCATCCTCATCGAACCGTTGGGCGATCATGAGAGATTAAAGTTACGTCAGAACATCAGTTGCCTCGGTTTAATATATTTTATTGATTTTCTGATCCTGAAATAAAGTTACCACAGTTAGAAAAGTGCAATTGCACTGACAGTTTCTACAAGTAACCCTCATCATACCATAAAATACTAAAAGTATGAACTATACTTACATTTGAAATTAATTAAACACTAGAGTGCAATTATGCACTGAAGTACCAAACCCATTCAAAAACTCAAAGAAATTTAAATAGAAATCTAAACTTTTCTCTAACCTGTTCCTTTTGTTTTTGTAACAAATGTTTTGTGCTCAGTGTGCACTGCCCTTAACACTATAATTCTCATTTCCAATATGTGGATTTGGGGCAAGCCTGTTTGGTTTTTTATTCATGGCCACAAAAACACACACAAAAAACTCACTTGTGAAAACCAGAGTGTGACAGTGTGTTCCTAGACAAGTTTATGATTTCTGGATTTTTCCGTGCCCTTGGGGCAGAGGAGGATTAGCCCCTGACTCAAACTGGATCATGAGTTAAGAGAGAGAAACCGTGACAAAGCTGGAAAATGGGGAGAGCAGGGTCTCTCATCTGTCCTTTCCATGACCTCTCCCTTTCCTTTGCTCAGAGAAAACCCATTATGTCTTACAAACCCTGATGGGTGTTTTACACTGATCTGAGAACTGCTCGTCAGCTTTTCTCATAATGCAAATGGATGTGGCCGGCATCGTGGCTTGGCTGATCTTAGATCAGGGTAAAACCAGCTTTGTGATGTGTTGTTGGTGTCAAGAGAAACAGCACACAAGGCGAAATGTGCTGAAGGAATCGATTAAGTGTTGGCTTTTAATCTCCTGAGCGAGAATTTATTTGATCTTTGGAACACTTGTCAATTTAGAGAGCCCAGTAATTATTGTATTCCATGGGCTTTAAGCTTTTCTGAAAGCACATGCTGAAATATTATTTTATGAGGGTGTCATTTGAGCTCTTTTTTTACATTTCTGTCTATGTATTTGAAATGACTGAACCTTACTTCTGTCATTTAAAACCACACTTTAATGCTTCTTCTAAATATCTGTCTTTGGCACATTGCAATAAAAGCTGAAACTGTAGGCACTTTCTCATTTGAATCCTTTTAAATGCATTAATGTGTTTTTTTTTACAGTTTGTGAAGACACATTGACAAGGCATTATTGCTGTAAGGGCAGGTTTGTTTTTGGTGATTACAAAGGTCGACATCAGACCCTAAACGTCAGGTAAATCTCATGTAATTGTAAAAGACACACAATAAAATATATTATTAATTAGTATTACACTAACTCTTAGCAGGATGTTTTGGTGCAATAATGAGAAAAGAGAACCACTGTACATGAATGAACCACAGGGAGATATGTCAAAAACAATGCTCAAAGATAGCATAACTTGTTGTATACTTATTAAGAATATAAATAGATTCATGTTAAACGCTGTTATTGGTCTCTGTTGTAATTGGCAAAGCTAATGTTTGAAAATCTGTTCATAACCCACTGAATTAAAAAGTCCATTTTGATTGACTAAAAGCAACAATGCGTTTCAGAAATAAAAAGCTTTGTAAAAATTAGAGCTTTCGACTATAAGATCGAGGTTAGACAGTGACATCACAGTCAACAAGGCAACTTAAAATGTTTTTTAACATCTTTAAACTTCTTTTATCAGACACAGAAGTTTTTGGCCACAATTAGCCGAGTGGCTAACAATCCTGCAGTGCATTCATGAAAGTAGGAATGACTTGAGGCATTAACAGACTTCACATTTAAGAAAAACTTGACTGGATATATATAGTATAGTACAAGCTACAGTAAGCTCTCACCCAGAGAGAAGTCTTACAGTTTGGAACTAGCCTGTGTGTACAAGATCATCAAATAGCTCGGTCAGCTCGCTGAAGCTGCTGTAAACTTCATTCTTTAGTAAAACTTGCGCATTCCTTGCCTGCTTAGAGAAACAGCTAATGCCTTTACACTTACTCATTCTAACTTTTATCAGTAAGGTATCATTTGCTGTACCACCAAAAACACCCACCTCACACCCAAGTAACATATTTGTTACTGCGAAAGAAAATGTGATTTTTCACAAATAACAATTTTTTTTTATACCAAAATCTGTTACCACAATAAAGAGAGCAAGGTAAAAAAAAATCCAGTTCATTACACTCCTAAAAGGTTAATCCACATAGAACCAATGAAAAAGATTAAATATGATTGAAGCTGTGATGGCTTTTGGGGTTGCTTGGAAACGTGGGAAAATGTATTTATTATTACATTTAATACATTTTATGCTCTATATCTATTTATGTCTTGTTTGTCTTCTAATAGCTCGGATTCAGCTGCCGATATAGTGAAATATGGGAATGTTGCCTTTTTGTCTTTCATGACACAATTTCAAGCCACCTTCTATTGTAGACATAGATGATTTTAAACAAAAACATTAAGTTTATTTGAGTTTTCCTAAAAAATCCCCTTCAAATATACCAAACGTACTGTTTGGAGGTTAAAACCAATGACAACCCACCGATTGCTTTTGCCTTATCTCTCGCCGTCAAATCTGACACCCACAGTGCCTCCTGCTGCACCCTGTGGCCCCGTATCTAATATTTCTGAAGAGTGCAAGAGGATTTTCAATACTCTCCTCACCTGCCATCCTTAAAATCCGATAGCCAAATCCGTCTGCACAGCCCCCCTTGCATTTCCGATCAATACTGTCAACAGGAGCCCAAGTGTTTGTAGAGATGCTTTTATCGATGTGCTTTCACAGCTTAAGCACCAGAGGAGATCACAGAGGTAGGGGGTTCTTGAGCTTGAAGCAGCCCAGAATGAGAAGGTTTCTATGGGTCAGTGAGGTGGAGCTCAGACCCTGTGAGAGAGCCATCGAATCCCTTACAAAGCCTGGTAGCTCTGGGTGATTGTGATTAAGCGCTGCAGTCCTGTCTATGGTCATCTCCTGAGCTTTTCGCTGCAGTAATGTTGCTTTGGTCTGTGATGATGAGGTGGTGTGGGTCCAGGCCTGATACCAGATCTGACTGAGTAGAAAGTGATTTCAGATAAACGTGGTTTCTGGATCGAGGTTCTGGATTATACTAGATGCAACACTTATGCGGACTAGTGTTGAGCATTCTAAGATAGTTAAAATGATGTTAAATGTGCTTTAAGTGGAGGAGAATATTGATGTTTGAATTCCAAAAGCAAAACTGGCCTTAGGCTAACAGCATCTCTTTGATTTTTTTTGGCATAGCTCCTGCTGATTGGTTATTTGTTTGTTTTGGTACCTGCCCTGTCAGTTAATTTTTGAAAAATCTCATACTTCCCCCTCTTTTTAATTTTTTTCACAGAAAACACTAAAATAACTGTTGTTAATAGGAATAATTATTGAACTCTATTTTCCAACAGCTTTTCTTTAGAGTTTTTTTTTGTTTGGTTTGATTAGTTTGTTTGATTAGCTTTAATGCTATTTCAATCTATATTAGTCCCTTTGTTTCTGAAGCTCCTCAATATCAAAAAAGTGCTACATAAATGAATTTTATTTGATTGATACCCTCCCAATTAGCTTTTTTAAATCTACATATCTATGCTTTTAATCTATTTTTTTTATTTGAATGCATGCTCTTGAGTAGGTAACAGAAAGAAATGGACAATCTAGGAAGCCTAACATGAGATTAAAGCAAACTAAGGCCTTCCTAATAGTATTAAAAATTGCAGGAATGTGTGTTTGAACAATTACAAAAATGTGGATAAAAAATGTACTTGTTATAAAGTTGATTTTATTGCCGTTGATTAGATTATGGCAAACAACATGAGAAAATATATTTTATATATTAAAAATATAAGTTAACCTCAATCAAAATTTGGGCAATAAGCTATGTATTTATTGTCTATTAAATTTATTTATTAATGTCTTCTTAAAATTGACGCTTGTTCATCAGTATTTTTGCATGCATTAAACATTTTTTTTTATTGTTTTAGTAAAGATCTTTACCTCTCCAGCAGTAAAAAGGACAAAAAACATTTCTACGCTCAACAAAACTTGAAAATAGTACATTCAAAGATGATGAAACAGTATAATTAATTTTCTATTTTGTATTAAACTACCTGACATCACATGCATGCATGTATTTTAACTTTTTACCATTTTTTGGGTACAAACAGCAGAAGTGTGGAAATAAATCGGAAAATCCGTCCTTTGCCTTCCCAGTGAGACTCTGACTGTGCGTTTATTTATATCTGCCTCTCTTTGAGCAGTTTTTCAAAGTACTGACACCACTGACGAAAAATAAGAGGATGAACTGATGAACTCTGCAAGAATGCAAATCACACCAAGGCACAATGACGCTTTTAACAAAATACTTAATACTTCAGAGCAAGGACTGAATAAAAAAAAGAGTCTCTCTGAAACACCAGAACATAATATAATGGACTTGGATTTTGATGTTATCCTGTTCCATATGAATTATTTGGTGTGTATATATATATATACTCGTTTCAGTAGCATTAATAATCTTTTCAGGTTCACGAAGCTTCTGATTCCATTACAGGGGTGCATTGAATGCCACATTAATGCCAAGATAAGTGTGCTTCTCCTGGCTGGGAAAGAGTTGAGCCACCAGCTTAGGGAGTCTCTAAGCATTTATTCATCAAATAGCTAGAGGAGAGCAGGGCTTACCTCTCTAAAAGAGAGCGGAGGAACACACACAGATAACACAGATGCACACAGTATTCTGTTTTAAAACAGCCTAAACCTGAAGTGTGGGCCGTAGGCAGAACTACCTCATGAGTAAACCCGGTGGACAAAATAATAAATCTAAGACCACATTACAATGACAACAAAAAATGTAGATGACCACAAACAATTTCACCATAACTTTTAAAAGTAGATGTAATTTTAAATCTACTACAATTTTCACAGAATAAAAATCTTATTACACAATTTCATCTACACTCCATTATTTTATTCATTCATTTTCATGTCGGCTTTCTTCCCTTTTGGGGTTGCCACAGCGGAAAGAACCGGCAACTCTCTGGCATATGTTTTACGTGGCAGATGCCTTTCCAGCCGCAACCCATCGCTGGGAAACATTCACATTTTAACACTATGGACAATTGTTCTTACTCAATTGTTGCTGGAGGAGTTTAAAAGAGGATTACCAGAGAAATTGGTAATTCATTTGAATGAACAGAAAGTGTCGTCGCTGAGTTATGCTGCTGTTCTGGCAGATGAATTTGTTTTGACTCACAAGAATGTTTTTACTCCATCCCACCTGACTAGTTTGCATACTATAGGTCCAAATCCAGTTTCTAGACCCAAAGCTTCTTCACCACGTTTATGTGAAGACAGAGAATGCTTTTACTGTCACAAACAAGGTCATTTAATTTCGGATTGTTTGGCTTTGGAAAACAAACCAAAGAGTGTTGGGTTTGTGAAAACGCTGAACAAAACGTTAAAGGAAAATGAAATTGATGCGAGTTACCATCCATTCACCTTGAAGGGGTTAATTTCAATGACTGGAAAGCCTGAGGAGCAGGTTGAGATTAACATTTTGCGTGACACTGGGTCACAACAGTCATTTTTGCGGAGTGACAAAATAACATTGCCAGAAGAATCCTACTGTGGATCTAGTGTACTTATTCAAGGTATTGATATGACTATTAGTAAAGCTCCGTTATATATGGTACATTTAGAGAGTGAATTCTGTTCAGGATTGGTTAAGGTAGCTGTACGTTCAGTTCTACCTGTCAAGGGAATTGATTTTATATTGGGCATTGATCTGGCAGGAGGAAAAGTGATGCCTTTGTTGGAAGTTGTGGAGGACCCACAAGTGTCTGAGGATGTCACTAAAAACTCTTTTCCCAATGTATTCACTTCCTGTGCTGTTACTCGTGCCCAATCTTGTAGATCTCAAAATGAGGTTGATTTGTCTGACTCTCTTTTCTCACCTTTATTAGCTGGTGTAGTTCCAGAAATCGTGGTTGCAAAGGCTGAGAAGGAAGTCTCGACTGAGTCAAGTAAGATATTGAACAAGGAACATCTCAGATTACCTTTCTCTCGTGAAAGAATCCTCATTGCTCAGAAGAAAGATAAGTCATTGCAATCTCTATTTCTCAATGCATCTAAACAGAAAGTGGTTCACAATTCAAAGAGTGCATACTTTATTGAGGATGACATGTTAATGCGTAAGTGGTGTCCAAATGCAGCTTTAGATTCTGACGAAAATGCTGTAGTTCAGGTTGTTGTCCCATCTCTTTATCGTGCTCATGTTCTGTGCCTAGCCCATGATCATCAAATGTCAGGCCATCTGGGGATAACAAAAACACACCAGAGAATTTTGCGACATTTCTTTTGGCCTGGCCTGAAGCAAGATGTTACCAACCATTGCTGGGAATGCCACACTTGCCAGCTAGCAGGTAAACCAAATCAGTCTATTCCACCTACTCCATTAATTCCAATTCCTGTCATTGAGGAGCCATTCGCAGATATTATAATTGATTGTGTTTGCCCTTTACCTAAAACTAAATCTGGTAATCAGTTCCTATTTACTATTATGTGTAGTACTACCAGATTTCCAGAGGCAATTCCACTGAGAAGAATAACTGCTTCTAATAATATTACTGCCTTAACAAAATTCTTCTCTACTTTTGTCCTGCCTAAAGTCATCCAGAGTAACCAGGGAACAAATTTTATGTCAAAACTGTTTAAACAGGTGTTGCAGACATTAGGGATTACACACCGAGTTTCAAGTGCTTATCATCCTGAAAGCCAGGGGGCCCTGGAACGCTTTCACCAAACCTTGAAGTCCATGCTTCGAAAATATTGCCTGGACTCTGCCAGAAATTGGGATGAGGGAATTCCTCTAGTTTTATTTGCTGTAAGAGAAGCTGTTCAGGAGTCTTTATGATTTAGTCCGGCTGAATTAGTTTTCGGACACCAGGTCAGAGGACCTTTTAAAGTTTTAAAAGAGCACATGTTAAATGCTGAGCCGTCTGCTAATACAAATGTCTTGAGTTATGTGGAGAAGTTCCGAACTCGTCTCTATGCTGCCAACCAGTTAGCAAAACAGGCGCTAACAAATTCACAGAAAGTCATGAAGAGGCAATATGACAAAAAGGCAGTAGCACGTTCTTTTCAGAAAGGAGATCAGGTTCTTGTGTTTCTACCGGTTGTCGGCTCTGCTCTTTCTGCTCGTTTCTCCGGTCCGTACACCGTGAAAAGAAAAATAAGTGAAACCGACTATGCTATTCACACACCCAATCGTCAGCGTAAAACAAGAGTATGTCACCTCAACATGCTCAAAGCTTACCACGCAAAAACAACCAGTGTCATTTCTGATGAATGTCCTACGAGTATTGTTCCGGTTGTTACTGCTGTTGTGGAATTAGCTATTGTTGCAACGACTACTTTGCAACCAAGTGATGAAGATGGTTTAACCTTGAAAAATATTCCTGAGTCAGGTGTGAGACTAACAAATTCTGAGATCATGAAAGATCTATCTACTCATTTAAGTAATCTTTCTTGTGCCCAAATGGCTGATATTTCTAAGTTGATCACTGAATTTTCTTGTTTCTTTGGAGATACACCTTCTCAGACTAATGTTTTACAGCATGATATCGAAGTGACCACTGATCGACCCATCAAGCAGCATCCTTACCGTGTGAACACAGTGAAGCGGTCAGCTATGAGGAATAAGGTACAATATTTATTAGATAATGGTCTTGCCAAGACAAGTTACAGCCCATGGAGTTCACCGTGTCTTTTAGTTCCCAAGTCTGATGGAACCTTCAGGTTCTGTACAGATTATCGAAAGGTCAATGCGATTACAGTGCCAGATTGCTATCCACTTCCAAGAATGGAAGACTGTGTTGACAGAGTTGGTTCTGCTCGTTATGTCACAAAGCTAGACATGCTCAAGGGATATTGGCAAGTGCCTTTGACTCCTCGTGCATCTGAAATCTCCGCTTTTGTGACACCAGACTCGTTTTGCCAGTACACTTCGATGGCATTTGGATTACGCAATGCACCAGCCACATTTCAGCGTCTTGTAAATCTTGTGTTAGCTGATGTGTTCAATTGTAGTGCTTATCTTGAGGATATTGTTGTCTATACAAAGACGTGGGCAGAACATGTATCAACTCTAAAAAATGTGTTTGAACGTTTTGCTAAAGCAACTCTCACGTTCAATCTCGCGAAGTGTGAGTTTGGTCAAGCCACCGTTATTTACTTAGGAAAGCAAGTTGGTCATGGTTCTGTGCGACCACTAGAAGCTAAAATCACTGCAATCTCTCAGTTTCCTGTGCCAACCACTCGCCGAGAGCTGAGGAGATTTTTAGGAATGGCAGGTTACTACAGGGGTTTTTGTAAGAATTTTTCCACTGTTGTTCACCCGTTGACGTCTCTCCTTAGCCCATCGAATAATTTTTGTTGGAGTGAAGCTTGCCAACATGCGTTCGAAAATGTCAAGATGCTGTTGAGTAGTGCCCCAGTTTTGGTTGCTCCCAACTTTAGCTCACCGTTTAAATTATAGGTAGATGCTAGTGATTTTGGAACAGGAGCTGTGCTCTTACAAGAAGATACAGAAGGTGTGGATCATCCAATAAGCTATTTTTCCAGAAAGCTCAATAAACATCAGTTGAATTATTCCACCATAGAGAAGGAGATTTTAGCTTTATTGTTTGCATTACAGCACTTTGAAGTCTATGTTGGTTCCAGCAGCTTGCCCATTGTGGTCTTCACTGATCACAATCCGTTGGTTTTCTTGTCACGCATGTACAATCAAAACCAACGACTTATGAGATGGTCTCTAATGGTTCAGAATTATAATTTGGATATTCACTATAAAAAGGGTGTTGAGAATGTGTTGGCTGATGCATTATCACGAGTATAATTGTCAGAGGTAAAAATTTTAAGGGGGAGATAATGTCTTGTATTTCTAGAGCTTGTTTGTTTGTTCTGTGCGTGTGCTTGTCCTATCCGTTTCCAAATCTAGGTTCCACCCATATATAATGTCTTGTTTTTCTAGAGCTTGTTTGTTTGTTCTGTGCGTGTGCTTGTCCTATCCGTTTCCAAATCTAGGTTCCACCCATTATCTCTCACCACCGCTCCAGTCTCTCTGCAATACGTCGTGAGGGATGTCAATCACCATTACATTGATGACGTCACCACATCACCACCCAATCCGGTTGCTCCAAAACGACCTAATTTGGATAAAGGTCTCGACACACCACCATTGATCAGCTCTAATCAAGATCCTAGCCTGTTGTGCGGTTTGATGTTGAGTTGTGTACTTTTGAATACGTTGAGTTGTTGTCACGCTGCCAGTTGTTTTGACTATTCTGGTTCTCCAGAAACATTGGCTTGGTCTGTTTTTCTAAACCTCTGAAGGGAGAGAAAGATAGATATCACGTGATATACATTCTGGGACATTACACGTAGGTAAACCTTTAGTTAGTACACTAGATAGGTGATGAGCGCACTTGTAAATAAGATTAGAGTAGATTAGAAGTTAATCAGTACTTGCCTGATATTTATGTTTATACTTTGTGCTACTTTAGAGATATTTTCCTGGGGATATTGCAGGGAACCGGCACCATCAAGGGGAGGGACTCTCTCTTCAGGTTGGTTGGGTTTTTGTTTAGTCTGTTCTTGTTTGTCTGTACACTAGTCATGTTGTTAGTAAATAGTTGTAAATAAATCACTCTGTTTAGTAATTTGTTGTGCTGTTGTCTCTTTTGGTTTCTCCACTCCGTTAAATGGTTTAATTTTCTTTGCAAAATAAATGTTACGGCAAGAGTCATTTGCCATCTTAAAAGAAACGTAACACTTATACTGCATGTCTTTGGACTTGTGGGGAAACCGGAGCACCCGGAGAAAACCCAAGCGATCATGGGGAGAACATGCAAACTCCTCACAGAAATGCCAACCGACGAAGCCGAGGCTCGAACCAGCGATCTTTTTGCTGTGAGACGACCGTGCTACCCACTGTGCCACCGTGACGCTCTCCATTATTTTACTCCAAAAATTATATCAATCAAAAGAAAAAATGATATTTGAGAATGATTGGCTCTTCGATCAAGCATGACAAATCTTGACTCAAAGAATCTTGTATTTGTAATGTGTGCTAAGCACAATAGATGAGTTCCAGAGCATTAAATACAGCAGGAGCTAACGTCAAAATGAAGTTTCTAAACAAAGCTGTAAATAACAGAGAAAAGGACATCAGAACATGGCCTTGATTTAGAATCAGCTCCATTCTATCCAGACGATCCCGGGGCAGTTCAGAACGATGCATGAGGGAGCATCAAGCTTCATTTATAGTCACTGCAGCATGTGTGTGTCATGAGCATGGGATATCGCTCAACTATATCTGTGTCATGCAAGAAATGATGGGGTCTTTGCATTCTTTACTGTCACCGTGAGGTTGTTGCGCTGAAGCGATGGAGGTAGAAAGCCAATAAATCTGCAGAAACACAGAGGCATATTGTTACTATACGTTAGAGGTGCATTTCACAGGACACCTGTGCAAGTGCATGTTAAATGGTATGGATGGCTTAACCTTGGAATGTCTGTCCAGTGTTAAATAATTCACACATTTTAGGGAAAATAAATTAGCTACATATCTGGTACATTCCCTCTTTGCGTAAGGAATCAGTCTGTTTTTCAGCAGATAACACCTTATCCTCACAAACATGTAACGGAAACTGCTAACCAACAAAATCAGTGTAAGAAGACTGATATATATATATATATACGTAGATCATAAATAAATAGATTGATAGATCATATAAACTATGTGTCGAAAGTGAATAAAGTGCAGATAGACAAAGCAATGCTTGGTTTTGATTTAGTTAAAAATCATATGGTGTTGTTAATTTTCACAAATTTCTAAACATGTGATTCAAGCAGGGTTGCTGCTGGCTATTTTGGACCTCCTGAAAGAAAATAATTTGAGCCCCCTAAAAGCAGGCTTTAACATTTTTAGTTTAACAAATTAAAAACTTTTCGACAAATAAATGTTCACAATTTTGCCAGACACAGAAGAAACCAGTAAATACACTTTGATTTTATTTAAATTTTAATTAGTCTCTTTTTTACAGATAGTTCACTCGTGGACTTTGAATCCATAAAAACCAATTCATTTTAATACAAATAAAAATACGGAAGAGGATTAGGACCAATGTAAAAATAAAATTGAAGTTCTGACTTTTTTTCTCAGAATTCTGACTTTAATCTCAGAAATATGGATGCCTCTGAAGACATTTTTCATCTGTTTTATATTAACTGCATTGTACTGAGACCCCTCGGAAATGCAAAAAAGCACTTATTGGTCATTAATCAGCTTGTGGTGCTTCCTTCAGCATTCGCTCCGCCAACAATAATTGTTATGCAGTTAATGTAAAGCATAACTTAGATGAAAAATGTCCTCATGGGCATCCTTATTTGTGAGATAAAAGTCTGAATTTTGAGAAAAAAGGTCAGAATTCTGAGATTAATGTCAGAAGTCTGAGGGGAAAAAAAGTCAGAATTCCGAGATTGAAGTCAGAATTCTGAGAAAAAAAGTTAGATCTTCAATTTCATTTTCTACAGTGACCCTAATCCTCTTGCGTATAAAAAGAACAGAGAAGATTTTTTTGTTTTCTCTTTTATGCAAACCTAACTGAGAATGGTGTCTTACCTGGAGCCTCTTCACTGAGGCGCTGGTACTGACAAATGAGCCATGTCACCCCTTCAAAATAAATATCTAACACACATTCTTTAACATTGGGAAAAACCTTTGTCTGTTGTCTTTGCTTTTTCAGAGGGAATGAAGTGAAGATATTGCTTAACCCTTGTATGGTGTTCGGGTCTGTGGGACCCATTTTCAGTTTTCATCAAAAGAAAAATTAAACAAGCATTTATTATTTGAAGCTGAGATTCACTGGGCTTGGCTCATTTCCTGTGAAAAACATATATCACAACAGATTTTTTATGACCCCACACGTACGCCCACCTACACATTTATATGACACACAAGGTGTTCGGGTCTACTGGACCCGGGGCATGTTAAAGTGTGAAAATGGTAGATTCTTTACCTTAATTCTCTCTTCCCACACAAACATAAATCACACATAAACATAACATTTTAAATTTTAGAATAAAAATGTGTGATTGTGTGAATTAAAAGGCCCAAAATGCAATGGGTCTAGCAGACCCACCAACCCTGCCAAAGTAACAATAATGAGAACACCACACATGGTTCAAATTCTAAACGTGAAGAAATCAGGTTAAAGAACAATAAATAAAGTATATTTGCTGTTTATATCACTTGTTTCTTGGCTAAAGGAAATATTGTTTAAGTTTTTAACATAAAACGTTTTCATTGGGTGAATTAGAATCTGCATAAGGCAATGGACCCACGAGACCTGCAAACACCGCCTGAGTAACAATAATATGAACACAACACAAGGGTTAATTCTTTTTTCCAACATTTTTTTTGCTCCCATAGTTCAAAATCCCAAAAGTGAGATTAATTGTTGCCTCTAATTGTCTCTCAGTGTTTTAGATCATTTAGAGAGTACATGAGTGTTAATGTAGCTAGCCTGTCCCGTCTTGATGCATAAATTATCTTGAGCACCTGCTGATTCTTGTGTTCTTATCAATGCGTAGCTATGGATGATGAATGAATGAACTAAATACACAAACGTAAACATCTTTGGAATGACTCATTGGTAGTACATTAATGACTTCGACCTAATCTGAGCTGCTCCGGGGCCATGCAAACAAGTTAACTCAAGGTCAAACCTCTTACATGTATCCAAAGCTCCTGACTCCAGAGTATCAATGTGAATCAGTTCTCAGCCCTGCAACACTTTCTAGATGAAAGAAGGGATTTCACCTGACTGATAGAGAACGAGAACAAAATGCTGGACGCCTTCACATTCGTGAGGATTATTCCCAGAGAGGCAAAGCTCTGATCCAAACGCCCCTTTTCTATTCTATTTTTTTTTTTTTGTATTAATTCTCAAACCCGATTAAGACATATCAAAGCAGACAAATTAGATGTTAGAAAAATAGACAAAACGAGCTCTGCAATCATTATTTTGGTAGATAATTAAGAACATCTTTTTGCTTTTACAGTCTTTTAACGATTCATTTGGGTTCCATCATGTTTTTACTGCAGGATTGTATGCATCATGTTTCAAAAAGAGATTGTATTAGATATGAAATACGTGAGAAGTGAGGAGATGTGGGTTTACATTTTAATGCTGATTTCTCTGTGAACTGTGAGAATACTTAATCTTCCTATCTGTAAAGGATAACACAAGCATTATGGTATCATTTTATGTACAAAGCTGTTTGTAATGCAATTTCTTGAGCTGCCTTCAATGACACTGTAATGCATTCATTTATTCGTAAGTAAAAAAAAAAAGCATATATATATTTTTTCGGTGCATTTGGTGACTTTTATGATGACTTATTAATTTTTTCCCCTTTTGTGTTGACATTTAGTTTTAAGTGGTTGTTAAAAGTTCACAAAACAAAGATCTTGATTTAGATTTTGTATTGCTCAAGATTTACTTTTTTCCAGAGATGTATTTTTTACGTTTAGCACTTTGGTCACCTCTGTTGTTTTAATCTTGCTTCATAAGTAATTAATATTTTACTTACCCACTAGACTTTTGGGGGAAATCTACTGTATATTATTTATGCTCTTTGGATTACCTCAGAATATGTTTGTCTAATTTGTTAGAACTCAAACATTTTTCCAAAAATTTCCAAAGATTCTGTACAAAGCATAATGTCATATACTAAAACAACTGTGCAATGTGATGAAAAAATATTATTTTGTCCAACATTTATATTTCTATATTTATAGTCTTACTTATGCATGAGTGAAATGGTTACAGTCTGGCTCCACATGCACTTCCTCTTATAACTCGTTCTTTAAAATTCCAAATTTGTTTTTGTTTTTGTTGGCACTTATGATCATGATGTAATCATTGTGAAGTAATAACAGTAAACAAATAGGGCACATTCTATGTCAATGAAATTGAGAAATCAATACTTACTTAACAAAGAAAATAAATAATGTAATTTTCTTTTGCCTTGTTTGTTAAACAAAAAAAGTAGTTACTGTAGTAATGTGTTAATGTGTGTAGTTAATGAAGATAAATACCAAATGTTATTTTATGTTATCATTCCATAAACTATTACAGTTTTCCCCTTTGTATTTCTACGGACCCTGAGTGGATACATCGTTGTCATGAATTGTTGTGCTCACTTTTTTATTTATTTATTTTTTATAAAAAAGCTAGTCTAGTAGAAAGCAGTAGACATTTTTGTTAATCAATACTACAGATATGAACTGTAATTTTACTGAACTTATTTAAAAAGAAACAATCAGTACTGAGAAAAATTCTGCGAAATAAAAGCTTGTCTATAGAAAACAATAGAAAAATTAAGTAATTAATACTTTATTTTTACCAGTTATTTTACTGAACATATAAGAAAACAAAAAAAAAAATTATAAAAAAGCTTGTTACTGTATAAATCAATACATTGTAGTAATAATACTACAGATTTTTACCATTGTTTTATTGAGGACATTTTAAAATAAATCAGTGTACAAATAGTATTAAAAAAATATTATCTCTGTAGAAAACATTTTAGTAATCAATACTACAGATTTTAACTGTCATTTTACAAAACATATAAAAAATGTATAAAAATTATTGATAAAAAAACTTGTCGGTAGAAATCAATAGAACATTTTGATAATAAAAAAACTACAGAATGACTAATTTTCTGAACGGATTTAAAAAAATGGTTATTATCTTTAAAGGTATGGGTTTGTAAATTGGAGCGTTTCATTGAAACATGTCTGTAAAATTTTCCCGTTCTTTAAAAAAATTATGTGACTTTATTCTGTTAAGCTTTACTCTAATAATTGTGATTTATTACTACGTCACCACAGTGTCAAATTTTACAGTTAGTTTCTTAATTAATTGAGAAACAAAACGTTAACGGATCAAGGATGGCAAATATAGTTCAAACTTCAGGGCAGTTCTGCTTGTCATAACAATCTTGATGCGCTTTCTCTCCATCAACCAACCCTCTTTCTCTTTCTATCCCTCCCTTGCTCTCTTTTCCTCTGTCTCTTGCTTCATGTCAGCCGTTAATTGTGTTTTGATGTTCTTGCAGAGTTGTGATGGTGCTTCTACCCTTTCAAGCCCAAACAGAGCAGAGTCGTCCATTCACGCGAACACACACAAACACGCAAGCGCACCCACAGTTGTCTCTTCAAATATAAATCAAACCTGCTGTCACCTCACAGACACGCAAGAGGGAATGTTTCTGCATACATCCATATGCAGTGGATGCATACAAAAACTCGAAATTTTCTGTTGTTGCGAGCTATTGTTTCTTTACCATATCCGTTTTGTGCTTAGTTTTTTTTTAAACGGTTTTATAATTTGTGATTCATCTCATAGCTCAATGCTTCTGTTGGATGTGATATCAGCTGAGGTCCTTGCATGTGCAGTGGATGTGTGTGTGGCTCCTCTGACCCTGAACCCTCCTCACACTGCTGTGGAAGTAAATATTTGCACGCAATCCTCAACTGTTGGGGGTTCGTCTGTGACCCAAAAGCCCATGCTGCATTAAATATTAAACACCTCAGATGCACGCAGAGACCAGAAAGAGGAGGGGGGCGCGGGGAGATGTAAACGCCTTGCTTCACGGGGGCACACTGGATACAGGAATTGGAAGCAATATATATAGTCCATAGTACTATAGTATATATAGTCTTCTATATATGTGACTTATTTTGCAAAATTACATTCAAAAGATGTTGTTTTCTTCAATAAAACTGAAGACATTCCTCACAGGTATATGTTAAATATATACTAAATAAATTTAGTAAAAAAAAAAAACTTTGATGGTTCTTAGCAATCAAAGCCCAGAAATGAGCCAAAAAAGGTTAATTTAACATAAAATGTACAGTTTTATTTATTGTAATTTTGGAACACCACACACACATGTATTCACCTGTTATATATATATATATATATATATATATATATATATATATATATATATATATATATATATATATATATATATATATATATATCCGAATCACCGAAAGCTAGGAATGGGATGTCAGGAAACAGTTTGTTGTGTGTAATTTGTGCACCATTTTTTTTCAGAATTTTTTCAGAATTTAGTGGTTCTAAATATGGGACAAAGTTTAAAACATCACAGAAATTTTCTGAATTTATTAATTGCTTGTTACAGCATTTATGAGATTTCAAAGAACATAGCAGTTTGAGCCTGAAGTTTAATCTTGACTAACTTGCTTCAGTGTGGACTTTTCTTGGAATGTGAAATATATTTAATTTTTAAAATACAATTATTTTTATGAAAAAGCCTCATTTTTAATTTTTTTTTATTTTTTTATAAACAAAAACCAATACTCATATTTTAATTATTGAGTATTATGAGTTTCACTTCAGCAAATTACTTGATTTTCCAAATGTGTTTTGCCACTCTGATTGTTTTCCTAACTGGAGTCCGCTGACAGTCGAGGTATCGGGGCTCCACCTTGTTCGTCTTGTGACTGCCGATCATTCCAACATCAAAATCCCTATTTCAGAATTGTCTCAACTCTGTGAAGTGATGTTGCAATGTCTTTTTCAGTTTTTGTGTCAACTAAAGAAGTGTAGCTGCTTGCCATTTTTATTGGGAGTTACGATAATGAAATGATCTGTCAACTTGGAAACTTTCTCAGCAAATGTGTAAATATTTATCAGTTACAGTTGTGTAGTCAGGCAGACAAATAAACAATTCCTGCCTTATTATCAAAAAAACAAAATAGATATACTCAATACCAGCAAATCTGTGATGATAAGTAGACATGCTTTGCTCTTTAAAATCATCTGGACGCCCTATTCATACTGAAATAGAAGAGAAAAGCAACAATTCCATTACCAAAAGTTGAACTGTTCAAACTCTTTTAGCGTTCAAAGCTTGAATCAAAAATCACTCTTTTTTGTGTTCAACCAGCACAGTTTGGGTTTTAGTGGTACACTATTGCCAACCACCTACACATACGCACTGACTCTCAGGGGAGGGAAGCAGAGAGATGGAGAACACACTAGGGGATGGAAGCAGGTGTATTTTTAGCTGCGCCGTCCAGCAGAGCTAGAGTGTAGGAGCTAAGCAGGACATTTCTAGTGTCTGCCGCTTTAGAACATGCAAGTGTGGGGTGCGTGGTTGCACCAAGAGCTTTCAAGCTTCAATATCTGATGTTAACAGTTTCCAAGTATGAAAATGAGTGTGAATCAATGAAGTGGGCTCTGTTTCAAAACCTGCTTGGATGCCTCGCAAACTGCTGCCTGCATACAATGGAAGAAACAGAGCCTTGTAATTAGGTGTTGATACTTAAAGTTATGACGTTGGTATGTCTTTCTTTGTTAACACTACTGCTTTGTTACAGCCAGGAGTCTTCTCTAAGAATGCAGTTTAAAAATTCTATTATGCTGTAGAAACAATAATTATTGGTCAATACATAAAAACAAATTTACTTTTAAAAATAATTGGAGGTATATATCCTCTGATCATATAGACACTGTTAATTTAGATTCATCATTAAATGCAGAAAATGTCATCATGGATTGAAACGGTCAAAAATTCAGCAAGTAAACCTGGTAGTTATGAACATTTAATTATAGTGATGATTAACAACGGAAAAAACTACAAAGAATATTTTGTGAGCATTCATTTATTGTTTCAAAAAAAAACCTGGTGAACAGTTTCTGAAAACTTTATTTATTTTCTCACAAAAGAATTACCTGTAGGAAAGCCCAAAATGTTTTTAGGGGGATTGTTTTTATTTGTAGATGTTCAATTATAGTGTTTTCAAATGACAATATAATTGTATTACATTTTTATAAACAACAATCATCCTACCCACTCACATTATTATAAACTAACACACACACACACGCATGCACGCATGCAGACACGAATGCACGCACACAACAATTATATATGTTTATGTTAACAATTTTGACAATATTTATACAAACTGGCCACTTGGGAGACAGAAAACCCTGCTTTTTTGGGAGACAAATCAAAAGAGTAAACACCCTGAAATGAGCCAGAACGCAAACTCATTTTTTTTTTTCTTTGATCTGAGATTGAGGGAGATTGAGTACTTAAAATATTCGCACAAGATCAAACAGTTGTAGCATTGCACAAAGTGTTTGTAATTCTGACTATGTTAATTTTACTGTATTTCTATTGTTTTGTTCTCTTTTGTTATGCTTTTGTTTGCTTGTTTCGCTCTCTTTTAAACAGAATTTATTCCACCACCTTGCCACACGCCTGCCCCAGACAGCCTTCCCAATTCAACACATGCCAGAATATATAAGTGGCATGTATTTAAAACCCCTCCGTTGGTTCTTTTCCAGAAAACTCAAACTGCAATCAATAGCCATTCCCAGGACTGATTATACAAAAGATCCTCAGAATCCTCTTTGCAATTCCAATGCCTTCAGACTACTAGACCTCAGAGCATGCATTTGTCCTTCGCACCTGACAGGGACTTAAGTGATGACAGAATAATTGACATCTTCTTCATCTCTGTGCACTGTTAGAAAAGACAGATCTTTGCATCATATTCTGTTTTATTCGATGAGCTTGAATGACCTTGCTTTGGTGATGAAAAAAAGAGTCAGCTCAGGTCTGAAGAAATGGGCCGGTTTTTGTCTCTATAGACTAAGTGGGTTTGCATTGATTGAGAGGGAGGCTTAATCTATAGCAGTTTGTCAGTGACTGGCACCAGGTGGAGAAAAGTGAGAAGAGGGAGATCCCTGTGGGTGCATGATTTAAACATTTAACAAAAAAGTAGTCTCAAAAATATAATGGATGACGTTTTACTTATTCAATGTCACAGGGAGTTCACACCTGCATGAAACAAAAGATTTGGTCCACTTTAATCTTAATTTTATTATGAAAATTGTGACGGTTCTAAGAACTAGTTTTAGTGCAAAATAAGAAACACAAAGTGTCCATGGATGACTTGGACTGTTTGTTTTTTCCATGTTTTAGATTTTTTTTTCACCCAAATGTAGAGAAGTAATAATGTAAGATTTAATAAAATGTCAGTGCAGCATTTTTTTGCTTATGATTGAAGTAGATATTACACAAATTCCGCAGACAAAGAAACCCGTCAAATAACAATTTTTTAAAAAAATTTTATTCTTTTTTTGTAGTAGCAGTCAACTCCTCTACAACATGTTCATTCAGAGCAGACCTTCCATGTTTAAAGCAAACTTTTTTCTTACTTTTCACACCTAAAAACTGACAATAAATAGCTTTATAATAAATAATAGCTTTTTTGACCTCTGACTATCACTGAAATTTTGGCAGTGGTTGCATATATAGCAGTTGAAAATAAAATCACACGAGCCAAACAGGAGTCCAAAACATTTTATTTTCAACATACATTTTTAAAGAATTATTGTTCTTTTTTCTTTTATAAGAGATTTTTTTGTGAAAATGTTTCTCAATGCTTATTCAATGAATATACAAGTAGCTGTGTTTGTTAAGTTTCAGACTAGTCTTTCAAGCTACTTTAAAAGCAACTTCAGCACTCTCATTAGTGTTTTAGCAGAATATAAATAGACCATCGGCACAGATTCACACCAAATCTGTGAGAGATGTGTGATCTACACTTTTGTTTTTTCAAGTGGCATGGATGATGAGAATTGAGTTTGCTCGTAGGGAATGCAGGGCCAACACATGAGGTTCGCACAAGGGTGTCGTGTGAGCAGCAGTGAACTCTTTGTTCTCCACACATTCCCTTAAAAAGAAAGCACAGAGTGAAAAAAAAACCTACAGAATAGTTACTGTAAAATGAGAATTTTTAAAATCCATCTTCCCCATGTTTAACAACAATGCTTTTGTAATGTATTTATGGCAGCTGCACAAATAAACCAGCACAACCCTGTAAAAAATTATATATTCTCATTACGATTACAAGCTTCAACTTTAAATGTATGGAGCATTAAACAATAAATAAATATTTAATAAATATTTAATAAATAAATAAAATAAATATTTACTGTATTTTAAAGATGTGTTTATAAAATAATACTAGTGGTAATGTATATATAAATACTGTATAAACTATAAAGATTACTCACTTTCATAAAAAAATAGAGCATGTCAGATTGACATTTTTAAAACAAGCTTTACAACTGAATGAACAACTTTAATGAACCTGATCCTCCACATTGATCACGCCCATCCCTGAATCATACTAACTCCAATAAATATGCACGCCGACCCCTTTACCTCTTCACTTGGTACACCCTATAATTCCTCTTCACCTGGTACACCTACCATTCCTCTTCACCTGGTACACCCTACCATTCCTCTTCACCTGGTACACCCTACCATTCCTCTTCACCTGGTACACCGTACCATTCCTCTTCACCTGCTACACCCTACCATTCCTCTTCACCTGGTACACCCCTACCATTCCTCTTCACCTGGTACACCGTACCATTCCTCTTCACCTGCTACACCCTACCATTCCTCTTCACCTGGTACACCCTACCATTCCTCTTCACCTGGTACACCCTACCATTCCTCTTCACCTGGTACACCTTCCATTCCTCTTCACCTGGTACACCCTACCATTCCTCTTCATCTGGTACACCTACCATTCCTCTTCACCTGGTACACCCTACCATTCCTCTTCACCTGGTACACCCTACCATTCCTCTTCACCTGGTACACCGTACCATTCCTCTTCACCTGCTACACCCTACCATTCCTCTTCACCTGGTACACCCTACCATTCCTCTTCACCTGGTACACCTACCATTCCTCTTCACCTGGTACACCTACCATTCCTCTTCACCTGGTACACCTTACCATTCCTCTTCATCTGGTACACCTTACCATTCCTCTTCATCTGGTACACCTACCATTCCTCTTCACCTGGTACACCCTACCATTCCTCTTCACCTGGTACACCTACCATTCCTCTTCACCTGGTACACCCTACCATTCCTCTTCACCTGGTACCCCTACCATTCCTCTTCACCTGGTACACCCTACCATTCCTCTTCACCTGGTACACCTACCATTCCTCTTCACCTGGTACACCCTACCATTCCTCTTCACCTGGTACACCTACCATTCCTCTTCACCTGGTACACCCTACCATTCCTCTTCACCTGGTACAACCTACCATTCCTCTTCACCTGGTACACCCTACCATTCCTCTTCACCTGGTACACCGTACCATTCCTCTTCACCTGCTACACCCTACCATTCCTCTTCACCTGGTACACCCTACCATTCCTCTTCACCTGGTACACCTACCATTCCTCTTCACCTGGTACACCTACCATTCCTCTTCACCTGGTACACCCTACCATTCCTCTTCACCTGGTACACCTACCATTCCTCTTCATCTGGTACACCCTACCATTCCTCTTCACCTGGTACACCTACCATTCCTCTTCACCTGGTACACCCTACCATTCCTCTTCACCTGGTACACACCATTCCTCTTCACCTGGTACACCCTACCATTCCTCTTCACCTGGTACACCTACCATTCCTCTTCACCTGGTACACCCTACCATTCCTCTTCACCTGGTACAACCTACCATTCCTCTTCACCTGGTACACCCTACAATTCCTCTTCACCTGGTACATCTACCATTCCTCTTCACCTGGTACACCCTACCATTCCTCTTCACCTGGTACACCTACCATTCCTCTTCACCTGGTACACCCTACCATTCCTCTTCACCTGGTACACCCTACCATTCCTCTTCACCTGGTACACCCTACCATTCCTCTTCACCTGGTACACCTACCATTCCTCTTCACCTGGTACACCCTACCATTCCTCTTCACCTGGTACACCTACCATTCCTCTTCACCTGGTACACCCACCATTCCTCTTCACCTGGTGCACCTACCATTCCTCTTCACCTGGTACACCCTACCATTCCTCTTCACCTGGTACACCTACCATTCCTCTTCACCTGGTACACCCTACCATTCCTCTTCACCTGGTACACCTACCATTCCTCTTCACCTGGTACACCCCTACCATTCCTCTTCACCTGGTACAACCTACCATTCCTTTTCACCTGGTACACCCTACCATTCCTCTTCACCCGGTACACCTACCATTCCTCTTCACCTGGTACACCCTACCATTCCTCTTCACCTGGTACACCTACCATTCCTCTTCACCTGGTACACCCTACCATTCCTCTTCACCTGGTACACCCTACCATTCCTCTTCACCTGGTACACCCTACCATTCCTCTTCACCTGGTACACCCTACCATTCCTCTTCACCTGGTACACCTACCATTCGTCTTCACCTGCTACACCCTACCATTCCTCTTCACCTGATACACCCTACCATTCCTCTTCACCAGAACAAATTTTGTTTGGTTCTTGCCCTTTTTGAAACCCATGTACTATATGACACTTACAACTCAGCTGCTCCAATGGATTAGTTATCTGTGTTCTCCTTTGTAGTCTAGTCATTCTCTCTCTAATGCTGTCTGGCTTTGGTGTTCCACTTTTGCTCTGCTCCATGTGTTGGTCGATATCTCCACCTGCACACAAAAATTACAGCTTGAATATTATACAAGAGGTAATTGCTGTTTTCCACAAAAAGCTACATTTTGTGCTGTGATGCACGTGATAACTGAGCAATAGACAAAAAAAAATGCTGAATATTTACACAGACCACAGAATATTACAATGTATAACAACATTTAACAATGTTGAAATGTTTTTCACAATTGCCTGATATGCAAGAGTATCTGTTTCTAGATATGATTGTCAACCAAAGTGACTCTTTTCTGAATTTTTTTGGAAAGCTTGGGAAAAAGGTTGATTGAGTGCCACACACAATAATACATGTTGTGCTTGTACTGTAGGTTGAATATGCAAATAAAAAATACTATAAGGAAATAAAATCCAGCCATTGAAACTTTAATTCTATTTTATGAATTCTCTATTTATTCTTTTTTTGTTTTGTTTTGTTTGAGGGTAACACATGTTCATTATATTTTCAGCATTCCTTAAAACCAAGCATTGACAATAAGCATATGTTCTTTACGGTAGGGATGCATGTGTTTGTTCTGAGATGACAAAAGAAAGAGCTGTAGGAGACACAGAAGTGCTGTAAAAAGTACAGAGAAGGTCATGAAGAGCTCCTCTCAGCCGGAACAGCTGTGTTTTAAAGATCCCTCGGATTGTTGAGCGGCCGTATCCTCCTCACCAGGACGACTGCTTGTAATTAAAACTGACCATTAAAACAGCTCTGCTCACCTTCACTCCCTTTTCTCACCCGCTTTTGTCTTTTTTGTGCTCTCTCTCTCACTTTTCCTCTCAGCTTGAATTCAAGAACCGAGGGGAACATGTGCTTGAGTTGTCAAGGCTGAAGCAGCAGATTGGGGCTTACTGTCATGCTGGGTTTGGGAAACTGAGGAGAAGCATACACCCTGCTGTCGATACAGAGTGGGAGACCCAGGGGTCCTGCTGGATCAGAACACATATGCGCCTCTTTCTGTGCAGAAGTGAGACAGCAACATTGGTTTTTGCACTGCTGTGCTGTATGTCTTTGGGTCTGTTTCTGTCTCTGTTTGGGATCAATAGTATTGACTGTGAACCCCTGCAAGGACACTAATGATGCTTTTATTGTCTTTCTAAAAGGGAAGCATCTCTGGGTTATCAAAAATTGGTATTTTTTGGTGACTTGTTTACAGTTTGTCCTTTGTAAACCCCCCTCGGGCCACAGCTTGATTAAACAAAAACTTGTACCAGTGCGATTGTAGCGATCAGTATGAGCTCTGAATGCTTTGATCTTTCAATTTGCTCTTTATTATTATCTTTATTTATTGTCTGCCTATTGATTTGCAGCAGTGGCATTCCAGAATGATTGTGATATTTAGTTTTTATTACTATATTTTTATGTTGGTTTTGTTGTGTTGCTTTTTGTCTTTTTACCATCAATTTGAAATTAATTAGGTAGCAAATACATTTTTTTTTATCTAACACTAAACTTTCAGTTAACATAATATAGAGTTTTAATCATAAATTATACTATGTTTTGTTTAAAACTTTAATTTTAAATTATGGGCATCTGTATTTTTTTTACATTTTATACAATATCTTTATTTAGTTTGACTTCATATATTTATTTATTTATTTTGAAGTGTCTGAGACTTAAACAGACCAAATTAGTAAAATATATTGTATAAAATAGTGACTCAAACAAAGTGAGTTTGATCAGGTTCAGTCTTGACTAGCAACAAGATATTATTAGCTATGGTGACAAGCTGAAAATTATCAATTTCAATGATTGCCAGTGCTGCAGAGAAACCTGTATGATTAATCAAGTGATGAGAAAAATTATGTCACTGAAAGAAAGCAGTTGCAAATAGAAGTTGCTTTAATAAATTAAACGGATGTGATGTGGATGGATCAAAGATGCTAACATTGAACCCAAGAATTGATTAATGGCAGATTAAGTATTCACATAAATTAAAATTAATGAACATACACAGCATGTGTAAACTTAAGTTTCAGTATAATATTTGTGTATGGGCAAGTTTACAAGTTTATAAGTTTACAACGAGAGAAAAAAAAGGAAGGACAGGCTGTTTGAAAAAAAGGTAAAAGGGCAAAGAATCTTTAAGAGAAGTAATCAAAGATCAGCATTCCCACTTCATGCTTTCTTTTTTAGTTTAAATTTTGTCATGTACTAAATGTACTAAAATGTGTGCTTATTAAAATTCTGACAAGTACATTCTTTTTTTATTTGCTTTTAATAAACAAAATTTTGAGCACAACTGTATATATATATATATATTCTTCAGTTAACTTTTTTATTTCATTGTGGAAAAAAAGCCGTTTTCCCCACTGTGGCTCTGGTTTGCTAGAGAGATTTGGAATAATGATGATGGTAATCATACGCAAAAGTACAAGTGGCCCAGATGCAGAGGGTGCATCATGTTTCTAATGGGACAATTAGAAGAACATTTGGAGCCAGATGTCGAGAGTATAGACATGAAACTGATACAGCCAGAGATGATGGATATAGGAGAGATGGAAAATGAATCTTGTTTCCACTCAGCACACGGGTTTGCTCTCCGAAATATTTGCTTGCTTTGACATTGAGCCTTAATTGTGGCAGAATGACAAGTCTCAAGGTCTTGTCTTTGTCTTTGACAGATTTGTGAGTACATGATTATCATTACTTCATGAAACTAATATTGAGGCCCTCACACAAAAAGTTAATTGGTTTAAAGTCAGATGTATTCATCTGGAGTAACTCAAGGTAAGGACATGTTTAATGACTGTTTTACTTTTGTAGCTCAAAATGGATTAAAAAATTTACAAGGTTTGTTAAACTAGAGGCTTTAATGAGAGGGATGCAGTTAACAAATTTGGGAAAGTTACCATCTGTGGCGCAGTTCAACTACATATAAATAGAGTATTTACCATATTAAATTGTTTAAGTTAAAGGATTACCACACAAAAAAAATATTAAATTAGGGAATATTATGTAGTCATTGTCCAAAACCATCCATCCATCTTCTTCTTCTTCTTGGTTTTGTCCCTTTTGGGGTCTCCACAGCAGAATGAACCACCAACTCTTCTGACATATATTTTATGCAGCAAATCCCCTTCTTGCCACACCCCATCACTAGAAATCATCCACACACACTCATTCACACTCATACACTATGGACAATTGTGTACTTGTGGGGGAAACTGGAGAACCCAGGGTAAACCCACCCAATCATGGGGAGAACAGAAATGCCAGCTGGACCAGCCGAGGCTCGAACCAGCGACCTTCTCGCTGTGAGATGACCGTGCTTCCCACTGCGCCACCGTGGCCTACTTTTTCATTTTACTTTGCACTGCCATTTACACTACATTTGTGAGTAGTCTGAATATTTTTTGGAGTGTACAACATCCTCTGCATTAGTCAGATACTTTTCCATTATTGTGTGCATCATTGGAGACCATGTCCAAATGAGTCAGCCACTCTTTTGGTGCTGAAGTCATGGCTACTTCTCATCACAGCTGCATATCCAGCTGTTACCACAGCAGTACCATATTGGGAGTTACATTATGCTGATGAAAGATCAAGCGAGTAAATCAGCAGCTTGATAAAACGACTGTTCATTTATGAATGGTTTTAACTTTTTGAAAGTGTTCCTGTGCACGTATGACGGTTTAAATATGATCTAAATATGCATTAGGGGGAGTAACAGGGTGACTAAATACATAGTTTTTTAATCGCAAAAAGCTTTGAGGAAACATGTTGCATCTGAGTCCTAGGTGAAAGGGAGCGATGTAATTTAAATCTGTTCCCATAAGTTCATTATGTGTGTTTTATGATGGAATGATCATGTGCACACTCACATGAGAGTGGATTTTTACAGGCAGTCATCACAAATCAACAGTTTTTAAGGCGACAAGGATTGTAACAAGGAAAAGAAGATCTGCAATAACCTGTTTTAATAGGACTGAGTGGGTGGATTGACAGGCCTCATTTAAACATAGACTGAGATTGGGAGACAACTCACTGCAAAGTGGTACCCATCTGCTGCTATTAGACAGACTGTAACTAGTAGTGATGGCAAAATATTGCAAATATTTTTTTCAGTTATGAACTCCAAAGAAAAATGTTTCGTTTTAATAAAAACACATTAGAGAAAACACATTAATCAATAGCATCTTCCACTGATGGTAATCACGCTCTCACTGAGCAGATCCTCATTGCCAATCTCCTGAAAACTAACCTGCATCACCACCAAACAGTAAGCACAATGGGGAGCCAGTGAAGAGTGATGAAGAGGGGAATAACGTGAGCTTGCTTCGGTTGATAGGGCCCAGGGAGATGTTGTAGATGGAGAAGAGAAGGGGCCCAAGGACTGAACCCTGGGGAACCCCGGTGAGTAGTCTATGAGTGTTGGAGACCTCACCCCCTCCCCCCGACACTGAAAGATCTACCAGTGAGATTGGACTCAAGCCAATCGAGTACAGTTCCAGTGATGCCCATCGCAGAGAGAGTAGAGAGGTTGACTGTGTCAAACGCAGCAGAGAGGTCTTGTAGGATGAGGACAAATGATCTGTAGTTAGCCCTGGCACCTCGCAGCGCTTCCGTTACAGACAACAAAGCTGTCTCAGGCGAGTGTTCATTCTTGAAGCCTGATTGGTTTTCATCCAGCTTGTTGTTCTGAGTCAGGAAAATAAAGAGTTGACTGAAGACGACCCATTTAATGAGTTTTGCAGTGTAGGGCAGCAAAGAGACAGGTCTGTAATTTTCCACCAGTGATGTGTTGAGTGTAGATTTCTTGAGAAGTGTGGTAACTCTGGCCACCTTGAAGGTGTTAGGGAAAATGCCGGTAGAGATGGAGGAGTTGATGTTGTGGTTGAGGGCAGGTTTGATGGTAGGTGAGATGGTTTGTAGAAGGTGAGAGGGGATGGGATCGAGGGGGCAGGTGGGTGAAGTATTTTGGACACCTGATCTTCTGTGAGTGGAGTAAATGAGGACATGCAAGGTGCAAGGTGAAGATGACAGTTCTGAGTTATCTACAGTGGGCTACTTACCTGCATATGTGGTCCTCCAGCTCTGAGTCATCTTCAGTGGGCTACTAACCTGTACAAGTGTTCTTCCAGTTCTGAGTTATCTTTAGTAGGTTGCTTACCTGCACATGTGGTCCTCCAGTTCTGAGTCATCGTCAATGGGCTGCTTACCCACATAAGTGTTCCTCCAGTTCTGAGGCGTCTTCAGTGGGCTACTTACCTGCACATGTGATCCTCCAATTCTGAGTCATCCTCAGTGGGCTACTTACCCACACAAGTGTTCCTCCAGTTCTAAGTCATTTTCAGTGGGCTATTTACCTCCACATGTGGTCCTTCAGTTCTGAGTTGTCTTCAGTAGGTTGCTTACCTGCACGTATGGTCCTCTAGTTGTAAGAGGACTCAGTAGGTTGCTTACCCGCACAAGTTTTTCTCCTGTTCTGAGTCATCTTCAGTAGGCTACTTACCTACACAAGTGTTCCTTTAGTTCTGAGTTATTTTCAGTTGGCTGCTTACCCCTACATGTGGTCCTTTAACTCCGGGTCATCCTCAGTGGGCTACTTACCCACACAAGTGTTTCTTCTATTTTGAGTCATTCTCAGTGGGCTACTAACCCACAAAATTGTCTACTGGTTTCAGTTTGTCTCCATTAGGCCCCTTACCTGGAGAAGTGGTCCTCGAGTTCCTTTTTGGTTGTCCAAAGTCACAACTTTTAAATCCTGCTTCTGAGCAAGTTCTACCAGAAGTACTAATAATAATAGTTTATCATAAGGCTCATAAGAATAACTTATCTTATAACAAATGAACATGACTGAATTGAGCAGCAGGAAGAATGTATTTGTTTCAGAAGGTGGTCAGATTAGAGATTGCATGCTCTAGTTTGGAGTAATATAAGCATTTACCCTGTACAAACTAGACCATATATTCATATTTATAAATAGCACAGAGACAGCTATAAGAATAAGTTCAAGTGTCCTCTAGAACCACTCTGCTTTAAACAACAGGTCAAGTTGCAAGAATCTCTTGTTCCTTGTCTTCTTTAAATCTAGGAGCTCTCACAGCTAATCAATACTCAAATTGAATGAAGTAGTTAAAGTGCTGTGTGTAATTGGAATAAAAAAATAGTTCAGGTAATTATACCATTTTCACTTCACTGAGGTGAAAGGTTTATCTTGTTTTCGACTGTTATCTGACCGGTTTATTGACCTCTAAGAGCAACCCCATGCCGTCAGGACTTTTTTCATTAGAAATCCTTTGGTTTTAGGTATGGCCTTTTTGTTGTAACATGCCAGTCTTCCTCTCAGAACTCTATTCTTGGTCTTTCAATCAATACACTCACAAGGCTATAAATTCTCTGACAGTGTCTGTTTCATTAAGGGTGTCTGATTCAGCCTCTTCCCTGGAGCACTGTATTACCTCTTTTAGAGAATCCACCCCAACCAAGCCACACTTCAGCAGGCCGCAGAATCAATCAATACAGTCATTAATGCAAACACAGCAGGTGCTCTGTCTAGGGTTGAGAACCACGAGGAGATGTTAAAGCCATCGTTTTAGCTTCATGTAACAGTGTGTGAAATTTTGTGATACAGAAAGGACGTTTCTTTTGCTCACTCAGTATGATCTTTACGATTTCTGGATTGAATATATGGACAGGGGAGTGTCATCTAAAAAAAAATAATTTAAAAGCTTTGCAAGTTATCAAACATACATGTTCCTGTATACTTGTACAACTGTTGTAAAAAAAGTAATGATGATTACATTGTTTTCAATTTAATGCTTGGGTTCTATGACTACAATTACTTACATGTGCTTCCATTTACCCCTTTTTGCCTAAACTTGATAATAACATTTACACCAATTTACACCAACGAAAAGCAGTACAACTCTATAAAAAAACGAAATACTGTAGATTCAATTAACATAAAATAAAAATAACAACAATTTTACTAAAGTGTGCGAAAAAAGCTAACTTGTTGTTTTTAAAAACTGTTTTGCAATGCAGTTATATAGTATTATTATTACTAAAATGTATATAAGTTACTATGCTAATTAAGTTACTGTTGACTAGGCTTTTAACATTTTTTTAACAAGTTTACCAAAGACTGTTGATGGTAATCTGCTTAATTCTAGTACAGGTCTTTGAATTTCATTCACTCACTGTTATGCACCTTGCAGAAAAAAAACTGAAGATGCAGCTTTGGAGAAAATCCATTGCACAGTAAACACACACACACACACACACACACACACACTTTCACGCACACACACACACACTCTTAGTGGCAGCAGTGAAAAACAGAGTCCGTTTTTTAAATGCAACCTAAATAAGAATAAAAAACAGACAATATGTTTTCCCTTTTTCCTATTTTCATACTTTTCTTCAAAAAAAAATTTCTAACAGGTTACGTTCAAGGTCTATTCTATTGCAAAATCAGCCAATCTATTTGAAATCTATTGAAATAAACATCAAATGCCATATGACCAGGATATATATCAACTTGAAGTTGAACAGACTTTAACCAGCACTACATGAGTGAAGAGGATTACAGAATATAAGTGAAAAGATAATTTATTAGTTTAACTGGATGTAATGTGTTGTGAAAATTTTGTATAACTCCAATAAGCGTTAATCGAATGTAATCATTCTGAATGATTTAAGTTGGCACTTTGGATTTTATGATACGATTCAATAACCATTATCAATGTGAATCTCAATGAGGGGCTACACATTTAATTTAGTTTTTTTTATTATTAGTTTTATTTACTGTCTAATTCTACTGATCGTAAATGTCTATTGATGATCAGCGTTTGACTAATAGCTTCTGCAGCTGAAGGGGGCATTGAACGGCTGAGCAAGTGCGGTGCCGCTGTCCATGGTTCTGAAGTAAACAGTGTCACAGGAGAATAGGTTAAAGCTACGCACTCAAATTGAATGTTCTTCAGGTCCTGGTTTACTGATTAATTGTAACGATTGTTAAGATCTGCGGTTGCTGCTAGCTGACAGCATATTCAATAGGCATCATCACAAGGCCCAGTGGTGGCATGCACACGTGTTCCCAGTTATTAGCACTTCCTCTTCTCTTGTTTCTTCATGGCAGCAGATTAGAGCTCACACATCATTAGTCACAATGGGGTGTTGCACGAGAATCCTGTGCTGCAAAATCTTCTTTGTGTCAAGATCGCTTTGTCCCGCCATGGTGGCTTATCTCTGAGACGAACCCACAATTAGCTTTTAACGATTTCATGCCGGTTCATTACTAGAGCAGAGGCCATTGCACAGCGACTTATAAAAAGTAATCAGACCTAATTAAGCTTGCACCGGTGCCTATCATATTGAAAAATTTGGTCAAATGTATTCTGTTCCATGACCCATGCTATTATAACACTAAATACCAAGAGTCCACGGCATATTACACCCATGGCACCCACGGCACCCACGGCACCCCCGCGCACACATACAAACTTTCTCACTCAATCTAGCTAAGTTTTTCCATACTGGAAAGTACCAAAATGCTAATGTTCATCAAAAGTATTAAAGTGTACTCCATAGGCTCTCAAAACAAATCAATTTTTTAAAAAACACATCAAGGTCTAAAAGCATAGTACAGCTCTTAAGTCAGGCAATGGAAGCAGACAGTGAGGAAGCTTTCATCTCTTTGCAATAGGGTAAAAACTCTGGCAGGTTTAAAGAGACTGCCAATGCAAGTACATTATCAATCTTGCAAGTGACAGCTTCATAGATGAGAGTCCAGGAGAATCACACACTGTGCACAAAGAAAACCAAACATCTGTGCTTCTTTTAACCATCATTTGATGTGCTCCTCTCCCCTCCAATCCTCCATTTTTCATCTCCGGGGCAAAACTTGTCATCTTTTCTGTGTTGGATATGATGTTTTTGAAATTAAAAGCACAAACAAGTTTTTGTTCCCAGCTGCACAAACTTATTTTATCAGTGCAAAATCATTTACTGAGAAGTTTCCTTTGTGTTGAGACAGATTCTCAGATGCAAGTGATTTGTGAATGCACTGTTTTTTTTTTCAAACAAGAATAAGAAGCAGAAGGCGAAGTAATTTAGCCCAGCTATGACAACAGATTTACTTGACTAATGTAAGTAAAATAACCAAATGGGACATATAATCCCCACACTAGAGAAAAGAAAATGCAGGTATGTGATGCTGAGAGCGTGTTTATGGTGGTTATCAGGAAACAATCTTGCCAATTCGGGCAGTATGCTAAAGAATATAGCATCAGAGATTCACCCTCTGTCTTCATCTCCCATAAGTGGATGTAGAATATTCTTAATTTCTTAAATAGCCTAAATATAGAGTTTGGTGTAACTTTAGTATTGATCACCATTTGCATGATCATGTGCCAGGCGAGAAAAAATTCAGTTCTATCTTGACTGTTTAAAAAGCACAACCAATTAGACATAATCTGCCTACTGGTTACTGAGTTAACATAAATCCATCATTCTCCAAGCTCATCTGTACTTTATCCTTGTTTCAAAAGACCCCTCACATCATTTTACAGCCTGGGTTATTTGTGTGTCCTAGAAATTGGGGAAATAAATTATAAATTTGAACATACGTTGCTTGTAATTAAGCAGTTTCAATCTACGTAGGCTGCTACTGTCAGGTGATCTTTAGACCCCAAATGCAAAGACAGCAGATGTCTTGAATGAAGGACTCTTTTTTTCTGTAGAAAAGTTTAACGAAACCTCAATTTTGAAATACAAAAAAAAAGCACAATGGGGCAAAATAAGCTGAACTAGAAAGAATCTAACGGGATGCGCTAAACTTAGCTATGATGAAGACTGCCAGTATCATCTGTAATGGAAACACAAGGGACTTAACAAAACATTGAGCTCTTAAATGAAGAAAATTACAACATTTTAGGGAAAAGACAGATGATGGAATTGATGAGAAAATTGGAAACCAGACATGATGGCCAGAGGGCACATGGAGCTCCAAACAATACCAAACACAAAATAGAAACTGTCATGTGTTCAAGTCCCATGACATACAAAAACAACACATGAAAGTCCAAAATAACATTTAAAAATATTCAATGCATAAACAACAAAATGACAAATCCTAACAGCTATAAATAACTTATAAATTCATTATCTTGGCGAGTGTACATGGCGAGTGATTGAGAGTCTAGTTACTGAGAAAAACCATAATGTTGTTGTTTCACATCTTATTATTTAAACCAACCATTTAATTTACAATGATTTCAACAATATTTTATAACTCATACATTTTTTGTCTACTGAAATCTGATTTGCTTTTGTCTCCTGTCTAGATGATGGCTCAGAATCCATCTGTTAAGTCAGCAGAAGGACAACCAAGAGAGCTCTTACATTAAAAAGCTGTTTCCCTCTAAACCCCAGTCTCCAGTCAATCAATGAATTACATTCAGCATATTGTATATGCATGATGGGATCAGATGACCTTTCAATTGATGCATAAAAATAACCATTGTGAATGGATTGCATAAAGAGGATCTGAAGAGAGGAGGGAGCTATTTTAACAGCTGAGACCATTAGACGCCAGTTAGAGTCCGAACACAAAGTAAAAATCAGATTTGAGATATACAGGATCAAAGGTGTCATGCCATGATGTGAACTCGACTTTTCAGACATTTCTGTCTTGATTTAAGATCATAGATTTAAGTTCCCTCATCAAAAACATGCCTCAAGTCATATTCTGGTTGGTTCATGCATGTTTGTGTAATCGCAATCCTAGTTTATTTTTCTGGGAGCTTAAAATGACTTAATGCCAGTTGACCATAGCGCCAAAATCAGATGTATTATTTGCTCTATTATTATGAGCTCTAATGCAGCTCAATGAAGAATTGCACTAACTGATCTTGAAATGTAACCGTAGCAGAACTGTGTCGGATAAACAATAAAAAAAGTGTACTTTTGTACTGACCCAAATGGGCAGTTGTGGTCTGGTGGATAAGGAGATCGACTTGTGATAGCAGGTTTGAACCCAAGATCGAAACACTAGCGCTCCCCTCTTTATCAACCACAGCTGTGATGTCCTTGTCTAAGGCACCAGTTTCCCGACTGCTCAGCGGGTACCATAGCCATGGCTGCCCTCTGCTCCAGGTGTGTGTTCATGGTGTTTGTTCACTGCTGTGTGTGTACCCTGGGATGCGTTAATTTAAGAGCACAAATTCTGCTTATGGGTCACTCCATATCTGTCCAACTGATCACTTTCACACCAAAAGACGAATGTATTCATCAGAAATTTGTGGATTTTCTGTGTGGCAACAAGAAACCCAGCCTAGGGCGTGGTGGGAGCTCTGCAGTAGGAGGAACATGAGGTATATTCCTCGTTTGGCGACATAGTTTGTAGAGAAATAATGTCCTTTGAAACGTAAATACTTTTCTGGAATAGCCATGTTTGCTCTGAGACAATTAATATAGATTTAAAGATGGGTGGATAGATGGATGGATGGATGAGACAGTGAACAATGATAAAGTGATTTTGAAGATAAAAATACGCATCATAGACTATCAATCAGTAGAATATCACGGGAGTTGATGGGACCTCACAGCACAAAGTGGAAACGAACACCCTCTAGTGCTGACGAGTTAGCTCTTCCGTTCACTTCCTCGAACTCACATCGGCTTTATCCACTGCTTGTCGGGCGCCGGCGACTGGACGGTGTGGCGGCAGCTCTCGCGCCAATTTCTGACTGCGCACCTGAGACTCATTAGATAGCATTCTTTCTCTAACGACGCCACACTCATATGAGGGAGACAGGAGACGAGCGCTGGCATAGACAGAGGGAATCGCGTTTATGGATAATAACAGACGAGAGAGTCAACTTCAGCAATCGTTATCTCAAGAGTTGACATCCAGAGCGCGTTTAAGATAACTTCTCACAGTCGATTCCCTATTTATGGGGTAAATTCTGTAAGTTTTCCAAGAGCCGCTGCTAGTTGTGCTCCAATGGGCTGGCGTTTCAGCCCTGCATCCGCGTTCTCGCGGAGCGGGAGACGAGGAGGCTGACTCGCAAAACATTGAACGACAGTTTGACGAATTTTTACGCTGAATGCTTCTTCGGAAACTGTTTTCTCTAGAGACTGGCACTTACCCGAGTACAACACTGGATACAAGTATGACTTTTAAAGGGGTTATCTTCCTTTTTGTCCTACCGGGACTGATGCTGTCGGACCCTGGCCACTCAAACCAAGGTACGTTAGCCTCACTGATTGTAGATGGCGTTTCATAATAATTTTATATACTGCATCAACATTGCGTGTTTACTGCTGCGGTAGGATGCTAAATTGTGCTCTAAAGACGTCGACCTTTTGTTTACTTTATTTAGTAAAATTCAAACATGAATCAACAGATGAATGTTATTATAGTTCTAATTATTACCATGCACTTTTCTTTATGTATTTATGTAATGCATTCGGTGTGTGGTAAACTTTTGGAATGCTTTTCAACATGCTCGTTACTGCTTGTAATGTGAAGAATTCAAGTACAGATTTTAGCTATACCACACAATTTGATATATATTATAAGTTTACAGCTGTCAATCGTCAGCTGCCAGTACTTTACCTTCATTTAATCAATTCTCAACATCAATGAATATAATATAATATAGATGCATGAAATGTTGTAGCCTTCATGTCGAAAGTTTGTTTGAATGAGAGAACATGGGACCATGTCTGAAAGCGATAGGATATACTGGAACAGGAAAATGTCACTTGGGCACTATAAGGTCAAAAGTACTTTAATGGTATTTTATAGTTTGCTTATTTAAATACTAATTATTAGTTGTTAAATGTATCTGACTACTGTTAATTCAAATAGGTAAATAATGTTTCCCCAAAAGTTATGATTGTTTTAAACCTAAATATGTTCAATAATATGCATATGGGTTTGAATAATAATAATAATAATAGGAATAATAATAATAATATCTTCATTATCATAATAATAATTGTAAACCCTTCAAAAGGTCACTTGTTTGAAAAAATGATGAGGTCTTCCTGAATGGAATCTTCATGTTTTACCCCATATCCCCCCAATTACTTCAATTTGCTGATACAAAATATGCTTTATGTAGATTAAATTTGACATTAAATCAAGTGAATGTCTCCCTGTAGCACATGTCCAGTGTGTACCTCCTTTCGCCCAATAGGAACCAGAGCCCACACAGTGACCTTATGTATTATCATAACCACCATGAATGACAATATAATAAAAACAAACAAAAAATAATAATTTTAACACTGTTCCCTCTTAGTGTTACTAAAAGGATGGTTATTTGAAGCAAGGCAGAATGTTGTTCTGTATCTTGTGTGGGCATCTCACACCGTGAAAAAATTCTCAGATGAATTGTGACAAATGAAAAGGTGCCCCTGTGTGTATGAGCTAAAATGTACATGGAACATCTCACCTTCTATCTATGAGCTTAACAACCCAAGGTTGAATGGAACTGAATAACCTGAGAAGGAAATAGATGGATAGCAATAATAAAATAGTTACAGTATAACAGTAAATTTGAATACCCCTATTATTAAAATCTTTTTAAAAGACGGAGTTTTTATTTATAATATAAAATTATGTTATTTTCCCTCACATGGTTTTTGAGCAGCATGCAGTATAATGGTAATTTTAAATATAGGTCAGAAAGGAGACTATTTATTAAGTTATCTACACCATGCAGGAGTTAAAATGTGCTCCCAGTGACTGTTCGTCCATTACCCCTTTATCACTCCTTCTTATCC
Source organism: Danionella dracula (assembly GCA_900490495.1). Classification (NCBI taxonomy): domain Eukaryota; kingdom Metazoa; phylum Chordata; class Actinopteri; order Cypriniformes; family Danionidae; genus Danionella; species Danionella dracula. Next base: position 3,438,572 of record UELW01000289.1, on the reverse strand, counting down.
TCAATTTCTCCCAATCTTCCCCATGTACTGGAACAAATCAGCGTTCCAGTAGAGCCTGGTGTTTGAGACGTCCATGAAAACAGTCAGCCAGCTTGTTTTTTGCATTATTTTTCAAAATGATTAAGCATCTGGACTTATGAGCACACATGTTCATAATACAGAAACATAAGTACTCATACAGAAAATATGATTATCCTTTAAAATTAGCATTTACCATTCATGTATAAAGGTGTCTTCTGTATCAGAAACGATGTGAAGCATCACAAATCTAATATCGCTTTGCCAACTTGTTCCTCCAATCTTGTTTTATTCTCAATACAAACACCAGAAGAACTAATGCCTGCCATTCTCTTTCAGTTGTGTTAAAAGAGAGTGGGATGGAGCACATTTGTGTGGGATGTGGAGAAGTTTGAGAGAGAACACTACAAACACCAGAGTTAGCTTGCATGGCATTTAAAACATTTTATTGAGATATGAATCATCCTTGTTCTCCCTAAACTCAGATGGAAAGCAGCTTTTTAATAAGCCACTGCTCTTTCTGTTTAACCAGCATTTTAGGGAATAGGTCTTAGTATATTATACAGAAACAAATCGAAACTGAGGGTTTGCAGTTGACCTGAAATATAAAGTCTTGCTATTATGCATGCAGAGATGATCAAAGCGTCTGCTTTAGTGAACCACAAGAGTCCTTCTCTTTCCGTTTAAAACCATAGAACAATATTGCGTTGAATTTTACTCTGAGCTCTACCTGAAATTGTGTCCATTTCCTTAAATCATTCACTGTAGAGCTCTTCAAAGCTCTCAAAAATCAATTTTGAAGAAGATTGTATTTGGAATATGCTCATCACACTCCCCTGTCTTTCGCTCCTCCGACTCATATCTGGATCTCAAATTCCTCATTGACCCTGTGTAAAACCTGTCTCTATTTAAGTCTGTAATAAGCCCTGGTTCATAGCACTTCTTTGCTGCAAAGCTTGACGGGATGCTCTTGCTAATCACACTCAACTGTCAGCTTGCATCGAGAGGCTATTAAAAGTGTTTTTAAGATCACTGTTAGAAAAGAATGTTCTCAAGCTCTCTACTAATCAGGCCAGAGAGCGGTTTTAGTGTTCTACAAGTGTTTATAGAATGGCTCCACTTCATGCTTAAAAATCTATTGATGGTTCTGAGTCCGAGCACAAGAATGACGATTAATCTTGAGTATCATAATCATTAAAATTGAGCTTTCATTAAAGTAGTTTCAGCCTCAGAGGTCACGCCCATGGAATGCTGGCTGTTTGTCTTTTGATAGGTTTTTGAATAGGTTTAATTCTAACAGATATGGTACAATTTAATGGCATGGCTTCAAGAGTTCGGAAGTCATGACCTTGTTGGTTGAATTTTTCTGGATTTCAGGGAGCAACGAGTGTTGCCTTTAATTGACAAAGGGCAGGGTGGGTATTGGCCAATGAAAGCTGCAAAATACATCAGACCATCCTTGAGAGAGTCTAGTATAAAAAAAGAAAAAAAAAAGCTATACATTACCTGTTAAGAGGTATTATTTACAATCTCATTTTGTCAGTTCGATAGACAGTGATACTTCAAGATATGAAATTAACGCATTCAGGGGTGGCCTTCGTATGCTAAATTTTTTGTATGTCGGAGCAACTTTGACATGTAAAATGTTGGATCCAGTTCAAGCCACACAGAAACAACATTACAAATTGAAAATATAATGAAAAACCAGAGAAACATAAACTAGGATTCTTCATTTTTACACATTATACACAATACACATTATAAATTTAATAAATAAAAATAAAACAATGAAAACAGAATTAAATAAATGAAAAATAATAATGTTAACCCTTACCTTTCGAGTGAGGCGATGTGGAAAAGTCTCGGAGGAGGTAGGGGAGGAGAGCCATGACCATAAAAAAATCCGCTTTGCCAAAAAAGCAACACAAAAATGTTTACAAATTTAGGACACAACAAAAAACTGAAAGTGTGCATGAAGACAGGGAGAGCTCTTCTGGGACGATGTCATGGAATGTCAGGCGACCAATAGCGGAGCAGGATACTATGCACGAACACACAGCTTCAGGGTTGGAACTGACTAATAGGAGAGCAGAACTTTTGGGGGCGAAAAGTTGAAATTATTTTAATTGTACGCGTGTGGATTTTCAGGATGTAATTGTTTCTTTTTGAGGTTGTTTTATAATGCCACTGGCTAAATCAATTGCATTGTGCATATAATAGGTTGGTACAGAGTGAAGATGGAGAATATTGTCTTTGAGTCCTTGTTACTGTGAAATGACCACTTTCTTGGAGGCTCTGTCATTGCATTGCAAACCCACAGTGACTAATTTACGAGTTATACAAGACTCAGGCTTAAACATGAAGCAGCACATTTACTCAGTTGTGAGAGAGACTTTTTTCAACTATGTTTTCTGGCCCAAAATGAAAATAATTAAATCAAAGTGATTTGGAGAAGGCAATACAAACAATTGACGCTGTAGGCACATCACTCCACTTTTATCTTCCCTGCATTGGCTTCCTGATAATTTTATAGAGTAGTGTTTTGGTTTTAGTCGTAGTTTTTAAAGAATGGACTAGCTCTGAGCTCTCTATGTGAACTTTTACAATTTTGTCAACCTAAGAGATCTTTGCGATCAGAGAGCAACCTTCTCATTGTGTCTGGGAGTAATTACAAGCAGTTTGTCATGCTGTCTTTCAGTTTAGCAGATCCTAGACTCTGGATCAAACTTCCATTTGAATTGAGGACAATTTTTCAGCTTATAAGTTAATAATATAACAGTTAACAAGTTTATCAGATCTTGAATTATTTCCAAAAAAATCTTTAGAGTTAACAAGAATTCAGTGCATAAATCCTCAAAACAATTGGGAGTTTCAAACCAGTCTCACCATAGGTAGCAAACAATAGTTTAAGCAAACGAAGTTATGTCCCTTAGGCACAATGCAGGAAGGGATTGATCTTTAGCTGTGTGTGATGACTTTAATTTAAAATAAAATTTTAAAGGAAAAATAGGAAACATTTTGTTGCAGCTGAGGCTTTGTCAGCTTGTGTGAAGGAAGTGCTTCGTGTCCATCGTATCAGTATCCTGTTAATTCCCAAAGTGTTGCTATCATTGCCATGTGGAGAGCTCTTATTGATTTTATAGACACTGTGGGGCCAAACCTCTGAGGTTTCTTTCTTTCTACCTACAACCCTTCAATGGGTCTTCAAAGAGAGGGAGAAGGCTTTGTGTTGCTAGCAGTGGTATTTATGTGTGAGCCTGTCTGTCTGCTGATTTTATTTTCCCCTTCATCAGATCATGGTCATAGAAAAAATCTTTTGGATGGTTTATTTAAGGTTTTGTGTTGGTTCAAAAGAGATCTGAGTGTTTAGTGTGTGTCACATTGACACCCCGGACACAATCTATTCTTCTTGCACAGAGATTACATTTACCAGAGCTGAATAAAGCATGAAAAGTTGTTACAGATGCGATGAGCTCCTTCTGTGTATACTCCAGCTCACAGACCAGATTGTTTCTCTCCATTGACTTTCAATTGTCACAGGAATCAATTTGTAAATTGCACCTTGACATTTCCAAGGCCTAGTTGTGCATTGTGATCTAAGTCTCAACCCTAACACTTCCCTTTTTAACGCATCTGCCTTGTTTCAGACAGAGTAAATGTCTGGCTAAAGACCACTAATGCATGCAGCGAGGTTCTTATCCGATCAATTTATCTCAAGCGTTAGACAAAGGCCCATTTTTCTCCAGTTTGTGACATTCAAGATCCAAATGTCACCTCTCTCGTCTTCATCTCTCATCTGAGAGAAAAAAGAAAGGACATGAACGGCACGGTTTCTTGGTTTTCCTCAAAAATGAATCTTCTCAACCACTTTCTACCATCTCTAAATTGCAGTCATTTAACTGACATATATTTAACCAGATAAAACACAGTTGATATCTGTTTTGTAGGGGTGACATATAGTTTCATCTGCTGAAAACTGACAGTTCAAAGGGGTTGAAAAGTGTTATATTTTAGTAAGTTTGATGTATATATGTATTTCATTTTTTTACTTCTAAATTTATTCATTCATCTTCATGTCGGCTTCCCTTTCGGGGTTGCCACAGCAGAATTAACCACCAACTCTCTGGCATATGTTTTACGCAGCAGATGCCCTTCCAGCCGCAACCCATCGCTGGGAAACATTCACACACACTCATTCACACTATGGACAATCGTTCTTACTCAATTCACTTATACCACATGTCTTTGGACTTGTGGGGAAACCGGAGCACCCGGAGAAAACCCACACGATCACAGGGAGAACATGCAAACTCCACACAGAAATGCCAACTGACCCAGCCGAGGCTCGAACCAGCGACCTTCTTGCTGTGAGACAACCGTGCTACCCACTGCGCCACCGTGACACTCTTCTAAATTTATTTAACAGTTAATTAGTAAGTTACTTTTCACCTACTTTTCCCCGTGTTGTGAATTCAGACATGCCACTCAGTTTGGAAACTGTTCTTTTTTTAAAATAAAATAGACGCATAACATTTTAAATGCATCTCAATCCCAAAATGAAAGAATTAGTACAGTATACAAAACAAAAAAATGTCTTTGCTAAAAAGTGAAATTATTTATTATTATTAACTTTCAATAGTGCATTAAGGGTCAATTCAATTTCTACCCTTTAGTGTAGCTCTTAACCATTAACCTTTAATTTTGTGGACACTCAGATATGCAGGTACTTTTTTCATTTATGATCATTTAAAAAATGTCTAAATGGAGTATCTGCATATATTTGTTCAGCACAAACTTTGCTAGGATCACTATCTTTAAAAGAAGTTTGTCTGCTATGCATCTTTACAAGACAGGTGTTTGGTAGCAGAAAATAGTGATGTATTCTGGTTCTTTAAGACTGTTGTATTTTATATACATTTAAAGTACCAAAAATGAAGTAATAAGTGAGTGATAACATTTTGGATCACAAACTTTTGGAATGTTATATGAGATTTGGAATGTTTTGAGAGAAAGAAACAGACAGTCAGTGACAAAATGTGTACAATCTTTGAATCAAATTGATTATACAGTTGTTTCAGATCTGTACAAAAGGGAAACATCTAAAAAACCCCTAAAAAATCAAAACAAACAAGCATCTGAGATTTGAGTTTGTTGAGCTTACATTTTCCTGTTTCTGAGGACCAATCATCTTTGAGGACCAATGAGTGAAGTGGTGACACCTGTGAGATAATTAGCCAATGACAGCTGTAAACAATCAAGATGTGTCTCACTAATGCAGAGCTCTTTCAAATGTCATTTTTTTGCTGATTACATTTGTATTTATCGCTTTGTAATTCACCTCGTTATTATACATATATTTAGTTTTTAGTAAACTCGACAATGTTTTTGAATGCATGCAATTGAAATGCTATGGTTTAGATCTTGAATCAGTTTTCATGGTTGTATTTTACAATAATAAGTGTAGCTGCACCATCCCATCTAGATTCCTTCTCCCTGTCTGTAAAGATCAATACTACATCATTGCCATCAAAAGCACAAATTGACAAGCATCCAATTTTTTATCTCAGAATCCTTTTCCCATCAGTTAGTTGAACACAACAATGTCTTTTTGACCATAAAAGCCATCCAGCTGAGAACACAACTCTAGTGGCATTTCACTCTCTGTGTTTGAAGTTTTAGGATCTAGAATCCACATACAATGTCCTTTTGAAGATGTAAGAGTACAGTAATTGAAGTGTTTTTTTTTTGTAAAGCTATTTCTTCATTAAGTGCAAACCATCAAGGGAAAGCAGTCATTGTGGATTCTTGTACTGTCCAATGATTAATTGACTATTGGTGAATAAATCTCAACTGCTACAACATAAAAAAACTGTTTATTAAGTTCTGATTTCAATGCTTGAAATAATGTTACTTTGAAACATGTTAAAAGGGGTTTCAAGAAACTTATTACCTGTGTTTGATCATTTTCAATTACTCATACTGATATTTGTAACCTTATCAAACAAGCCAAACTTAAAATCCCTTAGATGTTTTTGAAGCTGTTTCTTTGATAGTTATTTGATTTTATTGTGAAATCTAGATGTAAAATGTATGTCTCACTCTCTGGAAGGTTTTATGTGAGATTTAAAGCCAACCTGTCAGAATTTTCACCTCGGGCACAACCATTAGCTGATAGAGCTTTGTTACTTAAGGTGAAACCAAAATTGAAAGACACATCAAAAGAACCTTTAAGCTAAAGAAGCAGCCCTGATACTCAGGCTTTCTGCCTTTTCTGTTTCGTTCCTTCTGCTTTTCTGTGTGGCCTACTTTGGGATTTTCTCGCAGAGAGACAGAGACAGGCACAAGCTGCCACTTCTGATGGGTCTCTGTTGATGTCTCACTCTACACACTGAGCCGGAGCGAGACAGACAACAAATATTCAGCACTTGATTTGGTTTGAAATGAAGCTTGTGGGTTGCGTCAACTCGAGTTATAATAATTCAAGCTATACAAGCTGTGCTTTTTTGATCAAACCAAAAATAATTGCACCATCTGGAGAGCACTTTAGCATTGGCAGCAGTAAGCCCAATTAACTAAAGCGGTTTTAACTTTTATGTACAATTTTCAGATTTTTTTTGTATCGACATTGTGTTGCTGTATTCTATTTCTTTTTCTTATTTTTTTACTCCAATCCCCTCATTTACTCATCCAAATATTGTTTTTTTTAATCAAGTGATCCCTGTCTATATTATGGGATGCTCAGACTATTCAACTAGATATACCCAGAACCATCCTGTAGGTAAACAGTCAATCAAAAGCAACCTTTTTTAATCCATTTGAGAAAAGATACTTCTGTGTCAACTCGACGAACTGCCCTCTGCGTACTGATACAGACCTCGGGTTGCCTCTTTTGCGAAGCTTGATGGATGTGCACCTCTCAAAATTGTAACTACATGTCACCACTTTGCAGACCTACCCAGACCACAAGCTTTGTGATTGGGCAATGCGGAGCGAACCTCTTTTTTTCTGGGCTTGCGCTCCTTCTTAAATGCTGGATAATGAAATAAAACTTAGGCGATAAAGTAAATAACCTTCCTTTGTTATCTGTGCTGAATTTTAGCTAGGTAGAAGTTAACCTTGTCATCACACCACATTGTGATATTGATCAGTTTAGAGGCAGTGTTTCTACAGCAGTAGCAAATGTTATATATGTATATACGATGTATGATAAGGTTAAAAACTCTGTATTTTGTTAACAGCTGTGTTGTGTTTTGGTTTGATAGGAGTTGGCATTCTTATCACAGCAATATTGATCAGAGCATAGGCATAGCAGACAAAGCGCACAACTATAAATGCTTTGTTAACAAATGAGTGTGGTGGAGCTTCTGCAAGAGTAATTTGTCGAGGTGAAGTATAAATCAGGCTGTAGAGGTAATGGGTTACTTGCACTGTATCTCGTGATTCGCTTCCATTCTGAAATAGTACAGTTTGCTTTTTCACGATTTTGGCGCCATCATTGTTTATTTTCATTAGTTTCAACACAATATATTCTAAAAATGCTGTGTTCCGCTGTGTACAGTCTCTTCCAAATTCAATCAGATGCTAAGTTTTCATTTTTTTGCAACCAATGTTGACAACTTCTGTAAAGTTGGCTGCAGATTCAAAGGTTCTCTTTTCACAGCTCAATAACTCAGAGTATAAGCGTTCATAATAATATATGATACCTCTTTGTTATCTGTGTAATTTAGTCAACGAGCTACAAAACTGTTTGAACAGAAATAATGATTCTTTGGTGATCACAGAAATATATTGTCATCAATGCACAAGTAACTGAAGATGATGACAAAGGGGGAGTTTGCAAAGAGCCAACCACAAAAACATTACTGTAAAACTTAAACTTAAAAACTAAAAGATTCACACTTAAACACTCTATTGACATAAAAATTAGCTCGTATTTTACTTGTTTTTGGCTAGCTCTCCAACAAAATTCACTGAGAAAATTCAGAAAAAGTTTTTTTTATGTTTTTTTTATCTGTAATTATGATAAAATTATGATTTATGGTTATTAAAAATAAGTCTATCTACAGATAGCTAGATACATGTGTTTGAACGAGAGGGAGGGAAGTAGAACAGTGAGGTTACAGGGGGCTGAGGTCAAGAAGGTGGAGGAGTTTAGGTATTTGGGGTCAACAGTCCAGTGCGACGGGGAGTGTGGAAAAGAGGTGAAGAGGCGAGTGCAGGCAGGTTGGAGTGGGTGGAGAAAAGTGTCAGGGGTGTTGTGTGACAGAAGAGTGTCAGCTAGAATCAAAGGAAAGGTGTACAGAACAGTAGTGAGACCAGCTATGATGTATGGGTTAGAGACTGTAGCAGTGAGGAAGAGACACGAGGCAGAGATGGAAGTAGCAGAGATGAGGATGTTGAGGTTCAGTTTAGGAGTGACAAGGATGGACAAGATTAGGAACGAGCACATCAGAGGAACAGCTCAGGTTGGTTGTTTTGGAGACAAAGTCAGAGAAGCCAGATTGAGATGGTTTGGACATGTGCAAAGAAGGGATAGTAGTTATATTGGTAGAAGGATTTTGGAGATGGAGCTGCCAGGCAAGAGGGCGAGAGGAAGGCCAAAGACAAGTTATATGGGGGTGCTGAAGGAGGACATGAAGGTAATTGGTGCAAGAGTAGAGGATACTGAGGCCAGAATTAGGTGGAAACAGATGATTTGCTGTGGTGACCCCTAAACTGGGAACAGCCGAAAGAAGAAGAAGAAGAAGAAGAAGAAGGTTATTAAAAATAAGATTTTGTTTTCTTCTCCAAGTTAGTGTTGTAGTAGACCTTTTTTCCAGATGTTTCTCTAAATGAGTTTTGTAGGAGAACTAGCAAGAAAACAGTGACATATGAGCTGATTTTAGAGTGATTGTAGAGTTTTTTTTGTGGTTGGCTCTTTGCAGGCACTCACTTGGCCTTCTCTCAGTTACTTGGACATTGACATCAATACATTGAGCAGAAATAATAATTCTTTGGTGAATCCAGCAAACAACTTTGTAGCTTGTTGACTATGTTACAAAGATTAGAAAGAGCTTCCACGTGTTTATTATTAACGCTTATACTTGAGTTATGGAGCAGGGACGATCCAATTTTTGAATCTGTGGATAGCTTTACTGAAGTTAAATACCTTTAGTTTGCTGCTGGTATAATAATAATAATAATAATAATAATAATGTTAATATTTATAATAGTAATAAAAAATAATAATAATAACCGGAAAGAGCTGAACTGTATTAAACAGAACGAAAAAGTACTTGTGCAAAATCCTTCCTTTCCATCCAATTGTCTCCAAGAACATGGCTTCTCTTTGCTCAATGATTTTACACTTTATTTTTTAACCCTCTTTGTAGTTTTGTAAAACTGATGCCTTTACAATGTATTAAGGCTTACTAACACTCAAATATTTGCAAGCACATGTCTATTTACAAAGTCAAAGATTTCTTTTAATTCAATATGTTATTTAGGAAGAGGCATAGAGGACCATTCACCATATCACTTTGGCAAATGTCTCTTAATAAAGACATCACAAATGGATCATTGAGTTCCAGTATGCTTGCAGACATGTTTAATCTCTCTTCATTGTCAGGCAGAAAGTGAGTGCGGAAATTTGGGGATAATATGACCCGAGACAGACACTGGGTCTAGACCGAGATGTAATGCGATTTACTGTGAGTAGCCAAATTGCATAACCATCTAGCTCACATTTTTGTGTTTGGGTGTGTGAGCAGCACATATCCATCACTTCCAGGCAGAATTATCAGACATTGTGAAGTAAATTTGATCAGGGTGAACTGTAGTGCTCTGTCTGTCTGCAGACTCTCCACAGACAGCCTCTCATCTGGGATCTTCAGGTTAACTCTTTGACAACATATAGATGGATAAGCTGATTATTAGCTCAGTATTGAAACACAGATTGTGAAGCTGTCTTACACAGCAAATGTTGACTCAGTATAATGACTTCTTGAACATAAAACATTATAACTAGTTTAATTTCATGCCACATGACACAGTGACTTTGTGTAATGACTTGTTTATGTGATTTAGGGTGGTTGTGTGCTGATCAGAGGTGGATTGTGGACTTTTAAAGAGGGCAAGCTCATTTTAGTTGTTAAAAATATTTAATAGAATCCAGTGAATTGTGTCTGTACAGCTGTTTTATCAAAATTAGTGTCATTTTGTGGAAATGATTGAACTCATTCATTATGAAATTGCCCACCATTCTACTTAACACATCTTTTGACAAAGTTCTGAGTATGTTGATGGATAAACTTCATTTTCTAAAAAAACAAACCTAGATGTCAGACTCTGTCAATATATGTGATTGTGCTTGTTGGTCAATTGTGGTGGGCTATAAAAGATATTCAGATATTCAACATGATCATAGAAAATATATGATACACATGATTCAAAAAAGTTTGCACGAACTGCATTGTGACAAAGACCAAAGAAGCTTTCTCATTTTTTTTTTCAAATGAATACAAAAGAGCTGCTTTTACTGTCAATAATTGATGCAAGATTTGATTTCATTTAGCTAATTTTAGCAAGACTCTTAGTTTAACTATTTTTATATTATTTTAAACTAAATCTAGCCACAGGGGTTTCTAGCCAGTGACTTCTGTGCCGGTCCCAAGCCCGGATAAATAGAGAGGGTTGCGTCAGGAAGGGCATCCGGCATAAAACATGCCAAAACCAAATATGCAAGTCATCAATTCAATTTCCATACCGGATCGGTCGAGGCCCGGGTTAACAATGACCGCCACCGGTGCTGTTGACCTACAGGATGCCGGTGGAAATTAGACTACTGTTGGTCAAAGAAGGAGAGGAGGGAGAAGGATTCGTAGGCAGAGAGAGAAGAGGAAAGGCAAGAGTATAGGTCTGAAAATAGGGACTCTCAACGTTGGTACAATGACCGGGAAAGATAGAGAGCTGGCGGACATGATGGAGAGAAGGAAGGTAGATATTCTGTGTGTACAGGAGACCAGGTGGAAGGGTAGCAAAGCGCGTAGCATTGGAGGGGGATACAAACTGTTTTACTATGGTCAGGATAGGAAGAGAAATGGGGTTGGAGTGATCCTGAAGGAGGAGTTTGTGAGGAATGTTTTAGAGGTGAAAAGAGTGTCTGACAGGGTGATCAGTTTGAAGTTAGAGATTGAAGGGGTGATGTTGAATGTAGCGAGTGGTTATGCTCCACAAGTAGGCTGTAAGCTGGAAGAAAAGGAGAGATTCTGGAGTGAGTTAGATGAGGTGATGGAGAGTATTCCCAGAGAGGAGAGAGTAGTGGTGGGAGCAGACCTCAACGGTCATGTTGGCGAGGGCAACAGAGGTGATGAGGAAGTGATGGGCAGGTTTAGTGTTAAGGAAAGGAACCCAGAAGGACAGATGGTGGTGGACTTTGCCAAGAGGATGGAAATGGCTATAGTTAACACTTATTTCCAGAAGAGGGAGGAACATAGAGTTACCTACAAGAGTGGTGGTAGGAGTAAGCAGGTGGACTACATCCTAAGTAGAGGGCCAATCTGAGAGAGATCACTGACTGCAAAGTAGTGGTAGGAGATAGTGTAGCCAGACAGCATCGGATGGTGATGTGTAGGATGTTTCTGGTGGTCAGGAAGAAGAGGGGAGGAAAGATGGAAGAGAAGACCAAGTGGTGGAAGTTGAAAAAGGTAGACGGTTATGAGGAATTCAGACAGAAGCTGAGACAGGCTTTGGGTGGTCAGGAAGAGCTTCCAGAGGACTGGGAAACTACAGCAGAAGTGATCAGGGAGACAGGCAGGAAGGTGCTAGGTGTGTCAGCAGGAAGAAGGAAAGAAGATAAGGAAACATGGTGGTGGAATGAGGAAGTACAGGACATCATCCAGAGGAAGAGGCTAGCTAAAAAGAAGTGGGACATCGAAAGGACTGAAGAAAGTAGACAGGAATATAAGGAATCACAGCCAGGGTGAAGAGGGAGGTGGCAAAGGCCAAACAGAAGGCATATGATGAGTTGTATGCCAGGTTAGACACGAGGGAAGGTGAGAAGGAATTGTACAGATTAGCGAGACAGAGAGACAGAGATGGGAAGGATGTGCAACAAATAAGGGTGATTAAAGATAGAGATGGAAGGGTTCTAACGAGTGAGGAGAGTGTGCAGAGAAGATGGAAGGAGTATTTTGAGGAGTTGATGAATAAGGAGAATGAGAGGGAAAGAAGGGGGGAGAGGTGAACATTGTAGAGCAGGAAGTTGAAAAGATTAGAAAGGATGAGGTGAGGAAGGCTCTGAGGAGAATGAAGAGTGGAAAGGCTGTTGGTCCAGGTGACATCCCTGTGGAGGTGTGGAAGTGTCTAGGAGAGACAGCAGTGGAGTTCCTATCTAGGTTATTCAACAGGATTCTAGAGAGTGAGAAGATGCCTGAGGAATGGAGGAGAAGTGTCCTAGTGCCAATCTTTAAGAACAAGGGTGATTTGCAGAGTTGTAACAACTACAGAGGTATAATGTTGATGAGCCACACAATGAAACTCTGGGAAAGAGTAGTGGAAGCTAGGCTAAGAAGGGAAGTGGATATTTGCGAGCAGCAGTATGGCTTCATGCCCAGGAAGAGCACTACTGATGCAATTTTTGCTCTGAGAATGCTAATGGAGAAGTACAGAGATGGTCAGAAGGAGCTGCACTGCATCTTTGTGGATTTAGAGAAAGCGTATGACAGGGTGCCGAGAGAGGAGCTATGGTCCTGTATGAGGATGTCAGGAGTGGCAGAGAAGTACGTCAGAGTAGTTCAGGATATGTATGTGAGGAGTATGACAACAGTGAGATGTGCTGTAGGTCAGACGGAGGAGGTCAAGGTGGAGGTGGGGCTACATCAAGGATCGGCTTTGAGTCCCTTCTTGTTTGCTATGGTGATGGACAGGTTGACAGATGAGGTCAGACAGGAATCTCCATGGACAATGATGTTTGGAGATGACATTGTAATCTGTAGTGAGAGTAGAGAGCAGGTGGAGAGACACCTGGAAAGTTGGAGGTCTGCTCTAGAAAGAAGAGGAATGAAAGTCAGTCGTAGTAAGACAGAATACTTGTGTTTGAACGAGAGTGAGGGAAGTAGAACAGTGAGGTTACAGGGGGCTGAGGTCAAGAAGGTAGAGGAGTTTAGGTATTTGGGGTCAACAGTCCAGTGCGACGGGGAGTGTGGAAAAGAGGTGAAGAGGCGAGTGCAGGCAGGTTGGAGTGGGTGGAGAAAAGTGTCAGGGGTGTTGTGTGACAGAAGAATGTCAGCAAGAATCAAAGGAAAGGTGTACAGAACAGTAGTGAGACCAGCTATGATGTATGGGTTAGAGACTGTAGCAGTGAGGAAGAGACACGAGGCAGAGATGAAAGTAGCAGAGATGAGGATGTTGAGGTTCAGTTTAGGAGTGACAAGGATGGACAAGATTAGGAACGAGCACATCAGAGGAACAGCTCAGGTTGGTTGTTTTGGAGACAAAGTCAGAGAAGCCAGATTGAGATGGTTTGGACATGTGCAGAGAAGGGATAGTAGTTATATTGGTAGAAGGATGTTGGAGATGGAGCTGCCAGGCAAGAGAGCAAGAGGAAGGCCAAAGACAAGTTATATGGGTGTGCTGAAGGAGGACATGAAGGTAATTGGTGCAAGAGTAGAGGATACTGAGGTCAGAGTTAGGTGGAAACAGATGATTTGCTGTGGCGACCCCTAAACTGGGAACAGCCGAAAGAAGAAGAAGAAGAAGATATTTTTTTAAACTAGTTTACTCTTCATGCTCAATCTCATTCTGGTTGTACTCGTTTATAATATGCAAGTTGTTTAACATTGTTGTCACTTGGAATAATTTTCTGTCCAATCAAATATTTCTATTTTTTTCTGTGCTTTAGTGGTTGTCTTGGACACCACTGCTGTGCTGGGAGAGCTGAGCTGGAAGACCTATCCAATGAATGGGGTAAGAAAAATGTTCCTGTAACCTTTTCCCCATCATAGTTTTCACCATCTGTTCATACACAATTCAAAGTCTAATAGCCACTGTTATGAAAATTGATTTTTATGAAGCTACTTAATCAAACAGCTCATGGTTAGTTCAACCTACACACATTGATTTGATTTGAAACAGCCCATTGACACGACTCTTGATCCATAATGTATGCAGAGTTTCTTTAAGGTTGATTATCAACCCAGGTCTTAATAATTCAATTTCACAAGCTTTCATCTGTGTTAATGCTATAGAGGGAATTGCCAAGACATTAAACCAGTTCAGAGGCAATTTAAATGAAGCATCCAAGTGTGTTCTCACCGCACAGAAGAGCTTCTAATAGAGGAACTGCTATTATTAAATCACTTTCATGAAGAAGAAGAAGAAGAATATACTAGATTCTCAGTCACTCAGTTTTTTCTTTGCCACAATGTACTGTCAGATCTGAGAATCCAACATTGTGTGAAAAGTAGCGAAAGATTTTGAAAATACAAATATGTATTAGTTTATTTTGCATGTTTTCAAAAAGATTCTCAATTTGAAGAGAGCGCACATGCAAGATCTTTACCCATCTTTTAGCTAAATAAAATATGATGTACATGTCTGGAGGAAATCTTTATGAATGAAATAATATGAGTGGAACTCAAGAATAGGAGCTTCTTTGCTAAAATTCAACACTGGATTTTTACCTGGTGAAATCAGTTCTTTAGGGAATTTACAACAATTATAATTTTCAATGCCTCTTTTTTTTTTAACCAAAGAGCATTTTCTTCTTCCCCCGGTGAAATTAAAACATATCACGTTTATTTCTACACTTTACACCAATTTTATTTACATTAAATCCATTTCATCCATGTGTATTGTTTTCTGACAACTAATAAAATACTGAAAACAAACTGTCATTTAACCCAAATTAAATCACATTAAATGTGTGAGGTTGTTGTGTAATGCATTTATGGTTTATTTACATCCCCCATTTTATTCCACTCAAACTGACTCTATTATTTAAAAATGTAGAGGTTTAGAATTATATTTCATGTTTTGGCACACAAAAGCCTCTGGAACAGAAATATCACCTTGAAACTAAAAGATCCATTTAAAATTTTTTAAACCTCAAAAGTCTTAGTTTTGTTCTAATTAAGACACAAAGGGTATAACTTAATATATGTATTAGTATTATACATGTTTATTTTTTTTTTTACACCTGTCCTGTCCTACTTCAAAGCAACCCCATGAGAAGGGAGGTGCTTCATATGAGTTGGTCAATTTTGCTCTTTCCAGGGAAATGAAGATATGATATAGTGACTATTCCTCTGGATAGAAGCTATTAATTTATTTTATTGATTATTTATTTAAACCACATTCATCATATTAATTAAATTAATCACTCATATAAACATACATCAGGACAGGATTGTGTTAATAGAAAGGGGAAAGAGGAGAGATGTAATTGAGGGGAAAAAGAAGGAAAGAAGTTTTTGAGGGGGAAAGAGAAGGTGAGCAGACATTGTGGGGGAAAGAGTCAGGATTGAGTTGAAAAAAAAATAAAATAAAATAAATAAGATTAGTTACCTACCTTAGCACATCCAAGCAGTTTGTTAGAGTTTTTACACAGTTTGCAGCCATCTACACATTTGTATACAAAGATAGTATTATACATGTTTAAATTTTTTTGTTTGTGTCCAAACTTTGTGGAATTACTCTCATGATGCAAAATAATATCAACAAATACATTTGCCACTTTTCGCAAAGTCCAAAATAGATAAATCACTCCTCATATCTTGAGCCAAACAGGAGTTGACGTTTTGCAGTCTAGAACACATAGTGTCTTTATTTATTTATGATATTTTGAGGGTGTTTTAAAGTGACCTATAGAGCATAAATTGATTTCTCAAAGGAGCTGTGGGGCACATCTTCATATTAGTTCTGCTCTTACACAGGTGGCCAGGATGTCAAAGAAAGCAAGTTCATCTAAACAGCAAAAACCACTAGGGCTTTCTTTTTCATGCAGTAAGAGCCTGGTACTCAACTCCAATCAAATCAATAATTCATGTCCTAATATCCTAGGTCACATACTGTAACTCTCCTATTAGTATTTACCACAGTAAGCTTTTTGTGCTTCTTTCTGTTAGGTTACTAAAGCCATAATAATCAAAGACGTTTTCTTTCTCCCCGGATCCTTATGGAACACACCTTTTCCAGTCTGTGGAGAATTTGCCTGCCATTTCATTTGTTTTCAAGGGATGGGGACTAGCATGCATATTTTGTTTACTCTGGCACAGACATGTCCTATGGGGGTTCTCTCTCACTCGCTCTCTCTTCTTCTTTCTTCCATTTGCAAGAACATATTTGTTTTTGCTTCTCCATTGTTGTGTCTCTATTCTCCTGGCACCTCTCCAATGTTTTTCTGATTTGTGCTGATTGGTGTAAAAGAAACATTTCTTAATAATTCATTCTATCATCTTCTCTACTCCCCGATGAATCATACTCAATAAAGCAAGGGTCTGCTGGTACTAAAACCGGCTCACACTGTGAAAAATGCGGAGATCTAACCAAGGGGAGAACAGTTACAATTTCTTTACATTTACATTTACATGCATGCATTTGAAGCTTTTGTCCAAAGCGACTTACATTAGGGGAGAGACAATATGCAATCTGTTACACCATCAAAGTCTATCTCAGCTTCTCATAGTAGAAATTGCATCAACTGATCAATAAACCAAAGCAGGGAGGAAGTAGAGGATGAAGATAAAGACAGAGTAGGAAAAAAATAATGTTTTTTTTTATAGTAGGTGTTCCCTGAAGAGAAGAGTTTTCAGTTGCTTTTTGAAAGCTGTTAGTATTGCTGCTTTACTGACTGGATCAGGGAGTTTATTCCACCAGCCAGGGACAGTGAAAGAGAAGGTTCTGCTGAGAGATCTTCTGACTTTGTGGGACGGAACCACAAGTCGCCGTTCCTTCTCTGAGCGCAGGCTTCTGGAGTGCATATAGGATTGTATGAGCTCATGGAGGTAGACAGGGGCTGATCTGGAGATAGTTTTCTACGCCAGCGTCAGCTATTTGAATTTACCCCGAGCTGCAATGCGGAGCCAGTGAAGAGTGATGAAGAGGGGAGTAACATGAGCTCGCTTCGGTTCCTTGAAGATAAGATGAGCTGCAGATTTCTGGATCTTCTGGAGAGATTTGAGCGTGTTTGCTGAGTTTAATGAGTTTTGCAGTGTAGGGCAGCAAAGAGACAAGTCTGTAATTTTCCACCAGTGATGTGTTGAGTGTAGATTTCTTGAGAAGTGGGGTGACTAGTTTTTAGAGAAAATGATGGTAGTGATGGAGGAGTTTATGATGTGAGTGAGGGCAGGTGTGATGGTAGGTCAGATGGTTTGTAGAAGATGAGAAAAGATGAGATATCGGCTGGTGGTGAGGGTTTTGTCTGTGAAGTGATCAGCGAAGTCATCTGCAGTAAGAGAGGTCACTGGGGGAGGTTGGGGTGGACAAAGGAGTGAGTTGAAAGTCCTGAAGTCCTTTCGGCTGTCCTTGGCATGTTCAATCTTATCGTGGTAGTAGGTTGTCTTCGCATCTTGTACCTTACTTGAGAAGGTTGAGAGTACAGATTGGTACGCTTCGAGGTCTGCCATGCTCTTTTATTTCTTCCATTTCCGCTCTGCTGATCTGAGGGTGGGGCTCTGTTCCCGGAGAGCATGCGATAGCCAGGGGTTTGATGGTGTTATTTGATGGTGGAGGGCATAGTTGATCGAGGCATGTAGCGAGTGTGGTACAAAGTGGGTTAGCTACATCCCACAGACAGAGAGCATGGTTCTAGTGAGGCAAAATGAAGTGAGCAAATGTTTGAAGGGTTGGAGTGTGTTCTACGAGGACGATCGGAGCGACGTGCAGCTGACAGAATGACTGGAATGTACTGAAAGCACTTGTTAGCAGATGTGTGAGGAAAGTACCAAGGGAAACAAAGGACAAAGAAAAAGAATATAAAAGAAGTAGAGACAGGAATATAGCTTACTGGGCAGTGACTTTGTGGCGTTGCTCAGTGGAGTCGCGCAGGTAGAGTTGAACGTTTTTACTTGATTAGTCTTCACGCGAGGAGGCTGAACGCTTCCGCTGACGCTTCTGCTACAGGAACACTGCTATACTTTATAGGTCCCAGACTATGAGTAGGCTGCAGCAGCTGAGCGATCGTTACCGGCTCGTCCCAGCACACCCTAGACCGAAACCTGTCTAAGAGCCCAGAGATAAACGCTCGACAATGCTGCTCGGCTGCAAGCTTTAACTTTTATCTGTATATGTCTCTGCTGAATCTGTATACTTCGCTCTGAACAATCTCTGTAGATTCTTTCTGGACAGACTTCCCGTGATGTTAACTCATTGTACAAATCAGGAAGACTGCTTGTCAGGACATGACGCAGGTACTGCCTTCCCATACTGTTTGGCAGTATAATTTATTGTTTACATTGTGTTATACAGTTAAATAATTATTATACCACACATTAAATGGATTGTAATGAATTGCCAACTTATCCATGGTGTAGCACCACCTTTTATCTTGTGTCAGCATGAAATCTGCACAGCATCAGGACTAGAGTGTGTCGAAGATGATAGATCAATTTAAAAAATCCATCAATTATATATTTTAATACTTTGTCTTTGGCTCAGGTAGTGATCTCCTATTTAGAAAAAGCTGCATGATCATCAAAAATAGGGAAAACATTGTAAACAAGTGCTTTTAAACAACAGTCCTCATTGCCACATTCCTTTAGTCAAAGGCTTTTGTGTCAATCAACGAGTGATTAATGATCTTTAACACTCGCTCAATCCCTGTCGACTATTTAAAAGGTTGACCTTTCCTGAGAAGGACTCTCTTTTCGATGGAAGCACAAAATTTGAATGCAAATAATTAAAACAGGTTGTTAAAACGACTTTGGGTGGCCTTGTGCATGTCAGATCTGTGTTTACTGAAAGATCACAGAAAATTTTAAAACTAAGACATTGAAGTTGAACAGGTTACACTTTACAACAATACACTTGGAGATCTAGATCAAACAATACATTTGTGGTGCATAAATTACAATTCTGAAACTCACATTGAAACACAAGAATGAAATCACTTTTGCTAAAGATATTTTTGATGAACTGAAAAAAATCTATTTTAATTTCACGAGTTTGCTTACATAGAATTAGCCCAGAAAACTGAAGCGTATGTGGTGAGATTAGAATAAGCGTACTGGGTGAGCTGTCCGTGGGAGACCCTCAGGACCGAGAAACGACCCAGGCCCGAGAACCTACAGTGAGATATGGAGACAGGGATGGAGGGGACAGTTTTGTGTTTAATCATCAAATTGGAAGTGAGGTGGTTAAGATTTTATAGCCTGGAGCGGACATAAAGATTGAAAAGACTTGTAGATTGTTTGCAAATTATAAGATCTCTTCTCTGAAAATTGTGTTTATGGAATTTCATATGTATTATTCATTACAAATGCTTTTTCCTTTTTACTTAACATCTATCAATTCACTCATCTATGTGTATTAATATTGAGTGAAAGTCTGCTGTGCTCACAGGACAACCTTTAGTTTATCCACCTGGCAGCTTATGTCACTTTTCCAAAGCTTTTTTACCTAATTGAAGTACTTTTTGTAAAAATGTTAAGATGAAGTACCATGAACTGGTGAGTCAAGCCAAAGTGATCACTGATTGGACAATTGCTGAGCTCACCAATTAACCAAACTCATTCAAGTCTTTTTAAAGAAAGCCTTTGATTTGAGAGTTAAAAGTCACCATGTATACAGCATAAAGAACACCACTTCTGCTTGTTTTCAGCAGTTCTCCCAGTGTTCATGTGGTCTTAAAATGACCCATGAGCATTTTTCACATGCTCAATGAATAAGACTTGTTTTTGCATCATCATTTAGTCTCTAATCCAATTTAAGCAGCCTGCTTTATTTAATATGCTAGCATTTTAGTAACACATACTGTTAAATATGTTGTTCAGGAACTGATTGAATTGTTGTAATTTCAGTTATTGTTAATGTAAAATTATTATTTTATTTAAAGTCTGTTTGTTTAAAAAAAATCGGACTGGAGGTGAGCAGGACAAACTGGTTTGTGTGCAATCCATCACTATCAACCTGCGCTTTTCAGCCAGTGACAAATGAAACCACTCCCGCTTCTCATTTACATGTCTGCTCGGCCTTGACATACTCTGTTCAGCATCTGCTTTAAAGATCAGCAGTGCTTTTCTGCTGCTAGTAGCCAGGACACTACCACTTGAATGACCAGAATGTGTGTGTTATCAATCAGTGGTTTTCACTTAAGTGCAAACAAAATATGTAATCACTGTTGTCTGATATAGTACAATCAGTGGCTAAAGTAATAACTTGATAGAAATACAATCTCTAATCATGTAAATTAGGCTTGCTTACATTTTATTGTCACACAACAATAACATATAACTTTGTATAAGCATTTTATAGCCTCTTTGTCTACAACAAACTAACAAAACATCTTAAACAAAGTACACATCTGAAATGATAAGGGATTCTTCCCACTCTGTCTATCAGTCAATCAGTAAATGTTACTATATCTCAGTGGAGTTGTCCGTGTAAGAGAAACTCTGATATAAGGCAGAACTAAATGTCAAATGTCATTTTGCCTCAGACAGTTCATGCACTGGACTTAAAATGTGCAAACTTTTTATCTGCTGTGACCCTGATGCCAGAGGTCTACTCAACCTCTCTTGCTTTTCTTCCTGTTGTCCTTTTCTGATGAATGATAGTAGAGATATGTTTCTGTCTGTTTTATTGGATTTAGTTTCTCCATCACTGTCCTTTTATGTTGCTGCTGGAAACTTTGAACAGGATATTTTCCATCTGTACCTTCCTTTCTTTGTTATGAGTAGGTATGATCTTGGTTCATCTCTGACCTGTCTCTCAAGCTTCCATTTATCTCCTTGTATGAGTTACAATTTTTATTCTCTTTCTCTCTTTCTAGAATGGGAAACCAAAGGATAGCAGAATCTAGATTTTTAGTCTGGCTTGTGCAAGATTGTTTGAACATTTTTAAAATGTTTTTGACATTTAGTTCCAGTTTGTTTATCATACAAACTGATATAATAATTGTGTTATATGTGCAACCACAGGCCTTATAAATATTGTATATAGATACTGTCATTGATAATCATTTATGAACTGTTAAGAGGTTTAATTTGTGGCCCATCTATGTAACTGCACAGCATAAAACTGAATTTTCACACAGGATAAGACAAGAATGGGTAGAAAATTATACAATACTTCAGAAAACATAAAATAGTGAATAAATCTCTGAATGATTCTAAAAACTAAATGATGCAAATATATTTTTTCTGCTTCTTTTAACAATTTTAATGACATAAAATGAATGTCAAAGGCTAAGCACAGGCTTTGACAAGGTTGGGATATCGATGACACAGAAATAACTGCTTGCCATTCACATGGAGTTTTAGATGGAGTGCCATTTGAAGTGGAAGTCAATTAATCAATTATCAAGTCAAAGGTAGCTGTGGTGTCTGACTCTCAAAGACCCTTCATTACCCAAGGTTAATGCATACTTAATAATTAAAAGATAATTACACTTTCACTCAAACCTAATTGTATTTTCATTTGCTCATGGCTCATTTACAATTTCCAGACCACCCAAACCCCCTGATGGCAGACCTTTATTTGGTTTGTGAAAATCCTCTCATGACGCAAAGTACACGGTAATTCAATCATTAGCTGGATCTGATTATTAGAAATCACTTGTGGTAACTGACCTTTAAACTATTGAGTATACTTAGTGACATGTAAGGTAGAAATATTGATTAATATCTAGAGAAGTGTTGATTTGCATTGCAGTGAGTGCTAATTTACAGCATTTGGAATCAGGAAATAATCAGAAACAAACTGTTTTTCACACTAAAACCGCTCCATAGACAGAATCAAGTGTGTTTTATGTGCTTGTTGTTATAAGCATGTGTTCCTTTAGATGTACATTCAACTTTTCTGCATCTGAAATCTCTAGTAAGTGTGTTTGTGGCCTATTGCCAACAACTGCAGCATTGATATGGCTTTTTCACAGCTAGTTTCCAAGTGGTGATATCATGACAGATATCAAAGCAGTGTCAGGTATCTTAGACGACTGCTGATAGAAACCGTTTTTAAACTCTTTTAAAAGCGATGAATCCCCTTCAGCCCCAAGATGCATTTCCTGCATTTTGTCTCCATCACAGCTGTATGCGGTGTTCCTGAATCCTCCTCTGTGGACCCCTGCCAGCTTAATGTGATGTGTAGCCTCCGATTTCAGCTTCATCCATCTTAGGCCGTTTTATCAGTGCGTTGAGCATCTTAAGCCGCGTGCTGATTTCTCATCCCTGCCGCAGTCATCCTGGAGGTATCTGGTCACTTTAGAGCAGGAGATTGAAAGCACGCCGTGGCCTCCCTGTTCTCTTAAATGGCTCATTTTACCATGTGGAAAAATAGATGAAAAACAAAAGGTAGTGGCAGAGTGAAAGGAGATTTCAGGATCAGGATATGAAACAAGACCTACGAGTCATGCTCTGTTTATTTCACACTGTAAATTAAATTTTTAGGGGATCTCTGTATAAAATGACAACCTTATTATTATTAAATTTTGTTATCAAGATCATACTGTTTCCTCTCACTGTATGGAGAATTATGTTAAACTGCAAATATTTTTATTGTGTCAATAACTTATTTATATTCCTTATGAAAAATCATTCTTCCATATTGACAACCTTATTATTATTACATTTTGTTATCAAGATCATACTGTTTCCTCTCACTGTATGGAGAATTATTTTAAACTGCAAATATTTTTATTGTGTCAATAACTTATTTATATTCCTTATGAAAATTCATTCTTCCATATTTGCAATTTTCGGGGTTTACTGAAGTGAGGGCTTTTTTTGTATTTTTTATATTTGAGATTTTACTCTCTATGATTGTTGGATAGATGAGTTTGCTGTAGCTAATTATGTGATCCAACAAAAAAATGTCACTCACACTCTAGATTTTGTCACTTGACATGAAATGATTGTAATATATTCAGTAAAAAAGAAATCTAGTTATTTCATTGGCTAGTGGTAGTTTCTAATTAGTGTCTCAATTGGCCTAGGGTTTCAACGGAGTCTTAAAAAGTCTTAAATTCACTGCTGTAGGTCTTAAAACGTTTTTCCCAGGTCTTATTTATCATGTAATGCTCATTTGATATGTGTTTTCTGATGTAGCTTGAGGTTGCTGGAAATTGAGAAAATGCTACTAAATGCAAAAAACAATGTATGTAAGATGCCATAGTCTGAAAAAATGTGCATAAATTCACAGAAACTTAAAAGACATGTTTAGCACTGGCAAAGTTTGAGAAAAGACTCCTATATACTCAAAATCATAAAAGTGATTGTTAGGGTTGCCAGAGATTGAGAATTCTTCTAAATGTTAAAAATATAAAAATTATTGCAAGGGTTTCCATATTTTAAGCAAATGCTCATAAATGTTCAACTTTGTAAAAGACTTTGTTAAAGTCTCAAATTTGACCTTATCAAAGCTGCAGAAACCTTGAGACATCTCGTGGATTTTTTGGAAAGAAGTACTTCTTTAGTATTACATCAGTATTACATAAAAATAAAATTCTAGATTTTGTACTAGTTCATTAAAGTAATGCATGGCTATCAATACGGACCACGTTATAACCGCTTTATTGCTCACCATCAACTAAGTTCAGTACAATTAATTTTTTTTCAGTAATATTAAAGACACTTTATCAATCAAGCTATGTGGCTGAAAACACAAGACATATTTTATATGCTGATATTTAGGGGGCTATTAGGGTAAACTTAAACTTATCACTGCAATTTTGAAAGTGAAGAAGTGGAGACTTCCTAATTAGTCATCAGAGAGTGAGAATTAAGGGCGATGGGATATGTGAGAAAAAGAAGAAGATAGGTTAGATGAAAGGGACATGGGGAAGTCACTGATAGAAGTCTGAAAAATCACAACAACGTGTAAAGACGACACAAAATGTGTGAAATTAAAGTGTGAAAAGATTAAGATGTGTGCAAATTGGGAAGAACAGAACTTGGCTAGAAAGTGTGTAAAGCAAAGTAAGAACTAAGAAGAAGCACAGTGAGGATGTTGACTAGATATTTCAGTGAGTCTTTAAAAGAGGAGAAATGAATAGAAGTCTCTGAAAGGAGAAGAAATAACTATAAATGTTTCTGCTCTCTCTTCTTGTATAAATTGCTGCCTTTTATAGTTCATACACATTTTCTTAGTTTATATACCTTTAGACATTTGTCATGTTAATATAATTATTTCTAAAGGGGTTTACTTCTGGAAAAATCCATTTTAAAATTCTTTGACAAAAACAAAAAAAAAGACATCAGCTTTTTACAGCGTGCCCAGAATTAGTGAAGTTGACAGTCCTGTCAAAGGTGCTCAGTGCTCTTGTCTGCCTGGAGGTGGATGCTGCTCTGTTATTGTGCAGTGCATGGTGCGTGAAGGCCGTACTTTGTTGAACGTGACATTTTTTATTTATGCACAAGTACCAGACCTCAATTCATGCCCTTAAATCCTTCTAACTCTAAACGCTTTTGTCCAGTTTTTCCCTAGGGTTTTCACCTCACCTTTTTTCTATTAAAAGCAAATCTTTTTTTTATGTGGGGTCAGGTAACACACATGCAGAGTTCACTCCCTGAAACAAGATGACACTCCTGGGCTCACTTTGGCACTTTCGTGAGATTTATTCAGGATTTTTTTTTATTCTGTAAAAAATCCTTCATGCTTAAAAACATAAAATACATGAAACAATGATTTAATATTGATCCCTGACATAAACAGTAAAAACTGTTGAATGTTTAGAACATTTTCTGAGCTCTTCTTGAACTGTTAATGAACTGAATCTTTCAGAGCTTGAAGAAAAACTAGATCCATGTATTCGTATTTATCCATACTAAGTTGAATTATACAGAAGCAAAACTTTTTTGATAAATCTAACTTCAATAACATTCCTTTGGGCTCCAGCTGCTCTAAATCCCACAGAGAGCTCCCAGAGCATTCACACCTTTCTGTTGCCTTCTCCAGTTTTCCCACAATTCATCTTCTCACGCCTCTGTCCTTTGCTCTCCACAGTGGGATGCCATCACTGAGATGGATGAGCTAAACCGACCCATCCATACCTTCCAGGTGTGCCACGTAATGGAACCAAACCAGAACAACTGGCTCCGTACGAACTGGATCCCACGTCAGGCAGCACAAAAAATCTATGTGGAGCTGCGCTTCACTTTGAGGGACTGCAACAGCATCCCTTGGGTCTCAGGCACCTGTAAGGAGACTTTTAACCTCCTCTACCTGGAAACTGATGAGCCGCATGGTGCCACAGCTCATTTTCATCCCAATGACTATGCTAAAATTGACACCATTGCAGCTGATGAAAGTTTCACTCAGACAGACTTGGGCGATCGGGTTCTGAGGTTGAATACAGAGATTCGGGAGGTGACAATAGGACGAAAGGGGTTCTACTTGGCCTTTCAAGATGTGGGGGCATGCATCGCTCTTGTTTCTGTAAGAGTTTATTATAAAAAGTGTCCATCTACTCTGAGAAACCTTGCTGCCTTCCCTGACACTGTCCCGAGGGTGGATTCCTCTTCCCTTGTGGAGGTCAGGGGAGCTTGTGTGGAGAATGCAGAGGAACGAGACACACCCAAGCTGTATTGTGGAGCTGATGGAGATTGGCTGGTGCCGCTGGGCCGATGTGTCTGTAGCATCGGCTATGAGGAGATGGATGGGCTCTGTCTTGGTGAGTTTATCTCTTGAATTTCTGCTTCATTATTACTTTAATACATTTTAAACTAGTTTTATTAGTATTAAAAATTAATACCAAAAACAGCAAAGACAAAACCCCTTAATGGTGTTCCTTTTTACAATAATATTAATAATACATTAAAATGCATTTGAATACATTTTATTGATTTGCTTTGATTTTAGAAAGTGTGGATACAAACATTTAGTTTTAAATGTTTCGCAATACTACAAAACAATTATTTTTGCATTACTTTTTACATCTGCCAAAACAGCACCATACAATAAATAAAATAAGATATGTATTTTTTTTACTTGAATCAACTCTATGCCTGAAGGAACCAAGGAACACTTCAAACTACCAAGCAGATAATATTTTTTTGTTTGTGCAAGCTATCCCACCACCTTCAACCCTTGTCACAATGTCGCTTCCTGGTACAAGACTATTCATAGAGTTAGCCTTGGATGCTAGTATGTTAAAACATTGAAGAGTTTCTGGTAGGTTTGTGCTTTTATACTGGGTTAGTAATGGGCTAAGTGTAACCAAAAAGTAAGCGCCAATGGCACATCACACATCTGTTCGAATGATGGGTGCGAACAAATATAAGTTTGGCTCTGCCATATTGGATTGGTTTTTCGTGGATGATACTTGTGTCGCGTCACGGTGGCGCAGTGGGTAGCACGGTCATCTCACAGCAAGAAGGTCGCTGGTTCTAGGCTCGGCTGGTGCAGGTGGCATTTCTGTGTGGAGTTTACATGTTCTCCCCGTGATCGCGTGGGTTTTCTCCGGGTGCTCCGGTTTCCCCACAAGTCCAAAGACATGCAGAATAAGTGAATTGAACAAGAACGATTGCCCATAGTGTTAAAGTGTGAATGTGTGTGTGAATGTTTCCCAGCGAGGGGTTGCGGCAGGGAAGGGCATCCGCTGCGTAAAACAGATGCCAGAGAGTTGGCGGTTCATTCCGCTGTGGCGACCCCGAAAGGGAATAAAGCCGACATGAAGATGAATGAATGAATGAAGATACTTGTGTCAATCTCACGACGGGAGCTTGAGATATAGAAAAATGTGATAAATAGCAGAGGAAGAAATCATAAAAGAGGAGAATATGAATGTTCAAAAACTAGTCTTGGTGGTGTTCGCCCATCAATTGTTGTTTGACAAAGCCAATCAACAATAATTTAAACATAATTATAAAATGTCTGGGTATGTGGTTTTTGTCCCATGGATTGTGATGGGAAGTTTCGTTCATTTTGGGGTGTTGTTCTTTTGACTTTTTATTCATTTAAAAAAAATATTCATTTGAATGATTAATTTATATTGTTTATATGGGAAAAATCTGATCTACTTGCAAACTGTTTTGAGAAAGACCCAAAAATATAGCAAAATACACAAATCTGGGTAAATGAACTTGCTCGCCAGTGTCTCCTGATTAGTAACAATGTAGTTCGCATGCACCAAAGAAAAACTCTGCAAAACATGCTATTTCTAGCAAGTCAGATTTTTTTCACAAACAACAGCACTGTCTCTGTCCATCCAAGGGCAGGGAGCGTTACTGCAACGACATTAAACAGTAACTTCCAAAATGCACACTGGGATCTCTAGAATGTACATCGCTGCATCAAATGGGGGATGCATACCACTTTTACCGGAACAGGATTTGCACGGAACCTTAACCTTAAAAGTCAATGTTTAAATAAAGAAGTCTTTGAGTTCACCTTCCAGCGATCTGTCTGAGAATCTATTTTAGTTTTGATGTCAGCTCATGTTCTTGCATAAAAGCAATATCAAAGCGGTATTCAAAGTTCCTGGCGGTGGGAAATTGCTTAAATATGAACATGACGGAAGATTATATTGTCATTACTGAGGATTTCCCTATCTCTGCCACCTATTTGATGGAACGCAAACAAACCCATTACAGACAACAGAGGAATCCTTATGAGAGAATGCTACTTTGCTAAAATGTATCTCTGCTTTGGATAGAGAAGGACAGTTGGCTAGAGATTTCAGGGACTGCCCAGTCTGTTCATGGACAGATTCACATAACATGTAAGAGAATAGAAGATGACAATGTGAGGCTAAGACATCAGTCAATTCGCCTGTTTATTATACAGAAACTGAGCATTCCACCCACTCTCCTAGTGCTTCAAAGGTTTTCTAGTGTCAGTGGAAGTCATTTTCAGTCTGGTTTTCAGGGTTTATT
Organism: Danionella dracula; assembly: GCA_900490495.1. NCBI lineage: Eukaryota > Metazoa > Chordata > Actinopteri > Cypriniformes > Danionidae > Danionella > Danionella dracula. Next base: position 3,410,550 of record UELW01000289.1, on the reverse strand, counting down.
CAGTTGAGCTCAAGAAGGATCGCTCTTATCATAACATGCTGTCTGTGATATGATGAAGACTTATCCGGTGGTTCAAAAGTAAAGCTCTACTGTCACAAGAATGTTCGGTAAATCTCATCTACCTGCCTCCCCCTGTTTCCTGCCACCTCTAGCTCTTTCTTCCTTTTTGCACATTATCTTTAAGCAGATAATTTCTTAGATTAAGACTGCAACTGCGCTGGCACCTGTCAAAGGCCCCATCAAATCCCCAGTGTCAAGGCAGGTCTCAATGCAAAGTGAATGAATAATCAGCTCTGCCCATCAGAGACCAGCTCTCAGCATGGCGTATATTGTGTGCGTGTACATGCGTTAGAGCATGTGTACGGAATCTGTTTGTATTAGAAATCTTAGCAGTTCTTTGAAAGACTATTTGATTATTATATTTAACACTTCTTTCTCATTTGTTGCATGAGATCAAGCAGAATAATGTAGTTAGAATTATAGATGCTCAAACATCATGGGACTAGAAACCATTAATACCCTGTCTACAATAAAAGACATACTGCAAAAAGGGACTTGCCAGGTTGTGGAGGAATTGTTTTTGACCTGTTTAATCACTACTGGATGTTGACCTCCTTGTGTTATAACTTGCATGGTGCTTTCAGAATGCATTATCTTGCCTTATTTTGCACCTGCCATATGTGCTTTCCATCCAGATGGTGAGAAAGCGGCTAATGATTGTCAGGGAACACAGAGGGAAAACAGACAGTGAGGTGTCTTTCAACTTATTATTAAAACACAACACTACAGAATAAAACATCCCTTAAAGGAGCTTGTAATGGCTTATCTCGCTCAGTGGTGAAGTCTTCATCAGGTCACCTATGTTTCCTGGGGTCCTTGGGGTGAGAGTGATGGGTAAATATGGAGATGCCTGAATTGAGATGGTGGAAACAAGATGGAAACAGGAGACAATTACAGTTGACAGGAGTAAACTGGTTCATGGGTCAATTGGTAATGGAGTGCATATACCATCACATAAGTGATGGTGACGACGAAGCATGAGGACTGGTGAGTAGTGGAGACTTTTATCGTGGAAGTCCTGGGATTTGTATGCTGGTGATTGGAGTTGCATGGGATTTCATGTTGCTTTTTATGTGTGATTTTATGTTGCTTATCAGGTACCTGGCTCTTGGACCTGACAATGATAATTTCACGCAAAATATAATAAGGAACGGCTAAAATTGTTGTACATGATTCACAATTTTACAATACTTCAGTTAAAAAAATATAGTTCTCAAGGCTGGTCCACCGATGTTTGTTTGAATCACTGTCTAACACAGCAAAACTGTGTTCATAAATAATGAATGGCTGATGATCTGTGCCTAATGCCTATTTTTTAAAGTTTTTATTTATGTCCACTTACACTTTGTGATTAGGCATTTCTTTCTTCTCATCTCGTTTCAATTTACTTGAATGTAGTTGAAATGGTACAAAAGCTATGTCAGTAAGCAAAATGTCACTCACATCTACCATTAATTCATATATCTGCCAATTAAAGTGGAACACAATTAAGATTCTTTTTGTTTCTTGGATAATTACATTTATCACATTTCACTCAATTGTAATGTTAAAAGTGTAGTCGTTAAATGTTTTTCTTCAGTTAACATTTTTTTTACAACCTACAACATTGTTGGGTTTTAGCGTCTGATCGCATTGCAGTCAGAGGAATATTTAAACAATAAAAACAAAGTGTACACATTTCTCTTTTTTTTACGCATCACGTATTTGAATGGATAATTCTACTTTGCTCACCAAATCCCAGTGCATCTCTCCAAACATTTTGGACCAATTGTTTTTCAATTTGACTCGATTTAACAGCGTGGAGGTTGACTAGGTGTCTATATTGGCCACCCCCTTTTGGTTCAGTGTGTTCTCCAAGCACCGTTGGGAATATGTTTTCAAGAGCAGGTGAGGCTTAAGGACAAATCTTTCCACCAGTGATCTTGCTGCTGGCTGTTACAATGATAGGTAATAATGGACAAGTTCATTTTCTCTTATCTGCACAGGTTTGCCCATCTCTTACAGTATATTATTTTTGTTTTGTTTTGATTCAGACATCCGAAAATGCATTTCTCTGGCCTTGTTTACCCAGTGCCGGTCAGCTGCTCTCACACTTCCGGATCAAACTGCATTTTTCTCTCATTATAGAGAGTGGCTGTACTAGAGATTACTAATGATTGACAAGTGGGTGGGCTTGGGCGGGGATAAGGAAAAAGAGTGGTGTTAAGGAAAATTACCTGTTTTCAGTTCACAAAAAAAGGAATAAAGAATTGCTCAAACATGCGTGAACTAATCTTAATGCTACTTGAGGCATGTTTATGATGAGGGAACATTATATGGCACCTTTAAAGATAAACATTCATTCATTCATCTTCATGTCGGCTTTCTTCCCTTTCGGGGTCGCCACAGCGGAATGAACCGCCAACTCTCTGGCACATGTTTTACGCGGCGGATGCCCTTCCAGCCGCAACCCATCGCTGGGAAATAAAGATAAACAATAAATAGCAAATTTTACCTTTTTATACAGGTATCTGGATTTGTTTAATTCTTTTTTCCGCAGCTATAATTACCCAAATGGCAAATTAATTTGTGTTTGAAGTAGGATAGTATAACCTTTCTGTTTTGCCCCTAGCTACCTGGTAGCTGGTAGATTCGACCATTAGGTAGCAGACACTTCTGTTCCAGTAAAGTGTCTGTTTGAAGAAGTCTGTTCATTGTTTTTAAATATAGACTTTAGAATTGTTGTGTTCCAGTTAAGATGTTATAACTGGCCCCATTTCTGCATCTCAGCATGCTGCTACTGGCTAATTACAGTCATTTGTTTGATTCACAGCTAATTTACTTTTTTCTTTCTCTCTTGTTCTCTGAATGTCTTCCTCTGCTAGTCTGTCTCAGTCTTTCCCTTTCCCTTTACCTCATTGTGCATTTTAATTAAACCATCTGCTAAATAAAACCCTTCCTGGAAATCAGGTACAAAAACTTGATCCTCTGACTTTTTTTTTTTTTTTACTAAAGAACAGCTATATTACAGACACATTTTTAATGTCCTTGTTAGTTTATAGCCATTGAACATCGCATGCCTTCCTAAATGTTTGGTATGTAAAGATACATTTACAATGGTAATTTAACCTAATGTCTTCCTTCAAGTTTGTGATAGTCATCAGGCATTTTATGTTGAGCTTTTGTGTTGTGTTGTTTCATTTGCACTGAATTAGTTCTTTCTTTTTTATTGTCATGCACAATTATGGGCAGTAATTACATAATATTGTTTACAAAAACAAACAAACAATTAAACCAAGACATTTAAACTTCCTGTTATCTTATGGTTTAATCTAAAATACTCAATTCATAACCTTGTTGTTCAAAATAAGAAACTTCCCAAAATAAGAAACTTACCTTTTTTACTTCTCTTCGAAAACAGCAGGTAAGTGGACACTTGGACAGCAGGAGACAGGAGACAACACAAGAGTGTTTTTTTCTTCTACATTCCTTTTATTTCTTTTCTTTTTGCTTAGTCTTATCACAAATCTTGAAATGGTCTGAATAAAAAGATGGGAATATTTTCTTTTCCAGTACACCTTTAAATTGCTTTCAATTAAAATATATATATATATATGTTAAAATTGTTCCACCAAGGTGAAGGGGAATGAAGAAAGTGCTGGTTCATAAGCGCGTAGCTTTAGATATTATCAGTAGACTGAAGAAAATTCAGTCTACATTGAAAAAAAAATACAAGCTGCTTATTAATGTTAATGGAAAATCATTGCCTTAGGTGCGCTAGCTGTTGTTTACCCAGTGCTTAATCCTTAGCAAGTGGAGTAATGTGTATCAATTGAAATGTTTGTTCAGGCAGTTTTGTTTCAATGTTAGTGTAGGTTAACCAGACACCGAAAGACTGATGCTCTTTCTTACAACTCTGTGAAAAATAATATGACCTTAATGGGTGTTTAAAACCACATACAAGATGCATCACCTTCTGTATATTGTTCATGTACAGGGTTTCTGCTGGGTCTTAAACAGTCTAAAATTTAAAAACCCAGGATTTAGGCCTTAAAAAGTCTTAATTTCACTGTTCTAGGTCTTAAAAGCGTCCAGGTTCACATTTTTTTGTTGTTTCTTGGGGTTGCCAGCAATGCTCCTTAATGCTAAAACTTTTTTCAAAAACATAAAAGTCATAGTTAGGGTTGCTGGCATTTGATAAAACTTATGTAAATCCTTGAAAACATAAAAGTTGCAATTAGTGGTTCCATAATTTGAGAAAAGGCTCATATACAGTCAACATCATAAAAGTGGTGGTTAAGGTTGCCAGAGTTTAAAAAATTGCTCATGAATACTCATAAATACTCAAAATCTTCAAAGTGATTGTTAGGGCTTGCAGATATTTACATAAGACTCATAAATGTTCAAATGTGATTGTACGGGCTGAGGGATGGAGAAAACTTGCATAAATGGTCAAAAGCATCAAAGTGTTTGTTGGGGTTGCCAGAGATTGAAAACAGGATCTTAAATGTAAAAAAATGTAAACATGAGAGTTTTTGAAAATGCTTATAAACATTAAACTCTGTAAAATGCATGGTTTGTGTTGCCAGAGTTTGAGAAAATCCTATAAACTCTAAATGCTCAAAAAGCATAAAAGTGATGGTTAGGGGTTCAAACAATGTATTTAAAACATACTGTTTATTATGCAAAACGTTTTTGTAGGTGTTTGATATCATATATGTTGTCAATTTGATTAATGACGGTCTTACAAAGGTCATAAAAAGTGTTAAATTTGACCTAATTAAGCCTGCAGAAACCCAGATATAAGTCTGTTGAAGACCTTTTAGGCATTTGAGCTTGAATCTGTACTTTTTCCTTTCTCATCATGTTGATATTCAGAAGATGATTTCAGAGATCTCGAAGTGATAAAGGACTGGCCACAGGGCATCATAACATGCCCATCCATAACTGGGCTGTCAAACTGGTATCATTCATCATGCTGATCCGCTGTGTAAATGTTAGCAGAGCCGTTTAGGGATGGAGACAGTGTGCTGAACAGCACCAGGAAGAAGATAAACATGGGCAAATAGAAAATTACTCCAAATAGCACACTCAACGCAAGAGCACATGGGATAGACAATATAAAATATGCACAAACAAATAGCAAGGCAGGAACAGGAGGTGAGTTGGAACACCCCAAATCCCTCTTTCCACACTCTGAGCATTAAGACAAACACTATGCTTCAATAGCCATATGCAACAAAACAAGAGCACATGGCCAGTGGATACGTGAGAGTAAACAGGCAACATATGTACTCCACAATAAACAAGGCAGCGCATGACTGAACCAGTGTAAAGGAAAAAGGTTTTTAACTATATGACACCATAACTTCTTTATCTTTGTATGCGCTATCCTTTTAAATTATGTGGAAATATTTAAAATATGGTAAATTATAGTACTATATTTTTGTTATTAATAATAAAGTGGTGCAAACGGTAAACATACTATATATATATATATATATATATATATATATATATATATATATATATATATATATATATATATATATATATATATATATATATATATATATATATATATATATAGTCTTGATTGATCTAATTTGTTTTAACTTAGTCAGAAAAATCTTGTCTTACAATTTGGCAAAAATAATTGTGACCACTTCACCCCTTTTTAAATCCAGTTTATTAGCACAAACCAATCAAAAACGTATTAATGTTAATTCAATTTATCCCGCCTTCAGCCATTTGACGCATGTTTACATTTGCAATAATAAGGCTATAAAAGAGCAAACCTGCAGAATATACTTTACATTCTGCTGTATATTTGTCCTACTTCAATCTATATTTATTTTAAATATTAATTATTAGAATTATTTTTTAATGAGCTTTTAGCCCTATTCCCATGGGATAATTGTAATTGTAAGATTTGTATTTTGTTTGAGATCCAGTAATTTAACTTAGTAGTTCTTGCGTTAAATCCCCTGTTATTTACCTTTTGTATGTCACTAAAATAAATTCTCAGGTCATATTAATGTCAAGTCTGAGGTCTATGATTTTTAAAGATACATATAGGTCCCTAGAGAAGATAATGCAATGCCAGAAAGTGATTTAGTGACCAAACAAGTGACAAAACAAACATGTTGTTTTGGGACTTTATACTTTGACTGAAGTTACAGAATCATGGCTCACAGTGGCACCATAGAATCAATTAGTCAAAAGTTCATTTTATATTACATTGGAATCAAGTTTCTTTCTATCTTGTTTTACTTGGCAATACTTGTAATTTTTTCTTGTGATTCTTGGTGAAAAAAGTTTGTGAACCACTGCTATACATTACTTTTGGCAAGAAATTTCTGTGCTTTTTTATATGTTTTAATTAATTTAGACATTGCAGCATATAATAACATTTCCAAATCAAATGGAAACCATTACTCTATACTTTTTCCCATCACTTTGCCATCAATATTTCATTATTTTTTCTCTGTGAAACTGTTTTAGATCATTCTGACATAGCGAATGGATTTTTAAACCTTTCATGAAACCCAAAGTTAGTTTCAATGCCTTTTTGCAAGCTAAGCAAAGTAAAGCTTGATACTTTCATGAATACAAATGAACTTTTATTTCCTGCATAGACAATGGGACAAACATATTGGAATATTTATCTTATTTCGATGGAGGTGCAACCTTTTTATATTCATCTTTTACCCATTACATTCAACACCTGCTTGGTTTCACATTAAATCCAGATTTTAAAAATATAACTCAGAAAACATCTCCACAGTTTCCATTTGCACCTAACAGTTACATGGATTCCTATTTCGTCAAATACGGATTACAGTTTGCTTGTTTGATCCATGTACAGTCAAAAATAACATTTTGTGAAAAATCTACTTCCCCTTTCAAACACAGTAGCCTGTTTTGTAAAAGGAGTTGGAATGTGATCAAGCCAGTCTAAAACCAACTCTCAAAAGCTCAACGTGTCTGAAACACACACGTTAACCTTCAATTGAGGTGATCCTGCTTTTAATCAGTCTGGCTGTGGAAACCTTTGACTGAGAAACATTAGACATTAGATCAGTTAGAGTCTACATACTAAAATGTACTAACATTAAATTAACTTCTTTGGAGTAGTATATAACTGAATAAAAGTGTGTGAAAGTGAATATAACCTTGTATAGATTGATTTAGCACTGGAAGCATTTCCCGGATAGACTTGCAGCTTCTGGCTTCTTCTCTATACTATTCAAAGATACGCTCCCCTCTCTCCTCTGCCCCTTTGTAGCTGCTCTGCTCTCTCTGCTGTAGAGGCATCCATCACAGCAGCGCTGCATTGCAAAAACAAGCTGGAGAGCTGCTCCTTCAAGCCCCAGCAGGGCTTTCATTCCCAGAGAGTGCATCTGTGCTATCCACTCTATATCTTCCAGTTGCTATTCAAACAAGCTGCAGACTGAGACGCTCCAGAAACTTTTAATGGGATGACCAGATGAAGCAACAGCCAAATGTTTTTTGTTGTAAATGATAATAATATGTGGATGCTGTTGACTTGCTCCTATGTTGATAAATCTGGATTAACAGGTAGTTAGTGTTTAAATATTTGCATTTTCTTTATGTGCAGATGAAATAGATTCCAAATCACTTTGTATGCTAAATCAATGTTGTTTGCTGTATTGCTTGTTATTGGCTATGACACCTCTTGCTGTTGCCTTAAGCATGGATACCTGCCAGCAGTCTCTTATGCCAATCAATAAGTTTAACTGGATAAATAATGTGAATCTTTAATTTTATAGGGTTTTGCAATATTCGGTCAAACATATTTGGTGGCTGAATATTCAGTGCATACCTAGATGTGTGTGTTGTGTGAGCCTGGACAGCACTTCAAATTCAGAGGTATTCAGAATTGTACCAACATGACATGCAGACTACTATAAAATGATAATTGTTGCTCTATGGTTTATTCATTAATATAATTTAGGTACAGGAAATCTTCTGTTGTAATCTGTCACTACATAAAATAGAAAGTTTACTTTTTTATACCCCCAAAAAACCAAGAAGGGTAGAAATGGTGCTTCATTATAGATTGGTGAGTAATGTTCAACATTAGAAGTTTACCAGTGGAAGTGAAATGGGATGATCTCAGGGAAAAGCAAATGCAGAACCCCACTTTTGTCCAAATGTGTCTTTACCAAAGAGAAACATAGAACTGATTTACTTTTGCTTTGAAAACAGTGTGTTAATGGATCTATTAGCTTGCAACCAAATGTTGACCTTGTTGATTTAATGTTTGTACAATTAAGTAAACTCCATATCCTCTTAGGATATCTGTTGCTGATACACCATGCTTGCAGTTTTACTATTTTGGTTCTAAAACAGGAGAGAACAAAAAAAATTACCCCATGTGTCTTTATAGAATACTGAGCCCAACAATGTTTGAACATTGACAGAGATATAACTTAGCCATGTTAGTGCATGCTTTCATGACCTCCAGAATGGATTATTGTAACACTCTGTTAGCCGGCTGTTCAGCCGCCACGCTACAAAAATGACAGTTACTACAGAATGCCGAAGCTAGAGTTTTCACAAGAACAAAGAAATATGACCACATTACACTGGTTTTGTGCGCTCTTGCATTGACTACAAGATACTGCTCCTTTCCTTTAAGGCGCTGAATGGCTCGGCTCCAGCCTACTTGAGCAGTCTCCTATCACGATATATTCCAGCTCGCTCTCTTTGATCACAAGAAGCTGGACTATTGATCATTCAGCAGATTAGTAAATCCACCAGAGGGGGAAGAGCGTTCTCATATAGAGCCCCGAAGCTCTGGAATAAACTCTCAGATTTTGTTTAGAGCTCAGCTACGCTCACAGAGTTCAAAACTAAATAAAAGAAATATCTGTTTAATCTAGCATTCGAATAATTGGCTCTTGGTATTTGTCTAAGCGGATATGGTGTCTGAGTCACGCTCGGGGTGTACGTAGAAGGATTGATCTCATACACAGAGACAGCTTGACTTGATACGCCCTTTTATTAAAGAATAAGGCAAAGAAAAGAGATGGCTCAAACACCCACGAGGGGGCAAAACTAGGCTAATAAAAAATAACTCTGATCACTGGACCCGGAACAAATTAACAAAATAACTAACCAAACGTCACATAGCGTAGCACATAGGTAACGCACACAAAGACAATTAATGCACCCATGAAGAACAACACAAACACAGGGGTATAAAAAAGGAGACTAATAAGTGAGGGCGCGCGGGAGACAGCTGAAGGGACTAACGACAAATTAGACACGGGACGAAGACTGACGCAACAAGCCATGAGGTGAAGGGAGAACATAAACAAACACGCAGACAATTCAACCGCCTATCAGGGAAGCTCGAGGGAGTCACATAACAGGCAGGAAAACCAGGAACCGGCACAAGGGAAAACACAACGAGACTGAGAACGCGCGATCAGAGACAGAAGCGAGTGGATAGGGAAACAACACAGACGCAACTCGCACCTGACGGCCAAAAGCCTGACAACTATATACATACATACAAACTGTTGAACAAACAATGTGGTTCAATGTGCATATCTAACCTTTCCTCATCATTTATCACTCATCCTGCAGCTAATGCTGATCACCTGTTTGTTGTCTGTGTTACAGTTTTCTAACTGTTGTTTTTTCATTTGTTAGTTTCTGTTTTGTCTTTGTTTAGTTTTTTCAGGCGCTATCCAGCAAACTTTTCATCAATGGATATTAAGTTTGTATATTCTTTATGCTGGGGAGGTGACTAGCACCTGGCTCAGTCAGAGAGGCTCACAGAGGGAACTCCTATTTACCTGATCCTCACTAGGACTTTGTGAAGCTGCTTTGAAAGCAAAAGAAGCACTATAAAAAAACTTGATTGATTGATTGATTGATTGATCGATCTCTCAGTTGTTCTTCACAAGGACCAGGAATGAGGAGACAATGTGAAGACAGGAAGAGAAAAGGTAGTATAATTCAAGATTGCTGGAGAAAGCCATGTTATTTCTAATTTATAGAAATCGATTAAGAAAAAGGGAGAATCTGATAAAACTTCACAAATGGCAACTATACCTACTTTACCCACATGTTTTAACACACCCTTCAGATCAGTGTATAAATTAACATTTAATTTCATTATTACTGTATATCTAGTAACTGTGTTCCTGGTTGAATGTTGTAGTTTTTTACTGCTGTACAACTGTACAGAACTTTGACAGTACACATAAGTAAACACAGAATAAACCATAAAGTTGTGAAAAATATAGCAAATGCCACTGAACTAAGGCAAACATCGGAAAAAAGGAACATTAAACAATGGATCTCAGAGCAAAAAAAGGACATTGTTAAACTACTGCAATATAAGATTAGATATTTTTTTCATATCTGTTTTTTCTTCTTTGCACATAAATAAATGTGTTGTTTTAGTGGCACTGATTTTAATTTGTTGGTTGATTTTGGAGAAGGGATTTATTATACCATCAGGATTTTGAACACTACCCACACTGCACGAGGCAAACACTTAGGTAGTTTGAGGTTAAACCACCCTTTGGGACAACCCCTTTGGCTCTAAATCTTCCATCCTTCTGACAGAACCTAAACCCATTCTAAGGATGTAATCTCTTAGTTTACAAGGCACCTGTTTCCTTCAGGCTGTGTGAGGGTGGAAGAATCCTCTCACTTCTGCTTCACTCCTTCTTTCAGCTCCGCCAGACTCTTTAGAGCTGTGAATGAAGATGTAGAGCTGGAAAACTTTCCAGTGTGGTAATTGCAGACTGCAGGCTTCCCTTTGCAGAGGAAATGACATTGACGGAGGTGAAGGGATAAATAAAGGAAGCTTTAGAGACATTCATGCTTTGCTACTTCCATGCTTCATGCAGATAGGAGACAGCACAATGGGGAAGACATGCAGTAAGACCATTGTTTTTGGTCACCAATTGAGACTGAGATCCCAAATTTGAGAGACTTTTATGTTAAGGAATGTTGTATGCTATCGAAGCAGTGCAGTAATTGGAGATGTGGAATAATTCAGTAGCCAGGTTACCCTTGCGCATGTCAGCTTGAGAAATGAGTCTCTGGCTCTAATTGAGCTGAATGAAGGTTGGTTTTATCATATAAAGTGGAAGAATTACTCGACAAGTAGCTCAAACGCCTGCTGAGCTCTTTTGCAAATGAACCTAAAATCTTATGACAGGTGAATACGCACAAGAGAGAAATACAGTGAAACATTTCTCGTAGGAGACAAATGCTAATATAAAACAAAATCCAGACATTTAGAGCCATTGTGAAAGTCGTGTCTGAACACTCCTGGTAGAAATGACAAACTGAGGAATAATGTGTTTAATTTTAAGGTGTTTAATAACAGCAAACGGTTCATCTTCCTTCACTCAGGTGAACATATGCAAAAATATTCATCTTATGCAGATTTTCAGTTTGCCAGCAGTTGCGTGGCACCAAGTTGAAGCTTGAACTTAGGATGACTTCTGCTTCCCCTCTTTTTTCTCTCATTTTTTTCCCTGAGTGCTGCTTCAAAGGCCAGTGTGATCAAAGCAGTCTGAGTGAGAGAAAGGGAGGGAGGCAGAGGCAGCGATAGAAAAAAGCAGATGAAAACTTCCAAACGAACAGAAGAATGCGCAAACAGGGCTGTCTGCACAAACAAAAGCAGCACACCGCAAATTCCCTCGTTCTTTTTGCTTTTCAGAGCAAAATTCCTGTCTGACAGACTCAACATCTCAATTGAAACTCTTTCACTCACTTCTTGGCGCTATTTCAATTCCAGACCCCCAAGCTTGAGTGCATAAAATATCAGCTCGATCATGACCTAAATAAGACATCATGTTGCCTGTGACGCATTGGAGACAACTTTGAATTGAAGAAGTGATGGGTAAAAATGAGGAAGAACAGCAGTTAAAGATAGCAGGGGAGCTTTTTCATCGTCAGGGAGGGTGCGCAGAGAACAGGTTTATTGAAATAAGCATTAGGTTGTCAATGCATACGTCTATCATTAACAGTAAGATTAAACTGAAAGCTGTTACTTCTTAAAGTGAAAGAAGAAAATCAGATTAAAAGCACTTTTAAACTTCATTCCCTGTGCTCTCTAATATGGCATCCCTACTCAGAAATTAAAAAATGAGTTTTAGTGGGAATATAGGCATAAATTATCTATATTTTTCAAAATATATGTTGTTGAAATGAAATAGAAACCTTTATAGTATGATCATTTAATTTATAAGTCAAATTTAAGGTTACATCCTTCACAGAAAATTGATTAACAAAGCTCAAAAACAATAGTACTTATTTTGCAAGAAACATTGACTGCCGTGAACAGTTCTGATGGCTTTGATTGTAATTCCTTGAAGGTCAGAAAGGTTGCCGCTTGCTTTGAATACTAATGTGTATGAGATTACAAGAAGGAAATTACAGCCAATTAACATGGGGCTCTTAAAGAAGCACATCTGGCTCTGCGCTTTGGAGTGGAGTGATAATGTGAAGGTCCATCTGAAGGAAAAGTATTTCTCAGAGCATGCATGTTGTTATCTCTTAATTGCAAATTGCTTAGGATAAATGTGCAAACATTTAGCAAACCTAGCAGAGTAAATCCATTGAAAAAACATCTCTACATGGCGAGATTAGTTGGTTTTACATTATTAAATGTCAACATTTTTCTGTTAGTGATCTTTCTTGAATGTCGTCTTTAATCTCTCATTTTAGTAAAACAAAAGCAAGCTCCCCGAGACCAGTTCTTAATATGTGAAATAGCGTGAATCAAATGGTATATTGCTCAGGTTTGTACAGCGATGTGATTTGTCTGTGGATTTAACTGATTTTATTCTCCAGGGGCCTAAGAGCCTTATTTAAGAGCCCGGTAGACATAGTGTAGATCTCTCCGCGGTGCTGACCCAGAGGGAAAATAAAAGCTGTGTTGGTGCTTCCATTTTAAGTTTCCATTGGCTGTTGTTCCAGTTGTGTTCTTATTTTGCCATCTATTCCACAACACACATGGAATAGCATTCACATTGCACATATATATGGTAATATTTTACAGTATTAAACATTAGTAGATGTCATATGTATAAAATGGTTAAAGCAGAAAAGAGAGACTGGAGGCTCTCTGTGAATTTATTTCACAGAAAATAAAACAAACACCAATACCAGAACCACAATTGGTCTACACAAAACAGAAAATAGACATTGCTCATCAGAAAAAAAAACTAAATAGGATAAACTTTGGCAGTTCTGGCTATAAGCTAACACTCACTAAATCAACCTCATTCGGGGTCAGATCAATCGGATAAAGAACAGGTAACTCTCTTACGGTGAGTATTGACTCACACAAAAGCTCAGATTGTCGCAGGTTGCAACTGAAGGGCACTGAACAGCCTTCGTGAACACAGTTCACTCTCTCCGCTCACTGCGCAGTAGCATGACCACTAACTAACCCTAAACCAACACTAATATGCCCTTTTGTTAATATCTGATGGTGAATGGTGAACAGCCAATCAGGAGCTAAGCTCAGTCAGTGAGTGCTGCACAATAAATAATCAAAGCACATGATATACAAAAAAAAACAAAACACAATGAACACATTATAGGGTTGAAGGTTGCTTACATTCTCTTTGTATGTGTGGTATCCTATAATCTTTCCAGAGTGTACCTGTGCCTTTTGCCCAATTTGAGATCATTATAGAATGTTTAGAACGAGATTAGAATGTTTGCATGGGTGTACACCCTTTAGGATGGCTAAGAATTATTTTAAGAATTTATTTTACAGGTAGAGTTTTTAAAAGAAATGTCAAAAAGTTGAGCAGAGTTGGGAATTGTATTGCAAACCATTTTCTACTTCTACTAAAGTTTTCAAGGTGTCTTCATACTATTGAAATATGATAATGTAGAACTCAGGGAGTGTAAAAGATCATTTACAGAAGACAGAAAAGATGCATTAGAATAAATGAGAAAAGCTACAATGAAGTAGAGATACATTATGACACACTCATACCAGCTTGTTACAGGACACTGACTTTGTAATCATGAAATACTCTCAAGTCCATAGCCAGGTGAGTTCTATGCGCTCCACTGGCTGTGTAAAGGTTATTTCAACCTTTTCAACTTCAGCTCCTTTCAGGCTTCTGTTCCATTAGCACTAATGCCCAAATCATTCCACTAATACCTCTTTACTCATAGATGAGGATTAAACCCAATAAATCTGTTTCATTCTCTCACAATACGGGAGACCTTTTAACACCGAGCCAATGGCTTCCATTTCCCTTTTCCCCTTTACACTCTCTCCATCACCTACCGCCATATGTGCTCCTCATCTCTATAACTGGTAATTGATAAAAAGGGATTGTTTTGTCTGCTCTCATGCAATCTTACCAGAATGAGTTTGTGAGTGATTGTGAAGTAAAAACAGCTGAGGCTGCTAGAAAAAATCCTATTGGATTAGTTTGTATGTGTGTGTCTGCACTTGGATGTGGGTGTGTGCTCAAGGTGACATCGTATTAATCACTGCCAATGGGAGGAGACACAGGGAAGACTGCAAGGAAAGCTGATTATTAGAAATAGCAATATATATAATATATTATTAAAGTATGAATCAAATCCTTTATTATTTAATTATACTTATACTAAGTATGTTGTTAAAGCTTTTTTTAACACAGTAAGACAAATCCATGGCTCTTTCTTGTTTTTAGATTTAGGGAAGATTTGAAGAAATGTTGAATGTTGCGTGACTTTTTAAATAAATAATTTCATGCTTCTTCCTGTTTTCACAAGAAGATCCATCACCTGAAAGTAACCCTATATTTAATGAGAACTATGAGAGCTAAATCTTCATTTGGCACTACATTTACCAAAATCGTTAAAATACTGTACTTCTCTTAGACTTCACTGTGTGGTCACCGTCTTAACTTAGAAAGACAGACTCACATCTCTGGTGGTACATTAGAAAGTAACCTGTGTAAATTTTATCTTCTTCTCCATTGTCTTTGTTCCTGTAGTCCTGGACGTTCTCTGAAGATAACAAAAACAATCAATCCTGTGTCAAGTTAATGGTCCTTCTGAGGGATTTTCAACATTTGTTTATTAATTGTCAGGAAGTCATGGCAATAAACCAGTGTTAGTGCATTTACCTGCTGGACTATTTGCTTTACTGACAAACATATAAAATCTAGGAAAGAGCCCAGCAGTGGCACCATTCAGGGTTTATGGATTCTCCTCCATTTTTTGTTGGAATGTAGCAAAATAATGTTGGTAAATGTTCCATTTAATGTAAACATTTCACATTGTGTTATCTTAAAAGGGTCATTGATGTATGGATGCAAGATTGTTATAGTAAAAAAAAAACATTTCATATTGTTTTGAATAAACAATGAATGGCTGGTTTAAGTAGCCATGTAGGTGTATCCTGAAGTATTTATGCAACGCTCTCTAATTACCAAAGTTTAAATATTTATGTATATAGCATGTAAATATATATAGTGTAATGTATACTTTGGACTCACCACAAATATTTATAGTTAAGATTATTGTTCAGTTAATTGTCTTTCAAGATAATTCAATGACTGACAAAATGTCGGACAAAACTTAACTTGCATGTTCGTTCAGCCTGGATCAGCCCCAGACAAAATCCTACTTCAAATTTTGCTCTGAAATAAATAAGCCACCAACACCAACATCTTGAAGTGTTGTTTCATGTATCCCTGGAAACTGTTGCATAGCAGGTTTTGCAGTGTAGTAAGTCACAGTTTCCCGTGTAAAATCTTCATTGCACCATGTAAGATGAACTGCATCCAGCTCAGAAAACACTTAACCTGACTTCCATCCAGAACCACAACACAAATCACTGTTACATATGTGCCTTAGCACTCTTGTTCCAAAATTGTCCAACATGATCAAGATGAATGTACAACATGGGGGTGCTATGCTCATGTAAATTCTCAGTTTGGATGTTTCAAGCAACATAAATCTTCAACTACAACCAACATAAAGAACCATATTCAAAGTCGTCCACACATAAGGCAGATTTATTGTGTGAAGAAGAAGCCCCAGAGAAGCATAAAATGTGACTAATGATGTTGAATGGTCAGAGCAAATCATGTGGTGCAGTAGTTATGATTGTGTCTGCAACATGGTGGGGTTCACTCCGGCCTATCGTTAGCACTTAATGGGTAAGTCACTGGTCTACAGAACAATCACAAAGTACCTTATGAACCCAATACACCTGATTATTGTACCCTCAAGGAGAATAATGCACCAGGAAATCCGTTGACTTTTGTAGATAAAGTTGGCCAGACATCCAGATAAGATTTCTTTTTAGCCACTCGGGTGTTATAGAGATGTGAGTTTTCTACAGTAGCAGGAAGTAGTAATGGGCCCTGGTCTCAAACTTAATAGAAGTTTTAGTGAAGTTGAAGCTTTTCTAACCTGAAAAGCAGGCAATAACTTTCCCATTAACACAGAAACAACATTCACGTTATAGTTTTAACGTAAGTACCTCATGTTAACCCAATCAAAACTATGGCTCACATATTCGATGATTGAATCTTTGGAAATTTAATTTCACCTAGAAAATGATTTTAAAAGTCATTTCGCGCTTAATAAAATAATGTACGTACTTTCTTCAAACTCCAGATTACCTAAGATATGTAAGGATGCTATTTCTGTGTAGTAATTGGGATGAAGTCATTTCGCACTTCGGCTACTTTATGAGCTACTCTATTGTCTGCTCATTCTCTTTCTAGAACTCTCACTTCAGGTCATAGAGAGGGTGTAGGTCTTATCACATCATCTTGGAAATTCCATATCTTCCCAGGTCTGATCTCACCATCCACTCCTTTGAATTTAACGCTATGCCCATACATTATAGATGAACTTGATACTCGTCTAACCCTCATCCCAGAAGACTCATCTTTCTCTGCGATCTTAATATTCACCTGATGCTTCAACATACTTCAAGACTGTCCTTCAAACTCACTCTCTTAAACTACCATTCATATCACACCGTGGATAGCAACTTGATCTTGACACCTCTGATTGGCTATTGCATTGATATTGAAACAGAAACATCTGTGTTTGGTGTGGTAAAATAGGGACATATTTCTTGATAATCAAAGGCTACTGTTGAGAAATTCCTTGAGCACATTCCAGCACTTACCACTGTGGACACTTATGTCAATTTAAAGTTCCAAAATACAAAACAAGGATAGTTTGTAGAGCAGCCACAACAATGACTTTGTCTAAATTATAAAAGAGTCATGAGTAAACGAGTTCAAGGGAAAAAAGGAACACATTTTAGGCCAGAATTCATTCCAAGAGGTGCCCTTATGAAGGGATTTTTATGATGTATTATTTTGGTTTGTTTAGTTAGAGCATTTGAAGTATTTTTCAAAGAAACATTTCAAATAATTGGCCAAGTAAAACACAGCATTAAGCTTCTTTGGTAGTAATAAAACAAGTTGAGATCATCATACAATTTCACATGACTTTCTGTAGTCCATATACGTTTTAAATTTGTTTCCCAACTTTTGTGCATTCTTTTTAAACTGCAGTGAAAAACAATCAAAGCTGACTATAGCTCTTCCTTCCTATCAGTCTGTGTTGGGAACTAGTCTGGTTCATCATGAAGAATTAGGTTAGTGCCAGGAATTTGAGAATGTGCGGTCCCTAAAGGAGATAAATGTATTTGAGGATTAAAAGGAATCACATTTTCTCTTCTCAATAACCCATGTTCTTGCTTCAGATAATACGCTTAATAGATCATTGTAAAATCAATGAATGTCACTGTTTGACCTGAAGCCACTGACTGCTGTTGGTATTGCAGCTTAGTTGCTTTAAGATGAGAAAACAAATTGTCAGGGTCAGATTTGTGGGCTAAAATGTGATTTCCTGTTGTCAAAAACAGAAGTTGATGTCATCACAGACAGGATCGCTAAACCTATTCTGTTTTTGAGATGAGTCGTTCTTCTACCTTTTGCCAAAATAATGAATAATCACAGTTAATGTACTACAATCAATAGCTTTCTTAAAAGTTACTTCTGGCTTTCTCATAAAATATTGTTATCATAATAAGTATTGTTGTTGTTATTATTATTTCTTTTACATAACCACAATACAGAATGCTTTCTTTGATATCCGCACTCCTTACTTTTTTTACTTGGGCAGTAAATAGAACTATGATTATCTGCTTTTAACCCTTTTCTTAAATACATGTAATGACTGTTAATAGTTAAAACTATATCTTATCACTGTGATTAAAACCACCGTTGTGCATACTGTAACCAGCAAACAAGTACAGTTAAAGGTTACTTTTTTACTGTTTGTATTGCTCATGAGATCCAGTTATGTGAATGATGAGATTTTACATGCATTCATGAGTTCATTCTTTTTTTTTTTTATATATATATATTCATTGAAGCACCCTTTTCTGGTGCATGCTAAAGAAATAGCATATATATAATTACAATTCTCTATATTAAACTTTTACAGATTAACTGAGATTAGTATCCAGATAAAGTAGAAGTGTTAGAACCACACCCAACATTGAGCATTTCGATTAACATATTGGACTGTTTATAACTGTATAACTGCAAAAAGAGTATCTTCATTGTTTGTCCAACATGGTTAACATGGTCATTCAACAAGAGAGTAGGCAGAGCTAAGGGTTTAACACATCACTAAACATGAGGTAGACCTGTAACATGGTCAGTAAAAAAAATGACTTTTTGATAACTTCATTTTTGATTTCCGTACTATATTTTACATTTCATCAACTCTCAAACATCAACATATCTTAGTTCATGACCCCTTCACATCTATAGATGTATCTGGGTTCTTGTTGGAGTTTTCTACTCAGTGGATTGTAAGATCAACACTAGGCAGCAAATGAATGTAATTTATGATATGTAAATGTTCACTTAGATAAAGAAGGCCTCATATGGATAAAACAATTCAAACAGAAATATCTGCCCATGTGCTAAAAGTAATTTAATCACTTTTCTATATTCATTTTATTCCTCCCCCTTTTTTATCATCCAGCTGTCATCGTATTCCAAGATCTATAAATTTCGAGACATTCATAGACATGTCCTTGGGAGAACAGATGAGTGCATCGGCGCTTTCTTTCCATTTATTTCTTTCCAGAAGTTTTCCTTTAGGCTATGATGGATTTTCCTCAGAATAGATCAGGATATCCTGATGAACGATGCACTCTTCCTCATGTTCCATATGTTCTCTTTGTTTGTTTGATGGAAGCCTTCACTTCAGCTTTCACTCATTGCTCTGCTATTTCAGACAGAGGATGTTAATGCATCTTGGACAATTAACAATAAATACAATTTGTAAATGCAAAACGATCATCTGAATATTAACGCAAGTTATCACATGTATTCTGTGTCACATTCCTTCGTATTTATTTTTCTTTAACATTGTCTCAAAAGGAATAGTTTTCTGTAAAATAATTGGCAGGCTAGAGGTCCACAGTGTTATGTAGATGCTGACAGTTTTCCATTTTCATTGTTCCAGCAGACAATATTAATGATTCATATTGCGATGCTAAAAAAGGAAATAACCGTTCAGCTGAATCAAGTCATATGTGAGTCAAAAATATATAGTAGAAAACAGAAAAGAAACATTTAATTGTTTAAAAAATAAATTTCAGATGTCTATTTTTTTTACCTTTAAACAATTTTTTTTGTGGATATGTGTGGGTGTGTGCGTGTGCGTAAGTGTGCGTGTACGTGCGTATGCGTGTGAGTGTGACTTTTTTTTCTTTCTTTCTTTTTTAATTTTCGCATCTAGGACTGGCTGAGCATTTTACAGCAAATTGGCACTCAGTGGGATTAGAAATCATTGGTGTTTTTGCTCACTAGGTAGATGTAAATAGCAAAACTGTGTTTATATATCCCTGCAATGCACAATGGACATTGTCTTTTAATCGGTAAAACACATACTCTTGGAGATTTCTCCCTAAACAATTACAGTAAGAGTTTTGTTACAGTGACAATTGAATATTGTTGCCTTAGTAAGTTACAAACTCTTTATAAATACCCCAACGTCATCATATTGTGAGAAATTTGGTATTGTCTTTTTTGTTTTATCTTTATAGTTTATGACTGTTGTGGATTGTGTTATTGTGTGATTGTATTTATTGTATAAATTTAATGTTCAAAGGGATTGTTTATTATTGCATTTATTTCTTTAACAGTTATTTAACTTAGTTATTTTGTTTAGTGTTCATTGCCAGTTTTAAAATGTCTCGTATTTGCATGTTATTTTATAATCTAGCCAACTAATTGATTAGTCAACCATCAATACAATTTGTGAACTGACTGTGACTTTATTATAAATAAGATCTGCAGAACAATGTATTTATTGACTCATTCCAGTGTTCTCACAATGAATAGCGGTTCTTCTCTTGTTCTGTTCTTTTGTCAAATCGCTTAAAATAAGTGAGAACACGTTCAGTTCTCATTTGGTTGAGAGTTCTTAGATCCTACCTAAACGCATATAAAACACCCAGAGAGACAATGCTGAATCAGCTAGCACTTCACTTCAAGAGACAATTGCTAACAAGGAAATTTGCATATGTTTGAATTCATACTTTCAGATTCTCTTAATTACTTGCAAATGTCAGCCAATTATCCTTCTCTCTTTGCTTTGAGTGGCAGTCAGTCATAGAAATTACGATTAAAGGAACACCCTCCTCTCTTTAAAACTTACACTAGAAGAATCTCTCATTTTTACTCACACTTCTGATTTTTAATTAGTCATCAATTTTCTCATGCTCCAGTCCGTAATTGACAATAAGACTACACTGTAAAAAATAAAACCTAGTTATCAACTGGGAGAAGGTGACAGATAACTTTTTAGAAGGTTTTATGGCAATCAGCAGAAATTAAAAATTTCAGTATGCAAATTATGTCCAATAATAGAACTATAAAATATATTCTTTGTTAAATCATTGTCTAGTGTTGATTTAGTTTTGAATACAAAATTTTCCCTCAGCATAGTTACAGAACACAAGCTATTTACCAGCTATATTTAATTTCGAAAACTTGTCTTTTCGTTTTTTTTGTTAATTTGTCATTAAAATTGACC
This sequence comes from Danionella dracula, assembly GCA_900490495.1. Lineage (NCBI taxonomy): Eukaryota > Metazoa > Chordata > Actinopteri > Cypriniformes > Danionidae > Danionella > Danionella dracula. Next base: position 3,389,403 of record UELW01000289.1, on the reverse strand, counting down.
TCTGCCCACATTTATGGATTTAGTAAGTTAATTTTGGTGCCTTCTCCTCATGTATTGTCTTTTATATTTCATTACCTGTATTACCTAATATATCTGATTTAAACATAAAAACTGAATCCGGTCCTGAAGGGCAACTCTAGTATGCATACAACTCTAGCTTCAGACAAGCCAAGAGGACCTTAATTAGTGAAACAGGAGTGTTTTATAAAGCTTTTACCTGATGGATATGTATATAGACTGGAAATCAGAAGGTTGCTGGTTCGATACCCAGATCCCTAAATTTGAAAGCGATGTGAATGGTGAAACACTTGCCATTAAACAACCCAACACTTTAACAACCACAATTGTGGTGCACCTGAGCAGGGCACCAGTTTGCAATCTGCTCCCCACTACCCAGGTACCACATTAATGGCTGCCCATAGTGTGTTTGTATGTACACTGGGATGGCTTGAATGCAGAGCACTCAATTCCAGGTAATAGTCACTGCATGTCTGGTCAACTGGTCACGTTCATGATGGATGTATAACGAAGTTCAGATCTCTGGCCCTATAGAACTGAATTTGGAGGCCACTGCTGCATAATAGGATTGCGTGGCTTGCGTCCAACACACACAAAAAAACTATAAAATGGCTTTTTTATGTTGGTTCGTGAATTACTTTTTCTGACTTGAGATGTATTAATATGCTACTATGTTTTAAGATATTGTATGTATTGTATGATCTCTTTTCTATCCGTATACTTATTGGATTGAGCCCTGCGGTAAAACACACTGAGCACAAATAAGCAGAACTGCAGGTGTTCAGACTCTTCTGCTCCTCATGGAATAATTTTCTTCTTTATCAAATGTCAATCAGACATTACACTCTCTATAGTTGTTTTTCCAAAATATAATTTCAATGTATATTTCAAAATGGTGTATGGCAGTATTGACAGTACTTATAAATAAAAATAATATTTTTTAAAAGATATGACATTAATCAAAATGTATGTGCAATTGTTGAAAGAAGGAAACTTTGGAAAATATTGTTTTAAATAATTATAAAGATAATATATAAAAGCTACTGTTGATTTTAAAAGCCAGTGCCATTGATGCATTTGATGCAACTTTTCTGAGTGACAAAACCCATCTCTTGGTTTTGCACCAACTGTTGGGTGCGTGTTACAGTTCTGCTCAATTAGTAGCCTATTGCAATCCGAGCAGACATTGATTTGATTGCACCATAAATGATAATTGCACCTGAATCGATTGACTGCCAGTATGTGTGGAACAACTCGTTAAGCTTGGTGCATATTCATTAAGCCTTCTATTGTAGAGCATGTTCTCCCTGGGATGGCTTGGTCAGAGGTTGCCCACAAAGATAATTGAACTAATCTGTGAGTCTACATCGCTTAACAGTTTATGTTGTCACGGCCACTTAAGTGCGCATTTAGTGCTATTTCACACTTGTGTCTTGAATATCTTTTAAAACTCCTGAAGCAGACTGGGGTCTGGTGTGATAACAGGTCAGTTTTTTCAGCTGTCAAAAGCAAAAATCAGTGCATGGCAGGGAAAAAATGGATTGTTGAAGCTGAACTCTTTGGCTTTTGCATATTCTTAATGTCAGTTACAGTAGCTGGGATTCTGCAAAGGCATAATTAAGTGCCCTATTATGACTTTCATTCAAGGGAAGTGTTTTCTACAGTGTCAGTTCCATTCCTATTGCTTGAAATTAAAACTCACTTTAAATTCAATATAGCAACATGCAGTCATTGTTATAAAATAAAAAAATATACTGAATAAATGTGGTAGACTAAATAAATAGTATGTTATATAGATGGGTAAGTGGAAAGAATCCTTTCATTGTTAATCTTAAGCAATGTTAGTAGTAAGAGAATGCTCTAAAGTGAATTCCTCTCTCGGCTCTGTCCCCTTCAGTTTTAAGTCTCCCTTTCAAAAGCTCTTCACAGTAAAATCCTGAGAGTTAGATTAACTCTATCCAGAGTAGGACCAAATACACTCTAAATAGAGTGAAACAATAACACTTAAACAGAGTTAAATCATCAATGAGGTTATCATCTAAACCATTGATTATTCACCGAAAACTTGCACGAAGTGATAAACGTTCGTATTTCACTCTAAAAAAACATCACAACTGCTTTTCTCATCACATTGTAACAAAAAATAAGAGTTTAACTTACATGATTTATGGTTCTTGTTGATGAGCTCAGAGTTAATTTAACTCTATTTAGAGTAGGACCAAATAGACTCAGAGCAGCGTAATGTTAACACTCTAGATATTACTATGTAGAGTGGCCCAAGCCTCTGACTTAAAAAAAACCCTTTAACCAAAAATTGCTGTGATAATGTAATGCATTTTGGTCTCTCTCGAGAGGCATAATACAGTTTTGTAACAGCATACGATAAAGAGTTAGTAAACTGCCACGGATGCACTTTTTTTCAAATATGCACACAATTTACTTAAAGACAGTACTTCATAGCTTGGTAGCTGTATAGTAAGCATATGTTAGTATGGAAAATGTTTAATAAAAGTTTGAAGATAAAAAGCAGGAATCCTTTCCAATTTATAGTTTAGATTAAAAGATTAACTAAATTTTTGTTCATCCAGATATTTCAAATCGTTATTTTTTGTCACCATTACGCTATACCTAAATTACTAAATACTAAATTACTAAAAAATAAAGATCATTAGATGAAAAATAAAAAATGTACACGTTTCATTAAGAAGCTGAGATCAGAGAAACAGCACTTCAACATTCAGCCTGACTTTCTGCTGTGCTTGCCAGATAACTCTGACCCAGGCATATTTAAATGCATTGTTATCTTAAAAAGGTGTCAGAGTTATGGTCAAAGATTACATTTCATGATTTTATTGCAAATTAATTAGCATTTTACTGTATGGCACATTGACTTGTCAAAGTTTCAACTGAAAGAAAAAATTACCTGTGTTGTGTTTTTGTTATGTTGTGTTGCAAAAACATTTTTCCTCATTTCCTAATTGTTTTTTCCAGCAACAGCATTGCAATGAATATGCAGTGTGGACCATATATGAACTACTTTATTGAACGTAGAAGTGTAGATACCATCCTGAAGCAGAGATAAGTAAACAATTTCCTAGAATTTCCTCACTGGAGCGACTCAGGGTAAACCTCTAAGAGTAATAATTATGATACGTATATTAGAATTCTATAATTGAAAAATGCAACTAATGCATTCACGTTACCAGGCAGTTCATGCACATCTGATTGGCATAAATAAATGGAAGAATTCTTTTGCTCAGCGAAGACCTGCTGCCTCACAAAAGGCAGAAAATGCAAACATTAGGCAGAAAATGCAAACACAACCACCCAACTCACAGAAAATAATACTGCTTACATTTAAGTACCAATAATTATTAAAGGTGAAAAGGTCTTTCTTAAAGACATTTTACCTACAATAAATAATATTCCCAGAGTCAGAATCGGGTAGGAGTTGTGCCCATAAGCCACAGATCGCATTTAGCAATATATTTACAATTTTCACTGATATTCCAAGTTGAATAATGGCATTAATATTTTATTGTCTGTAAAAAAATGTCAAGTCACTTTAAACTTTAGATTCATGTCAGAAACACTATTTAATGGAAGTTTGAATGCTTAGATTGGATCAATAACCCAAAACAATTCCTAGTTTTTTTTTCATTCCCATCAAAGCTTCTCCATTTGTTTTCCCTCAAACAACAAAGCTATTATTTCCATCTTTTTAGCACATTATGTAATTGTGCTATCACCGATCTATTCCACCTCTGGGGACTGACACAGTTCTGGAGGCAATCTCCAACACCCATTTCCATAGCCAGATTGACTGTCAACAGACAGCAGAGAGATACAGTGAGAGAGGAGGGCAGATGGACGTACACAGAGAGAGAATGAAGGTTAGAGATAAAGAGGCCAAGAGAGAATTGAGAAGGAGGAGAGATGATGAGGCCTAGACTGCGCTGCACCGCTGGGTCACCCACTCTGAGTCCGTTCATTAAAGGCGAATGAGAATTTTAAACCACATACCAAATCCTAATTGCATTTTCTAACAATGGAACTGTTTTCCTCTGGGGCTACACCTCACCCCCCCCCCTTTCCCCATATTCAACATCTCTTATTCTGAAACAGAACCGGACAGGAAAATGCCCCAAAACTGTCAGGAAAAGAGTAAAAGAGATACAGAGAAAAGATGAGGAGAGGAAGGATCTCCAGAATGATATCTTCCACACAGACACTCTCTTGTTCTCCTGTCATAAAGGTCTTGTCCTCGGGGGCAAGCAAAGTGCTGTTGAGATGGGATGATTGCTGGGGGAGAGAGAAAGTGTGGCTTGCTCTCTGCACTGTCTGTCATTGTCACAATTCTGATGCCCTCTGAGTAATAAAACATTCCACTTTCTTCCAGATGAACCTCCTTGAAGACCTGATTATAAACTACATGATAATTAAGAAAAACCTTAACTTGAAGATAGGCCACCAAATAGCTTCCTAAAGATTTGTTCTGCTAGCCACTACCATTTTCAAGAAAAATTTAAAGCAGAGTTGCAGGGAATTGGATCGATTTTCTAAATTACTGTCTCCTATTCATCTCCCTGCTGTTCTAGCCTCCTTCTCAGACTGTGTGTCAGCTGAATCTCAATGCAAGTCTGACTGAGGGGAAAAAATATATTTTCATATTGACTCAGTCATTATGGACTCCATTAACTGGCCCTGATGGCACAATTTAATTGGCTTTTGAGAAGGCACAAGTCTGGCAAGTTGACTGAATCCAGTGAAGTAGAAATAGCTAATTTATCAACTGAATTGTTGTATATTTTTATGTTTAATTAATAACTTCACAAAAAATGTACAGATGTGTTTAAATGAAAGATGACTAAAGCCTTGTTTTTATATTCACTTCCCTTTTATTTTCCCTAAACTTCAATCCAGCATGAATCTTTTTCCCATCTGTGTCATTACAAACCATTGAAAGAGTCATACCGGGAGTAATTCTACAATGTGAGCAAATTAAAATGGAACTAATTTCCTCGATCCAAACGAGCACTTTGTTCTGGTGTTTGCCTCCAGCGCTGCCTCCTACTGCTTTGCATCCTTTGATATTGAGAGCTGAACCATTCTGCAGCATGGCTGCCTGTGCATCCTCTAGGGAAAGGTAAATGCTGCAGAATCGTACCGTTCTTGCTATCACTGGTCTTCTCTTCACCGAGGCAGATCTACTTCTTTGTTTGGCCTAATTAAACCAGTTCCTGGTCTTGGGAAAGTACCAATTCTATAAGTTAAAGTTTTTCGCCATAGTAAGAATTGTAGTAGCAGTAGCAATAACATTAACTCCACAACATATTACAAATATATATTGTAACAATATTTTAAGTATTCCCTGAGAAGGACTGGCAAGTGTAAGGACACACTTGGAGACCCCATGACTTAAATAAATTAAGATTTCTTAGTCTGACTTTTAAAAGTCAGGCAGCACAGGCATTAGGTATTTCCTCATGTATCTTGGTTGAAGACTCTGCAACAACAACAACAACAAAAAAGCTGATTTACACAACACAAATAACAGAGGAGTGGTATTCTTTATACTGTGAATGTGGTGACCCTTAAAAAGAAGGGTGATGAAAAAAGATGAAGAACCTCTGAAAAGTGATTAAAATGTTACAAATGAGGTCAGTGGAAAGTCACATTAGTATAAGTATCCATGGTTTATGGAACTTAATTTAAAAAAGCTTCGCAGGGTTTTAAAAAGTCTTAAAAACTCCAAGTAACCCTCATCTGATATGTTTTTGGGGAATTTGCAAAGATTGAGAAACTGCTCGTAAATGTTAAAAATTGTTTTAGAAAATGATGGAAAATGTGCATAAATGCTAAAAAAACATAAGTCATAGTTAGGGTTGCCAGAGTTTGAGTAAACATTCATTCATTCATCTTCATGTCGGCTTTATTCCCTTTCGGGGTCGCCACAGCAGAATGAACCGCCAACTCTCTGGCATTTTGTTTTACGCAGCGGATGCCCTTCGCAGCCGCAACCCATCGCTGGGAAACATTCACACGTTAACACTATGGGCAATTATTCTTACTCAATTCACTTATATTGCATGTCTTTGGACTTGTGGGGACACTGGAGCACCTGGAGAAAACCCACACAATCACGGGGAGAACATGCAAACTCCACAAAGAAATGTCACCAGCCCTAGCCAAGCCTAGAACCAGTGACCTTCTTGCTGTGAGACGACCGTGCTACCCACTGCGCCACTGTGCCGCTTGCAAACATTCATAAATTCTCAAAAACATAAAAATGATGTTTAGCAGTGCCATGGTTTGAGAAAAGGCTTGTATATGCTCAAAATGGTAAAAGTAATGATTAGGGTTGCCAGAATTTAAGAAAACACTTGGAAACTCTCATAAATGCTCAAAATTTTAAAAGTGATTGTTAGGGTTGCCAGATATTGACAAAAGACTCATAAAGTTTAAAAAAGATGTATATATAATTGTAATGGGTGCCAGATTTTGCAAACGCATGCATACATTTTCAAAATCACAAGAGTAATTGTTGAGGTTGCCAAAGATTGAGAAATAGCCCTAAATATTAAAAAATGTAAAATGATAGTTAAGGGTGCCAGAGTTTGAGAAAAATGCTCATACATGTTCAACTTTGTGAAAGACATGGTCAAGGTTGCCAGAGTTAGCGAAAACCTTTGTAATTTCTCAAAAACATAAAAAGGATGGCTAGGGGTTAAAACAATGTACTTAAAGCATACTTTCTTATCACGTAAAAACGTCTTACAGGACCAGTCTTTTTCATACAAAACAGTGTTATTAAAGGTCTTAAAAATTCTTACATTTAACCTTATAAAAGGAAACGCTTGCAGTGACCCTGTGTCAGGTCTGAGGGCCAGGCACCTGATAAACAACATAACATCACGCATGTGCAGCCAGTCACCTGCATACTAATTAATCCCAGCACAATAAAAGTCTTCATTAATCACCATTTGTCGAGCTTTTCCTGTTTCTGCCTGGTCTCCCTTCACCGTTCAGGTATCTCTATTACCACTTCTACCCATCAAACTCACCCCAAGGACCCCGGAAGCCTAGCTGAACTGAGGAAATCTTCACCACTAAGCGAGACTAGCCTTTGCAAGCACTTTTTAAAGGACGCTATTCTTCTGTAGCTGATTTTTAATAAAAGGTTGAAAAACTCCTCACTATCTCGCTCTGTGTTCCCTGTCATCCTGTATAATTCTTTATAATCTAAGCTCTTTTTCACCTGTGTAACATCGCTCTTTATATAGAAGTATTACATGTAGACTCTTCAAAATTGTCTGAAAAGGGGCAAACACAAAAAATATGTGCAAAAATGTTTAAAGCTTCAATAGCTCTAAAATACTAGTTAGGTATGTTGCAAAACTGGTCTAAAACCTAAGGGTTATTTTATTTTTACCATCTTTATCTAAGCTCATATACTTCTTAGTTTGAAATCATACTAATGATTGATTCATTGGATCTCATGTATAAGCAAGGAACACTACCAAATGCATTTACCAATTTAAATAGATGTTAAAAGAAGTTTTTTGTTTCTGCTATGTGTATGCTGTGGAAACACCAGTGTTCTCCTGGAAATGCTGGAGAAGGTTTCTGGAGTCAGAGAGAAACAGATCAATGGCTTTAATGCTGTGTCTGTGAGAATTACCCACCTCTGAGGGCACAGTCAAATAAGAGTAAAACTAGTGTGTACTTGCATATTATCTGTGTGTATGAGAGATAGAGAGGGATAGGGAGGGAGAGATCCGCTTTGAGTGTGTTATTGTGTGTGCAAATGTGTGCTGCACTTAACTCAGTCTTGTCTGGCGGCTCTCCAGGGTCTGCCCAGTCTTTTAGAGTGGAGACTCAGTCAAAGTGTTTAAGAGCTACTGTGGTTTGAGGAGATCTAGTGAGTAATGCTTCACAGGAGAGAGAGAGAGAAGGATGTGAGGTGGGGGCTATTAATTTTTTTCTGTATCATATATACAGGTTATAAAATGATTTCTAACCTGCTTAAAATTTATTATGCATATAAATATTCTTACAGACGCAGTGGCGGATTTATCATTAGACAAAGTTAGGCGACTACCTTGGGCCCAAAAACTTTTTGTGGGCTTCCAAAGTCAGGTTGCCACATTCCCTTGGAATACAGAATTGTTTTGAATTAATACAAAAAAATAATTGTTTCATATATTCCCAATTTCTTTCTTCAGTCTGTGTTTTCGTCCAGCTTTGTCAATTCTGCCACATTTTTCAGCACATACAAAGAATTGAAATGACTTCACAATAAAACACATAACATTTAAGATATATGAAATCCAGGATGCACATTTTTTATCTTAAAATATCTTCATTTACACAAAATGCCTCTGGAAGTTCCAAGATCCTCAATGTTTCCAATAAAGTGTAAAAAAGTAGGCAAATAATCTCAATATTAATGTAATTACTCTGTAATTGTTATAAAAACAGTTTTAGCAAATATTTTAGTAACTAAATTAGGGGCAATATGTATTATTTAAAACTCTGCTATTAGAAAACATTAGAAAGAGTTGCAAGAAGATAAAAAGAGTGTCATTGTTGAGTCTTTCAATTTAATCAAATTTGAAATTTAAGAATATAATGGCTGTTTATTATGCTTACAGCTTGCAGACCTGGATTCTACAAAGCCTTTGCAGGGAACATCAAGTGTTCGAAGTGTCCTCCACACAGTTCCAGCCACATTGAAGCTTCGTCTCAGTGTCACTGCGATAAAAGTTTCTTTCGAGCCGGCAAAGACCCTCCGACTATGGCCTGCACACGTTAGTTCCCTCTTGTCATAACTTTCTCTTTTATAATATTTAAAACTACTTTACTGTACATAACTTTGTTCCCTCCTAGATGTCACATGTTTTCAACACAAACACATAGAACATTTGAAATATGGTTTATTGGAAATATGGTAAAAATAATACATTAATCAAATACAACAATCTAGCAATTCCTTAAACATCAGTTTAGCAGCAACTAAGTAAATCTTTATGTGGAATCGTCTTAGCGTATCTATACTACTGTTTGACCTTTAATAAAAATTTTATGTATTCAAAAATAATTGCAATTGAATAAAAGTAAATGACTGTGTGAAGTATAGTGTAACCAGAGGAAGACAACACTCATCCGAGCAGTAACCCTTTAGGAAAGAAAGAAGTAAAGAAAGATGAGAGGTTGGACTTCCGCATTGAGCATTGTATAAAGTTAAGCAACTACTTGATTTTAAAGGAATAATTTTATTCCAACATTAAGTTCAGTACCATCCAAATTTTCAGCAAGAATCCAAATTCTGAATGAAGTTCCACTCGAATGAGAAACTTTGTAATAGAAATTAAGTTGCTGAAAATATTCAGTGGAGGATAGGTAAGAAAACATTTTTTTTTAGTCTTTCGCTTGATCGTCATCTTCTCTTTAATTCCATCTGCTGCTTACTCAAATGATTCAACAAATGCCACCTCACCAGAAGCAATCTGAATTAAAAACAGGAGAGGAGGAATAATTACTTCCGTCTTATTCATGAGTGGCTGTAATTACCATTAACTATAATAATCATGTCTAGGACATATTCTCATTGTCATCATTAGCTGTGTGGGAAACAAGAGATAAAGGCAGTCCTCCCCGCATCAGACTCAAAGCAAGCTGGGTTCTATATGATGTAGAAGAAGGCTGATAGAGAAGAGCATGTGTATATCAGTTAAAGCAGATGGAAGGAGGGGAAGACAGATGAAAAAGCTCTCAGTTGAAGGCTTGTACAGGTCTCATTAGTTTAAATAATTCTAATCTTAATGAACCTCCAAACCCTTTTCTCTTGGATAAAAAAGATAATAATTTCAACCACTGCTGATTTCTTGGTGTGTTTACAAAAATAAATCCATACACCCTTTTACAGTTTTAACCAATAGAAGGATTGTAAATAGCTTTTAGAAACATTCTTTTGATGAAGATTTTTTTCTTTTATGTTTTAGGTCCACCATCTGCTCCTCGAAACCTAGTGTTTAACATCAATGAGACAGCTTTGTTTTTGGAATGGACCACCCCCAGTGACATGGGCGGTCGGAAGGATGTCACATATAATGTCTTATGTCTTCGATGTGGATCGGATGGGCAATTCTGCGAGACATGCGACAGCAATGTGCGCTTCATTCCCAGATCCTCCAGTCTTACAAGCACGTCTGTGGTTGTCCAGGACTTTGTGGCACATGCAAACTACACCTTCCAGATTGAAGCATTGAATGGAGTTTCCAGCATGGGGAGGTCATTAAGACAGACTGCCAACATCACTGTCAGCACAGAGCAGGCTGGTGAGTAGCTGATGATTGGTTGTTTTCAAATCATTCCTTTGCATCTGGTCCTATCACTACTGTGCTTGGTAGGGTGATTTTATGCTATCATGTGCCATCGTTAAATTATAGATTTAAACAGTTTGTTGTTACAAAATGGAGGAATGAGAAATGCATGAGAAACGGTTGCAAGATTTTTCTTTTTATTTAACATTCCTTCCTAAATAATTCAATACTTTCATAAAATGTATGAAACGACATTTCCAGTTATGGTCAGTGTTCCTATCTCTACTCATTTCTACATTAACCTTCATGTTTTAGTTCCCAAGTCAAAAACATACTTCAAGCAATTTTCAGATTGGATCATATATGTTTGTGTAATTGTATTTTCTTTTTCTGGGTGCTTAAAATAGGTTGATGGCCATAGCCATGCTAGTTGGCCAAAGCACTGCCCATTATCCAATCAGGCGAACCTCTAATGCATCTCAATAAAGTATGTGCCAACTAACCAGAAAATGTAATAGTAATAGGACCGTGTTGGATGAACAATGAAAAGAAAGTGTGATTTTGGATGTCCCAGACCAAAAGTTTTTTTGGCTTCCTAAAAGATTAATATATATCTCGGAAATGAGTTGACTTTTTCTTTGCCAACAAGAAAAAAACAGCAGAGGACGTGGTGGCATGGTTGCAATGGGAGAAATAGGGTGGCTTTTTTGGTGGAGCGCAACCATTTGAGTACTGCTTTTTGACAGTTTTTAAGGATGCAGTGATAATCTATTATAATGGTAATAATATTATTTAATATAAGTTATAATATAATTTTCTTCAAAAGAAACGTTATACATGCTAATGCAATATTTCAAACTGACACTCACGGTCGTTGACTCATTTTTTTTAAAGAACATATTAGAACTAAATTTTAATATCCACACTGTATACTCTCCTTAGCCAGCTATTGTTAACAATACATATTCAATAGTTAACTTTATTAGTAAGTAAAGATGTTGACATTTCTTTCAGTGAGAAGTTCTTAGTGAAGGATTTATTAGCTACAAAATCTATTCAACATGAGAATGTTTGTTTTTAACGTAAAAAAAGATGATTTCTATTTTGTTGGAGCCCAAAGAATAGTACAAAGTATAAAAATTCAGTTATTGACCCTGATATTTATGCATTCACACATTATATACAGAATCGTCCACTTTACATGATCTGTGTCAAGGAACCAATTTGGTGTGCGCTGAACCAACTGCACTTTGGTCAATATGTTTGTTATTGAAAATGTTTATCAAGCTGAATATTAAGTGGTAGTTTCGAGGTGATTTGAGCCATTTCTTTAAAAAAAAACGTATTTTTAATGGATTTGCAGTCATCCTCCACCACTTCTGTACAAGCGAATTGTTAACGAATCCTCCACCACATTCATATAAGCCACCCAAAGCTTTGCATGTAACAGATTCATACTTCTTCATTGGTTTTTAAGCTTTTAAAAGTCATAAAAGTTATGGTAGAGGAAATTAAGAATTTTTATGGTAATTTTATTCATAAAGTGTCATCAGCAATCATCAACAACAGGTTAACTGCTTAGCTCTTTACATAACTAGTATAATGCAAGCATTCATGGGAAATCATGCTGAATGAATACTTTAAAACCATACCTGTTAAATAATAACTCATAATCAGACTCAGGTTGCATGTTGTATGCAAGATGCATCTCCCCAGTTTATATTAAAAATAGCCAGAACAAACACCAGATTTTTCATGCCATCCTGGAGAAGTATTGTCTTGTAAATGAAATGCAGCTTCTCTGCTAGCCAGAGCTCAGTATCATATTAATAGAGACAGAGCTTTATCTAAAAGCCTGCTGTCCTCCTCTTTGTTCATATTATCCACAGATAAGGTCAGATATCATTATTAGACTCTCCCAGATCTCCACAGGACAGCTCTCTCCACTCTCAGGACTTATCATCACAGTTTTATCACTTTCCTCATGTCTGACTCATGATTCAGGGCTCACTTTCCTCGGGTGGATTCTTCAGAAGCTTCTGTGGTTATCCAGATGTCTGCCTTAACAGCTCAGTGGGAAGCATCACATGTTGCATTTTGATCTGAAACATGATGGACGATTTTATGTCTGGAGAAGTGCGAGAGGTCAAAGTATATTTTAGACCAGGTGGCCCTATCTTTTGTTGGTAAGGTCATTGTACTCTTTGTGAAGATAGCAGAGTTCATCTGTGTCAAAAGAAAGACCGATGTAAAATGATCATTCTGCCTTATGAGCTGCAATCACACTGAGAGCTTTACAGCCTTCCCTCCAGCCCTCAATTTGCCCCCCATCAAGGGTAAGAGAGATGAGGGCTGGTAGAAAGAGCATCTTAATATTTTCACAGCAGTTTAAAAGTACAGTGAATTGACTGGAAACTTATTTAAAGCAGTTATATTTTACAGCAAAAAAGGCATTAGGAACACTAACTAATAGATGTAGGGTTTTTTTTTATAAACAGGTAAACCAGATTTGTGAATCTGTATTCAGGCAGAGATGGAAGGCAAACAGGAATGGGAATCCAGTTAATTATTTCTAAATCAACATCAGCGCGTGATATACCACTACAATTTTGAGTTTCTTATATTCAGACATGCATCTAAACAATAAAACCATAATGATTCCTTGAGGATTAAACAATTCATCACCAAAACAATTCATCACCATCCAGTTTGTAACTCCAGTGCAGAGCTTCTCCGTCTCTAGCATCTTTTTAGCCCTGCATCAAATGTTAATAGAGGTCAGTTTGAGGGGAGGAATCCAGGATTGGACTGAGCTCTTTGGAGATCCTTACAGAGGTGATGGTGGGTCATAGGATGCTCCCAGGCATACTAACCAGGAGTACGGCTGTATTATTGTTTCACTGGACTGGAGAAACGGCAATGGTTGCTAACCTCGAAATCATCATTTGTCCAAGTGTCCAAGCAAACTGGCATACCCTGACTTACAAGAACCATAATGATATTTTTTAATAATAAAACTGTATTCTTAAGAACTCTTATGAAATCTCTTGTTGAAGTTTGCCAATCAGCGGTTAAGTAATAGTTTGCACCATTTGTCTTTTGTTTTCACTGTCCAGTCTCTTGGTAAAACACGGATTTCACTGAAGTCTAAACAACACTCCTTTTTACCTCTATTAATAATTAATCTTCTGTTCATGAACCAATAATTAATCGTCTTTGATGAACCATAATTAATAGTGTTTTACCATTTCAATGTACCTATATGTAATTGTACATATAATTAAAGAACAATGTAATTACACATTAAAGAAACATTTCAGTAATTAGCCAGTTCATATGTCGAATTGATACTTGTGAATTGAATCAATGAATCAACTCTCAAGAATTGTTAATTTGACTCAAGTGTTTCTGAAGTAATTTCTAAAGATGGAACTGTAGAATGATACTATCACTGACCAGTTTGTTTGTAAAAAAAACTAGTTATTTAGCTAGGCTAAAAGGCAATCACTAGATTCAAAGCAGTCATTTTATCTTCTCAAAATAGATGAAGAATCAATAGACCGCATGTGTTTATGGAATATCGTCTACTAATTGTGTTTCATAAATTGACAACGATTCAGAAGATTCAGCCTCTGGAATTTTTGAGAATCAGAACTGATCTATTAAAATCATTCTGGACCCCATTCACCCCGGCCACCACTTTCTTGAGCTCTTGCCCTCTGGCTGCGGCTTTAGAGCCACTAACACTAGGACTGTACGGCACAAACAGAGCTTCTTTCCCCAAGCTATCAGACTGCTGAACTCATAACTCCCAGCTCCCCGCCATCTGGTATCTGCACCTAGACTCTTGCACATTTCGTCACCTTGCATTTTACACTTAGGCACACTGCACTTTATAGAAGGGTTAAATCTGTTCAATTGTTTAAATCTAATTAATCCTTCACAATTTGACCTCATAACCCTATGTTAATTGCTTATTAGTTGTGTTGAACTTTACTGTACTTATGTTGTTTGTATTGTACTGATGTTGTTTACACTGGCTGCTCCATTGTACCATAGAAAATTTCTTATGTGTGCAAACCGGCGGTCTTTTCCCATGGGACCCGGCTGGACCCAGCCCGAAAAGGCCACGTGGGATCGCCCTCCAATGGGCCCACCACCCGCAGGAGGGACCGTAAGGGGCCGGTGCTTTGCGATCTGGGCAGCAGCCGAAGGTTGCACAGCACAGCCTGGGCTCTGGAACCCAGCTCCTCGAGAGGGGCTGGTCTCTTCACTACTCTGGCATCCCCCGCGGTGAGAGGCGGCATGCTGGTGTTGGCCTGCTCATAGCCCCCCAGCTCAGCCGCCATGTGTTGGAGTTCTCCCCAGTGAGCGAGAGGGTCGCTTCCCTCCGCCTTAGGGTTGGGGGCAGGTCTCTCACTGTGGTTACGGTCTATGGGCCGAACAGCAGTGCAGAGTACCCGGCCTTCTTGGAGTCCCTGGGAGGGGTGCTGGAAAGTGCTCCAACCGGGGACCCCATCGTTCTCCTGGGGGACTTAAATGCGCACGTGGGGGATGACAGCGTCACCTGGAGGAGCGTGATTGGGAGGAATGGCCTCCCCGACCTGAACCCGAGTGGTGTTCTGTTATTGGACTTCTGTGCCCGTCACGGTTTGTCCATAACGAACACCATGTTCAAGCACAAGGGTGTCCACCGGTGCACGTGGCACCAGGATACCTTAGGCCGAAGGTCAATGATTGACTTCGTTGTTGTATCATCTGACATTCGACCATGTGTTTTGGACACTCTGGTGAAGAGAGGGGCTGAGCTATCAACCGACCACTACCTGGTGGTGAGTTGGATCCGCTGGCTGGGGAGGAGGCCGGAAAGACCTGGCAGACCCAAACATACGTTGAGGGTCTGTTGGAACGTCTGGCCGAGCCCCCTGTCAGAGTGAGCTTTAACTCCCACCTCCGGGAGAGCTTCAACCAGATACTGGGGGAGGCTGGAGACATGGAGTCCGAGTGGACCATGTTTTCCACCTCTATTGTCACTGCCGCGGTGCGAAGCTGTGGCCGTAAGGTCTCTGGTGCCTGTCGTGGCGGCAATCCCAGAACCCGGTGGTGGACACCGGAAGTAAGGGACGCCGTCAAGCTGAAAAAGGAGTCCTATCAGGCCTGGTTGGCTTGTGGGACTTCGGACACAGCCGACCGGTACCGGCAGGCCAAGCGCGCAGCAGCCAATGCTGTGTTAGAGGCAAAAACTCGGACCTGGGAGGAGTTCGGGGAGGCCATGGAGGAAGACTATCGGTCGTCCTCAAAGAAATTCTGGCAAACTGTCCGGCACCTCAGGAGGGGGAAGCAGTGCCCCACCAACACTGTTTACAGTAAAGGTGGAGAGCTGTTGACCTCGACCAGGGATGTGGTCGGGTGGTGGAAGGAATACTTTGAGTGTCTCCTCAATCCCACTGTCACGTCCTCTGTCGAGAAGGCAGAGGCTGGGGTACTTGAGGTGGACTCGTCTATCACCCAAGCTGAAGTTACTGAGGTGGTTGGTAAGCTCCTCAGTGGCAAGGCACCGGGGGTGGATGAGATCCGCCCTGAGTACCTCAGGTGCCTAGATGCTGTGGGACTGTCCTGGCTGACACGTCTCTGCAGCACCGCGTGGCGGTCAGGGACAGTACCTCTGGAATGGCAGACCGGAGTGGTGGTCCCTCTTTTCAAGAAGGGGGACCGGAGGATGTGTTCCAACTACCGGGGATCACACTCCTCATCCTCCCGGGGCAAGGCTATGCCAGGGTACTGGAGAGGAGAGTTCGGCCAGTAGTCGAACCTCAGATGCAGGAGGAACAATGCGGGTTTTGACCTGGTCGTGGAACACTGGACCAGCTCTATACCCTCTGCAGGGTCCTTGAGGGGTCATGGAAGTTCGCCCAACCGGTCCACATGTGTTTTGTGGATTTGGAGAAGGCGTTCGACCGTGTCCCTCGTGGTGTCCTGTGGGAGGTGCTCTGGGAGTATGGGGTCCGGGCTCCCTGCTAAGGGCTGTCCGGTCCCTGTACAACCAGAGCAGGAGCTTGGTCCGCATTGCCGGCACAAAGTCAGACCTGTTCCCAGTGCGCTTTGGTCTGTGGCAGGGCTGCAATTTATCACCGGTTCTGTTCATAGTTTTTATGGACAGAATCTCCAGGCGCAGCCGGGGGCCGGAGGGGGTCCGGTTCGGGGACCTCAGGATTTCATCTCTGCTGTTTGCGGATGATGTTGTCCTGTTGGCTTCTTCGGGCCTGGACCTCCAGCGTGCGTTGGGGCGGTTTGCAGCTGAGTGTGAAGCGGCTGGGATGAGGATCAGCACCTCCAAGTCTGAGGAAAAAGGTGGCCTGCTCTCTCCAGGTCAGTGGAGTGCTCCTGCCTCAGGTGGAGGAGTTCAAGTATCTCGGGGTCCTGTTCACGAGTGAGGGGAGGATGGAGCGCGAGATCGACAGGCAGATCAGTGCAGTATCTGCAGTGATGCGGTTGCTGTATCGATCTGTTGTGGTGAAAAGGGAGCTGAGCCGAGAGGCGAAGCTCTCGATTTACCGGTCGATCTACGTCCCTACTCTCACCTATGGTCATGAGCTCTGGGTCATGACCGAAAGGACAAGATCCCGGATACAAGCGGCCGAAATGAGCTTCCTCCGCCGGGTGGTTGGGCGCTCCCTTAGAGATAGGGTGAGAAGCTCTGTCACCCAGGGGGAGCTCGGAGTAGAGCCTCTGCTCCTCCACATCGAGAGGAGTCAGCTGAGGTGGCTTGGGCATCTATTCCGGATGCCTCCTGGACTCCTCCCAGGGGAGGTGTTCCGGGCACGTCCCACTGGGAGGAGGCCCCGGGGAAGACCCAGGACGCGCTGGAGGGACTATGTCTCCCAGCTGGCCTGGGAACGCCTCGAAATCCCTCCCGGGGAGTTGGAAGAAGTGTCTGTGGAGAGGGAAGTCTGGGCATCCCTGCGTAGACTGCTGCCCCTGCGACCCGGCCCCGGATAAGCGGAAGAAGATGAGATGAGATGAGAGAATTTGACCTCATAACCCTATGTTAATTGCTTGTTAGTTGTGTTGAACTTTACTGTACTTATGTTGTTTGTATTGTACTGATGTTGTTTACACTGGCTGCTCCATTGTACCATAGAAAATTTCTTATGTGTTGCCGTGAGTTAAGAGTGGACAATATGGGTTAAAAATCATATCATGATATTTTCCACTGTCCAGACAGTATCGATATTATTTTGCGACATGACAGGAAAATATTGGACATCACATTTTAGTAGACCTTATTATCATTAGAGACAAAATTAGCATTTTAATCTTATTTAAAGTGCGAGATTAGACAGAGTACTGAAAACTGTATTAGTCACTGTTAAATATGATAAATAGTTTTGCTAATTTCTACCAGGTTTACTTACTGACGTTTCACCTCAAACTGCACTCTGTGTTTAATTCTGAGGTGTTCTCATGTAGATTAGTTGTAAAGTCTGCAAGAATATTTTTATAATGAATCCTCAGTAAGTGTATATTTGACCTCAAATGTGACCGTTTAACACTTTCTCCGTCATGTTTTAAACAATACATATGTTTGTATCATATACATATTTTGCGGTTTTTACTTACCGTCCAGGTTGTTTTATACTTAATTTCTCGCTCTCTCAGTTTGCTGGAACTGGACCTGAACACTTTCAATAAAGACTGGACATTTTATCTACACATTTTTACAAATAACCCGAGTCTTGATTCGAGAGAGTGAGCGAGAGGAAGTGTTAGAGAGAAAGAGGGAGTGAGAGAGCATGAGGGAGTGGGCGTGCACTAAGGAGACGTCCTGGGCAGCCGTCCTTACAGCCCGTCAAGTTTTGCCAACTTAGCAATTTTGACTCTTCAGACTACCTAGCAACTTTTTTTATAACCCAGCAAATAGTGACAAATCTAGCAATGTTTTTTACTGTTCCTGGTGATTTTTAGCAACCTTGTTCATTCTGACAGACAGGCTTTTCAGGGGAGCGCTGATGCAATCTCTGTAAGTTACCTAACTAGCTTCCTCCTCTCCTCTCGGCGCAAGCGTTCACGTCATATCTGCTCCTGCGGAGAGCAGGTGATGATGCATCTTCTCATCTAAACATCAAATAAATTGAGCATGTGCAAGCGAAGCATCCAGCTGAATTAATGAAATTTATGAATGTGACTGTTTCCATGGTATTGCAAAATCCATATTAGGGCACAACACAATACCAGTTTTCACTTTAATATTGGTATAGCGCCCCCCCCCTTACCATGGGATTAGGCGATTCAAGCATAAAGCTCCCGTCTTTACAACAGTTTAGTTAAAGCAACTGAGTTAGTGACTATTTTGGAAATGCTTCACATTGCTTTAATAAAATCAAATGCGAAGTTAAGGTTTTTGAATGATCTCTTGTCTGTTCCTACACACTTAAGTCATTGTGTCATGAATTGTTTTTTGCTCTATCAAATAATTTCGAATATTCACACTGATGCTTTAAATTTTATCAGCATTTGTGGTTATACTCTTAGAATGATGTAACAATACAGTAATGTGCATCTGATGTGCTCTATTGTGGAATATTCAATGTTTTTCTTGGACTACACACACAGCAGTCATTCACAGTACACATAAAGCTGTATTTGTTTTGGCAGCCGTTGTTGGAGCCGGCAGTGTCTTTAATAAGTACCCTACATCCAGGCGGTGTTACAGCACTAACAGGCTTTAATAAACACATGCATTATCGGAAATGTTATGGAACTTTGGATTGGTGGGTGGATGCTATGTTTTAGAGATGTGATTGAAGCTTCCCTTCCAGAGTATGTGCGTGTGTGTGTGTGTGTGTGCGCGTGTGTGTGTGTGCGTGCGTGTGCGCGTGTGTGTGTGAGAGAGTGCGATCAGATGTAAATGTTCTCTCCAGGGTGCGAGAGGCTTAATGTTGACTCGTTCTCGACACTGAATCATATATTTATTTATTTATTATTTTTTTGGCTTTAGAAAGAATTGTCCAAACCAAACAGTGTTATATTACTGTGGGTTTATGTAATGTTAGTAGATCTCTCACTAGGTTTACCTGGACATGCTGATATGTTCAGGTGAAGTTCTTTCTTTGTTAACTAATTATCAGGTTTACTAGAGAAGACTGAATAAATACGTACTCAAATAAACTGTGAGTACTCCAGCATTTAAACATGCTTACTTCTAGCAGTATTGTTTACAACAGGTATATTCGTATAACACCACTTTGATACTCCCACTCTTTTCTCTGAGTGAATGCTCTGTTTTTTTTTCCCATGAAACCCCAATTTCCTCTGAAAACATTCATCCAAACTTTGTCTCAGTAACTATACAGGAAAACAATATTTTATAATTTTTTAATGTTGGGTTTTTTGAATGCTACGTCATTATAGGTGTCATTATATACCAAACACTTGCCGGCTATTGTTATCTTCTTTTTCAGTAGGTCAGTGGAGAAGGCGAACCTTTCTATTTGCTAAAATACTGGAAACTTGCTTTCTGTATGTGAGTCAGACACAATGCAATTGAGTATGTAAGTAAAGTTAAAAACCATGTTAACTGGTACTACCTAGTATCAGAGTGTGAAAGAATAGAAGCTTAGCTGATCCTTGGTTCAGAGTTCTCGCCTATTCTAAAGTTTCCATTCCTTGGTTCAGATTTTTATTGTAGCATTATACAAAACAGAAATATCCATTCAATTAATAAACATTCTGTAAAATCACAGGAATTTCTGTTTTTCAATTTTACAAAATTGCCTGGTTTGGAGAAAAAGCATAAAAAGTCTTTCCAATTTTCAGCCTGTACTTTCTTTGTGTTTTTATCAATTTTTAAGTACAGTTGTCTAAATGATTTGGCTGCCTGACAACTGGAAAACCATAGATTTGGGACAAGAAACCATTTACACTGTGTGCAACATGTGCTTAAATATAACTGAGGCTCACCCTAAAACCAGGTGCTGTGGAACTCATATAAAATGGATATAAAATATTGAAGCTTATGTGGTTTATGGAAATTTTAATGTTTTCTTACATTTTTCCCATGTAAATGTGAGTCAGGACTGGCTTTTTATGATCTGACATACAGAATAATTTTGTTCAAATTTTTCATCTACTCAGGCCTTAGTAGAAGAAGGTAGCTGAACGTTTTTACCTTCCTTGCTAATAATTTCAACTTACTAACCCTTTATATAGCAGCTGGTCATACACCATAAATTCTTTCACAAACAGTAGATTTATTTTTCTATTTATGTAATACAAAAGTCTCAGCAAACAAATTCAACTTCTTCCCGACTAGTTTCTGTCCTTTCATAGTATAGCAGTATATCTTATTACAAATTCTATTATTTTACATTTCTGTTTACATTCTATCATTTATGTGTTTCTGTACTTCATTCTGTATTTCTTCATACTGTATTCTATTTATATTTAATACGTTTACTGTTATGGTTTACCTATTCAGTTGGTTCTTCCTATCTGTTCAAGAGTTTTAACACAATCAAACCAATTGCAGTGAGCAACTATTTTGGAGGCTGTAATAAAAACGGACGTAATGTTTGTTTCTGATGACAATGGAGGTCATAAAAATCTAAGTGTTTCCTCATAAACACAAAAATGGGAAAGAATCATAAATTATTCAAGATTTGCACCTAACCAATAAGATCATCTGTAATTAAAGGCCAATAGAAGAAGCAATAAATAAATATATATCTGTCATGTAATCTGTCATGACACTGTGATGCAATATAACTTCATGGTTTACACTCACAACTCTAATAAAGAGGAGATAAATATTCTGTACTTTGACTTTTTATACATTTAAAGAAATTTCTATCAAACTTAGTGAACTTAGTGATTTTGTCTCAGTTTGAATAGTAAGGTCCCTGAGAAACAGGCAAATCCCTTGTCCCTGAGCCTTCAAAGTCATAGGCAGAGTACTTTACTGACAGTTTTATGCTGAACTGGGAAATCACTGCAAAGAAAGTGACAATATCTGTGACAGCACCATCTGAGAGGGCATTTAAAGGATCATCTTGTAGATTCAGCTTAAACTAAATAAAGATTTTTTTGCCTGTATACAGGAAATAAATGTTAATTTATTTATAATTATTTTTTTCCATGCTGCATGAAGGTATTATTATCTTAAAGTAAAGAATACAGAAAATGTGCTAGGGCTAAGTAAGGAAAGGCAAGCTAAATGAGCGATACTCTAAAAGATACTCTACAAGACTTGCCTTGGCTTTACCCTTCACATAAACATTGACACCAGAGGGCAAAATAATGGCGCCATTGGTCTTGTCCATGCTTCAAAGTGGGCTGAGGGTTTGGCAGTGAGAATGTCTCATTGAATGTACTTGAGGCCAAAGTGCCCTGAGCCTTTACTGAACCAAGTACAGCCATAGACACAGACTGACACTTTTTTTATCCCCCTGGGAGAGACAGAAAGATTGGGAGATACGAGCAGCTAAGGGAGGTGGAATGAGGAGGGTGACTGTCTCCATTTTGACAGACTGCTCTACAAAACCCAGAGACAGACATCTAGACTTCTGGCCTCCACAGCAGACCTAAAAGCACCTGGGAATTGAGCAAATATTTCTTAATCTCTGGAACCATTTTAATGGGAAGTGCCTGGCCAGTTAATAGAGGGTTGGCAAAGGGGTGTCTGCACACAGTCGAAATACAGTTGTAAAATATCTCTGCAATAATAACTTAAATTGCTGTAAATATGTCCATGCTTATTTTCAATATTAACAGTAACTATAAAGTGGATGTTTTTTTTTTAAAGTGTTCTTGAACATGTGAAGCAGATTGTGAATCAGCTGCATAAATACTCTTACTGTGTTTTTATTTACTCCAGTTCTGTAGTTCAATAAGTGTACAAAGGTCACACACCTCATTACATTATGCTGTTACATCTTCATGTAAAAGCCAGAGACTAATTTTTTTTTTTTCGTGCAGGTGTACCTAAAGATCTACGCAAGAAAAATACTGGATTTAGCAAAATCCTTATGTAGTTTTTGTAAGTTCTAAGGTTGATAGATAGATGGGAAAAAAGGGAAAGCATAATCTTTTTCACAACAGTTAAATTAGTTTCAGAAGTCATTGAAGCTCTTGAAATCATGGATGCACATAATTAATGAAACAGAGGGTGTTTTTGCATTGAAACAAATAGGTTATTAGTTAGTGGATACATGGTTACTTTTTAGTCAATCAATTATACGTTATCGAAATTAATAGTGTATTTCAAATTTCATTTGTTTCCGAGGCATGCCTTATTTATTTCCTAGTGTGTTTCTGTATGGTTATGCAATGCAAAATTTCTGCACTTTCAACAGTGCCTTATATTGTCTTTCTTTGCATTGCATACCACTTTACCCATAGTGACTTGTCTTGCTAAACTAAGGTTTCTTTGTAAAGTACTAGCTAAGCCGCTATAAATCACATGCATAAATATAGTTTTCCCCTTGAACTCTAGTCAACAATGTACAATGTGATGTCATTGTGCACGCTTGAATGATTCTAGCTTTTACTACCACTGTAATTTTAAGCAACCATGCTTCATATTCTTTCTCCACAAAGTTCACTAAAGATAGTCTTTTAAGGCTTTTATCCTCAAGACCTCTCGCTTTGTGAATGCATTTTCACATCTGCAATGCTTCTCTAATCTTTGTTGTTCTTTCGTTTCACAGTGAAGAGAGAGGAGTATTAGAGAGCTCGTTTGTGTTTTCCACCTCTCCCCTCTCACACAGGCACACTTTCTCTCTGTCTCTCCAATTTTTTTATTTATTTAGCTATTTATTTATTTATTCTTGGCAGTGTGAGCAGCTCAAAGTGAAGGATTATGTAATGAACAAATTTTTCCCGTGAGGCCAGGTGTTGGCACATAATGGCCCATATAGGTGCAGTAATTAAGATCCGGTTGGACAGGGGAGGGGAACAGAAAATCATCTTTTACACACTGCAGGACAAATCTCATACTGGAAACTAATAATTATTCTTGGAGTCAATTTATTTTCTTTTTCTTTTTTTGCCTTGTATTTACTACTGTTACCTATAGTTACAGTTTCACTTTTGGGACTAAAAAGAAAATCCAGCCTAGTTTTATTCCTAACAAATCTGAAATGTTCCTATATCTAAAATGTTTAAGATACTTAGAACATTTAATGAGATGATATTACCATGACGACTATTGATTCATTACTTTATTCCTAACAAAAAATAGACACTGTACATATTTTTGTAAAAAAAAAAAAAACAGGTCATCAACAAAGATCCTTGTTACTGTCTCATAATGGTACTCTTTAAACAGAATTTTACTGAATGAATTCTATAGTATGTGTTTTTCTTCACAAAGCTGAAAATATCACCCTTTTTCATTTACATTCCCCTGTGTGTGTGATGTGATGTGTCCTTTGATGGACTGCCTTCATCCCTTTTGAGCAAGGGCGGAGACCATCAGATCACCATCACAGTAATGTGAAATCGTAGCTGATGAAAATGTATTTAAAGAAAAATCAAAGTAGCACCATGATCATAATAGTAATATTATTATACTAAACTAATAAAATATCATAGCTGGTGTTCTTCAAAGTGCCAGAGATTTTAATTTGCTGTAGCTTGTTAATTACTTCAGAACCACAAAAAAGTTAATGATTATAATTATATAATCATCGATTATAAAGAATCAGCTCAGTTATCTCCCTCTGCACTGCATCATTGCATTTACCATAAATCCAAATCCAAATAAATGAATACCGATTGCATATGTTTATTCTAAATTCGTTCAAACACACTAAAATACACACATAGTTAACCCAAATATACATTCCAACTCCCAAATCAAACTCCATAAACATTTAATGACCCATTCAATTATGCGTAGAGCTATTAGTGAACAAATTATTTTAAGTGGACATCACATGTATGTGTAATTACTCTCCCAAGTGTCTATCTTTCTGGATTCTGTCTTCTATTTCTGCAGCTGCTTCATTCTTCAGTTAATTGCTGCTATTGAGATCGCTATGTGGATCTTTTTCTGGGTATGATGGGTTTTAAGTGTGTTTTGATAAATACTCAAACATTCTTCATTATTTTAAAGGCCAACTGGGGATGTGCAGAGAACAAATACATGCTGGTCTTGTCAAACTTTGTATTGAATCATCAATAAACATATTCACTAATAGACAAAAGCTCCCTAGCTGCAAATTAAAAGACTTTAAAAGAAAGAATTAAAATAACAAAGTAGTATAGTAGATATTTTTTTAATGAAATCTAATATTCAAATATTTTCCTTATGTTGAGCCACTTAACAGTTAGATTGAGCAGTTTATTTAATGCTATTACATATTCAATATAAAATCTAATATTATTTTGTTCCCTCAAAGCCTATAGCAACTGCTTTGTGTTTGTTTTACTTTTCAACAAACATATGATTGACACAGGTATTGCATGTTTTACACAGGTATTGTATGCATATTTAAAGTAAAGATATAGTTGCAGCAGGATATAGTTGTAATGTGATTATATCATCATATCACATGTTTAAGAAGGCATAATTGAAATAAAAAGTTGTATTCCAAACAATTGGAAAATCTATTGTTTACCAAAACCATATTAACGTATACTAATTGGTGTTGAATTTACTTAATTGTATTGCAAATTATCCCAACTATTCAAGATGAAAAAGCATCTAATGTTTGTGTCACGGTCGGTATGCAGACAGAAAACCCAAAAGCAGATGAAGCAAAATAGTTTATTTACAGCCGGCCAAAATCAAACAAGTCAGGTCCCAGGCAACAAAAAAAGACCCCTCCACTCCAAGGGGAAACACAAAATTTCTTAGTTCATAAAAAAAAAAAATCATAAACAGACTTGCAGACTCAGTAGGGAAGAGCCAGGAACCACAAAACGACTCAGTCAATAGACAGGAGCAGTTGGACCGGTTAAGACTAGGTCAATGTCCAGAACCTGAGGCAGCACCGAGCAAGAACTTCAGGTTGGCCAGGGACTACACCACAATCTGAGACGGTAGGGAGAGAGTCCTGGAGTCACACAAAAGGGGTTAGCGACACACAAGCACTTCAACATCTGATGTTGCTGGGTCAGAAGCGAACAACTATCTGGCACAGAACAGAACACACCAAGGGAATAAATAGGGGAGCTAATGAGGAGAAAATGAGCAACGACAGGTGAGACGAATCAACTAACTGAATGACAACGAGGGGGTGGAGAGAAACAATTAGGAGCACAAACAAGGGAACCTGTGGCTAAAGAACACAGACTAAAATGGATAGAATCAGCCGATCAGCCAGGAATCCTGACAGTACCCCCCGGCAGTGAAATTCCTCAATCAATGACTGGTCCAAAATATTGCGTGCCAGGACCAAACATCTCTCCTCCGCACCATATCCCTCCCAATCAACAAGGTACTGGAATCCACGTCCTCTACGCCTACATTCTAACAATCGAACAGTAAATGCTGGAGAGCCCTCAATGAGACGGGGGGGAGGGGGGGGACAGTAGGATTCAGAGAGCTAAAAAAAACAGGTTTAATACAGGAGACATGAAATACCGGATGGACACGACGAAGGGACGCTGGAAGCCTGAGATGTACCGCCGCTGGACTGAGGACCTTGACAATAGGGTATGGCCCAATGAACCGCGGTGCCAGTTTACGGGCTGGCACCTTAAGTGGCAGGTCCTTTTTGGAAAGCCATACCCTCTGCCCACAAATGTACCTAGGAGCCGGAGTTCGATGATGATTAGCGGAGCGTCTAACACCTTTCTCTGTCCGAAGGAGAGCTTCTCTAGCCCTTCGCCATGTGCGACGGCACCTCTGGATAAGAGCCTGGACAGAGGGAACTGCAGCCTCAGGCTCCTGTGAGGAAAAGAGAGGTGGTTGGTAACCCATGCAACACTGAAATGGAGAGAGGCCAGTAGATGAATTGGGCAGAGAATTATGGGCATATTCGGCCCAGGTAAGCTGTTGGCTCCAAGAGGAGGGGTTGTGAGAGACAAGACAATGAAGCATCTGCTCTAGGGCCTGGTTTGCCCGCTCAGACTGCCCGTTGGTCTGAGGATGGAAGCCTGACGACAGACTGGTGGAAGCACCAATCTGCCGGCAGAACTCCCTCCAGAAATTGGAGATGAACTGGGGCCCCCTGTCAGAGACCACATCCACCGGAAGGCCATGTATCCAGAAGATGTGGTCAACCACTACCAGTGCAGTCTCCTTGGCAGAGGGAAGCTTGGGAAGGGGAATGAAGTGGACCGCCTTAGAAAATCGATCCACAACTGTAAGAACAGAATTACCATTAGAAAGGGGTAGGCCAGTTATAAAATCCAGGGATATGTGGGACCAAGGGCGGGTGGGGATGGGAAGGGGTTGAAGCAGACCGACAGGAGGCTTATTGGATGACTTGTTCTGAGCACAGTCCGAGCAGGCAGCAACAAACAGACTGACCTCTCTGGCCTTGGATGGCCACCAAAACCGCTGACGGATAGATCCAACAACAGATCCCCTGGGCATCCCTCAGGCACCTTAGCTCCCTGAAGAGCCTCTCTGACCTTTGATTCAATGTCCCAGACAACAGCTGCCACAACCCGCCCAGGATGGATAATAGGCTTGGGTGTGAGGTTGTCCCCTGGGCCATCAAATTGTCGAGACAGAGCATCAGGCTTTACATTCTTGGAACCAGGGCGGTAAGACAAAATAAAATTGAAGCGCCCGAAAAATAATGCCCAGCGAGCCTGCCGTGAGTTTAATCTCTTGGCTGAACGAACATATTCTAGATTTTTATGGTCTGTCCAGACCAAGAATGGCTCAGAAGTCCCTTCCGCAGGGGAGAAGTAAGTGCAGGGGTGCACCTTGCCATCTGCTGGGGACTGCTGTGAAAGGACCGCCCCAACCCCCACCTCCGAGGCATCCACCTCCACAATAAACTGCCTCTCAGGATCAGGGAAGGAAAGAACAGGAGCAGAGGAAAAGCAGGTCTTAAGCCTTTCAAACGCAGCCTGAGCCCAAGAAGACCACTGAAAGGGAGTTCTTGTGGAGGTGAGTGCCGTCAAGGATGCAGCAATCTGGCTATAGTTGCAGACAAAACGACGATAAAAATTAGAGAAGCCTAAGAAACGCTGCAGAACCTTGCGAGAATCAGGGGTCTGCCAGTTGGAGACGGCCCTTACCTTGGTTGGATCAACACGGATCCCCTCAGCAGAGACAATGAACCCCAGGAACGGAACCGACCCTGTGTGGAACAAGCACTTTTCAGCCTTGACATACAACTGATTCTCCAGCAGCCTTTGCAACACCTGTCTGACGTGCTGGATGTGCTCCTGGAGAGAATGGGAAAAGATCAATATATCATCAAGATATACAAATACGAACATGTTCACCATATCTCTCAGCACGTCATTGACCAGGCCCTGGAAGACAGCCGGGGCATTGGTTAATCCAAAGGGCATTACCCGGTACTCAAAGTGCCCAGTGGGAGTGTTGAAGGCTGTCTTCCACTCATCCCCTTCACGTATGCGGACCAGGTGGTAGGTGTTGCGGAGGTCCAACTTCGTGAAGAATCCTGCACCCTGCAACAACTCAATGGCTGAAGACATTAAAGGTAGAGGGTACCTGTTCTTAATTGTAATGTCATTCAGCCCCCGATAATCGATGCAGGGTCGCAGGGACCCATCCTTCTTCTCCACGAAGAAAAACCCCGCACCCGCTGGAGAGGAGGAGGGTCGGATGAGGCCGGCTGCCAGAGAGTCGCTGATGTACTTGTCCATAGCTACGCGCTCAGGACCAGACAGGGAGTACAACCTGCCCCGAGGAGGAGAAGTTCCCAGAAGCAGATTGATGGCACAATCATAAGGTCGGTGCGGAGGGAGAGATATGGCCCGGGCCTTGCTAAAGACCAGTCGAAGATCATGGTAGATCACTGGAACCCCCGACAAATCAGCCGCCTCCACCTGAGAAACAGAAAGCACAGAGCCAGGAGACAAGGCCGCACCCAAACAATGTTTAAGACAAAAAGAACTCCAGGACAGGACGGAATCTTTGGCCCATTCGATATGCGGATTGTGTTTTATCAGCCAGGGGTGTCCTAACACAATGGCATTACAGGGGGACTCTAGCAGATAACACACAATCCCGGTGGTTGCCAGAAATAATAAGACTTACAGGAACAGTAGTGATGGAGATGAGGGCAAGATGTGATCCATTTAAGGCTCGAGCAGTCAGGGGAGTCGGTAAAGGGGTGGTAGGAAGCCCCCATTTGCCAGCCAGAGCCGAGTCCATAAATTTCCCTCCACTCCAGAGTCGATCAAAACCGCACATGAGTGACAGGAGCTACCCCACTGAACAGTGGCAGGGAGGAGAGTGCGTGCTAAGGGGGGGGGATCATTGACAGGAGTTACGCTCACCAATACCCCCCTGGCTACTGGTGAGCCTTGCCTTTCAGCGGACATGTTGCAGCAAAGTGACCAGCTCTGCCACAGTACAGGCATAGACTATTAGTTAGGCGGCGCTTCCTCTCTTCCACTGAGAGTCGGGTATGGCCAATCTGCATCGGCCTCTGGTAAAGAGTCAAGATTAGTTGAGGGACGAGAATCTTGGGCCCCTCCTGGTTTCCAAGCTAAACGAGTCATTCGGTTGCGCTGACGTAGTGCCAGGCGATTATCCACTCTGATGGTTAAGTCCACCAGACCATCAAATTCAGCAGGGAGTTCTTGGGCTGCTACCTCGTCCTGGATCTCATCTCTGAGTCCATGCAAAAATTGGTCCCATTGTGCTGCGGCATTCCAACCACATGAGGCCGCCAGGGTTCGAAACTGGATGGAGTAATCAGAGACAGAGCGATCCCCCTGACGAAGAGAAACCAAAAATCTGGCTGCCTCACGCCCATGAACAGACCGATCAAAAACTTTGATCATCTCCCTTTCAAAGTCATTGAAATTATCACAGTAAGGAAATTTGGCTTGCCGTACTGTGGTTGCCCATTCCCGAGCCCGGCCAGTCAGAAGCGTGATGACATAAGCTACCTTGGATCTTTCAGAGGAAAACGTGGCTGGTTGGAGGGAGAATACCACTGAACACTGGGTTAAGAAGGCTCGACAGACAGAAGGGTCCCCATCATAGGGAGGTGGGGTGTTCGCTCTGGGCTCAGAGGAGCGATAAACAAGGGGAGCTGACATCTGCTCAGTACGGCGGTGCAGAAGCTGAGCGGTAAGGTCTGCGATCTGGGAGCCCATTACTTCCAAGGCCTGTTGGGATGAGGTGAGCTGCTCTCACAGGATCTTCCTCTGCTGGGTCCATTCTTGGCCAGATTGTTCTGTCACGGCCAGTATGCAGACAGAAAACCCAAAAGCAGATGAAGCAAAATAGTTTATTTACAGCCGGCCAAAATCAAACAAGTCAGGTCCCAGGCAACAAAAAAGACTCCTCCGCTCCAAGGGGAAACACAAAATTCTTAGTTCATAAAAAAATCACAAACAGACTTGCAGACTCAGTAGGGAAGAGCCAGGAACCACAAAACGACTCAGTCAATAGACAGGAGCAGTTGGACCGGTTAAGACTAGGTCAGTGTCCAGAACCTGAGGCAGCACCGGGCAAGGACTTCAGGTTGGCCAGGGACTACACCACAATCTGAGACGGTAGGGAGAGAGTCCTGGAGTCACACAAAAGGGGTTAGGGACACACAAGCACTTCAACATCTGATGTTGCTGGGTCAGAAGCGAACAACTATCTGGCACAGAACAGAACACACCAAGGGAACAAATAGGGGAGCTAATGAGGAGAAAATGAGCAACGACAGGTGAGACGAATCAACTAACTGAATGACAACGAGGGGGTGGAGAGAAACAATTAGGAGCACAAACAAGGGAACCTTTGGCTAAAGAAAAAAGACCAAAATGGATAGAATCAGCCGATCAGCCAGGAATCCTGACAGTTTGTGCATTTTAAAACCATGCAAGATTTATTTATTGCTAATTCTAAAGAGGTCATGAACTGAGAAGCCATTTGGTACTTGTTATTTTGATGTATATGGACTAACACATCCAAAAAACTAAAAGTTTCAATATTCAAAAGTTTTTTAACTGTTTTTATTAGAGCTTGCATTAAAGAGTAACAAGCAATGATCTAAACACCCCTTTTTTGACCTCCAGATGATGATTTCCACATAGCTCTGACATCTCACATGTTCAATTCAGCTACAGCTACACGCACACGAAAAGAAATCACAAAGATCCGATCCCTTTCATTTTTAATTGGTGACACCCAGCGACAAGAGGGGAAGCGGGTGGGGGTGACAGCGTGTGGCCAAGTTTAGCAACAAGAAACAAGCAGCTAAAGATGGGAAAATTAAAAAAACAATGCAAATGAGAAGTGATTTCTGAGAGTAACTTCCAATAGAGAAGCCCTTTCACATGATTTCTTAGCTTGGCGGTCTCTATGTAAACTTAATTTCTTCAAAACCTGAAGTTAGAATTCCCACTAGTGGCTGATGCAACCAGTGACTGGTACCGGGCAGTGATTCAATGTCGAACCATGCATGATGATAAACAAAGTATAAACTCTACTAGTTATTACAAATTGGTGGGAGAAGCAGCCGGCCAGGTGAGGAGAGTTGCCATGAGATCCGGCTGAAAGACTACATTGACACCAAAATCAGCTCATCTTTCACTGATTTCTTGCTAGTTCTTAATTTTAAGAAAACTTAATTTTAAGAAAACCCTAAAAAAATATTTTTTTCTTCATATTTTAATACCTATAATTACGATAAAATAGTCGATAGCTTCTGGCCAAAACACTCTATAATCACCAAATTCGGGTCAAAAATCCCTGTTCACCTGCTGGTTCTGCTAAAAAGATCATTTTGAGAAAATTTCTTAAAAACGTGTGGGTTTTTTTTTCATATTTTAAAACTTATAAATATGATAAAACAGTCAATAGCTTCTGGCCAAAACACTCTACAATCACCAAAATCGGGTCAGAAATCAATGTTCACCTGCTGGTTCTGCTAAAAAGCTAATTTTGAGAAAATTCTTGATAACATGTTTTTTTTTTTCATTTTTTTAAATTTATAGGTATGATAAAACAGTCAATAGCTTCTGGCCAAAAAACTCTAAATTACCAATTTTAAATGGCTTTTCTATAATTGTAAAATTGTTTTGGAATTAGTTTTTTTTTATATGTACATTTGTTGTCTGAAATGGAATTGTTTAACTTGTAAATTTGATTCACATTATATAAATGTGTATTACACTTCTCAGTCACTGTATTTAATAGCAAGATACAATGACAATGTATTAAAATGTTTACAAAGCACTCTATTTTTTTTTTATTAGACCCCAGGGTGCAATGTGTGATTTTTTTAAAGTTAATAAAATAAACGATTTTTGTTTACTTTTTTCAATTATAGCACAATTTTTTTTATAATTTAATCTTAAAATCTAGGAAATGAAAATCCTCCAGAGGTTATTCCAATTGATGTAGACCTTTTGATTTTGTTATCGTTTATCGTTTTGAACTTATGCTGTTATAATGTCATTGAATGCTTTCAGTAAAAGTGGATGGACTTCGTAATTTGCTGACTGGGCGCTAGTAAAAAGATGCATGTACGACTTCCTCATGATTTGATTGCTTTGGGGTAGAACATTTTCATATAGTTGAAATATGTACATATATTACATTAAATCTGCCAGATATTGTGGCATCTTCATAAACATGTTAGAGGACTGTATGCATTGATATAAAAGTCTTTCACACATTTACCCAGAGCTTTACCCACACATTTGTACAGCACCAGGGGTAGCTCTGGTGAGCTACGTCACTCAAGATTATATGATGTCTGACTATTTGAGACACACTTAAAGGCAAGGATAATGGGAGCTATAGGCAAGCATTTCTTTTGAATCTTGAACATAATTCCTGAAGGAATGATGGATGCTGTGCTGAATCTCTCAAATTTAAATGGAAAAGTACATTAAAGAGTTGACGTTTTAACCTCAAATCCTTCCATACATTCAATCTGTACATTTTTTCCAATATGCATTTTGTCAACCCTGGAGCTTACTGTACATATAATGTGTGTTTCCAGCTAAACATGTTTTTTTTCTGCAGTCTATAATTTAATGTTTCATATGTCTGTTGACAGCAATTTCAACAAACTGTCTGTGAAGAAAAATGTGTAAAATCTACTCAAGCAACAAGTAACTTCCAATTATCCCTGATCTTGCTCTAGTGATTGCTTCTCTGTGATGGCTGATTATCAAGGAAAGTCATCTTTTAGAGATTGTGTCATATTTATAAATAGTTTAGAATGACTAGAGTGTGGATATCTGTGGAGAGTCCCCTAAAGCGGAGCAGGAAAGCTAATTAAAATAAAAATGCTGGTCAGCTCAACATAATGACTGTACAATAGCACCTCATTTTTTTCTTGGTGTCGACTATAGTGTAAGCTTGTATGTGTTTGTGTAAGCATTTTCTCCTTTAGCGTTTTTTTCCTGGTTACTCAGGCTTCAAGCTAATGACCAGAGCTTGTTTATTCGTTGCAATAATATGCTTTTGACAGACATTGCATCTTTTAAGTCTTTATTTGTTTAAAAGTAACCTTGAAATTATATATATATATATATATATATATATATATATATATATATATATATATATATATATATATATATATATATATATGTTCTATAAGTAAAAAGATCTTCACTTTCCTTTTTGAAAACTTTGCTACAATACAGTAAAATAGAAATAGAAAATGAACTGACTGACCCAAACACTGTTATATATGTGTGCTAATAATGACTGTCTGCCATGTCATTAAAGATTGAATGCTTGTAAAGATAAATATTGAATTCATGAACCAGTCCTCACCTCTTCGTTCCAAGATCTGTTTGAAGTCATAAAGTCATTTTGTTTCTCCTGACAAGTTCAGTTGCTTGCCCTTTCCTTACCCAACAACTGGTCAGGATGTCACATAGTAAGATAAGAAGAACTTTTTGTCTTCTCCTGTCTGTGTAACACTCCATACTGAAATCAATCTCTGCCTCTGCAAACAGCCAGTCATCATTTATTAAAGCCTTGCCTGTTCTTTACAATGTTCTATCTTTAATATTTATCTACAAGCCTACAAGTCTCTTCTTCGCTCTGGTCTAAAATAGTCAGATGTCACTGAATGCACAGTCAATCCCATTTCAATAAAATATGAGCCATCTCTCACGAGAGAGATTCAGCGAGTAGCATTTCCCACCACAAACAGACAAGTCAGACAAAAAACATAGCGGTCTCATCAAACTCCTCTCCATTATATCTCAGAGCAAATTTGTAGAGACAGAGTGTGTGGAAGACAGACAGCGTGTTTAGATAAAGCTCTTGAGGTTAGAGGGAGCTTGTGTCACAGGTGATAATCTTTATTCTCACATTCTGTCTTCAAATTACTTCTGCAGATATTCTTGAAGACCTCTGGCAGTGTTGCCTGCTGCTGCACATCCCTAAACACTTTTATTTTTTTTATTTTCAACCCACTGGAATGCACAAAAACACAGTTTCATCACTTACCCATTGTCAGTTCCTGTTCCATGTTTTCACTCTTTGTATTCGATCTCGTTTTTTTTTCCTTTTAGTCAGTTTTGTTATCCATATTTTTAGGTGTCAGTTTCAGTCCTCCATATTGTATTTGATCCCATGTGCCTGATTATTTCTTTTTGTTCACTCCTCTTCTTTTCCTCTCATCACCTGGTAGTCTATATTTTATTTCATTGTTAGTCAATTTCATATCACACATCTTATTTAAGTTCTGTATTTTAAACAACCATGGTTTGTCATATGTTATCTTAACTCAGGTTCTTCTGCTTTACTCTGTGATTCCCCTCGCTTTGGCATTGTTTACTGCTATTTGGAGCTGTCAAAAAAATGTCTAAAAGATTGTCCTTGGCTCATGCAACTCTTTGATAGAATGACATCAGGTTTTCCATCAGGTTTTAGGTACGCTCTAACCACAAAGAGACACTTGAAGCCTTCTGAGAGATAAAACACTTTTGGGTTGGTTTTGTATCACCTGGTTTTGTCATTTACTTAATCAATAGATATATAATATAAT
Source organism: Danionella dracula (assembly GCA_900490495.1). Lineage (NCBI taxonomy): Eukaryota > Metazoa > Chordata > Actinopteri > Cypriniformes > Danionidae > Danionella > Danionella dracula. Next base: position 3,354,941 of record UELW01000289.1, on the reverse strand, counting down.
AATTAATAAATATATATATGCTAAAGTATTACCTATGCTAAGGAAGAAAATTAAACAAACTAAACAACTAAGCATTTAAGGAGTTTTCAATCAAGGTTGATTTGTAAGTATTTTTGTAAACTGCTTGCAATCATTAGCATTGTTCAACACAAAAAAACATATTTTGATTTTTTATCAGCAAGATAAAAAAAAAATTCTAAGTGGAACACAAAAAGTGTCCTAAAAATGTGTCATTTTCCTTATCTAGTTTGTTTGCCCATCAACCAGATTTTTTGTATGAATACATGTTATTTCTAAAAGGTTTTATTAATCCTTTTGATCTCTAACTTCACTAATCATCAGAAAGTATTGGAATATGACGTGTACTGCATATATAACTGCAAAATGTTTTAGATTGTTTATTTTTAATATTCTACAATCTGTATCTTTTAAGAATAGTGGCCCCTTATTACAAACCTAAACACCCCTGTTTGGGGTATCAACAAAAGATACCAATACAAGACAGAAAACTAAAATGCTTTCATTTGTTGTACATTCATGAATTGTAACGATTTATAAGTTGCAGCAACATTTATAGACTGCTTAAATTTCACAATCTGCGTATACCTGCACCTAAAACCCAACCATTCCCTATCCACCCTCATATTTTGCCAGCTATTTTGGCAGCACGAGATGGATTACTTTGACAGAGCTAGTGATTACTGGGCTGGAATGCTCTGTGGGCTTCTAGAGTGAATATTTACCTGGGAGAAATTCAATCAGTCAGGCTAATGCCATTCACCCACTACTTTAATCCGCCCGAGGATTCAATTAGAGTCAACTCCACCTTACTGTGGGCGTCGCCGCAGTAAGTGAGGTGCAAGACGTGCAGTGAGCAAAGGAGTCATGGCTGAACTGTTCTTTATTAGAGAGCAGCAGAAAACTGAGGGGTGTTTGCATGTGTTAGTGCAAACGCCCCTGTACCTTCATCTTAAGAGCAGAGGCTTACAGACATCACTAATTGCCAGAAAATGGCCTTATATGCAGTTCCTTAATGGATTTTCTTTGTTATTCTGTTTTTTATTCCAGCTGACTGAACCATCACTGAGTGCATTATCTCCACATATCATAAACAGTATGCAATGGCTTGCAAAATAATGCAGCTTGTGTTAGATGGTGTGAAAATATCTATCTATAAATTTAAATGTGTTTTCATTGCTGGTTTGTTTTCCTACCCATATATTATTTTTAAATATTTTGTTTTTCTTTTGTTTGAAGACAATAAATGCACACACAAACAGAACAGATGGAAAAACAAAGTTTATGAAAAACATGTTAAATGTTTTACTTTAGCAGCCTTCCATTCCTAGATTATTTTTTATATGCAAGAGTGTCTTTATATTATTATTTTTGTCTTATAGTTACTCTATTCCTAAAATACCTAACAGACATGATCAGTGAATACACACTCAAATAAATTGGATCTACCACAGGTTAATTCCAAAAATGGTAAATACTCCTTTAGTTGGCATGCGGCCCACAGATAGAACCAGCTTCTAGAGGAGATCAAGGGTGCCAACACTTTAGTCACGTTTAAATCCAGACTAAAACACCTGTTAATGTGACGGATGTATAAATACATGTATACATTATCTTGAATGGTGACCGGTTTTTGGGGACTTTTATTTTGACGGGTGTTCTGTGTTTTCTTGCGTGTTTTCGGGAGATCGCGAGATAGAGAGATCGAGAGAAAAAGACGAAGGAGAGCGCAGTGTCTGAGGGCGTCAAGAAAAAAGTGCGGTGTCGTGTTCGAAAAGCTGTTTGATAAGGTGCTTCAGCGGAAGATTATCACGGCTAAAGTTGAATGAAGGACGACAGCACTGGCTGTGAAAGTGTCAGACCAGAGTGTGATCTGTGCTTCGTCGTGCAAAGGGTTTTTTAGTCTCTAGCTGCTAGAGTGACGCAGTTAGAGTGAAGGCCACTGAAGCTGTGAGTACGTTTTGAGTGCAAATATCGTTGCAGTTTGCAAACGTTTCCTGCCTGTCTTTAGTTTTTGTTCGGCATTTTACGATTCTTACATTTTTGCGAGTGAGAAATCGTGTCAGAGACTAACTACAGCGCTGCTCACGTGTTTTTCCTACCCTTCTGCTCGTGATCGAGCACGTGAGACTAAAATGGCTGCTGGATGATATAATACAGAACGACGAAAATTTGATTTCACAAACAGTTTTTTTTATATACCCTGCCATCTAAGTGACATCTCTTGGTGATTCATCTCAAGGTTATTTTTTTGTTCTTACCTATACACTTTAATTTGGAACATTTCAAGAGACTTTCAGTTCCTTGGAAGTAAACGACTGATATTCTAAAACCTTGGTTCAACGCAACATATTTCAACGCACCCCACGTCGTGACAACGCACCCTAAATAGTTTTGAAGGCTGATATTTTCCTCTTGTTCATTTTATTTTACATCTGAACTGAAAGTGTGAACTGTGGTGAGTGAATTGAGCCACAAAACAACCTGAACTGTGAGTACAACTGTGAGTAAACAGTTAAAGGGACTGTTCATATAAGTATTTATTTTGCTGAAAGAGTAACATTGTGTATGTTTTGATTTTCATCACTTTTGGGAATTTACCAGTTGTTTAATTGCGGTTCAAGAATTTGTTGTAAGAGTGAATGAAAAAGTAAATCGTAAAGGAATTTATTTTTCTTTTCTTTTAAAGGGTTTGTTACAAGGTATCTTAATTTAAGCATTTCTATTGTTGAATTTGGAGGTTATTGTGAGAAATTCAAGAAGTATTCTGATATTGCATATTTATTTACATTTTATTTTTTTTGGGTTATACAAATAAGACACATACAAACACAACACAAAATAAATTGTTATTTTTTTTTGTATACTTATTGGTAATGTGTTTTTCTTTGGGGGCTGTCAGGAAGTAGGGGAGTCTCCCTTACCTTATTAGATTCAGAGAGGAGGGCACATTGTAGACTAAGTCTCACATATGTTATCTATCTTCAGGAAGCCACCGTGTAAAACAGACTGAAACTGAAGCCCCACCTTACTGTTTCTTTAGTGTTTTCGACACAATAAGGTGAGCAACCTCATACACCCATTTGTGTGTAAGGAGACCTAAATAAATTTGAGAAGTGATGACAAAGGTCTTTTGCATATTCAAATTTCCACGGCAGCTCTAATTGACTGTCCCCTACAAGATAAGCAGGAAATATTCCTGCGTCACAAAAGTGGCGTCACGAACAGGATACAAACCCGACATAGTTAAGTAGTCACACGTTTTCCAGGTCTCAAGTTATTATAGAGCAAGATGTCTGAACTGGAAGAATTGAGAAAAGAGATGGCTGAGATGCAGAGGAGGTTTTCGGAGCAGGCTGGGGCATTAGACCAGGCCAGGGCAGAACACAGAGAAGCCCTATCCCTTGCAAAAGTGGTAATTGAAAGTCAAGCCTCTGCACAAACAACCCCTGCTGCCATTTACATACCTCGGGATCGTAAGCTCCCTGAATTCACTGGCAGGGTGTCAAAACCTGGGGAACTGAGTGTTGAAGAATGGGTGGCATCGATGAAGTCTGCATTCCAAGTCATGAGAGTGCCTACCGAGGACCGGGTTGAGCTGGTGAAACAGCACCTAAAAGATGAAGCCAAAGCCACAGTAAAGTTTATGATGGAAGGGAAAGAGGAGTCGACTGACAATATCTTTGAAGTTCTCCTTGACACCTATGGTGATAAAGTGCCTATTGGTACAAGGCTCAAAGACTTTTATGATCGTGCTCAGAATGCAGGAGAGACGATACGCTCCTATGCCTATGATCTTCGGGAAAGACTTAGTTGTGTTCAACGCAGAGAGCCAAGAAGGGTGGCCGACGCTGAAAACGTTCTAAAAGAGCAGTTGGTGCTTGGCCTAAGAGATGACTTCTTGTGTCGGGAGATGAAACGCAGGGTTAAGGCAGAGCCAAATATGAGTTTTGTGGAGCTAATGCAAGCAGCAATCACCTGGTCAGAAGAGGAGGAATCGCAGCCTGCTAGTGATATTCGAATCAATACTCGTGCTAGAGGGGTAGTGAATGCAGCTGCAGGGCAGGATACTAACTCTACTTTGTCATTGGAGAAATTGCATGAGGAGATCAAAAAAATAGCTGCTCGTCAGGAAGAATTATATCAAGTTGTGCATTCAAAAGAGTGGAATAGACCACAGCAGAGTTGTTTAAAAAAACAGCCACTGAAAGACAGTGAAGGGCGCTATATTTGTTACTCCTGTGGAGAACCCGGACACACCAGTCGCCGTTGTCCACAAAGTGCCAACCCAGTAAGAGAGCTTGTTTCATCACAAAGTACAATGGAGTCTGCTGTTGCTAGAGGAAATGACTCAGGAGTTGCTGTACAGAAAGGCCCAGGACCCTCTTTGATTAGATGTCGTACTGCAGAGTGGCTGGCTGATGAGACTACTGAAAAACTGAAAGACCGTGCTTTTGGAGATTGTCTAACTGTGGAGGTGAAGATAGCAGGTGTCAAGACTAAGTGCCTCTTAGATACAGGGTCCGAGGTGTCCACCATTTCTGAGTCCCACTTCAGACAACACTTTGAGGAGCAAAAGTTGAAGTTGTCTTCAGCATGCTGGGTTAAATTGACTGCAGCAAATGGATTAGACATCCCTGTGTTAGGTTGCTTACAGGCAGATGTAGAATGTTTGGGAAAGGTGCTTCCTAAGAGGTGTATATTCGTTCTGACTGATACAAGTTCTGACGTCAAGGAAATGAAAGGAGTCTCTGGGATCATTGGTATGAATATACTGAATGAAGTTCAGTCCTTGTTCATTTCAGCAGATGGAATGGAACGTGTACACAAGTATAATCGGCCAGATGAAGCTCAAATTCGGAGGATTCTTGCCAGAGTTAAAAAAGAAGCAAAACACCTGGGACCCGATGGAAGGATTGGATATGTCAAGATTGCTGGAAGACAAGCTGTTACTATTCCCCCCATTGTGAAAAAGTTCTGGAGGGTCGCTGTGGTGTACCGCCAAGACTGAAAAGTGATGTTCTAGTTGAACCTGCGATTGGAACAACTTTACCAAAAGGACTCCTGGTAGCTCATGTTCTTGCTAAAACAGAAGGTGGAAAAGTCCCTGTGCGCATGGTGAACTTGAGTGAAAGGACTGTTAGACTTGCACCCCGATCTAGAGTGGCATCTATTTATAAGCCAAAGGAAGTGGTCACAAAGGAGGTGCTTGAGTTTGAAGAAGATGATGGTATACTCCATGTCAAGGAAATACAGCAAGAGAAGTTGGAGGATAATGAGAACTTACTCGTGCAGCCTCCAGTGCCTGTTCAAGTTAACTATGAAGGCCTTACACCAGCACAATGCGAAAGACTCACTGAGTTGTTATCAAAGCACGGCGATGTCTTTTCGATGAATGACCAAGATTATGGTTACACCACAGCTGTGGTGCATGATATTCCAACTGGTGAAACACCCCCAATAAAACAACGACATCGTAGGGTGCCACCGCAGATATTTCAAGAGGTCAAAAGACATGTCCAAGGCCTAGTATCCCAAGGAATCCTCAAAGAGAGCAGTAGCCCATGGGCATCGCCGGCAGTTATTGTTATGAAGAAAGATGGCAGTGTGCGGTTCTGCTGTGATTATCGGAAGCTGAACACAGTGACATGCAAGGATGCATATCCGCTTCCAAGAGTGGATGAGTCATTGGATGCATTAGGCAATGCTAAATTATTCTCCACATTGGATTTGACCGCTGGGTATTTCCAGGTGGCTCTAAGTGAGAAGGATCGGGAGAAGACAGCTGTCACCACCCCATTTGGCCTGTTTGAGTGGACCAGAATGTCCTTCGGGTTGTGCAACGCCCCGGCCACCTTTCAGCGCTTAATGGGTGTGGTGCTTGGTGACTTGTCATTTGACATCCTTCTGGTCTACCTAGATGATATTATCATCTTCTCCAGGGATTTTGAAAGTCATTGTGAGAGGTTGGAACTTGTCTTTAATCGTCTCAAGCAGCATGGTTTAAAGTTAAAGCCAAGCAAGTGCTTTCTTCTTAGGCCTGAGGTGACGTTTTTGGGGCATCAGATCTCTGCTGAAGGCATAAAAGTGGACAATGAGAAGGTTAAAGTGTTGGACATGTGGCCTGTTCCCAGGAATGTGAGAGAAGTCAGACAAGTGCTTGGATTTATGAGCTACTACCGAAGATTTGTCCCAAGGTTTGCTCAAATTGCCAAGCCACTACATGCTCTGATAAGTGGAGGAAAAGGGAGCAAGTCCCCAGGAACATTCACATGGAGCCCAGGATGCCAAATTGCCTTGGACGAATTAAAAGGGCATTTAATGTCACCCCCTATCCTGGCCTATCCCGACTTCAGTAAGCCCTTTATACTCACTACAGATGGAAGCTGTCATGGACTGGGGGCTGTTCTTAGCCAGAAACAGGATGGGCTTGAACGTGTGGTAGCCTATGCGAGCCGAGGTCTAAGGGGTTCGGAAAAGAATGACAAAAACTACAGCGCATTCAAGTTGGAACTACTTGCGTTAAAATGGGCAGTCACAGAAAAGTTTAAGGAATACCTTATGTATTCAAAATTTACCGTGGTGACTGATCACAATCCGCTACGGTACCTTTACTCTGCTAATCTTGGAGCGGTGGAGCAACGCTGGGTAGCGCAGCTAGCGGAGTACAACTTTGAAGTGTGTTATAAACCAGGCCGACACAACACAAACGCGGATGCCCTGTCAAGAATACCCTCTAGAGAAGAACCAGAAAAGGATGATAGTGAGATGGATTTTATCCGATTGGGAGCTGATGAGGTGAGAGCATGCTTGTGGCCAGGCAGCAGGATTGACCAGGAGACTGAGTGTAAAGTTGCAGTGCAGGCATCCATAAAAGGAGAAATAAGTGGATATAGCTGGAGTGAGATAAGTAAGCAGCAAAAGAATGATATGGTGGTTGGTCCCATTTATAAGGCAATATCGGAGAGCAAGAGGCCAAGCAGAATGGATTGTGTTAGCATGGAGCCAAAACTGAAGAAGTTGTCAAAAGAATTCGACAGACTTAAGCTGCGTCAAGGAGTTCTTTTTAGACGAATTCTGGATCCTAGAGATGGAGAAGAGATCTGGCAGATGGTTGTTCCTGGGCTCCTGCAACATGAAGTGTATGAAGGACAGCATGAACATGGGGGTCATTTTGGAGGGAAAAGCACATTGGCTCGGATGAGACGACATTATTACTGGCCTACCATGTCCACGGATGTTCCACACTGGACTAGTCTGTGTAAAAGATGCACACTGGCCAAAGATGTATTCCCCAGATTGAGAGCTCCCATGACGTGCAGTAACATCTCTGCTCCATTGGAGGTCCTTGCTATGGACTATACGCAGCTTGAGCAATCCTCTGGAGGATATGAAAATGTGCTTGTCCTTACAGATATGTTTACTAGATTCACAGTGGCTGTGCCTACTAAGAACCAGACAGCCAACACCACAGCAAAAGCCCTTCTCAAACACTGGTTTGTTTATTATGGATGTCCAGCTCGTCTGCATTCTGATCAGGGCAGGTGTTTTGAGGCCAGTGTGATCAAGGAGCTCTGTAAGATCTATGGTATAGGAAAAAGTCGCACCAGCCCATACCATCCACAGGGAAACTCAATGTGAGAGATTTAACCGTACTATGCATGATTTGCTCCAAACCCTGCCTCCAGAAAAGAAGAGAGATTGGAAGACTCACCTTCCCGAGCTTGTACTAGCCTACAACAGTCATGTTCATTCATCCACTGGCTATTCCCCCTTCTATTTAATGTTTGGAAGGGATGCACGTTTACCAATGGATATTATGGGAGAAAACAGGTTAGAAGAGGATGAGGTGGATAACCTAGATGACTGGGTGAAGGGACATCACACCAGGTTGAAGACAGCTGTGGAGATTGCAAATACCGCATCTCAAGAGGCCTCCAGGAGAAGAAAGAGGATTTACGACCGCAAGTCATTTGGAGCTCTTGTGAGACCTGGAGATCGGGTGCTACTGCGCAATCATAAATATCGGGGTAGAAACAAAATACAGGATAAATGGGAGGGCACACCATACATAGTGTTAAAGCAAAACCATGCAGACACACCTGTATTTACCATTAAGCCAGAAAAGGGTGGTTCTACAAAAGTAGTGCACCGAGATCAGCTGCGGCACTGTTCGTTTGTCTCACCTACTAGACAGCGTGCACAACGACACAATAGGATAGACAAAACAGTAGTAGACACAGATAGCGCTGACATTGTTTACTTGCCTGAAACCTTACCACATTCCATTCACCAGGCACACACAGGGGTGGGTCGAAGTGAAGTAGAGGAAGTAGAAATGGGTGATGGTAGTGAAAATCAGGATACCGTAGCCAACTCAGAGTTGAGAGTACAAGATGACTCAGATGATGCTGATGTGTCAGAAGTTGAACCAGAAAGTATTCCTGAGCTTAGACGATCTCAGAGGCAAAATAAAGGAATCTTACCAGTGAGGTACAGGAGCGACTATGTTGAGAGATAAGTTTGTCATGTGATGTTCTAACATGTTGTTTTGTGTTTCAGAGATGAACCTGCTGGAGATATCACTGCAATGGCAGGGTTTAGCAGGGGGGAATGTGACGGATGTATAAATACATGTATACATTATCTTGAATGGTGACCGGTTTTTGGGGACTTTTATTTTGACGGGTGTTCTGTGTTTTCTTGCATGTTTTCGGGAGATCGCGAGATAGAGAGATCGAGAGAAAAAGACGAAGGAGAGCGCAGTGTCTGAGGGCGTCAAGAAAAAAGTGCGGTGTCGTGTTCGAAAAGCTGTTAGATAAGGTGCTTCAGCGGAAGATTATCACGGCTAAAGTTGAATGAAGGACGACAGCACTGGCTGTGAAAGTGTCAGACCAGAGTGTGATCTGTGCTTCGTCGTGCAAAGGGTTTTTTAGTCTCTAGCTGCTAGAGTGACGCAGTTAGAGTGAAGGCCACTGAAGCTGTGAGTACGTTTTGAGTGCAAATATCGTTGCAGTTTGCAAACGTTTCCTGCCTGTCTTTAGTTTTTGTTCGGCATTTTACGATTCTTACATTTTTGCGAGTGAGAAATCGTGTCAGAGACTAACTACAGCGCTGCTCACGTGTTTTTCCTACCCTTCTGCTCGTGATCGAGCACGTGAGACTAAAATGGCTGCTGGATGATATAATACAGAACGACGAAAATTTGATTTCACAAACAGTTTTTTTTATATACCCTGCCATCTAAGTGACATCTCTTGGTGATTCATCTCAAGGTTATTTTTTTGTTCTTACCTATACACTTTAATTTGGAACATTTCAAGAGACTTTCAGTTCCTTGGAAGTAAACGACTGATATTCTAAAACCTTGGTTCAACGCAACATATTTCAACGCACCCCACGTCGTGACAACGCACCCTAAATAGTTTTGAAGGCTGATATTTTCCTCTTGTTCATTTTATTTTACATCTGAACTGAAAGTGTGAACTGTGGTGAGTGAATTGAGCCACAAAACAACCTGAACTGTGAGTACAACTGTGAGTAAACAGTTAAAGGGACTGTTCATATAAGTGTTTATTTTGCTGAAAGAGTAACATTGTGTATGTTTTGATTTTCATCACTTTTGGGAATTTACCAGTTGTTTAATTGCGGTTCAAGAATTTGTTGTAAGAGTGAATGAAAAAGTGAATCGTAAAGGAATTTATTTTTCTTTTCTTTTAAAGGGTTTGTTACAAGGTATCTTAATTTAAGCATTTCTATTGTTGAATTTGGAGGTTATTGTGAGAAATTCAAGAAGTATTCTGATATTGCATATTTATTTACATTTTTTTTTTTTTTTGGGTTATACAAATAAGACACATACAAACACAACACAAAATAAATTGTTAATTTTTTTTGTATACTTATTGGAAATGTGTTTTTCTTTGGGGCTGTCAGGAAGTAGGGGAGTCTCCCTTACTTTATTAGATTCAGAGAGGAGGGCACATTGTAGACTAAGTCTCACATATGTTATCTATCTTCAGGAAGCCACCGTGTATAACAGACTGAAACTGAAGCCCCACCTTACTGTTTCTTTAGTGTTTTCGACACAATAAGGTGAGCAACCTCATACACCCATTTGTGTGTAAGGAGACCTAAATAAATTTGAGAAGTGAAGACAAAGGTCTTTTGCATATTCAAATTTCCACGGCAGCTCTAATTGACTGTCCCCTACAAGATAAGCAGGAAATATTCCTGCGTCACATTTAGTTGCGCTTTTGTCGACTGAGCACCAACGTCCAAACAACTATTTTATCTCTGCACTTCACTATCTTAGATAGTCTCCACTATCTAGATCTTATTTTTCAGTATTTAATCTTTATGCTTTTATATGACTTGATTTATGCTTGATTTTATTAAATGTACTTTCTTTTGTATTCTTTGTTTCCCATGTTTACCCTGTGTATGAAATTTGCAATACAAATAAACTTTCCTTGGCTTACCTTGCCTATTCTCTATTTTACAGTTGCTGTACAGTTTTTTATGATTTCTTTAGTGAACTAAATATTTTAAAATGTGTTTAACAAATTCAGCATCTAGACATTTAATTTATGCCATACAGAGTTTTATTTATAGAAATAAGGTTATAAGAGATAATAATGTAGTACCTATGCTTGAGTCTGGGTTGAAAGTTAAAACTTTTAATCCCATTCAAAAGGTATAATTGAATATATGTTTGTCTTTTTGATTTTATCAGGTCCGTCTTTGGTAGGAGTGGTGAGAAAAGACTGGGCATCTGAAGCAAGTATCGCCCTCTCTTGGCAGGAAACTGAACAACCACATGGGGCAATACTTGACTATGAGATCAAGTATTACGAGAAGGTAACTCACCAACCTTTTTCTCCAAAACTTTATAATACACCTGCATGGAATGGTAAAGAATAAGAATAATAGTGCTCTTTTAATGTTACATGTAGGAACAGGAACAATTAAGTTACTCATCAACACGTACCAAATCGCCCAGCGTCATCGTGACAGGGCTGAGGCCCTCCACGGTTTATGCATTCCATGTGCGAGCTCGAACACTCGCCGGCTACAGCAGCTACAGCCAGAGGTTTGAGTATGCCACAGGAGAGGCAAGTAAGTGCAACACTTCTTTTTTACAAGCCTGTTACCTTGAAAAACTCTGTTATGATAATTTAAACTTGTAATGCCACTTTAACTGTGTGAATAGCATTCCAAAAATAAAGAGCTGAGAGATTTTACACTTCATCTGAAAAACTAATTTTATATTATCACTGGCATTTCATAATCAAACAATAATAAACAACTTTTCTGCATATTTTGAAGGGATTTTCGCCCATTTCTTTCTCGCTCTGTGTGTATCAGACTCGGAGGAAGCTGTGGATCAGGGCCAGGTGCTGGTGATTGTCACAGCCACAGTGGGTGGTTTCTCTCTCCTCGTCATCCTCACACTCTTCCTTCTCATCACTGGCAGGTAATCAGCAGTAAATAACAAGATGTCAGGTGATACACTCCAGAAGACATGAACAGATGTTCTCTGAAAGCTTTTCTTACAAATCTAACTTTCATTCAATCTACCTGTCAGTCTTTCTGCCTGCCTGTCTATCTGTTTACTTAAACTGGTTCAATCTAAAGATTATGTGGTTATTTTTGTGGATTGATGTAATAAAATAACAATTACAGGATAATATTGTATTAACTTAACACATTATCTTACCATAAATATGCTTAACTTAACATAATATTATTACTAATAATAATAAACTGTTTTTAAAGCAGAAGGGTTTCCCACTGCATGTTTAACCACACTGATTTGGTCTGAGCAAACAGATTTGACAAATTTGAGTGATTTGACTTTAATTTTGAAAGCTTACACATTGCCATGCATCACAATTTATTTGTATAATACATTGTGCTTTATTTGTTTCCTTTTCTTTATTCTTGTCATACTTAGTTTCTTTTTAATTTCCAAAAATACTACCATGTATGTGGAACAGTTATTGTCGACTTATTTTAGGTTCATTGAATTATTTAGGTCAGAAGTAAATTTACCTCAGAACATGCGTACAAGCAGTATTAGATTGGTTTCACACCGCGTGAATAAACAGTGTTTGAGCAAAACTTTTTTCCCCCTTTTAATGCACGTAGTAACTGGTCAGACCACATACGGATGCAGTACATCAGATGGGAGCAGGGGAAAACATAAGCAACAATCATTTCAGCATTATAGCTATTTGTGGTCTGAAACCAGTCTTTTACGGCTTGTATGGTTTCAGTCTCTGGAACAACACCAGAGTAACAAGAGGAAGCTCACACAACCAAGAGGAGAATGTATAATCTCTGAGAATTCCCTGGAAAGAAACAAAACTGGCAACCTTCTGCTTGACATACTGATGAAAAAATAATAGAAGTAAATAATAAAATGTTTGCCAATGCTGCCGGATAGTTATAGTTCACTGTGAAATATTTATATTGATTTAAAGTAAATCCACATTAAAACCACAAAAAACAACCTTTTTTTTAAGTTGAGATTTATTATATTTTAGAGCCAAATATCATTTTTTCTCTCTTTAGGTTTTTTGTGTACTCTAAACATGCTCACATTTATCAACTTCCCCAAATGTAACAATGTGATATTTTGGCAATCAGATGATCTAGCATGTTTCATTTAATTAACTTAAATTATGTATTGAGTTAGAAAATAACTTGAGACTTTAGAACGTTCCTATCTCAAAGGTTGTGAATAAACTGTACTTGTCAGCACTGACTGTGCAAGAAATGTGTTGTACTTGGGCATGCGTTGCATTAAATTAACTTAGTACACCCATCACATATTATATAACATTGATAACAAGAATTTATATATCCCACCTTTTTGTTACCAAGAGCGAGCAGAACAGAGAAGTCCGGAGCTACTTCACGAGGCTGTTACTCTTCTATGCTCATTAAAAATAAACCTGCCTGTTGAGGTGTATACATCATCTCGTCTTTAAAAAAAAAGATAGCTACGATTAAATCCACCTCTTAAAAGAAGTCACCCACAGTAATTATTTGTAAATAGATCATGTTTATCAAGTGTTCTGTAGTATATTTCAAAATGTTTGATTGAGGTTTCCCATGCAATTTTGACTAAAGGCTCTTCTTGTTACTATTTAACCAGGCATGCTTCTGAACAGTAGAAAAGTAGACTTTGTCCCTGCAGCTTCCTGTTAGAAAGTGTCAGTAAATTAAAGCAATTTCTCATTGTGTGTACAGGTTTGGCTTCCTTTCTCGATGTCAATCTGTTTTCCTGGTGTCATGGATATGTCTCTTCTTTCTTTCACTCATTTATCCCTAATTTAGCTCTTTGCTTATCCAGCCATCTCCTAATAGGCCCGTTGGCCACAGAGCAGCTTCCTATTTTCCGATTGGCTGAGCCGCATCGCTGCCTAATTAGTCGTAATGCTGCAGGCTCCTGGCAGCATTCGTATCTGCATCCGTGAAACATCCAGCTGTGAGACTGACAGCGAGCCTAAACCTGCCACACACTCTTGTGATTCGCAGGATCAGCATGTGTGATCGCGCAGTCACACAGTTGGGGCTCCATGGGCCCTCATTTAGCTGCCTGCACAAGTGAACATCGAGAATGTTTTGAGTGCTTCCCAAATAAATCAAGAGCACTCGATGGCGGATGGAATCGGCTGAACTTCATTTACAATCAAACACCCTTGAGTTGTTCTCTCTGGAGGAACATAAAATTGAACATTTGAGCAGCTGTTCTGTGCTTCATGGGCGTTTTTTTATAGTTACAAGTGAGCTGTCCACTCAGCATCACAAAAACAGAGACACTGCTTTCAATCCCACGAACAGGGTACAAGATAATTCACACATTTTTCCGCATTCTCAACATCTATTTTTTTTAACTCAGCTTCTGTCTAAGATGTAGAAAAATCCAAAATATGATATTCTAAATAACATGTTTTAAGAAAATCTGGAGAGGATCAGTTGAGGTTATTTGGGGTTAAAAGGTTGCAGAATGAAAGGATTCCATTGGTAACTAAGATTTGATTAGTCGTAATTGGTTCAGACAAAAATATTTTTTCTGATTATAGGCTGAATTTGAAAACAATCACTCAACAATTACTAAAACATGTGGGCCAGAGACAACAATAAAACCTCAATCCAAATCCTAAGTATTTTTTGAGTGCAGGGAAAGAGTTAATATCAGTAATTTGGTGAATATTTACATTCTGTTGAAATTTTTACAGTGCCACAAATAATTAGGATGATGATGATGGTGGTGGTGGTGATGATGATGATGATGATGATAAATTTATTACTTTTTTGCCTTTTTATACCCTTGTGTTTTGTGTGCAGAATAAGAGGTAGACTCTTAAGGAAGAAATTAAATCTAAAAATACACTTCATTCACAAAAACAATGATGGTCAGGAAAGCATAAAATATAAATGAATAAATCATTGCATGATGCACACAATATATTTACTCTGCATGAACCTTGTGAATCAAGCTACCAAGAAACAAAGTGTATGGAGGGACATTATGTTATAGAACGCTGTTCCCTATGGCTCACTTCGCTAGCGCTCACTCTATTTTTTTTCTGCATTTGCCCAGGTGTCAGTGGTACATCAAATCTAAGATTAAGGCTGAAGACAAAAAAAGAACACAGTTTCAAAATGGACATGGTATTAATCTTTGAATTCTCTCCCAATTAGTTTCCTCTTTAAGAATAAAGTATTGTATTAGTTATATGATTAGTCAAAAATTGCTACTAACTCTTCTATGTTAACCTAATTATTAAAATCTTAACAGTGCCATTTCCGGGATTAAAGACGTACATTGACCCAGACACGTACGAGGACCCCACTCAGGCTGTTCATGAGTTTGCCAAGGAGATCGATCCCTCAGGCATCAGAATCGAACGAGTCATTGGAGCAGGTAAAGTCCTTGCCTATTGATTTTTTTTACCTTTCTTTGGCAGTGTAAATCAAATTGAAAGATGATTTTAGTTTGAAGAGAGTTGTGTTAAAGTACGCTCTCCCAGTCTATGGATCCAGGCATTTCTGTTTTGTTTGTAATCAGGTCATTTTCTCATAAACTCTTAACCACCTCTCTGAAAAATCACTTTGTTATTCTCAACGGACCAAACGAATGAAACCAAACGTCAGTGTGATTACTTTCAATTAATTCAATGAGAAATAATCATCTTAAAGGGGAGCTCGGTTAAGTGCTTCTTCACATTCAGTTTGATGGTGTTAAACTGCCACCTGGTGTTCAGTATTGTAAGTGCAAATATTTACAATAATAGTTAACCTCAAGACATATTGTGCTCTGCAGGTGAGTTTGGAGAAGTGTGTAGTGGTCGTCTTCGCATTGCAGGAAAGAAAGAAATTCCTGTTGCTATCAAGACTTTAAAGGGAGGATACACTGAACGCCAGAGGCGGGACTTCCTGCGGGAGGCAAGCATCATGGGCCAGTTTGATAACCCTAACATCATCCGCCTGGAGGGAGTCGTCACAAAGAGTGAGAAAGTCTTTCAAGTTTTCTTCAAGGAATTATTAATAGGTTTACATTCTAAATTAGGAAAAAATATTAAAATGTCTGCTTTGATTTTGTTATTTAAGACTGTTTTTTTTCTCAAGAAAAAACTGATACATTATTTCTTTTACATCCAAACAAATACATGAAGTCATGTTATGCATCAAACAATGTCATGCATTCCATAGTTGTAATACCACCTCATGTCTTTTAATCCTGTTTAACACTGACTTACATTCTGGTGGAGCTGATTCATCAAGTCCTTGTGCACTAGTTTTAACTAGCCTTTTAAAATCTCATTATTGCAGACTAGGGATGTAAGAGTAAACTTCTGAATGTGTGATTTTATAAGCAATTTCTGAACTGCTCACATATCCCATTCCCCTGCTTTTCTCCTTGTATGTTTGTCTATTACTTACAGTTGTCCTATTCTCCTCTTTCTAGGTCGGCCTGTAATGATAGTGGTGGAATACATGGAGAACGGATCCCTGGATTCTTTTTTGAGGGTACGATGCAAGTCAATGTTATTATCCAAGTTTATTACCAAAAAGACACTCCATTTGTTGCCAGGAACATAATAGATATAAATAACCTTCATGCTCTTATCATAGAGACAGCTACAATTATGTAAAGGCAAAATTATTTACAACATTTAAAAAATAAACACAAATTTTATATTGTTTGTATTCATTTATTTTCCTCAGAACACAGATTGTCTTTATTAAGCTTATAAAGTTTCAGGGTTTTGACAAATATGTTTAGTATTAGACAACAACATAACAGATTTAACTACATTAACACCACCTAGAATGAAGCAGCTAGAAAAACTATGGATCTAAACAAACTCTATACATTCCAATCTGTTTTCCTTCAAGGGGAAATGTTATCTGTGAGGGTCTGGTGTCATGTTTTCTCAGTTTTGTTTGACCGTTAAGTGCTTTCCAGTTTTCATTTCGGTGTTCTCCAGCTTTTGTTTGTATGCCATGATTGCACATGGCCAGGAGTGGAGTGGCCACTTTATATCCCAGCCTATTCATTAAATTATTTAATTTATTCTTTAATTAAGTTCCTGTAATTATAACCATGTAATTATAATTCAGAGTATTTGTCTAAAGTATTTCCCATCAGTGCTTTTACTTGCTTTCACAATTATTGAAAGTAGCTATTGTTTCACAATTTTAACAGGAGTGCACATCTTTGACGTTTTTCTTTACAACACATGCTTTTCAACAGCAACCAAATCTACATTCTGTTCAAATAAGTGTTCACATATATTCAAACAATAAATGTTAAGCTCAAAAGTAAAATATACACTGCACCTTGTGGCCACCCGGGAATTGGCCAGATCAGCTAATCCTGACCAGCGCTTAGATTTTTTTTGTAACAGTCAGAAGTCTTTCAGGTCACAAGACTGGTTGAAATTTTGGATTTGCTTTGTCTGAGCCTGTCATAACAATGCTCATCTTATTCATGACTATGATTTTTTTTCTACACCTGGCTTCTGTCCCTCATTTAATTTCATGTTTTCCATAATGTTGTTGGTAAATTCTTTGTCCTTTGTGTATCATGGTGTTTCTTTATGATATACTACTATAACATAGTTGTTGCAATAAACTAGATGTAGTTTATTTGCCAGTGAAGGCCCAAAAAAATGTATGATGTAAAAAAATCTCTGATAAACTGTCCCCTTAAAATCATGAGGCTCTAAATTTCCAGGGAAGTTTCGAGGTATTAAGCTTCAAAGTTTGTGCGAATCGTGCAGCAAATGCAGGTTAGAACAGTTTTGTTATGTTTTTCCATTAACAAAAATAACATCACATAATCTAAATAACATGTAAAAAATCCAAGAGGACAAAATGTTTTTTTTTTAAGTAAAAAAAATTACATTAAAAAAATCCTCCGAAGTACATAAAAAAATGAACACGATAAATACTGGTGTTACTTTTGTTTTGTTTTATACAGGTTATTCTATCTTGTTTAAGCTATTCATTCATCTCTCATTTGTTTTCTTGCTCTTACCCTGGCCAAACTATTTAGAAGCATGATGGGCACTTCACAGTGATCCAGCTGGTTGGTATGCTGCGGGGCATCGCTTCAGGGATGATGTACCTGTCTGACATAGGCTTCGTCCACCGGGACCTGGCAGCCCGGAATATTCTAGTAGACGACAACCTTGTGTGTAAGGTGTCTGACTTTGGTCTGTCCAGGATCCTGGAGGATGACCCAGATGCCGCCTACACCACAACCGTAAGTTACACACAAAGGCAATCACGCACCTAACGTCTGATCTGGGTAATTCAAAGCCCATTCAGAGTTAATGGCACTTTTCTTTAGCTCAGCACCACTCTGTGTATGTATTGCCCAAATCAACTGAGTTTATCTAGGCTGAATTACTCAGGATTAAAGGCTTACTTTGAAGTTTAAAAGCGTAATTGTGTTTATAATAAGATGGTTAACGTGTCTGAATACTGCTGAATGACCTATTGAGGACTCTGAGTGCTTTTCCAACCTCTAAAATGGAAGAAAAGGCTGATTAATGAGTCATAAAATAATAATAATAATACATTTTATTTCAAGGCGCCTTTCTCGACACTCAAGGGCACCGTACAGAGTCAACCAGGCAATATATGAATAAGAAAAGGATAAAAGATAATAAAATATAAATAAAGCAAAAACAACATTAAATGGAGTATGCTATCTTGAAGAGATGGGTGTTAAGTCTGGATTTAAAAATTGATAAAGTGTCAAGGTTTCGAAAGATGAAGGGGAGTGAGTTCCAAAGATGGGGAGCAGAGCGGCTGAAGGCCCTGCTCCCCATGGTGCTGAGGCGAACAGGAGGAACTGTGAGGTGGATTGAAGAGGAAGACCTGAGTGAGCGGGTGTGTGTGATGACATGAAGAAGTTCAGTGAGATAAGTAGGTGCCTGGTTATGGATGGACTTGAATGTAATGAGTAGTAGTTTGTACTGGATGCGATATTGAACGGTAATTATCATCTCAATTACATGTCAGAAATACTAATGTGTAACATGTTTGCTGGTTCTTCTGATAAAAAGCTCTGAGTTTTATTTGTCAGGGGGGTAAAATCCCGATCCGCTGGACAGCCCCCGAGGCCATTGCATACAGGAAATTTTCCTCCGCCAGCGATGCATGGAGCTATGGCATTGTCATGTGGGAAGTGATGTCATATGGAGAACGACCCTACTGGGAGATGTCCAATCAAGATGTGAGTTACTGGATTACCAGGGTTTTGTTGTTGTTTTATTTTTGTTCAAAAAAGGTCTAGTTGATTTCAGTAAGTTGACATATTTAGTTTTTTTTATTCAAAAAAGGTCTAGTTGATTTAAATAAGATACCATATTTATTTATGTTTTTCCCCAAAAAAGTTCTAGTTGATTTAAATAAGATGCCATATTTATTTATTTTTTTATTAAAAAAGGTCTAGTTGATTTAAATAAGATGCTATACTCAGTTTTTTATTCAAAAAAAAAGGTTAGTTGATTTAAATAAGATAACATATTTATTCATTTTATTCATAAATTAAAAGCTTCTATCCAGAGGAATACTCAATATATAAAATCTTCAATTCTCAGGAAAGAGCAAAACTGACCAACTCATATGAAGCACCTCCTTTCTCATGGGGCTGCTTTGAAGTAGGACAGGACAGGTTAAAAAAAATAATAATAATAATACCATGACTTATTTATATTATTTTATATGTTATTACCACTTTTGAACTACATTTATATATTTTGGTTCACCTTTTAAAATGTGTTAAGTAAGATTATTATAATTTTATTGTCATTTTTTAAATTTTGAAATATTATCTTATCTTATTGGGCAAAGTGGGTCAGTTGATAGTAGTCCTGCCTCTCAGTTCGATTTCAGTTAGAGTCTTCCTAAGATGGCGAAGGTTGAATTTCATCTCAGTGATTGAGTGTTTCATTGCCAGTTTTATTTGTCACTGTGTTGATCTGCAGGTGATTCTGTCCATCGAGGAGGGCTACCGTCTCCCTGCACCCATGGGATGCCCTGTGGCCCTGCATCAGCTGATGCTTCTCTGCTGGCAGAAGGATCGCAGCCACAGGCCGGGCTTCAGTGAAGTGGTCAGCTTCCTGGACAAGCTCATCCGCAACCCAAGTAGCCTCCTCACTCTGGTTGAGGATGTACACAGGTCTCAAAGCATTCCTTTCTTGCTTTCAACTGTCAAAACCAGCAATTATTTCAACTGTAATGTTTCACTTTCATGCTTTGCTGTATTTTGAACAGCTTCCCAGAATCCCCCGAGGACATGCCAGGCTATCCTCTCTTCATATCTATTGGTGACTGGTTGGATTCGCTTAAAATGAGCCAGTACAAGAATAGCTTCATCGCTGCAGGGTACACAACCCTGGATTCCATATCCACCATGAATATTGAGTGAGTCAACCTCTAGTTAATGTTTGGATCATTTGCTTTTGCTTTTCTCCAGTCAAGATTCATGATTCATTTTGCACCTGAAGCGGTTTGATCACCTTTATTTGTGAATTCAGATTGCTTATTGTTAGAAATTATTTTGGGACAATAAAACATGTTTTTTTTTAAACCTGGATATTAAAGTTCCCTTCAAGTCTCACACTTTCATTTACCACAATACAACTTTAAAATAATAAAAACAAAGCTATAAAAGGTTAGTAAAGATTATTGTGTATGCACACTTTATCTCTAACTTTTTACCACTAAAATACTTGCCAAATGAATGTAGAATTTGTTTACGTTAAAGTAGTATTAGTTCCAAAAGTAGAATTCTGATATATAAGTGTATTCATTGTCCAATCATGATCATGACAGTGAGAATTTTATTTTTTGAGGGGAATTAATACAATTGAACCCTTTATAGGCCACTCCTTAAAATATCATGGGGAAGCCTTGAACCTGGTGTGACACTGGGGGTCATTTCAAGATTATTGAACTGAATTATTGAATAATTTCTTCCAAAATTTTCACCTTGCTCCAAAATCTTTAAAACGTTTTAGTTTTCTGGCATAGTTTTTATTTTGTTTTATTTGATCATTTCTAATAATGAGGTCTATTTGGTGTTTAACAGGAGGCCTAGTGCGAATAAACACAATTTAAATCTCTAAATCAAAATATCCATATTGGTTAATTGCATGGGGTAAAAAATAGAATTGCTATATACTGCTATTTTGAAACCATAAAGATTCCTTTCAAATCAGGAAATATAGTTATCCTTGTTCAGTCTATGGTTCATATTAGGAAGAAAAAGTGTTTTGTAATATTACCTTATTATATGAGACTTGTTTAACGTAATTTTGCTTAATTTGTATGTTAGCGTGCGTTTAACCCTGTGCGTTTTATTCGATCACCTATTTGACCGAAACATGTGCTAATGTCTTTTTAACTCTAATGCTATTTAGATATAGTCTAAGTTTTATGCTCTATGCTCACCTTACACTTACTGCTCTTGTTGCTTGCTCCACAGTGACGTAAGAAGAATTGGAGTGACTCTGATCGGCCACCAGAGGAGGATAGTGAGCAGCATACAAGCACTTCGGCTGCAGTTCCTCCACGGCCAGCCGACTGACTTCCACGTATGAAACTCCCTTACCTCAAACTCAGAATTAAAGACTTTAGACTCGTGTCCCCTGTCTATTGCTGCCTTTACCTGCTGAAAAAACTAGCTGTTTGTGTTCATGGTCATTGATTTGGAAATGTAAAATCAATTACATTATTAGTGTATATCAAATAACACCTACTATGATGTGAGGTTCTTGTCAACTGTCAAGATAAAAGTCCATCAAATGGAGAGCAATCATACACCTGAAGATAAACCCAAATATCTTGAGATGTTTGTCTGATGTGTGTGTGACAGGAAAACTGGAGCCTTTACCCGGAGGAACCGCAATAAACCGGAGCAATGGCAGCAGTCTGTTCTGAAGATGTCACCCGTCAATCATCCTGCAGGTTTTGAGATTGACTGGACTTCAAACTTGGGAACTCTGAATAGTATATTTGATATTTTAATGTATTAAATGATGTGTCTTAAGAGATTTTCCTGGTTTATTCATCAAGCTTCCTCCCGAGAATCCAGAGTCAATGGATCCATTGAATGTCTCAAGCTTCGAATAGCTTCATTGTTTATCACATCTGATATTTATCCTGATATTTAGACGTAACGTGTGACATGATTTCGTTTCAGTTGAGCTTTTACTTTGTTCCTTTTCAAAGCAATATGTGCAGTTTTAGAAGAACAAAGAAGGGGGCCAAGAATGGAGAGCTTCATCTTGTTTAGTTTTAGAACAAATCCACACCAAACCATGGACTTCCTCAGGCTCTCGGCACAAAAATCTGTAGACTGAAAGCCATTTTCTTACTTCAGCACTTCAACTTTCACTAGCCCGCACTGTTCAGTCTGCCCTGGTGTACTGTATTTATACACTCCTCTTACATCGTGTTGGTTTGCCTTGTGGGTGGAGGATTTTTGAAGGAAATCAGCCGTGATGTTCTCAAGTAGAGAGCACAACAATATAGCACTCTGCATGTTGGCAAGTATTTTTCTCTCGCAGCACTGCAGGTCTGCACACACACTAGTCGAACACGCTCATTTGCAGTGTTTTTAAGTTCTTCCAGACAAGCAAACACACAACAATGTCATGTACACCAGTAGATGGATGACCCCCTTCACCGACAGCTTGGCTCGCAGTCCTTGAACACATGTCTGGGACACTGAGCCCACTCGACACATCGAGGTGCAGTGTGCAAATGTCAGAGGAGCTTCAGAAGCGCAGGAGAAGCGAGAGCTCACTTCAAGCAGGGCGAGGAAAACTCTGGGTAATCAGGTCATAACGTATTGTTCATAGTAAACTATTGTACATTATTTTTTATAATTTATAAAGAGTATAAAGGCATAAAGGTGATTTAGGTTGAATGTTTGTACAAATAAATGATATTACAGATATTTTTTTGTGTTGTTTATGTGCCAATCGTTGCAGAACAAACATTATAGTTTGGATTTATGAAGCATGATTTATAATAAAAGTTTGAGTTAACTTTCAAGATATTAAATGGTTAGTTGAACTATTGTGACTCAACGTAATTGTTTTACATATGTTTTCAAATATAGTAGTTTTTATTTGTCAGTATGTTTAAACATTGAGCTGCAGAACATTTACAGTTACATATTTATACATTCTTGATATAGATATAAATTGTACTATTTTTTGTACATAAAATACTACATCCAGTACATTATGGTGTGCTGCTTATTTTTATTTTTCATATTTTCAGATTGAAAGAAAAGTCAAAGTAAACTAATATTCAAGTTTATTTTACTTTACTCTTTTTGAATATTTCAGTAAGAAAATACAACTATAAAAATACAAGCTAAAATTAGTTATGCAGAAAACTTGTCAAATGGCACGCCAGCCTAATTTTTCTTACACACAACCATTCAAGAGTCTATGGGTGATTTCTTTATATTTATTATCATATGTGGAGAATACAGCAATTATTTTTATTGTTTTATAATTTACATGTTTATTAATAAATTGTTTGAAAATTGTTTACTGCAGTTTAGATTTGTTTTTTGTACTGTAAAAGATTGTTTGAAAATTATTGTAAAAGTTGAGAAAAGGTCAAATGGAATTGCTCGGTTTACAACAAACGGTCATACATATATCATTTTATAAAAACAAACTGAATAAACAAGTTATTTAAGAAATCCTGAATTTGTGTTGCAGGTTTTAAAATCATCCCAATAGTATTTATTTTTTTATTTATATTTTACTCTCCTTGTGGAGGGTGCCAATGAATGCTGTTATGTCTGTAGACTTCCGCAAAGTCGTGATTCACCACTGACTCATACTGAAAGATCAAAAAAAGACTCAGGGAACATTTGCAGTAAATATTTCTTATTCTTAAGTAAACTATTCCTATTCTATAATAATACAGAAAAAAGGGTCTTGAAATGAAGTAAATCCCACATTCTGGAATGAGTGAAAACGGCTCAGGCTTTTTTACGATAATTGTTTAAGATTTAGCTGCTTTACCAAAGATTTGTTAGACATTTAAACGAATGTTTTAATGGTGCCACAGTTCAGAGATGATCCACGGAGTGGCGCTGTGACAGTCCACGTGAGTCATGAAAAGCGTCACCGGTCTCCTAGCAGCGCCGTGGGCGAGACGTACAAGACGAGAAGTTAGTGTGTTTATGTTTCTCCGCCTCCACACCACATTTAATATACCTCGCAAGTGCCATCTCTGTGCTTAATAATTCGTTGAACAAGACGACACAGACGTTTTACATCTTCACTCGGAGCAGAACAGCACGAAAAAATCGTTCGTTACATACAGCAGAGCAGGTTAGCGACGCCGCTAACGGTAACGTTTGCTATACTTGCGCATTTAACGCTAGCCTAGTTAAATTAAAACTAGCACTGTTTCCCACTTTTCGCTCTTTTTAAATGTAGTTATTACAAGACAAGGTTTGCATTGTGTTAACGTTAGCATGTGCAGAGCTAGCTCGTGTGCTAAAGAGCTCAGCGGATTAATGTGTACGTAACGTAACGTTCGCTAATGCTGCTCTTTTTAATTGCGACATAAAATAACGTGTCAGTTTGGCCGTTGTCGTTGTTTCACGTCATGGCAGCCTAAATTGTTTCTGCGGAGGCTTTGACGTGAAGCGTTTGCTAGCTAATTTTGCTATTAACGTTACATTAATTCATTCAGATCGGATTATTGAAAAAAGAGAAGATGCTACAATTTGTTATCCGATTGATGAGCTCTTGTGCAGTGCCCCTCAGCCTTTAGAAATCTTAACCTGGTTTATTCATTATTATATTTTCATATTAAACCCATGCATTTCTTTTGTTCTGGTGCTGGTTGTTTATATCAATTCAGAATCAGAAAGATGTTTATTGCCAAGTGTACAACACACACACACAAGAAATTCGTTGTGGTACAAGGGGTATTCTTCAGTGTTGGTACAGTAAATTACAATAACGTTGAAACTTTTTGAAGGTAAAAATAAATAGGATCAAGTGTATGAGGAGTGGAAGTAATAAAAATGTAAAGTAACAGAGCTATATCAGAAGCTGTTTGAGAAATGTAATTTGGAGGTAGTGTGCAGACCAGATCGTAAAGTAAAAGTAAAGCGCAGCAACAACAACAACTTGTGAAGGTTAACAAAGTGTCGATTTTGAATTATGAATATGAGTTTGGTTATGAGATGTATGAGTTTAGCAGAACATTGTTAAGATCTTAAGGTAATTCCAGTCATTAATTCCAATAAAGCAATCTCTTAATAGATGATAGTTTGAACAACTTGCACCATCTCATGTCTTTCCATGGAGGTGTACCTCAAGAATTTTTTCATTTTGTGAGTGTCTGGTTCAACTGATGTCATCAAGGTCTTTGTGATCTATGTTAGAAGCCCCTCATCGTACTCACCAAATGGGGCTGTTTGATAAGCTGGCGGGATGGTTGGGCCTCAAGAAGAAGGAAGTGAACGTGTTGTGTTTAGGACTGGACAACAGCGGAAAAACAACAATCATCAATCAGCTCAAACCATCAAATGTACCTCCATCAAGCTTCCTATTTTTTATCTCCTTTGGTTTCCTTTTTACACTTTAACAGCTGTGTTCTTTTTAATTTACAGTCACAGGCTCAAGATATCGTTCCTACGATAGGCTTCAGCATCGAAAAGTTCAAGACCTCAAGGTAAGTACTGAAATGAACTAACTCACACACACGCACACACACGCACACCCCCACACACACCCCCCCCCCCCACACACACACACAGAGAAGAGATAACTGGAAGCAGCTGTTCAGGGTTTTCGTTTCACATTTAATGGTGTTTATTTATTTATTTATTTTTTTTAGTTGCCTATATCAAACCTGTAACAATTTTTTTCAGGACATTCTGAACAGCTCAATTCCAAATTTTTGAAATACAACCCAGGTCACTTTCATATGTTGTTCTGAAATCAGATTTTTGCATTGTGCCACATTTATCTAATGTCGATAGATGTCGCATTTCTGGACGTAAACAGGAGGTTTCACATTGATCAACAAGGATGTCAGTGGAAGGAGAGTGGAGTGGTAGAACTAACAAATATTTCTTATTTGTCTTCTTTATGAAATGATTTAGTTGAAGTGATGGCAGCTTGAATCAGACTGAAATAAAGTCACACAATCCCCTTGAATCACATTCTTGTCCATGTTTACTTTCGTTTTGATCAAAGCCATTATCTCTGCATGCGTGCCTCACAGCGATTGTGTTCATACACAAGAGAGAAACAAGTCACGTATTGTCTATAATGTGAACGAGGACACAAAAAATTGACCTTTAAGACCTGCTGTTTGAACGTAGACTAGGTGTGTTTGTTTTGGGGTATCCAAAAGATCAGTTACAGCCACTATAAACTTCTTTTTTTTATTTTCACAAACACAGTTTTTAATCCTTGGTTTACTTAAAAATGATGCTTTGCTTTTTCCAGCATGCTTAAAAACAACAGTGTGCTGTATAACGCTGTTTCGATTTTACAAACAAAATAAGTTCAGATAAACAAAATTAGTCAGTTTAGTTTCAAAACAAATAATCAAGTAGCAATGTTAGTCATCTCATTTTTAAATCCTCCATATATAGGTCATCGTTAGACTCTTAAAAGAAGTTCAGATGTGGTTAAGTGAACCATTTTAATATTTGTAATATTTTACTATTTATAAACCAGTGATGACACTAGGACAAGTAGCAGCCTCAGAACTAACTGACTAATTTCTTTATTAAACACTTCCACTCTTGAGATAATACAATATGAATAAATACCTTTCTTTAGAAATTAGGCTTTTCCTTTATAATTAGTCAGAACTAATCAATCACAATTTAACCACACAGTATATCTTCCTGTCCATTTTAATTGCGTCATCAAACACACAGTCTATATTCTTCATGAGTTAAACAAGTCACAGTTCAAGGGTTTGCCTAAACAAAATATTAATACTAATAATAAGTGAAAATAGCACTGAAATCATGTGAATTCGTCTCATGGAAAAGCATAGACCAGGAAGTGGCCAGGAAGTGTTTAGAAAGTCTCAGGGTTAACAAGATTAAGTGCGAGAAATCCCTTGACTTTATTAAATCCATTAGGATTTTCACACATGAACAGAGTGTTGTAATCCTTGCGTGGAACGTCTCGCTTTAAATTTCACTCCGCTCATCTTTTTAGTGAGGTTTGATACATGGGTTAACCCCGTGACCCTTACTAGTGTTGTTAAGAAGATATACAGGATAAATGAATGAAATCCTCTCTTGATGTTATTTTCATACTTGTGGCGTGAATGTGATCCTAATGCATACTGAAGACTTTGGTAGCATCGAATTTGGAAGCACGCTACATTTTTCAATTATTCATTGCTTGTCAGGAAAGAGGCTAATGACTACAAAGCATCTACAGCATGTGTTTTTTTACACATGTTTTACAAGCAGGGAGGGCATCGATTTACAACCTTATTTCACAGAAAGGTTTTTTTTTAACATGATAAAAGCCAGTAACAAACCATCTAACAAGTGTAGGCAACATCTTAATATTGAGCAAAAGCTGTGTTTAAAATGAAAGAAAACCAGGATTTATTACTCAATGACTTTTTCTCTCTCTTTTAAAGTCTTTCTTTCACAGTCTTTGACATGTCAGGACAAGGAAGATACAGAAATCTATGGGAACACTATTACAAGTGAGTTCCTCTTTGCATCGTTCTGTTTCTGAAGCAGAATTCTTTGCTCTAATCAGTTTGTGTATTTTTTCAGAGATGGTCAGGCTATTATATTTGTGATCGACAGTGGAGACAAACTGAGAATGGTGGTGGCTAAAGAGGAGTTGGATACTCTTTTGAATCACCCTGGTATAACCTATCTATGTTTAGGAATTAATCTCTGTTTTTGTCTTATGATGATCAGAAATAAAGTTAATTCAATGATCATGTTTCATTGTATTCTCAGATATTAAGCACAGGAGGATACCTATCCTCTTTTTTGCTAACAAGATGGACCTCAGGGACGCTCTGTCGGCAGTCAAGGTCTCACAGCTCTTGTATCTGGACAACATCAAGGACAAGCCCTGGCATATCTGGTATGAGGGCAAAAATCTGATATTCTCTAAGTTTTATCAAGTATTTTTTATTGAGTTCAAGTACTATCACTGTAACAACTTGAAAACCACAACTGGTTGTGAATGCTGCAATTTGTGATTATAAAGTTGATGATATAAAAAAACTTCTGTTGGTATTAGGACAGAACACACGAAAAAAGATGAACTTATTCATTAGTCACAAAATTCACAAGTTCACTTATACAGAATTAACCCAGGAATGCAAAGCAAGATTTGGCGAGAAGAGGGTAAGCATACTGGGCCCTAACCCACGAGGCCCAAACCAAAGGTAAAATCCATTCAAAATTTATTAAAGATAAACAAAATAACGATTGACTTCAGGAGATGAACTCTCAACAATTTGTTAGTGAATGCAAACCGTGAATGTCTTATTAGCCCCAATCAAATTAAAGTTGAGGGTTAAAACAACTTTCTGGCAACACTTCTCTATAAGGATTGTTAATAAGTCATATTTGACTAATGGCTGTGTTTAATGACTAGTTGTTGATTTCAGGAATTTTCTTTTCTTTAACAAAAAAATTATTTCTTTTACTCTCAAATGTCTGTCACTGATATCAAACCTATGAGAATTTTTTTTTTCTTTTTCATTTTAAATTGTGTTATCTTATTTAAAACCCCTTTTTAAAAATATTTACATTTTAAGTACAGCATATCAACTTGAATACTATTTAGTTATGATATAATCTGAGATGCTGCCATGACTCGAAACACAAATAATAAGCTATCTCTTTTGATCCATTGAATTTTTTAACATATTGTATAGCAGGGTTCCCCAAATCCGGTCCTGGAAGGCCGCAGTCCTGCACATTTTAGTTGCAACCCTGCTGTCTTATAGCTTTGAACTGTTAGAGAGGACCTTAGTTAGTCCAACAGATGTGTTTAATGATGGTTGAACCAAATATGTAGTATAACATAACCCCATATACACTGTGCTGTTTTCTAACATTCATTCATTCATTCATCTTCATGTCGGCTTTCTTCCCTTTCGGGGTCGCCACAGCGGAATGAACCGCCAACTCTCTGGCATATGTTTTACGCGGCGGATGCCCTTCCAGCCGTTTTCTAACAATTTTAGAAAAATTCTATATCAGCAGACATTTAGTTTCGAACAGAGAACATGATCTGTACTTGGATCGCTGTTATTAAGAGCTTGCATGAATGCCACACTTAGCACTCGGCTAATAAAGAGCTTGTACTTGTATACAAATCAATAACTAGCTCCTTATCAAACGCATCTGTTAGTCATTACTAGCAAATAATTAATCGATAAAATTAAGTATCACCAGCTTTTCTGTTCTACCAAACTTAAGAAGAAAAAGAAATGTAAATGGAACAGTTCATGACATCAAAATTAAATTTAATAAAATGAAATCGTATGGAATAAAAACTATTACGAAGAATACAATTATGAATTAAGACATTTTTTAAACATATTCAAATATTACCTAGATCTGGTCCTCGTTATATTTATCCTGCAATTTTTATTTGAAATCATACGCAAGGATATTACATTCAATCTTAAGACATTCATGGCTCTTTATGTTCTAATGCAGCACTGGGTGGGTGTTTTGGTTGTTTGCTTGGTCATTTTTTTGTCAGTCTTATGAAAAATGCTCATTTTTGCTAAGCTTTTGAATACAGCTCAATAGTACTGACAAAAAGACACATGTAGAGCAGCATTAGATTAATTATTTTATCTATTGATTTTATATATGTTTGGGATGTGAGTGAGGTGAAGGGTCTGTGGCTTGTGTTGAATTTATGATTAGTATGTTGCATCACATTTCGCCATAATTTTCTATTCTGAGTGGTGTTTAAGTTACAGTTAACTGGACCTGCTCTTTAATAGATGATGAGGTTGGGATGTTAGTAATCTAGCACTGATAATAGTGTGTGATTGTGTCTAAAAGGGGAGTTTTTGTGAAATTAACTAGATTTATTCAGGGAAAATAATTGTATAATGGATGTAATTAAGGGAATTGCTTAATTACGGTATACAAATTAAAGCTCTTGCATTTTTAATATTTTTTTCTTTGTGATAAATGTTCCCCCTAATCAGCCAGCTATGCACTAGCATCATATCCAGAGATTTGATCAGTGTATTTAATAAATGTTATTTTAAATGTGTGATCGTGTTGCATATCAAAGTGACAAGCAGTCACGGATGGAATTAGATTTTTCAGTGAAACCCAGAACGAGCAGTGCTCTTTAATTTCCAGAAAGGTTGCACAGAGCACAAACATGCTGTATTCAGATGAAATATAAAATTACGAAGTTCAAATGAGGTGAACGTGTCCATGTCCTTCAGGGGAAACACCCCCCCCTGTGAACAGATTGTTTTCATTGTATAATTAGTTTTATAGACAAATAGATTAGCATAGGATTGGTCATGTCCAGATTCCAATATAGTCCCTGGATACCCACTGCATGCACATTTTAACTTAAGTTCAGTATCCTGTAAAGTGCTTGGAGAATGTGGTTCACGTAACCTGAGGTGGTTTATTAAGGTTGAGGCTATTCTGGAAGAATTTTGGGACATCTTTTATCCTCTCTATAGACTGTAAAAGTTCAGTGTTTCTTTGTTTTGGAAATGTCTCGTTTATGCCTCACAAATATTTAGTTAAGAATTTATTGCTGCTGTCGATCGATTAAATTTTTTTTACTAATTAACCGCACAATTTTTCAAAATTAATCACAATGACTTTTTTTTATCTATAAACATAAAATGTAAATAATTAATTTAAATTGAAGACAAAGAAGACACAATTTAAATTCAAAATTATTGTTTATTGAATTTTTTGTTTGACTTGGTAACATATGTTTTGTCATAAAAACAACATACCATTCAAAAAATCATCAATATCCTCCAAATTAACTTTTTGCTTCTCTTCTTTGGTGGGTGTTAGTTTATTGTCTCTTTAGACTCTTGTTTTCCAGGACTCTCTGCCATTAACAGCTCGCTTAGTGAAGAAACTAGGTCTTTAAACCTTGGAACAATTGCATTAGCGATCTTCAGCGGTGTGAGATTAATGCTGTCCTTCCTTTTATATAGTCTGAGGTAAAATCACGTTTGAGTTTAACTATAGACTGGTCGTCCTCTGTACACTCCATAATTTTGCAAGTGACACAAGGCTGGCAATACCACTTACACGTTACATTATTCAACACCATATTTATTAATATTTTTTTACACTACTCTGAACATATTTTTATTTTATACAGCATTCATTGACCGTGAACACACACACACTCACACACATAAAAACAAACAACAGATGGAGCTCAGCTGTTACATAAGTTTGTGAGTAATGGATGTACTATGCTTTAGTTGCCCAAAAATCTCCGCGTTCTGTCGTTCCTCAGTTTTACACAAAGTTAGACCAAACAAATGCACTTTCAACAAAGATTGCTGTGATGCCTCAGTAGCTGTCGTTGCTCACAGAAGCCCAACGGTCCCCCGTGAGCGCGATGTGTGTCGCGTGCTGTAGCTTGTCCATCCTCCATGCCTTCTCATCGTCATTACATCTTATTCACACTTCGTTTAAAATTCGTCCGCAACAACATGAAACAGGGAAAACTGAAACCACGTTAATTGCGTTAATTTTTTTTGTAAAAATTATACAATTATACAATAAGTGTTATACAATTCAAATTAATCACATGCATTAACACGTTATTTTGACAGAATTAATTGCTGCCATAATTGTTCTAATAACCTTTTATTTTGTATAAGAATTTTAAAAAGACTGAATTTGTGTGTTTTAATGCAATGTGGACACACAAGGATGAGATCTTAAAAAATAAGTAATTTATATCTTTATGGTTGTAATCTAGTCTGAATATGTAGCTTCAAGTCAGGTAATCGATTGATAATTCTGTTAATTGATTTTTCTTCTCTGAAATCCTAAAAAAGCAGTATTGTTTTTGCAGATAAACTGAATAACCCTGAACCTTACTAGTTTGATTAATCTCTAAAAATTCATCTCTCTTTTCAAAAACTCCATATTTAGATCATTCAAATACTTTATATCAGGAATCGGTTATGTTTTATTTCACCTTATTTCTTTAGGTAAAGTGAAAATATATATTCATCTTGCATAATGTGCTGGGAGTTTTTTTTTATCACATTTTAAAATAAGTTTGACCATGCACAAATAATCCTTCCATTAAAATTAAACGTGGATTTTGTTTGTAACAGTTCAAGCGAGGCATACTTTATCTGCAGTTGCCCGGCGCTGTTATCTAAACTAAATGAATTTCTTTGAGAAATTTTTCTTTCTTAATTCAATGTGGCAATTATTTTAAAAGATCATAAAGTATGAAAATATGGGACATGCTGAATGTGTTAATTCCCAGCTTTGTTTGTTTCTGGACTGAAATAGCAGCATGTGATATTGAAATAATTACAGGGAGAAGTTTTCATCTGTGTTTAACTACATGTAACGCAGAATTAAGCTTTGCATATACCCTGTTTCTTCCCAGTTTCACTCTGCATTATTATAATGGTCCAACAGACCTCCAGAAAATATAAAATGGGTTTCTCCAACTGAAATCGTGTACAGTCCTGACGGCTGATAAAGTATGAAGGACGACTCCATCATCGAGAATACCTGAGATTAGGCCGATTTGGAAAAGGGTTAGAAAAAAACATACATGTGTTACCAATAGAAGGCAGCCGCATTCATTTGCTATATTTACTTATTTTAGTTGAGTGTTTGAATAAAAATAGATTTTGTCTGAAGAGAAGGATTTTATATGGATCTGTTCCCTAATTAACTAACTAAATAAAAAGAAGATACTTATTTACTAACTTTCAATAAAAACTTAAATGTCATGGAAAAAGAAATGCCATTCATGAAGCCTCTTTCAACGCCTTTTTCAGTGCGAGTGATGCTGTGAAAGGAGAAGGTCTTCAGGAGGGGGTGGACTGGCTGCAAGGTAAAAACACTCTAGTTTGTACTCTACGTGAGAAGACATGCATCATGTACATTTTTACTATAAACTATTTCTTTTCTCATGTTTTTTTCGTCAATAGAACAAATTGCTCTGTAAGTACTGAAACAAGCTCTCAGATGTGTTGTGTTTCTTTTATAGGTTTGTTAGATTATAATCAGAACATGTTTTGGCTGTATGTATTATTGCCCTACTTCAAAAGTTTTTTCGATCAGCGGCATTTCAAGGAAAATGGCTACTCTTCAAATGAATTTCATACAGCCTAAATTCATCCCAAATATCCAGAACCCTTTTTATAAATGTGTTTGAGATGTTTTGTGTATCCTGTCTCCAATCCCTAAAAGTCAATCCAGGTTTCTAGTTTCTGAATTGTAACTGAAGTAACACATTTTCTTGTTTCCCTTCTCCGTCAGATCAAATCAGAGCGATGAAAACGTAAAATCTTCCTGAAGAAAAAACGAATTTCCATCTGCAGAGTTAAACCCAGGGAAGACTGATCATCGCCTCCAGGGCAGCCATGTCTCAAAATTTCAAATATTTTAATTTTGATGTTTGGATTCGCATCTTAAGCATTAGATTAGTTATGGTTTAACCTGTATATAACTGCAGAAGCCCATGCGGTTTAAGAAATGATGATCAACTGGCTCTCTCCTGTTAAAAATTATAGCTTATTGACATCATTGCTGAACTTAACAACTTATTCCCCATTTAACCTCAATTTAGTGATGGCCACTTTAACACCCCAGAAACATGTGATTGTGCTGAATTCAGGAGCAAAACTTGTGTCAGAGTTTGTAGGCGCAAGCAAGAAGCGAGCTGTAGAGACCGTCTGATGAGAAGATGCAGAGAAGTGTAGTGTTTATTGTAGACTGTTTATGAAGATTTTAAAATAGTTTTTAGACAGTGCTAATTTTAACGTAATGGAAGCAGAATGTGATATTGGTAGATGTTCTGCTGATTCTATTTGCTGCTGTTTTTTGTGTCATGAATTCACAGACGAAACCTCAGAATCAATGAACGTGATCGAGTTGAAAATCTCAAAAAAGTGACATTCCTCTTTGTTATACTGTTTATTTTCCCATGTAAAGAGATGTTTGTCATCTACTATATTTATTTTGAAGCAAACTTTATTTTACTGTACATGCTGTTTTTTCATCTGTAAGGACCATGTAATAGAATGTTTAAAAAATAAACACAATCTTGGGGCATACGTTCACACACACTCAATCTTCAAGGAAAAATTAACTTTCAATTCATGTTTTTATTGTATTTGGATTTCCAGCATTTAGAGGTAGCTTCACACTGCAATTTAGAGCTTGGCTATAGCTGGTCTTTCCTGAAACACTGCATTGGAGTTTTGGCCTTTTTAATCATAGCTAATAAGATTGAGATCATTGTTATTCAATACCAACTTTTTTTTGAAAGTGCACCATGTTTTAGTTATTTCCACATATGCAAAAACACCAAATATTTAAAAAAATCATATAACATATGCTGTATATGCCTTTCTTCTCTTTCCATCTGAATGTGTGACTGACTTGTGTGATTGGTCTTGTAGAACTCTGATCATGAAGATGGTTTGTTTAGTGTTATTAGGAACGCGATTTCAGAAACAGTGTCAGAAAAATGTGGTTTCCTTCAACTTTTGAGCGATCTGTCATGTTCCTGGACCCTCGTGTATTAAGTTATGAGCTCTGTAGATTTAACGGAGGTTTGATGTGAATTTTAGGTTTTAAACTAATACTACAAATTGATCCAGGGTGGGCTGGAAGTCAAAGAAAATGACTTTTTGATATCAGAAAAATAACTATATTTATTGTTTTTGACTTGTTTCTTTTAAAAGCATGTTAAAAAACATCCACGCTGTGTTTGCAGTTGATGATAATTAAAAGTTTCTCATTTCTGTCTTGAGTGGTGGCTGATATTGTCATGTTGTTACTACAACTGTAAGTAGTTACTTACTACTGTAAGTAGTTACTACAAAGAATACTGCCAATAACTTGTGTCAACGGAGAACCAATGAAAGTGGATAAGGTTTTAACCCAGCAGTACTCTAGTCAGTAAACATTATTCGGTGTGTAGCCTGCTGTAAATACCATAGCAAAATCTCTGTGTGGCCAAGCAGGGTTTTAACGATAAAACTCTGCATTTTTCATCACACCAGACCACAAAACTTTACATTAAACGTTTCAATTAAAGCCACTTTATATCAATGACTGTGCTTAATAAACGAGATTCTTTTCTACATAATATGTTGGCTTTCCAGTTTTAAGGTTCAACTGGAATTCAAAGGTCAGTTCGTTCATCTGCAGCTAGGTGGCAGCACCAGTCCCTATTTCAAAGTCAAAAGCACATCAGGTACTGTAAACCTGTTCAGTCTACTAGACATAGAATATTACAATCTCCTTACAAATACCATTCTATTTACATCTCCATCGTTTAATGCCACACTATACTGTTGGCACTTCAGGTGTAAATAATATCATTTACTGTAATTGACAGTACTATTGCTGACCGTTTTGTTAAATCTACTGTTCAGTTGTCCATGAATGAGCTGGATGTTCCTCTCTGAGCGACACACTTCAAAGAACACGAAACAGATGTGAACGAAGCTCATTAGCTGAGCAAAATCTGCACTCCATGCACAAGGGATGGAGAAGAAAGATATGCCTGCTTATTTCAACTCATTCCAGAACAACCAAAAACTGACATGTTTAACCTGCTTTCTCCCTCTTTAAAATATCTAAATAAATCTGAGAATCTGTAGCCGTTGTGCAGTTACTTTTGCAGAAGTTCTAACCTTGTGTCTATATATCTTCAGCATCTGTATAGAAAGTATCTATCTACTTCATCCGTCTGTGTATAATTGGGCTTCTCATGGAAAGCTGTCAAGTTAAATTAGTCGAGTTGTCTGAGTGTAGGTAGACCTTCAAGATTTCTGCCTTTTTGACATTAAATTGGTTCATTGCTCTGTTCTTGAAGATTTCTCATGAAATGACGTTTTTAAAAATGTGTTCTACACAGTAAATTTGTCACTGAACGTCTCAATTTAAATAACAAAAAAAAAACATATTTTTGTTCAAGTGGGATAGAAGCATGGGTAAATATTGAAGCGTTTACTTGTAGAATTGACCTAAGTTAATTAGGTTGAAGGGCGTCACGGTGGTGCAGTGGGTAGCACGGTCGTCTCACAGCAAGAAGGTCGCTGGTTCTAGGCTCGGCTGGGGCAGGTGGCATTTCTGTGTGGAGTTTGCATGTTCTCCTCGTGATCGCGTGGGTTTTCTCCGGGTGCTCCGGTTTCCCCACAAGTCCAAAGACATGCGGAATAAGTGAATTGAGTAAGAATGATTTCCCATAGTGTTAAAGTGTGAATGAGTGTGTGAATGTTTCCCAGCGATGGGTTGCGGCTGGAAGGGCATCCGCCGCGTAAAACATATGCCAGAGAGTTGGTGGTTTATTACGCTATGGCGACCCCGAAAGGGAAGAAAGCCAACATGAAGATGAATGAATAATTAGGTCAACTAATTATGGAAAAAAATGGAAAAAAAAAGTCAAGAAACATAACAACATTTGCTTTATTGACCTATGCCTTTTAAAAGCGTGTTAAAAAAACATATTGAAAAATAACAAAGATCCAATGAACAAATATAGGCAACAAGTCTTATAGGCGATAAGGAAGTTTGACTACAAACGTGAGCAAAGCAAGGCTTCAAAATACAAGAAAAGGAACTTTAAACATTAATTTCCCCGAGTGCCTATATTCACCTACTTATAACAAAAGTAGACTTTTTGTGGAATTCCATTTCAAAGATTTTGTTGCCTGGTTACGAGATTTTGTCATTTATTTCCCTGCCGTCTTTATAATAATATTACACTTTAATGAGTTATTTTCAGGTCAGTCCTGCTTATAAATCTGATCTCGTGTCTTACTTCTCTGAAAACAAAGAAACGTTCATTTTTAAGGGTCTTTGTTTCACATAGCTTGACAATCATCAATAAACAAGTTTAATTTGCTTAGAATTCATCACCTTGCAGTGCATTCTTTGTAATTTTAGATGTTCGATGAGAAATCATTACATCTACATCATCTGAAGATGTTTTGGAATACTCTTGTATTCTCTCTGAGTTTTGGAAATTGGGACCAACAAAATGTTTTTTTTTTAAATATGCAAACTTGCAAACATTTCTGACAGAGGAAAATTAAGCAGAATTTAATGAAGTATATAGGTTGATTATATAGTGAGCTAATAGCACCTGTGACTAGTTAATTATGAACAGCTGTGGGGGATTAGACCTGGCCTGGAAGCCATATTTTGAGAAATTGAGTTAGGGGTTTGAGCTTTATTTAGGATAATTGCTGAAGCGTGACAGAATGTTAAAATATTTTTTAACCATACCATAAATTAAAATTCTTGATATCTGAAAGTATGTTCAATGTTACCAAGAAAAATGGGAGTCGATTGGTTTTCTGTCGCGTGGGCAGTTAGAGTGTCGGAGTCAGCACTCTGGACAGCGTCTTACTCTGAGAGGAGAGAGAGAAGAGAGAGAGAGAGAGAGAGAGAGAGAGAGAGAGAAGAGAGAGAGGGAGAGAAGAGAGAGAGATCTCTCTCTCTCTCTCTCTCGCTCTCTCTTTCTCTCTCTTCTTTCTCTCTCTCTCTCTCTCTTCTCTCTTCTCTCTCGTCCGCGCCTCTCTTCATCCTCTCTCTTCTTCTAGTTTCCTTTTCTCTCTCCTCTTCCTCTTTACTTTGCTCTCATTCTCCCTCTTCTCTCCTGTCCTCTAACCGTTTCTCTCTCTCTCACCTGCCACTGTATTCGCCCTTTCTTGTCTGTGTTCTCTCTCTCTTTCCTCTCTTCCTGCTGTTCTCTATCTCTCCTCTTTTCGTGCTCAGCCCTCTCTTACCTCTCTTTTTTCGCCTCTTCTCTCTGCTCTCCTCTCTCTACGCTCTCTCCATCTCTCTCTCTCTCCTCTTCTCCATCTCTCTCTCTATCGAGATAGAGAGGACATAGAGAGGCGAGACGTGAGAGAGAGAGAGTGAGTAGTGGTAATAGTTCCACGCAGTCCCATAAAACACCAACAAGAAAGAAAAAAGCACCCTTACGGAAGGCATATATTCCCGCGCTCTTGATTTACCGCTCTTTCGTCCCGTCTCCCGATTTGCAGTTTGAGACTTGATAAGCTCGAGTGCCGCGCGGGTCATTTGCACGAGCTGACATCTTGATTCATAAAGAGCCGCCATTCAGATTCCCGTGACGTTCAGCGAGCTCTGACGAAAGCTCTGCTATAAGATCGACTGGAAGTTTGCTTCAGTCTGAAATGAGCTGGACCGCGGCTCTCCTCAGGCGACACTCGCGCTCTTTCTGCTCCTGTGACGCCTATTAAGTCGCTGTTTTTGAAAGGTGAGACTTTTTTTCTTTTCTTACGATAAATTGAATTGAGAACTAATTCTCGCTGCTTCGGAGTTCAGACATAAGTCCACGAGGGAGCAATTAGTGTTACAAAGCATTTAATGATTTAAATATTTTTCGTCGTGAAATATTTGGGCTTTGTTCTCAGTTTCCCTGAATTTTGTTAAAGAACAGCTTTTGAACTCCCTCAGGATCGCCTTTTTTTCTTGGGTCTCCATGACTTTTGGTTCTTGAGAGACGGAAGGACTTTAGCAGAGAGAAGATGAACATCCACGTGGAGGGCTTGGTGGCCATCGTCATCTTCTACCTGCTGATTCTGCTGGTGGGTATCTGGGCTGCGTGGAAGAACAAGAACTCTGGGGTGCAGGATGGAACGGACCGCAGTGAGACCATCATGGTCGGCGGTAGAGATATTGGATTATTTGTTGGAGCCTTTACCATGACTGGTGAGTCCAT
Source organism: Danionella dracula (assembly GCA_900490495.1). NCBI lineage: Eukaryota > Metazoa > Chordata > Actinopteri > Cypriniformes > Danionidae > Danionella > Danionella dracula. The sequence goes on along the minus strand of UELW01000289.1, from coordinate 3,316,404 downwards.
AAGAGACATTCAGAAGTTATTTGGAGAGAAAATATTTTTTTTTCAAAATCTATCACATATTCTATATATTATAATATATTATATATTCTATATATATATCTATCTTTATATTCTGTCAGTATAACATCTAATTAAAACAAGGCAAGTACATGTCCACAGTATAATTGTGAGAGTTAAATTAACTCTGTCCAGAGCAGAAACAAATGCACACTGAACAGAATACAAATAGCACTCAGTCTGAGTAAAAAAAAAAATTCGTGGCTCTGTCATTATCTAAACAGCCAATTATTCACCAAAACCTTCAACTTTGCAATAAAAACTTTTAGTTCACCCATTCCACCTATTTCAATTTGAATATACTGTCAATGTAAGAGTTTAATTTTTACGATACAAGTTACAAGTTAGACCAAATTGACACAAAATCAAATTTAACTTGATTTTACTGCGTGTAACCCATACATTAAACTTCTAAACTAAAATTATAAACATACGATTAAAAACAGATAGCTAGAAAAAAATTGTAATCAGATAAATCTTACTTTGATCACCAATTAATATTCAAATGTCAACTGAGTTTCTAATCCATTCGAAGGAAAGCTGGGGAAAATGTAAAAACACAGAGGCTATAAATATTAGGTTATATTTCAACATCTCTCTTCACCTCAGCAGTCCATTAGAGCCATTCACTAAATATTGGATTTATTCAATGTCAGATAACAAAACAGAAAAGAAAAAAAACAATTGTGTACAGAAATTAAATAATTAAATAAAACTATTGGCATGGTGTTCTTGAGGTTAGAATTGCTAGTGCATGAGGCTAGGGGTGTATATATCAGATATAAAATAATTATTCTTGGTTTTGTTTAAAATACGTCATTTATGTAAGTTGGTTTTTAAGTCTGGATAAAATGTATTCCATTTTAAGAGTTTTTGTTTGCATGTAGACAATGATGGATTTTTTAATGTCCTATAGGCACTAATTTAAGGCACATGTATTTCCAGAATACACATGTAAAGCGAAACCAAATTTACAGTTAAGTAATAAATGTGATTTTTTTTAATCAAATGTAATGCACCTACTCTGCTGCTCTAAGCTGCTACATATCTGAGTCAGCAATGACATCAGATTATATTTTAAAATGGCTGTTTTGAGAAAATGCTCTTTCATAGTTGTTTTATTTAAAAAAAATTCCTGTAAATACATCAACTAATCAGTCTTGTTGCACTGTATATCTCTCAGTCTCAATTTGTATGTGTATAGTAATAACAGGTCACTTAAACCATGTTCTCTCTCACTGACGCAGCTACGTGGGTTGGTGGAGGGTACATCAATGGTACAGCAGAGTACGTGTATCTGCCTGGCTTCGGCTTAGCGTGGGCTCAGGCTCCCTTTGGCTATGCCCTCAGCTTGGTTTTAGGTATGTTGCGTAGCTGTTTAGCTTTGATGATGTTGATAAAATAGCCACGTCAGAGTTAAAGTCATTTGTGTGAACTGATTTATGTCAAGGTGGCCTTTTCTTTGCCAAGCCCATGCGCTCTCGGGGCTACGTCACCATGCTTGACCCCTTCCAGCAGCTGTATGGGAAGCGGATGGGTGGTCTGCTCTTCATCCCTGCACTAATGGGGGAAATGTTCTGGTCAGCCGCCATCTTATCTGCCCTCGGTGAGAAACAGGAGCCCACAAAACCTTGGGGCTTTTCAGAAACATCAATAAATCTGATTAACTGAATGCAACTCATCTTTCTTTATATCACAGGGGCGACTCTGAGTGTGATCATTGATATTGATATCAACATGTCTGTGGTTATTTCGGCACTTATTGCCATTTTCTACACTCTGGTTGGTGGACTCTACTCAGTGGCCTACACCGATGTTGTGCAGCTCTTCTGCATTTTTTTAGGACTGGTAAGGCTTTGCAGAAGCACATGATGAAGTCATCACAGTGATGTCATAGTACACTTAATTCATCTCTGCATGTCCTCAGCAGAGGAAAAGCACGGTGTGATTGATCAAAGTGGCTGTCTGCTACGATGCCTTGCGCTCACAGCTCATTACTCATCCTTCAAAAATACAAACAAGCGACTTATTCAAGCAACCGTAAAAGTTACTATAAAATGTCAATCACAATCCTTTATGGTTTTTTTTAATGTGTTATATTTCAAAACAAATAATTTGAAAAAAAAACCTCTTCATATATATGTATTTGAGAAGATAAAACAATATCCAATTCATTTAAAAGTAATAATGGTTTGCATGAAAGAAGGAAAGAGGGAGGAAAAGGAATAAAGAATAGAGGAAGAAAGGAAGAAATTGTATCAAATTTGGCTGATGAAAATAAGTTTTACAAATTAAATAGTAACTATTAACATGAACATTACTTTATTTATGAAAAACACATCTTGAAGATACACTTGGTGGTAATTAAATATATCGTAATAACTGATTAGCTTTTTTGCTCTAATTTTGTTTTGCAAAAAAAACTATATGTGAAGAGATTTATTTTCCAAAACCCTTTATGTGCCATTTGTAAATTTTCATTGATTAAGGTTATTTTTACCTTAAAAGTGGAGTAATATAAAGAAATTATGAGCCTGGGGGCACGGCTGATCTTATGATTAGGTTTATAACAATGTTAAAGAGACTGAATTACATTTTAATAGACATTTCTGTGTGCAGTGGGTGAGCGTCCCGTTTGCTCTCTCGAACCCGGCGGTCTCTGACATCGGAGTGACAGCAGTAAAGCAGCTTCATGCTAATCAGACGGCATGGCTCGGCAAGATAGAAAGCCTTGACAAATGGATGTGGGCCGACAATTTCTGCCTTCTGGTGAGTGGACAGCATGATTGGATGAAGACACGATGGAGAACTGTTGATTTGCTTGTGTCATTTCTCACTCTGTTGAGCAATGCAATCATTGGTAGCAAGGTAAACTGAATAAAACCCAAACAAACAGAGTCTGTAAATAAATCATAATATTTTTTCCATCATGCCCATCAATCATGTTTTCTTTTGTTGACAGCAATATTTAGTCTTCAAACTTTTTTCTCTGTATGAAATGTTTTTGGTGATATCTGTCTACATTTACAATGACGATTCTGTTTCCAGATGTTGGGGGGGATTCCCTGGCAGGTGTATTTTCAACGGGTTCTTTCTGCCTCTTCGGCTACCTATGCTCAAGTGCTCTCCTTCCTGGCTGCCTTTGGTTGTATCATTATGGCCATTCCCTCTGTTCTGATTGGAGCAATAGGGGCTTCCACAGGTGAGGCAGACCACCACCACTGCATTAGAAGACCTAGTGAGAGATGAGTTTTCAGTGAGATCGCGTAAGAGGTGATGCTGTAAAACCAAGCCAATTAAATCCTGTAAACATTAAAACCTTTATTAGTTTTTTTTGTCTTTTATCTAAGCATACAATATGAAAGTCAGAGCTGAAGCTGGTAGCCTTAAAAAAAAGTTTGAAACTATACTGGTTGCGTTTTTCCCATATATTTGGGATGCTTCTGTCTCACAGTTTGAGTGCTGGCAGCTAAAGATTTTTTTATGTCCTCCTTGAGCTTGTTTGGGCGTCTGATGGTTTCCTCCCACAGACCCAAACATGAATTAGGTGAACCGTAGACTCAGGAATGAATGGAGAGTGAATGTGACCTTTCCAGGGTGTACTCTATCTTTTGGTGAATCATATGTGAGCTGGGAAAGGGCCCGACTCTTTGAGCCTAACCAGGACTAAGCAGGTAAAGACAACAGAAAGATAAAAATACAATGCTATATCCCAAAATAACTGACAGGTTTTTTCCTCTGGAATTTGCCATTTGATTCTTTTACATTTACATTTATGTATTTAGCAGCATTTATCCGAAGTGACTTAGGAAGAGACAATATGTATTTATTTTACATTATAGGGAAAAGCCTAACTCAAATACTAACTCAAAACTTTGCCTGAACAAAGAAGGGCTCACAGATTATGAATACTCAATAAAGAAAGAATAGATTATTTAAGGTTTTTCACTCTAAGTACCACCATAATGAATGACCAACATTAAAATACATGACTACAGTATTTATAGCAGCAGACTTACAACAAATGGCTGGATGGAGAAGGCCTGTAATTACACTGAACTAGCTTAGCGTCCTTAAAAAAAAATCAACCAATGGGCCACAATTAATGTTGCAGTCCATCACGGCCGATCATATTTTCTCCGACATCCACACGTAGTAATGACCGCTGCCAATGTTGTGTACCAACAGGCTTACCACTACTGGTACGCTGACCACAGTTTGAGAACCGCTGATAAAAAAAAGTGTTTTAAAGTGATTTAAAGTGTTTCTACAAGATACAAGTTTTAGTTGTTTTTAAAAAGTTGTTAATGTTGCTGCTTCCCTGATTGAATTAAGGAGATTAAACCCCCGGCCAAGGACAGTGAATGAGAATGTTCTGGTGAGAGAACCACATGACATTTTCCTTATCTGAATACGATATATGAAACCTTAACTTTCTTAAAAGGTACAACTTTCAGAAGGACACCTCAAATTTATGAACATAGGTGACTTTAATAAATGTATACATATGTATAAATAATGTTTAAAACATATGTATTTTTCTTAAAAAAAATACAAAAATATATAGTTTATAAAGGGATAGGCCCTCCAAAAGCTATTTAACAAAATTTCTAACTCTGTTTTTGATTTTCCTTTTGGTACTGCATAAAATTCAAGAAGAAAAAGAAACAACTCAGAATTCTGTCATTCATCTGAAAATTAATGTTAAATCAGAATATTACGCAAAAGTGGAACAACAGAGGACTATTTATTGGTATAACACGTTACAAAAACCCCAAATAAAAATCTCAACTGACATTCTGTATGTTTGAAAGCTGGTTTTTAATTTTAATTTCCTGTGGACATTGTAACCACAAATTTTCCCTCCAAGAAACAACAGCTGCAAACAAAGTCCTCCCCACTGTCTCATTAGTCTGATTTACCGACTGTATCCTCTTGCAGAACGCTCAACTGAGACTTCAGAGTGCAAAAAAAAGGTAGAAGCCTCATTATTTCAATTAAATAAGCTAAACATTGCTCCTGAACAGTTTCGCTTTTTAAGAGAGTCTTTAGCTTAACAGCTAATATAGTAAAGGAGCTTATACAATGTATTACCATTGTTTTTCCTCGCATTAATATGCCATGGACCCTCACTCATAATTATTCACTGCTCAGCCAAATTAAAAATGAGCATCACTTACTATTCACTTGCTCCGACACTGACATACTGCTCATATGAGGGGGGCACACTCCCATTCACGACGTTGACGTGTCCGGGCATGCTCCTAGGGGTGTCGCCAAGTAATCCGGCACTTCCCGAAGTGCTCCTAATTCTTTGCATCATAATTCACTTCATCAGACCGGGCCCCTTCTCATGCCTGGAGGATCTGAAACATGGGAACGGACGAGTGGGAAGAAGGTAGAGGGGCCGGGATTAAATGGAGCGGAGTGAAGGATGAAAAAAGGAGGTTACAAATGGGGGAGTTGAAGTGCTCAATCGTGGTAGACACGACGGGGGGACAGGGGAGACCCCTCTGCCCTTTGCCCTCTCACGCAGGGGGAGGTAAATGAACGGTAGGAAGAGCGATTATATGCCATGGAATAGCATGGACCCCACCCGCACAAAAATCATAATTCTTCCCCGTGATTCACTATTCAAATTCACACTGGGGGGGGGGGGGGGGGGGGGGGTAAAGCAATTTTATATTGTTTCCTGTATGTTTCCGGTCCTAAAGCGCTTTTCCCTTTGAGCTTGTACTGTATTTAGCATCCAGTGTCAGTAATAGTAATTATCTTCTATCTGATTACTGGAGGAAGAGTGTTATATGCTGTGTTGTGTTGTGGGAGGTGTGTACTCCAGGCTGTATCTGCCACTGGTGCAAACCATGTTCCCTTCAGATCAGTAAAGAAGTGAGTAAATAACACAGCTGGGGAGGTGTGTACTCCAGGCTGTATCTGCCACTGGTGCAAACCATGTTCCCTTCAGATCAGTAAAGAAGTGAGTAAATAACAACAGCTGGTCTCTATCATACATAATTTAAAGATTATCCGTTTAATAGCAATGGGAACCCTGTAAATATTACATCTGAAGGAGGCAGATTTAATCAACAGACTTTCAGCATCAAAGACACTGCCAGTCATTTATTGGTTCACTGATTGAGAATAATCAAGCGGGCTTGTTGCTTTAGGATCGCAAGTAAACATAATTTGGAACCTGCTCTTAATTATGTTTCATTTAACACGTTTTTCACCTGAAATGTGGTTAAAATGTTTTTTTTTTTTTTTTTTTAGATTGGAACCAGACAACCTATGGACCAATTCCTCCCATGCAGAAGGACCAGTCGGATATGATACTGCCGATTGTGCTCCAGCATCTGTGCCCCGCCTACATCTCCTTTTTTGGTCTTGGAGCGGTTTCAGCTGCAGTGATGTCATCTGCAGACTCATCCATTCTTTCAGCTAGCTCCATGTTCGCTAGGAACATCTACCAGCTCTCTTTTCGCCAGACGGTGAGAGGCCAAATTATATAATAAATTACAGTTAGAAAAATGAATACTTAAAAAAAAGTTTAATTGATTAAGCATTCTCTTGAAATACGGTCAGAGAAAGTGTTAAAGGTATTTCATTTTGTGCTTAACATTCCTCATACACACACTCATTATAAATGTCTCTAAAATGGCATAATAAGCTGAGTACTAAGATTGTTCATATGTATAATTAGAGTACAAAAATACTGTTCTCAAATAACCTTGGAGATTATGCAATTACAAATCTGGCTCTGTCAGAGAGTTAATTTTACTCAATGACGATTATACATATTGGTTACAGATTTCAATTCCATTTCACTCCTTGTTTCTTTCTTTCTTTGTTTCTTTCTTTCTTTTCTATTCTATTCCATTTATGACTTTTGAGAATAGTACATGTAATGAGTTCTCAAATACATCTGTACTTTAAAACTGTAATGCAAACAGTTTCTTTAAAAGTAATTAATTATTTGGGTTTTTGGCTTGCTAAATAATGGTATACTTTTAAAGTAGTTGCACAATGCATGTAACATGGTAGAAACTCTTTCAGAGTTGCCAATTCACCATAGATTATGAAAATCTGTTTAAGTGCTTAAAATAAATTAATAAACTGTCTAAGCAATACACCTCTAAGTTGTTTCACTCAGCTTTTATCACAATAGTGAGTGTATAGTTAGTAAACATGTTTTTACAAACAAATAAAATATAAATACAAAGTAAATAAAAACGTTTAATCACGGGTTTTCCTCTGGTCTTCATTTTTGTTGGCCTGCAGGCTTCTGACAGAGAGATCGTATGGGTTATGCGGATCACCATCTTTGTTTTTGGAGCTCTAGCCACAGCGATGGCTCTCCTGACCGGTACAGTCTATGGTTTATGGTACCTGAGTTCCGACTTGGTCTACGTCATTATCTTCCCTCAACTCCTCAGCGTTCTGTTCATCCGTGGCACCAACACTTACGGCTCAGTAGCGGGATACATCTTCGGTTTGCTCTTACGCATTGGTGGAGGAGAACCTTACCTCAAACTCCCTCCCTTCATCTACTACCCAGGATGGACCCTTGAGGAGAAGGTCCATCATTTGACCAATGAGGTGGAATACCTAGTGTTGCAAAGATTTCCATTTAAAACGGTTTCAATGTTGGCATCGTTCCTCAGCAATGTGCTCTTCTCATACCTGTTTAAGTACTTGTTTGAGAGCGGGACGTTATCAGCGAAATACGATTTCCTGGATGCCGTGGTGGCCCAGCACAGTGCTGAAATAATGGACAAGACCACGCTTGTCAACAAGAACATCATTGGACTGAATGAAATGGCCCCAGTGAAACCAAGACTTAGTGTCACACTAGCTGCTACCTTCACCAGGAAAGAAACCCTAACCGAGGAGGATGATTCAAGCCCAGAGTCGCCAAGTCATGACAATGAATAGAGGCGTTCTATTCAACTCAATAGACATTCCGTACTGTGAAGGACAGTGCTTCAACAGTGAGTAAAGAGATTTTAATTGCATCCACTCCACTTCCTTTTCTGGATTTCCCATCAGTACGTTCAGAAGAGAAACTGGGGCAGCATTTGAGACTATTGAGAAGGACAGCAGTGATTCCGGTGGTTGAGTAACATTAGGAAAAGTGACTTTGACTCGATGGTGTTACTCTGAGAAGCTCATCATCTTCTGTTGGTATGTACGAACCCTGAGTGACTCTCCTTTCTCTTCTAGAGACAATGTTGAAATACTGTGATAATCTTAGATATGGGATACTATTAAAGGGATAGTTCATAGAAAAACATTTGGTTAAAACCTTTATATATTGTTTGTCTGCTCTCAGGGTTGGTTTAAAGTCACAATATGATATCCTTCTCTCAATCCAATGACAAGTGTCAGCAATGTCAGTGTTTGACCTCTTGTTTTAACGATCTTTACTATTTTTTAAATTGATTTCATTTTCAATGGTCCCTGCTTGTTTGGCTTCCGTTGGTGGTTTAGACTCTGCCAGTGATTAGTTTGTAAATCTAAGCAAAGTCAAAAAATATTATATTGCTATTCACCTTAATTATTCTGCAACCACCAAGGACGCCTAACATTGTATAAAATACTGGAACGGTTGCAAACATTAAAACTGCATTCATAGTTAAATGGGTAAGCAAGGACAATGTTTGGACAATTCTTTACTGCTTCCGGACAATGGTTCCATTAACTAGTCCATAGCAGGAACCTAACGCACTAGGAATTCTTACCTCAAGAAATGTAGTCAAGGGCAAAAAATATAGCTGCCCATAATTTGTTTTAATATCTATTAATTATATAATATTAATTTATTTGATTTATTCCTTTCTCCTTGGATGTGACCACAGCAAATTCATGAAAAAAAAAATTGAATGCACCAAAACAAAGTTATTTTTTAAATGTGAACTATCCCTTTAATTTTTCAAAATTAGGACTCAAGTCCAAATTTTAAAAAGAGACTATATAAAACACAGTGATCATGATATATTCGATTATAGCTGTATGTGAAAAGTAGGTGTAAGTTCATGTCACGTCATTACTTACGTCAAACTCCCATGATAGATATTAGTGGAGCCTATCCTGTCATCCTATCGTAAAAATCAACCATCGCTAAACAGTAAAAAGCTGTTCAATAAAAGTGTAGTTCTACAGTATAACGACCTATGTGCTTCCCATCTGCAAATCTTTATAAACTGTGACATACGCGCACATGTGACAGGTGTTTTTCATGTTCGTAGTGCAATATTAAGATGAAAACATAGAACATGGAAAACCAGACTTATAATCATATAATCGCCTTAACTAGCTACATTGAGTAGATGGGAGTGATTGGACATTATGCAAACCCGGTTTGTCACTGTCGTACTTGAAAATGAATGTAGCAGATGAGTTACCAGATGTACTAATAGTCTCCGGGGTCTGTACTGTGTTCTTTTATTTGTGATTTGCAAAGTCATACTGTGTGTATGTCAAAAGAAGTCAGTGTACCTGGTTCCTGGTAGAACCAGCTGCTTTGTTGTTTTGTTGGCTTTAGGCGAGACTAAATTATAGTGATGTGTATTTCCAGTATTTCTCTAAAATGTAAAATGTCACTTTACCATTCTATATAGAATTATACATTTAAAAAAAAAATATATATATATATATATATATATATATATATATTTATTTTGGTTGGTTGAAGCCAGCCACACAAATCTCTATTTATTTAATAATTGTGGCCTACTGATTAGAAAACACAATAAATTTAATTGTTACAAGTTTCATTGTTGTGTACTTTCCCTATCTTCATTAAGTTGTTTTCCAGTATGCATTTTCATCATGACACACGCCAGAACAGTTCTTCCTGTTTTTGATGATGTTTTCAAAGTTCAATCGTGTTTTGTGCTTCAAATCCATCTCTAGACCCCTACACGCCTTGCAGGTAGTTACTAAAAAGTGAGAGTCGGGAAAACCTGACAATTTATGACCTCAACTCTTTTCAGCTTCCAATGTCAATGTTAAGAGACGGCAACCTAAAAATAGCCTGAGCGCTACTTACGTTAAGTGCTCTGCTTGTCCATAAGGGGCAGGGCAGAACTGAACGAGGAGGAGGAAAGTAAAGGTGGGGGTTGGGCATTAGTGCGGAATGCATTTTTTCATAGACTGCGTCAATGTCTTGATGCCGCGAATGACGTTGTTTCGCCCCACCCAAGCATGTCCTGAGCTTGTCCTCCATTTTGTCCTTGCTGTCCAAAATTTAATCCCATTACATCGTTGAGGCTGGAGATGCCAGAGATCCCATTCACAAACGAACGGTGAAGAGCACTTGTGGTGATTAATAATTACCGCAAAGGGGCGGTACTCTGAACTTAGCTAAAAGTGAAGCCAGTAGTATCCTTCCCCTATTGAGGAGATATTGGCAGCCAAGAATGGTGTCTGGAGAATCCTCATACTCTAGCTGTGCACCAGTTGAGGATCTTTGAGGGTTAGAAAAATCGCATGTTCACTTGATATGAAAAATCATGTCTTTGCTTACAAATCTGAAATGAAATGGTTGTGGTTCAACAATCTCAGCTGAAATATGGCCCTTCTAATTGAATAAGCCTAAGTGAGGGACATTTGTCCTCTTGATTCAATCGATCAAATCTCCCACAACAGCAGCAGCACAGCCTGTGACAGAAGCGGTGGTCATTTGTAATCAGGCCTGTCATTATTTATTTGAGCAATTTCCTTTACTGTTAATTCAGGAGCGGATACGGAACATGTTGTCTAAACAGTGCTTCTCATTAGAGCTTGTTAAATGGATGAGAAAATAACCACATGAAGTGAGTTCGATTCCATTTCTTTTAGAGTTCAGTTTCTGCCTGCTCTTCTAGCCAACCTTTACTAACACCCCCTCTGCAGCTAGTTAATGGAAGTCCTCATGTATCTGTCACAAATCATCTCTTTATTGAAGGAGGCAGCTCTGATTAAATTGGCCCTCATTAAAACTGGGGGTATAATTGGGCATGCTGGGAAATATAGTTTTAGCTACTGCCAGAGTTGGCTGAGAGATAACAGGCTCAAATAAGACTAAAAAATGTTTTACTATTCCCTGTGAACTAGATTTTTTTTCTCTTTGTAAAACGTAATTAACTATTGTCATAAAAGACAATTGTTAAGTGTGTTGTCCACATGTGAGCAACTAACAGAAAGAAAGTCAAAATGGTTGATTTCACATGAGGAGCAGACTCTGGTAGGATTAATTGTCTTGCAGTTTTTAACATTTTACGATTATTTTATTAGAGATTAACTGAGGAAATGTGAAAAATCTCTTCCTGCTTTAAAACGAAGCTTATTCAAATATGATGCTACAATAGAAGTGGGGATTTGTGCTTATAACTCTGGCTCGAAAACTGCAAACAAGAATAGAGACATTGTTTAAAAAAAATTCTGCTGAAAAAAGAAACGGCTGCTGAATGTATAAAACAATGTATTTTCACCTTCATAATGTAAACAAGCACTGTATGTCTGTGTGTTCCCTTACAGTTCCGGCAAACAGTGCTGGCAAAATTAATATGGACTATGGCCATTCATTCAGACGTTTCTAAACATTTAAATAAGCAAAACTGCCTCCATCCCTTTGCTAAACTCTTTATGTCTTCGGCCCGAGATCACCATCTGTACCTGGATTCCTTCCTCAGACACCAAACCTAGTACATTTCCTTCTATGCTCGACAATTATGCTGAAGATACTATGGCTATTATATGTTAAAGCAACCTCATAGAAGATTTCAACTCTATACAATGCTTCCAGTCTCCTCCTCAGAATTAATTATGTCAGTATGATGACAGTGCTAATGACTCGCTTCTGAAGTAGGATTTTTCTGCTAAGCTCAATGTCAGTTTCCTAGGTGAAATGAAATAATGGTGTAAGCATTGCTACCTTGGCTCACAAATCTTTTGTTTCACTTACATTTGTTCATGTTTGAAAGCTGTGTCGTTTCTAGTAAACCTTTCATTCTCCTATTGGGCTTTTTCAGATGGGACTGAACCTGTTGAGGAGAAAAATGAAACACGCTAGCCTTTTTGTTTGGATGTCTGAGTCAGCCAATATTGGCCGTGTCCACTTTGATACACTGTATGGAATAAAACGTTCAGTTCCCCAGCCATTTTTTGTGGTTTATTACATTTATGAATTAAGATGACACTCAATGTCAACTGGCTAAAATTGATTGATATTTTGTAATCTGAAACCAGCAGAGAATGAAGGGATTTTTTTCAAACATTACATAAAAGTCAACTGATTAAAAGAAAACATGAAAGAATTATGTGTGCTCACAATAATGAATGTTTGCAATGTAATGAAAATGTTTGATGAATGTGTGATACTTACCTATAAGTACAAAAGGAAAGGAGGAATTGATGACAGTCTTTATTTTTCAAAAACAAAATAGTTTTAAATAATGTTTTAGTTAAATATAGTATAACAATGACCTAACCAATAAGACCCTTTCAGTCATTTCTCATTCAAAAATACACAAAATAGAAGCAGAAAGCATTTTGCTTAATGACAATAGCAAAATGAGTCAAGAGTTTGGGATATTTTTGTATTTAAACATGACTAATTTGCTATGATTGATATTATGAGTGTTTTGCTGCAGCCTGCATTGGACATCTGACTCCTCCCCATCAGTGTGCGATATCAAACAGCAGGTCTATTGACTTGGGTCTCCTCAGTGAAGGAGAAGGTCTAGTTGAGGTTTGGAAGTTTCTGTCATTTTGGTGATTCGTTACTTTGATTCTTGTTCGCTAAAAAGAACAAATCATTTGATATCTTCATTTGTGTCATTCATCCTGAAATGATAATCCTATAATTTCATAAGGATCTTTTCGAGACACATAGAAATGTCAACACAATACTGTGTGAAATGCTGTGAAGTGGTGATGCTAATCGAGAGGAACAAGTTCTCAGGAGAGTAAAAAAAAAATCTATTTAACTCTCATTCTATTGAATGAGGCTCATAAGAACTAATCTTCTTCACATATGGTTCTGGGTATATTGGAAAGCATTTAATAAAAAGAGCAATGAACAATTTGAAGAACTGAATTAGAAGAGTTACTCTTTACCTCGTCTGGTTCAGGGTTTGTGGATGCTACAAGTGAACTAAGTAATAGCTGTTATATGAATCGGTTGATTTCTGAAAATGAAGGATCTCATCGGTCTGGTTCTTTTCAACATCGAGAACTGCTGTTAGGAGCATGAATATGCAATAAAAAAGACTTCAATGAGAGCATAGTTCCTAATAATATTCCGTGGGAAACTATAAATATTTCCTGTTCAACTGGTCCGTACACAATGTAGCTGTAGAAGAGACCAGTTTTAAATTGGAAAAATTTAAAACATATTGGAACTTTAGTCATTGTTACTGGTGGCCAATAATTGTAACTAAATATATAGTGTAACAGTGATCGGGTTAAATAGACTCTATTAAGAGGAATGTCAGCTGCAAATTTTTGCAGATTTTTTAAGATATTTATTGAACAGAATATTTATAACTATATCTGAATATTTACTATATATATTTATTGAATACCTAGTTAAGAAATTTTGCTTTAAAAAGAGCTTTGTCTCTTGTACTCATATTGCTCTCCCCATCAGTCTATTCTAACAGGATGACTTTCAGCCACTTCTCACTCAAAAATCTACAAAACAAAATATGATCTCTCTGTATGGTCAATTCCAGCTTTAGGACTATTTGGATTTTTGAAAGGAGTGGATATTTGAGAGAAGTTTTCATAAAAACAAAGTTTTAATTAGATTCTTTTTTACACAGAGCCGTTAGCTTATCCCTGACTGAGGGTGCTTCCATCTGCGATCTGCTCTGCTCATTCCTCACTCAGCTTGTATTGTAAAGCAAGGCCGCTGCTTTATGGGCCTATGGATCTTGCTGGTGTTGATTAAAGAGGAAATTTTTCACAAGTGTATATGATGAATTTATGACATCTGAAACAAAAACACAGGTACCACAACATCTAGCAGATTTTGAACAGCAACTTCTCAGAGGGCATTACAAATTTCCAAACAAGCCTCATTCCTGATCAAACACCAGGAAAGGTGTTTTCTTCCACAGTCTCTTTAAAACAAAAAAATAAGAATGACTGTAAATATTTTACTACTTTACTTGGCTTCTTGATAATGTGTACTTTAGTTTACACCCTTATGTTGTCAGATATCACAGTCAATGTTAAAAGGCTGAAAATCTGGAAAGGCACCCCAACACATTTAATGTGGGTGCTTCTTTTACCCCAATGCACACATCCCTCTTTTTTCTACTCGTTGTTTCTGGTTTCTGACAGCAAAGTCATCTCTGGTGACAAGAAACCCTTTTCTTGACAAGGGGTGAGTAGAAAAAGCGACCCGGAGGACACATCAGTATCAAGCATGGCTGTCAGCAACAGACGCATCTGCTCTGTGTCCTATTGGCCATATACAGCGCCATTACAAAAAAAGCAAGCGGGTTAGCTCTCGGACAGACTGAATCAATCACAAACCTTCCAATAGTCACTTAGCTGGTGAGCTTGGATACGTTCAAACTGGCTGATGTTCCTAAAAAGCTACAGTATGTGATTGGTTTGAAGAATCAATATCTGAAAGGACGGCTATCAATTTAAAGTACCCAGAAGAGGAAGACGGGCAATAAAGTGTATTATTCCTCAGGGAACAATTTATTGACTTACATTTCCCCCCGTTCCTTCTACTCCCCTAGTTCTCTTTCTGATAACCAAAGTATTGCCTAAAAATCCCACTCATAACTGTTCCCCTGTGTATCACGGCACAGATTCTGTCCTCTTCACAGTGTTTTCACATGAACTTTGCAGAGGACTTTACATGAACTTTGTTTTGTTTTTCATGCTCTAATATTAAGGTTTACAGTACATTATGTTTAAAGATGGAAATGCAGCTTTTAATGGATTTAATTGTGCCTGTGTCACTGTCCTCACTTGCCCGCCGCAACATAAAGAATCTAAATGTTGTTTTAGATGTCACAAAGAAATTGGACACAAATAGGTGTTTTGGTGGTGACTAGCTTCTTTCAGTTAAGTCTCCTAGCTAAGGTGAAAGCATTCTCATCAGTAACTACCCACATAGTGGATTGCCTGAGCAACATCCCTACATGGATGAAGAACCTTCACCTACAGCTCAACATGACCAAGACAGAACTTCTGGCAGTCCCGGCAAATTCCTCTCAGCATCACGACCTCACCATTCAACTAGATTCCTCAACAATTAGCCCTTCCCTCGGGAATTTCTGATTAATTCTTGGTGAACAGTTGATTTTCAAAGACTGTATCACCAAGACAACTTGAGCATGTAGGGTTGTTTGTACTTAACAAAGTAAGGAACTCAACTCCTGGTTCTCGTCACTACTACGGCAATGCTTTTCTAGCAGGACTTCCATCAAATGCGCTCAAACCTCTGCAGATGATCCAGAACTCTGCCGCTCGTCTTATCTTCATGGAACCAAAGCAAGCTCTTGTTACTCCGCTCTTCATCACTCTTCACTGGCTCCCCATCACTGCTCATGTTAAGTTCAAATCATCAATGCTGGCTTACAAAACCATCTCTGAATCAGCCCAGCATCTTGTGGTTCCGTCCTACAAAGGAAAAAGTCTCTCAGCAAAACCCTCTCTCTCACTGTCCCTGGCTGGTGGAACAAGCTCCCTGATCCAGTCAGGAAAGTAGCAACACTAACAGCTTTCAAAAAGCAACTAAAACTCTTCTTTTCCATGAAAACTTACAATCTTAAAAAAATAATACTGTTTTCCTTTTTTCCCTTTTATTTCTTTCCTTCTAGGGTTGATTGACCATTTGATACAACTTCTAGTTTGAGAAACCCGAGGTAGACTATGGCTTTGTAAAAATTTGCATATTGTCTCTCCCCTACTGTATGTCACTTTGGCCAAATACGTAAATGTACATGTACCTCGCATCATGTGTCTTTTATGAAAGTTATGCTGTTATCTCTACTCGCTCTATGCTGGTTTGCACCAGGCTGCCTTGCTTCCATCGCTTTTAAGTGGTTCAAAATGCTGCAGCCTGTCTACTCACAGGAACTAAGTTGACTTGGCTTTTAATTCTTAATCACAGTACGATGGCTGTTAAAATAGTTTTATTTTAAATAAAATAAATAAAATATTTTTTTTATTTTAAATAAAATAGTTTTATTTAGATGTATAGTACAGCACTCAACTACTGTTGTTTTAAACAGGCTCTATAAATATATGGTGATTGATTGATTGATTGATTGATCGATCGATCGGTCGATTGATTGATTGATTGATTGATTGATTGATTGATTGATTGATTGATTGATTGATTGATTGATTGATTGATTGATTGATTGATTGATTGATTGATTGATTGATTATAAGAATTTTGTCTTCATGCATTGGTCACCAAGAATGTTTAATTTTCCGTTGAGACAATTTCCACTTTTCAGGTGAAGCTTTTTTAAGCGGCTGGGAACAAGATAATGTTCTGGTGAGAATTGTTCTGCTTTTTTTAAATGAAACCACAATGCATTATTCATCCCATAAAAACAAGTCTGAGTTCAGAAATGATATGTAACAAGCCACAAACAAACTGCAAACGAAGTCTCTTCCTCGTCCTCCCTCTCATCTCCATCACTTTAAGTTTCAGGCATTTTAGGTGAATAAAACATAATTTATTAAATGAATATCATATTAACAAATATGTTTGACAAGGACTCCTTTACATTGTGATTGAATTTCATGACATCTCTGAGGTTTCGCCGTAATTAATTGTATAAAGCAAATTGCGCATGATGCAGCAAATCTCTGACGTGAAGCGTATTATCTCATCTCTCGCTCTCCTTTTTTACTCTCAGCCAGCAAGGCGACTTGGAACTATTTATGTGTTCCTTAAGTGATGGCCTCTATAATGTAATTGCTGGACATCTAATTGAAAAATGGAGGTTGCCAAAGAGAGGGAGAGAGAGAAGGAGCCGGAGGAGAGGGATAAAACAAAGAAAAGGAGGAAGAAGTGATGTAGGGATAACGAAGTGAGGAACTAATGGAGAAGGATAGAAACAGAGGGCAAGTACGGTGGACAAAACATGGCATGTTCCTATATACTCACACTTGCACACATACATCACTGACTCTATTTGTCTCAGTGTGTTTCAGTGACTCTAGATTAGATGAGTGGCCCTTTATCTCATCCCCTTTAGCAAAGCCGGTAATGGGGGTGGGGGGTGGTTTGCTCGTGTGGTTCCGTGTGCGAGACTTTGAGCGTCACACAGTTC
Organism: Danionella dracula; assembly: GCA_900490495.1. Classification (NCBI taxonomy): domain Eukaryota; kingdom Metazoa; phylum Chordata; class Actinopteri; order Cypriniformes; family Danionidae; genus Danionella; species Danionella dracula. The sequence goes on along the minus strand of UELW01000289.1, from coordinate 3,299,050 downwards.
ATGGTGGAGGAATGAGCCAGGCTCAATTCCACAGCCCTGGCCTCAGAGAAACAGAATCTGACACCAGATCTATAACAGCCATTTAGCTACAGAATGACTCTGATTCATCAAAAGCCCAGTACACTTGTTAAACTCTTTATTAAGCGGCATGTTTGATTAAACCTCAGCCAATCACATCATTTACTCTGGGGTTCATTACATGGAAAGAAACATGATATATGTAAATGCTTATTTTCTGCTTATGTAATCTATTTTAGCACCCACATATGGAGAATAAAAAAGGACTTTGGTTTAAATATTTTTTTAATAAAATAAATAAACTTAAAAATGCTACTTGCAGAAGCTATTGCAGAACAGCTGTCTTAAATGTTGTTAGATTAATTGCGTCTGCCTGACTGCTTCTAATGACCAATCCAGGCTTAGGTTGAAGTTAGGACCGCCTACATAGTTAAGATGGACATAGAAATACAGAAATAATATGGAAATAAATGTGCAAATGAAAAAAAAAAACTAAATAAAAATAATAAACAAAGATGAGTTGAAGTGTAGAAACAGATAAATATTTTTTTTATTCAGATACTATTTATTCCCTTATTGTACACTTTATTTTTTAATAAATATATTTATCAATGCATTTAGATATAACTATATCTATTTTAGCATTTTAAGCATTTATTTATTTTAGATTTAAGTCATTTTATTCTTCTGTATGCTTTAGATGCAAAAACAAAACTAGAGTAAAATAGTTTTAAAAAATATGTTTGAAAAATCTTCTTCAAAAAAAATCTGATTTAAAAACCTCAAATCAAAACATATAAGCATTATTTGTATATACACGTTGGATTTAATACTTTCTGTCAAGATTTTTTACATAAAAACTTCAATAGCTGTTTGTCTACATTGTTTCCTCTCTGCAGTCTTTAAATAGTGCTTGCAATTCTCTTTCACTAAAGGAAAACTCCTATGGGCTTGTTCTTCCTTCAGCTGATACACACACAGGCACACAGCTTAATTCAATAGTAGCAGGACTCTTGGTTTCCTCTTGAGAGATGGCTGTGCAGGGAACACAAAGAAAGCCCCTAAAGGCAACAAGCAGTGTGCTGCTATTCAACAGTGTGGAGTGCATCACTTAATAATGGAGGAATCGTGGAACAAATTCCAGTTCAACTTGACCATTAAGCTTTTTACGTTGAAAATAAATCCCTCAAACATTTAGTCAAGAGCAGATTTTTTGTGATAAAAACACAATCACTCATACCAAAAAGCTTGTATCTTCAAAAAGCATTGAGAAAATAAATCCTGGGAATGACGCACTAAAGTAGAGAACTTACTGAGAACAACCTAAGGGTTATTTCCATTTGTTGGCATGCAAGCCTACTCTCTTGTGAGCAAGGGACGATCTCAGAGTGTGTACGATGGTCTCTGTGTGTGCGTGTGTGTGTGTGTTTGTGTGCGCGTGCGCATGTGCGTGTGTGTCTGCGAACAGAAGCTTTTTACGGAGCTGTACTCAGGCCAGCGGATCCATTAGCACTGATTGAAAAGTGAAGGGGTACAGCTGTAACCCTGGAGAAGGTGAACAGTTTAACATTAACAGTCGCTATGAGAATGACGAACATCGGCCTGCGAAAAGATGAAAGAATGGAGGTCAGGGTGCAAATGAAGGGAAGCCCATGATGGGTGGGAATGATGAACTTCAAATAAATTGTATGAATTTTGATATAATGGGATTTTTTTTTACAATATTATTCATGTTTGTGCATTTTTATTCATGTATTGTGGACAACGTGGACGCTGTACTGTATAAAACATCATAAACAACTCACTGTTATTCTGATAAAGCCTTTCAATTTAGAGAAAGAGATTGATCTTAGAGAAATCACTGGAATCAATTTCAGAATATTTGCTTGCTGAACGAAGGTCAAAGCTGTAGTTTACTGTATTGATGTTGCGCTGACTCCTTCGAGGGTGGTGATGCAAATGACAAGGTTTATAGATGTCAGTAGGGAATAAAGTATCAAATCTTTTGTAAAAAGAAATGTCGTTAACTGAATGTATTTTTAGAAAACATTCCGGTAAATGTCAGTGTTGTCATCTTGTGTAGACATGATCAAATTCAAAAATGACTTAATTTCATTATTAAATGTCAATATCTATTTTTTGTCTTTTGAATGTGGCCATTTGGAAAAAATTCTAAGAGGGCTTTGCCAGGCCCTAATGTATTTTTCCCCTTGACAAAGCTAATTAAAAATATATATATACAACTTTCAACATTTTGCAAAGTATGGAACATTACATCAAACATTCTCTGATTATTTTCAGAAGGACAGACAAACTGATAATTGGCTTTGTGACATAAATCTAACATATAATCACGAGTTTTCACCCTTTTCACGTTGTTTTGTTTGTTTTTGTTCAATTCTAACAGGAATTCAGAAAAGGCTGTGATGTGATCAGTTTTTAAAGCTCTTGTGATCAACATTAGCCATAACCTCTATTGGTTAAACTGGTTCCCATGTCTACTGAGAGGATATGAGTGATAGGATACAGACAGTTAGAACTCTCAACAAGGTTTACATTTATAAAGGTCAAAAGCAAAAGCATCTTCTCTCAGATCCAACATCACTTGACATTGTTTGTATACTTGCTCTATGTCTGTATCATGATAGATCTTATGTTCTATTTGCCAGCTTACATATGATGCGTAGTAGCTTACAGGGATGGAGGAGTTTACAAAATTAAGAACGTACGATGTAGCTTTGAAAGGGACACACATCACTTGGACTCCTGTGGGCGATTTAGAGCCACCAATCAAACTGACAGGCTCTAGACTGTGGGAAGAAACGAGGGCTCCAACAAAAAACCCAAGCAGAGATGTGAGAAAGGCTTGAGTTCTAGGGAATAAAACTGTAAAAATTTACATAAAATATCTAGCAGCCAACCACTAAGCTGCATAGGTTGGTAAAAATGGCTTGTTAAGAACATGCAGACTGACTGACACTCAAATGAAATAAATTCAACTTAATTTTATCTAAAATAAAATGCCAAATCCAAAACAGGAATACAATGCAATAGAGCATGAGTGCCATGGAGTCAAAACTGTGTCGCTACCAGCTTGCTTACACTCTAGAGGAGTAAGCGCTTATAATGTACCCTACTGCCCCTAGTGGTCAGGATCATGTCATGGCTCCTAAACAAAATAAAAGGAAAAAAATCTCAAAGGTATTTAAAGTAATACAAATAGAATATCTATTTTTCTTTTTTAAAAGTGGTTTAAATTTAAAACTATTTTTACATCTATGTAAACATGGATGAACTTTTGTTGGGTTTTTGGTATTTTAAATGAAAGGTTAGCAAGTGTGCTGTCAGACATTTAACTGTATAATTAATTATTGTTCCAGTGTTGAAGTTGGAACATTTTCACAATGAAGCACTAGTGCAGTACAAGGCTGCACCCTAAGGAATTCAAATTAAGTGTTGAAATTGAGACAGAGAGTACACTATAACCCTCAGATTAAGACTTGAGTAACAGAATGAATAAAACACTAGCTCAATGTTAAAGATTTGAGTAAACATTTTCCCAAATTAATTAGCAGTCATACAAGCAGATATGTTAAGTATGTGGTCAGACTTTGACTTTAATTAGGAATGCTCTGATTTCAAGCAGAATTACTGTACACAGAGAAAGGATCCCTCAACAGGACTGAGTCTCTTCAGCTCCCTGGGGCTTCAAGAGTGACGTTTTCTAAATATAGCATGGATGCTTGTAGTACTCATCACCAACAGCCTGAGTTTGATTACCCGGGTTCTACTGAAAGAATGTCCTCAACACCACCAGGCACATAAAAAAAATGTTGTCTACCACTTAAAATATTTCATTCAATCAACCCCCTGGAGTTGAGAGAAAATAAAAAGTGACTTGAGGAACTCGATGACAAAAAATGCAGTACTGCAAACTTCATATATGAATAGTGCAATCATACGTAAAGAACTTGTTTCTGGTGGCGACAATGTATTTAGTAACTATCCCTAACCCTAACCCTAACCCTGACCCTAAAAAGTGAAGTTTTCTTTTCTGCAAATTTAGTTTATTTTTTATTTTTCTTGTTATTTTAGAACACCACAAGTATGTATTATGTCTTGAATAGGTTATTCGTTATTTACACATTCGAGCCAATGTAATTTATTGCACATATTTCAATTAATCAGTCAATTGTATTTTTCAAGCAAGGGCAAATTAAAGTGAATGACATGCTCAAAACAAACAGAAATATCTAAAAATTGTTCCATGTATACATTTAAATCAATGATCTACTTTATTGTAAAATAAGATTGATATCTTATTGTGTGAAATGTGAATTCTCACATTTGTTTCATTAAGATTCTAATATAGTTCCACTTTTTTGAATCAGAAACATTAGGTGATCTGAGTTTGAATGCTGTCTGGCTCTATACTTTCCCTTTCCATTAAAAAATATAATACTGGTGAAAAATGACATTACAGAATTTTTGTAACTGTTCCATAGTTAATCTTAATTTGTAAAAATTAATTGCGTTTTATAGTTCAACAATTATACCTTTTTTCCCTGAATTTAATCTTGTGACTCTTCTGAAAATGTTGATTGACGTTTCAGTTCTAAAAACATTTCAGATCTTTTACATTTGTATTATAAATCAGTTTTTAGGGGCATAAATCGAGTGGTAAGTCCAGTTCCTGATGGGAGTGGAACCAAGACAAGCAAAAGACAGTGGCAGTTGTGGCTAGCCGTTTTAACATTTAGCATTAAAACCTGTGAAGCATAAATATACTGAAATATAGGAAGAATTGTATTCTGACAATGGATGACTACATTTTAGCTTGTCATAAAGACATTTAAACAATTTCTGCCATTTTAATTGCACTAGTTCAAATGTGAATCTTTAAATATAATTTTTGTATTTATTGAAACAGTACAAATGACTCGCCACATTGGCAGTTAACGTTTTACCACTTGACCTCAAAGCAAGCAGTATTAATGACAGAAAGTGAAAACATTTTCTTTTGGAAGTGTATGAAAATCACAGATTGTTGTACAAGATCCACCCTTCAACAGCAATCAATTAGAACTTTCAGCATTAGATCAACATCAAATGATCAAAAAGGAGTCAGAAGTAAAAAGAAATGGCAGATAACACAATATTTGCTCAAAATTGTTTCCTTCAAAACAAAAACCCCTTTCCTTTAGTTTCTCTTTCACTGCAACGCTTTTTCTGGGAGATAAACAAAGGGGACCGTTATGTGAATTGTCAAAGAGACTGGTGGGGAGGAGCACAATTCTTTTTTAATGCCATTTTACCTTTATGGCTTTTACAGAAACAAATGTAACAGGAGTGTGTTCAAACCTCGTGCACAGATAGATGTCCACACACCCATTGGGTTGACTTTTCACAGTAGGTGCCCTTGATCTTTTAATTTGAACTTTTAACAAATTCTTTTGCAGGACATGCATGGTACAGCTGTGATTCACGTACTCATTAGTGGTTTCTTTTGGTTGGCTGAGCACTTTTTTCTTCCACTCCTTTCCTTGCTACATTCTCAGAGGCAGAACTCACCTGTGAACAGCTTGCATATTTTTATGTGGTTCACCCTCCTTGCAAAGGGTGCCAATGATTGCATGTTGAACAACATTCTTCCTCATTGTTGTGTCGCCTATGGTGACCCAACTGTACCTACCAATTTAAAGGCTCAGAAAAACTTTATAAATGCAGGCTTGTTTACGAACCACACACACACACGCACACGCGCACACACGCACACGCACACACACACACACACACACGCACACACACGCACGCACACGTGCGAAAGAAGTCATTACAAATCTTACATCCACAGTAATTTTTTTTAGGTTTTTCTTGGTTGCATTTCAAATATTATGAATTTAGACATATGTATTAATCTACAATAATGTACAAAAGCACACAATTTCATATCCAGTCAAAAAGAAGCAATGCCTGAGGCTAGCTCCAAACATCTTGTGTATGGTAGCGATTCAAATTTGGTTCTGGAGAGCTATAGCTCTACAAGGACTAGCGTCAACCATTGTTACCACACCTGATCAAAATAATTAATGTGTTTGTTGCTTGTCTAAAGATGGATTAGTATACTAGATCAGAGTTGCAACTAAAATACGCAGGGATGTGAGTCTGGGACAGTCTTTGGACAAATCGGATCAACAGGAAATGTTATGGACATACAAGGAAGTATAAGGCGGTGTTTAGTTAGACTAAACAGGTGAACGCAATCAAATGAGGGGAGTGAGTGTCCAAAACAAACCAACTCCACAGAGAATCTTCGCTGTATTAAATAGCTTGTTTTTATTTTCAGTGTTTCAGTTAATTTAAAGAATAAGAGATAATCAAAGGAACCACTGGGTAAGATACAGTTTTAGTACAACCATTGAGCTGGTTTAGCCGTTTAAGCTATGAACTGCCAAGACACTCATGAGAAGTGAAGGAAGCTAATGTTGTGTAACTAACATCTCTCAGAGAAGGAAAGGCAAGGGGTGAGCACACCACCTACAGCATAAAACACTGCAATACCAAACCAAAACAATATTTTTAGCTTCATAAAGAAATTTCATGTCACCTTTTCTCAAACTTGACAGCTCTGATAACTCAAAGGCCATTTACCACAGTCTGGTTTGCTTTTCTGAGAGATCCTACCTCAGGGTGCACTTGCTTGAGTTATGTGACCATACATCAAATAATGCTCTCTTCTTTTGCTGCGCTGGGCTCTCAACCAGCCGAAGCAGAAACTAAATGGCACTGGCGAACACATAACTTAGCCCAACCACAATCGCACATTCACAAACAAACACACATGCAGCCACACACACACACTCTATTGATTTAATGAGGACTCATTTACCTCCACGCCACCTCAGCAGACCGACAGAAGAGATGCGGAAGAGGAAAAACAGATAAAGAACTGAAAATGTCAAGGCTGATTAGACTTGCATGTGTCTGCAGGAACACATAGACTATACTGGAGACACTATGTGCCTAAATTAACGAGCATCTCATCTAAATGGCAGACATCATGGGAAAAAGTCTCTTTTCTCAAAGGCCAGAGTCAAATGTTTCTTTCAAGCAAAAAACTAAAGCTGAAAGCACTGTCAGGGTGTAACAGTGGGTTGATATTTTTGTCAAAGTGAGCCGTAATTCAAAGAGCTTTACGCAAGCCCAGCACTTCATTTGACAAGAGTGCACAGCTGATCAATGCTGCCCTCTGCTTTATGAGGATTGAATATAACGATGAGTTTTTGCCCGAGCACACTGGTATGGACGGTGTATTTACATCTCCACTATAAAAGAACAGATTGTACAGCTGAGCCTGGAATAACATTTTGGCTTTTAGACTCCGCCAGTACACTAGAATAGAGTAAACCACGTAAAATCAAATGTTACTGACATAACAAGAGAATAAAACCAAACGCTACAAAGAAAAAATGGAATGGAATAGAATTTTGCGTAGCTTTCTTCAGCTGTAAAAACCTGAGAGTCTCTGTGTGAACACTAGACGAGACGCACGCCGCCTCAACAACCGGTGATTGCTTGTGCATGACCAGAACAGACAGGAAATCACAAACAAATTTATGGGATTTTTTGCATTTAAATGACGAGGGTTTGACTGGGGAAAAACAAACCGTGACGAGCACGGAGGGAAAGACTGACATGTTGATATATCAGGGCAAAGAGTTGCATTAATATGCAGCCCACTGTCCAATGTGTCACCTGACAAAAGCTTTTGATAGACAGTTTTGAAGGAGGGCATTCTGCGAGGTAAGAAAAGATTGCATTGTTGATCTGCAGTTGGATGCTACAAGCAGTAAACAGTCTGGAGGTTTCTTTTCAGGGCTTCAATGGGATAAATGTATGACTTCAAACTGTAGGGTAGAGCTAATTGTTTCTATGTAAACCTTTTACATTTTGCAGTTTAACTGTTAAGTGGATTGTACATAATTATTCTAAAAATGATGAACATTGATGAATTATTGTATTAAAGACACTGATAAAATAAAAACCATGCGTTTAAATTGTAATGTGTGTTTAGTCAGTAATCAATGCCATTCAACTGTTTTTAAAGTTTTTTAAATGATATTACATAATTTAAAAATAAAAAAAGTTAGCTAAATCATAAAACGCTAATTATATAATGATGAATAAATATTAACAAGTGTTGAAATGTATCATTTGTAATGAAAGGGTTCATGCTAAGTGAAAATGTAATGCTGTTGTTAAATGTTTTTACAATAGTTTTTTTGTCAGTTTCTTTTCTTTTACATGCTGAATCTACCTATAACATCAGTGTGTCAAATTATTTCAGCAAAAAAATTCATTGTTTAGAATGTTTGAATGTATTAATCTGCATGTCGTTGTGAACAATATATATATATATATATATATATATATATATATATATATATATATATATATATATATATATATATATATATATATATATATATCCTAATCACATTACTTTTCCTTTGTTTAGAAATAAATAAATTCAACTACAAATATACAAATGTAATATTCACTAAAAGTCCATTTGTGTATTAATAATTAGTTTCAAAAGGTGACGCTTCTATATTATATTTGTTCACTTTACACATTTATTTGTTTGTTTTAATGATAGTTGATTTTTTTTTAAATAATAATATATTTTTTAATAATGCTAAAATTCCTAAACAAACTTTGTCTTGAAAGGAATGCTGACCTGATGGTTGTGCAATTAAGTCTAAAATGTAATTGTAAAAAAGCTTTATCCTCACAGAGTATTGAAGTATATCAATAGTGTAAACAGAAAGGAATAAATGTGATCAAAAAAGATACACAAGTGACAGGGATCACTGCAGTCTTGCAAAAAACAAACAAAACAAAAAACAGAAATCTTGGGAAGCTTCACAACGAGGGTGGTGTCAGTGCATCACATACTTCACATCACAGCTTCACATACAGATGCCAACATGGATAGTACAGCTGTAGAACTCCATACGTCGAACCTCTTCTGAACCATAAACAATGTCTGAAGCATCTGTGCTAAACGATATATATATATATATATATATATATATATATATATATATATATATATATATATATATATATAGTACAGACCAAAAATTTGGACACACCTTCTCATTCAAATATTTTTTTCAGACCGACTAACCTTCATTTCTTAAAGTAAGGATGGCCACTTGTTTTTCTTGCTGTAATACAAATTATACCAATCTATTCAGTGGGACTACCAGCTGTGTATCCACCTGACTTCTGCGCAACACAGCTGATGGTCCCGACCCCATTTATAAGGCACGAAATCCCACTTAGTAAAGCTGACAGGGCACATCTGTGAAGTGAAGACCATTTCAGGAGACTACCTCTTGAAGATCATCAAGAGAAAGTCAAAAGTGTGCAAAGCATAATCAAGCACAAGCTGGCTTCTTTGAAGAAGCTAGAATGACATATTTTCAGCTGTTTCACACTTTTTTTTCTTACGTATACAATCCCACACGTGTTAATGCATAGTTTTGATGCCTTCAGTGTGAAGCTACCATTTTCAATTTTCATAGTCATGAAAATAAAGAAAACTTTTTGAAAAAGAAGGTGTGTCCAAACTTTTAGTCTGTACTGTACACAAAACTTTTATCCTTATTGAAATAATTCACTTTTAATATTTTTTTAGCCAAATTATTGCAATAAATAGATTTTTTTAATTTATTTTGGCACATACCTGTAAATTCATTACATTGTCAAATCAATTAAAGTCTAATGATATCACCAACTTTAAGGCCTCAGTGAATTTTTATTGCTTTTTTTACTGTAAATAGTGGACATGCTATAATGGCGAATTTACAAAGGAAATAAACATTGAGTTTAAAAAACAACCACCTAAAATGAACTTTAAACCTCTTTTATTGATTAAACTGTATGAAAAGCCCGACAAGCAGAAGGTGATTCATTGACTTATTAAGTTTACAAATGAGACTGTCAGTTTACATGGGCCAAAGCTGCCACGGAAAAATAAAATCAATTAGAAATGAACAGAAGCCCTGCAGGTTTTGATTTATAGCTCTAATTATACATATACATTATGACGTTTAACTCGTTTTAAGATGATGAAGTTCATAAAAAAAGGTGTTAAAATCTCAATCATACAATACGAACCTGATATCCATAACATTTAAGAATTCTAATTACTTCCAAAAGCAAACATGATTTAAAATCATTCACTTCTTCTTCCATAAGAGGAAATGAAACGAAGTGCTGCATCATGCATCTCTCCACCTTGCTGAACCGCATCCAGTGAACAAAAACTTCACTGTGATATTCATCTACTGTACACTGATGCCCAATTATCTGATTCTCCCAGCAGAGCCTGACCTTTGCTAATAGGCTGAAAGAGAGGGATCAATACAGCTGGTTACACAGTCGCCCTGAAACAGGCTCCATGAGAGCGCTCCACTCCTGTGTAAGTCTCAGCAGAATAACTGCATGCATACACTGTGAAATGAAGAGAGCTGTCTAATGAAGTGTGCTGTTCAGGCACCTCAGGGTTACACGTGCAATTTTCAACAGCCAGAAAAGCAGATAAATTCTGATGTATGAAGTATAGGAAATTGCCTGTGTTTAATGGTTATAATAAATAAAAGAGAAAACTGAACGATGGAGTGTTTGCTCTAGCCACATGAGGGCAACCTTGCATCAAGCTTATTTTATGATGATTATCCAAAAAAAATTCAGCCCCTACACACGTTATTTAGTAAAAAAAACTGCATTATCAATGACAATACTTAACAACAAAAAGTTAAAAAGACGTATTGTTTGAATCATTCAAAACTGTGTGGGTTATTTCATTGTAAATGTAATGCTTTTCTACTTTTTTTTTATTTAAGTTTGAAACTTTTTGGCCTGGTGCCAGCTGAAATGGACCAAAAAAGTATTAGTTTTTGCTCTTCAAAGCAGGTCCTGAAAAATGAATGTCTCTGAAATGTCATCGTTTCTGTCTTTCAATGCAACAAAAAGTGAATGAGGAAGAGATATATAGTTTAATGTATCAGAGCAGTGGTCATCAAACTGTGGTACGAGTACCACTGGTGGTACTTGAATAGCTGTTGGTGGTACGCGGCACAGACTGCGGTCATTACTGTGTGTGTGGGTTTCAAACAAAAGATTATCTGCCGTAACGACGGGTATCTGAGACATAATCAGAATAACTCATAATCATGGATTCATTGGTGGATTTTTTTTGAAGGATACTGAGTTTGTCCAAATGAAATATCAGGTCCCTCCCTCCAGCCTCTGGTTAAATCCGTTGTTCTTTAGAGTAGCAACAATGAGTTTGATTGTGTTTGATAAAGGAGCAATGCTGCTGCAGCCCCCCGGAAGCGCAGTGCTTTACCTCTCATCTCACATCGAGTATCAATTTAAACAGGAGAAATTGGAGTATTCGCAGTTAAAATACTAAGTCTTTTGGCACTATTCGTGTGCAGATAAAACCTATATTTTGAGGTCTCCCCCTCCTGTAATGACAGAAGGAAGATGTTTGTTAATCAAAATTCATTGATTGGATCAAGTCAAGTCAAAAGTTAGCTTAAATCTCAATTCATCATTAAATTCTGCAGCTGGAATTAAGAAAGATTTTATGGTTCAAGATGAGTTTTATCCCACAATTTACTAGTTTTTTTGTTATGTAGCAATTCACAAATGAAATTACATTTACACAATGATTAACGTTACAGCTCGAGTTTATGCTGCACTCTGCTGATCTGAAGAAACCAAACATCCGAAATGAATATCTGAAGGTAGGTCAGAGTTCATTTAAACAGAGCCTCACATTCATTCATTCATTCATTCATTCATCTTCATGTCGGCTTTATTCCCTTTCGGGGTCGCCACAGCGGAATGAACCGCCAACTCTCTGGCATATGTTTTACGCAGCGGATGCCCTTCCCTGCCGCAACCCATCGCTGGGAAACATTCACACACACATTCACTCTTTAACACTATGGGCAATTGTTCTTATTCAATTCACTTATTCCGCATGTCTTTGGACTTGTGGGGAAACCGGAGCACCCGGAGAAAACCCACGCGATCACGGGGAGAACATGCAAACTCCACACAGAAATGCCACCTGCCCCAGCCGAGCCTAGAACCAGTGACCTTCTTGCTGTGAGACGACCGTGCTACCCACTGCGCCACCGTGACGCCTGCCTCACATTCATCATCTCTTATAAATATATTATAACTCATGAAAGATCTTATTGATATATTGAGAGCACCTGAAAGCAGAGATAATACAAAAATTTAAGCCAAATATTGTAACGTTTACATGTGCTTCATTTACGAAAGAGAAAGAGAGAATTAAAACTGCAGATATTTTACCATCATACATGATTTCTCTTTTTTTTTCATTTAAAACTGTACCTTTTTTACCTTGATCTGTATACTGTTGCTAAAATAAACATTTTTATTAGCAATAATATTGCCTTTGTTTGACCTGTACATATGCAGTGGATATACTGTACTTGTGTTTTAATGTTCATTATTGTGGCACTTTAAGTGCATTTTTTTCTGTGCTGATACTTGGTGAAAAAAGAGAACCATCGTATTAGATTAAACTATATATGATTAGTTAAACTCTCTTTTCAGTTTCATTTAAAAAAAAACAAACAAAAAAAATGTTCCCCAAGCTATTTAAAAATACAAACAGCAGGAAACTGAACACTATGAATAAAAGGCACTTTCCCATCTGGCAGAAGTCATGAGAGTGTCTCAGTGGTGGCGTGATGGAGCGCTGTTCCCACACTCCAGCACGCTAGATGGGCCTTATGGGAAATCCACCAAAAGCTTATTTAGGACTCAATGATCTGTACTCTCCTCTTTAGACTGCATTTTGTTTATTAAAAATGTTTTAGTCACAAGAGTTCATTGCTAATCTTGCATCCAATTGGCTGAATTCTTGGCTGCCTGTTTATAGCAACATCTTAAGCCTGAACCCCTCCAGCCACAAGAGCCATCTTTTTGATGGATGTTGCAAAATACCTCTAAATCTAGAATTACTAGTTCAAATTTGAATTAAAAATAAATTCCATTTAGTTTGCTAAAGTTGACTTTAGTTGATTGGTTTAAATAAATATTAGAAATTCGTCTAAACGTTCCAACCAATCAAAACACACATACCAAAGAAGTTATAAACAAAATTGAAATACATGCATTAAATATCAAAATCAAACTACTTGTTTTGCTACTACTTTCCAAAAAAATGACGTATAGTCATTTGACCATTACTGCTCTCTGTTCAAACCTGCGGCTCTAGTACTATGTACTTGCTGTTTTATTACAATAAAATACCTCTGAACCACCATCATTCCTCGATGTAATAAAATAAGAAACACAACAGGAGGCATACAATTTGCACTCTTTATCGACATCAAATTATAGCCCCAAAAAGGAAGTTTAATTCAAAAGTGTGCTTCATTCAATATCTCTAATATCCACTAGATGTCGCTACGTGCACGACTGACAAAGGACCATGTGGCCTCTTCAGGAAAGGTATATAAATGCTGCGTAAACACATTTTCTACATGCCTAGAAGTGCTTTCTTCTTGTTTAATTGGAAATCGCCAGCTATTAATTCTTAATAAGTGCTATATTTTGTCAAATTCTGAACTTTTCGTGTATTTGAAATTGAAAATAGACCTATTAAATAAACATTGCATTTGGCTACACAGGCTGACAAATATCAAATTAAAATCTCTGTTTAATGAGATTAACTGTTGTGTTCTTTTAACGATTTCGATTTTCAAATTCAAACTTATAATAAATCAGTGTAAAAATACACATCAAAGAGTTTAATTTTTTTGGTATCAATAAATTTAGCTATTGTTTATAATAATTTAAATTAACCGTTTCAGATTTACAAAAAAGGTCAGTTTGTCTCTGACTCTGTTGCTAGCTTGTTGTGTTTGTACAAAACTTCACTCTAGAAAGCAAAATATTTCTGTCGAACTTCATAAAAAAATCAATTGCAATTGCCTTGTTAAAAGTTATTTAATACTTGTTCTGCTTTTTCAATGTCAAACGTTGCATGCTGTTGAAAGAACTCCCTTTACTCACTAATAAATGTTTTATTTTAAATGTACAGAACAACAGTCTGGATTGCCAGACCTTTATTGTATTTGCAGGATAAAAAAAACTTTCTTATAGCATAGCATAATGAACATACCTCACATGACAGAATTGGGCAGGGATTTTCAAAGAAGAGCTTGAACTAAAATAATCCAACACTTAATAATACAATAAACGTTTCAACACAGTGGTCTTTTTGTAGTGCTGTGTTTGTTTATTCATTTATTCATTCAGAAAAAGATACTACCTCGCTGTTTCTTGGAAACTTTCCATGCAAGCCTGCACCTGCACCTGAAAAGTGTCGCTATTTTATGCACAAAAAAAAATTGTAAGACTTAAATCATTTTTACAGTATGATACTGCATGCAGGCTGGAACAGAAAGAAAATGACATTTCTAATAATCGCGTAAAAACTGCCAAGATGTGACTTCTTTATGAAACCACAAAACGACGCTGATAGCCATTCATACAGTACATCTCTGCAGCCCAGGTCCCACTCACACATGATGCGCAAATCAGATTCTCTTGCAGCGCAGAGCTAATAAAGAGTTAATCCAGCTGTCAGATTTCTCCTCCCACGCAACTGTTTTTAGCCTGCATAAACAAAGCAGAAGTATTTCCTCGCACTCCTCCTCAACACAGCTCAGTTCAGCCCCTGCATACGGCGGAGCTGTGGCGCAGCGGTGCAGTGCAGAGATGGAGAAGAGTCGGGCGGACGCTTCGCTGCGCTTCCCCGAAATCATCGAACTCAACGTCGGAGGGCAAGTTTACGTTACGCGCCACTCAACTTTACTCACCGTGCCCAATTCCTTACTCTGGGCTATGTTCAGTCAGAAAAAACCCGAGGAACTAACCACCGACAGCAAAGGACGCTTCTTTTTGGACAGAGACGGCTTTTTGTTCAGATATATTTTGGATTACTTGCGCGACCAAACTCTGGTTTTGCCTGATTACTTCAAAGAGAAGGCGAGCCTCCTAAAAGAAGCCGAATATTTCCAATTCCCCGAGCTTGCGAAGCGCCTGAGACCCGCGGTCAGCAAAGAGAACTCCATCAGCGAGGAGGTCTGCCCCGGCGACCCCGAGGAGGCTGCGCTCGCCGGCACGAGCCTCTCCAGCTGCGGCCCTCGCTCGCCGTCCCTCGACGCCAAGAAGATCGGCTACATAACCATCGGCTACCGGGGCTCCTACACCATAGGGCGAGACCTTCAACAGGACGCCAAATTCCGACGCGTGGCGAGAATCACCGTGTGCGGGAAGACTTCTCTCGCCAAAGAAGTTTTCGGGGAGACGCTGAACGAGAGCAGAGACCCCGACAGACCCCCGGAGAGATACACCTCCCGATATTACCTGAAGTATAATTTTCTGGAGCAGGCGTTCGACCGGCTGGCGGAGGTGGGCTTCCACATGGTCGCGTGTAGCTCCACCGGCACCTGTGCGTACGCCAGCAACGACCCCAACGAGGACAAAATCTGGACCAGTTACACCGAGTATGTGTTTTGCAGGGACTGAGGTGGACTCTTTTGGGGGGGCTGCTATCATTTCCTGGACACTTGGGTTTCCATTTATCGCGCACGACGAATGTGTAGTTTTCCCACAATGTCAGAAAACAGAGCTTAAGCAAATTCTTTTAGGAGGGGCTATAGTTGTGGGACATTATTTGGCAGCTGTTTTGGGAGATGCATCGGTACACAGTAAAATCTAGAGAGTTAAATTGACTCTGTTCTGAGAATTTTTGGTCCTTCTCTATATGTGGAGTTAAATTAACACAGAGCTTTTCTGTTTATACTTAAACACTTAGTTAGTTACTATTTCTTTGTGAGTTTTATATAACAAAAAATAAACATTTATTTTACAGTACAAGGCGTCTGTGGAGAATTGGCTCTTTAGATGTTGACAGAGAGCCTCATAGATTTTTTTTAAAACTTAGTTTGAGTGTTATTTGTTCTCTGTTCGGAGTGTATTTGGTCCTACTCCGGATATAGGTAATTTTACTCTCATGAATTTACTTTGTATGCACTCAAAAAGTTCTATGTAGCAAATTAATGACACACATTTCATAATATTTGAATTGATTCCACCAATTCTGTTATCTTACTGGGTCAGATTCTTTGATCATTTTTAATAATATAAGAGATATTGTTTAATTTCTTTGTTCTGTAATCTAAAGCTTTTAAGCATTGATATATAAATAGTTATTTCTTCTGCCTGCTCAACCTTGCACTGAACGGTGAAATCTACAGGATTTTCTTGAAGAAAAAAAAAAGATTTGTTCCTTCTCTGAATAGACTTAAAATAAAACAAAAGGTACAATTTCTTAAATATGCGATTAACGTCAACACAGACTCACTGATATTTTTTACTTTACAGACAGGAAAAGGATATTAATACAACCTTAAAATTTTGGAATTTAGTGTATTGTGAAAAAAATCAAGCTGTAGTGAAAAGCAGCAGTTACTTTAACTTTTCTAAAAGAGCTATCGACTCTGAAAAAGAGTTGTTTTTACTCTGAAGGTTCATTCATCACTTTATTACATATAAAAGTGTCTGTGTATTTACACTTAAACAGTATGTACTTTTTAAACTCTTAGTCTAAATGTCTGACAGCTTCACACAATAAACTAATCCTGAAAGACAAGGAAATGGAATACAGCTGCATTATTTGAATCAACCTGCATGGCACACACCTTTAGTACCATGGCTTACAATCAGCTGAAGTAATTCTGAAGTAATTGTCTATGCTTGACCAATTGATGCTGCTAGTGTAAAACTGTCAGTAAAGTTAGATTTGATTAGATGTCATGTGACAGGCTACATGAGCTGATAGCATACAGATAAAGCATGGAGAATGGCTTTGTGATTAGGCTGGTTGGGAGGAGGCTCAGAAAGCAGATATAACGTGAGTAGGGAAACAGATGGACAAGCAAATGCAGAACAGGAACCGAGTCTGTGTCTGCCAGCAGTTCTGTGACTCCACACTCGCACAAACACACATCATCTGAAGGGCATTCACATAAAATACATTAACATTAAGGCACCGAAGGGATTTTACATCGATGGTACACAGCATCATGATTTAAATCATGGATGTAGAGCTAGGTTTAGTATATAGTGTGCGACTGGCAATACTTAAATATTAGTGTCAGCATCAGAGACTAGAATCATTTTTGTTGAGAGGAAGAGAGAAAGCAGAAAACCAACAGAACAGAACAACCAACTGAAAAAAAGAACAGAAAACAAAGAGCCAATGAGCAAAAGAGGAACATGTCCATGCAAATAGTTTCCAGAATGCAAAAACACAGCATGTGGGTGGCTTATACTGTATAATATAACCTTTGTTTGTAAATTTGTTGTAATCCAAAATCAGTCTCAAGGCTGCAATGTTTTTGTCTGTTGCATTAATGAGAGTCCTGCAAACCCAGACTTTGGACAGCAAGTAGTCTTCCACTGCTACACAGCTTCCACTCATGTTCTCACTCAATTTAGTCACCAATTAACTTGACATTAATCGTTGGAGTTTGATCAGCAAATTAGTATCACAGAAAGAGGCCACACAAGCACAAAAATGAATAATCTGGACATGTTAAAAAGTTGATCTGGGTGTTTCAGGATTTCTCTGTGTATTTTTAAAAGGAACACTTGTTGTTCGAGTCAACATAATTATAATATTACACACAATTTGACATGTTTTAAGCAAGTTTGTTCATTCATCTTCTTATCGGCTTTGGTCCTTTCAGGGTCACCACAGTGGAATGAACCGCCAACCCTTCTGGCATATGTTTTATGCGCAGCGCGTAAAACATATGCAGCACATAAAAAAAGCATTTTTAAGTAGCGCATAAAACCCGGTGGAGGGTTCCAGCCGCAACTCACCATCAGGAAACATCCACACTCAGACACTGTGGACAATTCAGTTTCCCCAATTCACTTGTACCATATGTCTCCAGGAAACCAGAGCACCGAGAGTAAACCCACGCAATCATGAGAAGAATTGCCAACTGACCCAGTCGAGGCTCGATCCAGCGACCTTCTTGCTGTGAGACAACTGTGCTACCCACTGCGTCAATATGACGCCCTTGAAACAAGTTACTTCAGATTATCTGTAAATTGAGCATCACTGAAAGCAACTAGAATTAGAGAAAACACTTAGTTTCTATCAAAATAAAAATGTTAATATAAAAATAAAACACTTTCTGCCTGGTATGAGGTTAACAAATTAAATGAAAGGTTTACGGAGTAAATTAATAAAAGGTTTACAAAGTAAAAAATTTTTTTCACTAGACAGAGAGCTTGTTAAAATCTAAGAGGTGTAGGAAGTATTCACACTCAGTCTGTAGAGGTTTCAGTAGGTCACTAACTTTTTTTTATGTTTCTGCATGACTTGAGCAAAAGGAAAGAAGTTAGAAATAGTTGTTTCTTAAAATGGAAAAGGGTAGTTTTACAAGTCCATGACACTGGTTGGGTAACACATCCTTAAACATCAGAGAAGAGATAATGATGTAGAATCACAGGACCTTTTTGTCCAGTTTAAACTTGTTCCCTTTTGTAAATTCCTCCCACGCACTCAGATGAACCGTCATTTGTTCCTCAAACATAAAAAAGTCCTACTTTCCACTTTACTTGAAGTGAAAATAGACTTGACCACACATTAAACTTAAAAAAAATCATGATAATCATGGTCACCGTGAAGTATACTCTTTTCATAAAATTTGGCACATTCTGGGTAGCAAAATGAAAGCATGCTGACATCTGTCATTACCACTGGAACAGATAAATTACAGGCCTAGGAGTAAAGAGGGGTAAACACCTCATTGCAAATTAGATACAAAAACTTCCCATTTCATGCTGAAGATGTGTGCAAATACTCTCATCATCTGATGGCTTTTGATGTTGAAATCATCACTTGTATAGTTTAAGTAAGAACTATTATATTACTACTATACTATTGTAAAGATTTGTCCTTCCAAACAGGAATCCCTTTGAGTTGGACTTTTCTAACCAAATCTCCAAATGAGAAGGGTCCTCATCAAACATCTTTTGATCTTGATTTTTTGTCAGTTTCCTCAAAAAATCCTGGTGCCTCCACGGTTCCAGGTTAGCTGCAGCACTGCGGTGTTTACTTAAGTCTGTGTCTCAAATCGATGAACACACCCCAGCTCTATAATCTTCTGCACCTGCGTCAAACCTACTCTCCAAACTATAAGGGGTATTTCTTAGAACACCCCCATAATCTGTTAATGTTGTTTAGGGTCGATTAATGCATATTAGTGTTTTGCACTGTTCCAGTGTTCTCTTGTGCTTTTAAAGGTTATGACACAACTTTATGTTTACTGCTGTAGCTGACCCCTGCATCTATTGTGTTTCCATTCCATCTGCCTGGAGAAGAACAGAACTGGCAGATCGATGTTTACTCCATGCTTATCGACAACATATTTGACAAAGCCTGACTGAGGTCATCTGGTTTTTTGAGAGTTTGTATGTTTGTGGGGGTGGTGAGATTAGGAGACTGTATGGTGGATAAAGCTCAACCCTTCCTTTTAAATAATATACACAGGCTAACTCTTTAATACAAATATCAGATAACTTGTGAACGTCTGAGATTCATTTATCAAGGTGACAGTAAATGTTTTGTTTAGAAGTGTTTTTTTTTTTATCTAAAAGTCACTTTCACACTGATTTTTAGAAAAAGCACAACCCGACTTGATATAGCTTAACTTATCTCAAGTTGGATCTGTTTGGGGAATAGCAAATCTGTAACATAGACACAAAAGGTTGATGGCATACGAAAGGGCAACCTCCTACTTTTTCTCTCAATGCGTAATAGGCAGCAACTGACCTATAGATTCCTGAGCGGCTGCTTGAGGCTGACTCCAGAAGTGAGCAGTACCACATTCACTCCCATGTTAAAACCAACCAAATTTGGAGCTTGAAAAAACATGTTTCCACCCTTGGCTCCATTAGGTTTGCTAATTCAGATTGCTATTTTTGATCGTCATGAACACTTTCAGTTGGGTGTATTATTTTTACATTTGTTCATTTAATATATATAATAATTTAAACTTCAGCCAATCAGACGCCTTCACTACGGCCATGCCCTGCCTCTGAGGACGTGTTTTCGAGTACTGGCTGCACCCATTTTGAGCTTCATTTAACTTTGCCAGACATCACACTTATTTACATCAGACTTATTTACAGTCAATGTGGTATACACTCTGAAACACGGGAGACTCTTGACTGAGTGATTTTTTGTTACGCTGTGTATGTATAACTTGAAACGCTCAAAAGAGCTCAGTGACTGCATATCAGCTATCAACAGGATGTAACATCCCACTTTCCGTTCCAATCGGAAAAAAAGTATAGCTTTGACTCAACTCCAGTCCCTTTTTAGCACCTCATCCAAATGGTTGTGAAAAAGTATGCTAGCAGTACAGAAAGAAAAACAAAAAAATGAAACCGATTACTATTAAAAAACAGGTCAATGGAAAAGTTGGCATAAATGTTGAGATGACAAACAGGTCTGCTTTTGTTATACAAATCCTAATTATTATGTATTACTTAATGCACCCATAGAACACTATATGTGTCAATATTTTCTTAAAGTCTTTTTCTTCTTTACTAAACTTTGATTTACGCAGTTATTTCCCAATTTATTGATTTAAAGCTTTCTTTTATGGGTATACATCAGGTATTTTGGTCTGGAGATTATTTGCTTAAAGACAAAAGAGACCTCTACCATGACGACAGACAGCAAACACTTCCTGTTATCTTTACAAAACGCAGTTTTGCTGTTATTGTTAGAAAACACTAATAGGGTAGACCTCTTACTGTTAGCATGTTTTCTTACTTATTGATTTTTGTCGTTGAATAAAAGAATGGGTTTATCGATCCCAACCAGATGACTGATTGAGATTTATCTGTTGTATCATACGCAAGATTTTCGGTATTAACCTCTCACTTGCCGCTCCTATATGGCATCAATCTGCAAATAGCTTTTTCAAATTTGTTTTTTTTTTTTTTTTTATTCCTACTGTTATTATAGGCTGTTATTATAAAAAAGAAATATGACCTGAACATACTCCAAAACCCTTTCTGAAACAACGTTTAAAAAAAAAGTAAAAAAAAAATAAAATGTTGCTAAAAAATAAAAAGCTAGATTCAGTAGAAATATTGAAATAACTAACTGAAGTGGCATTTAAATGTACGCCAGCTCAAAGTAATTTCCTTACACTAACACTCACACACAGATTTTATGAGTTAGAAGCAATGCTTGAATTGTATTGCTTTTAATCCCACAAATGACCGAATAAACACATAAATATAAATTCAATATTTGCACATGCTGTTTGTTTAGGGAACTGGGTTCATGATTTTAAGTGGTTGAGAGGATTTTTCCTGTAGCGCTCATTTGTCTTCCTCTAGACACTGAGCCTTTGTCATAAACCACCAAGAGTTTCTGCCTCTGTGTAAACAAACTCCATAGCGACAAGCCTGGATCAATATAATCGAATGTCCTGCTGCATGCTCAGGAAATCCAGAGCTTCATTTTGTTTGTTCACTAATCAACTCAGCTCAGTGACTTAAAAAGAAATGCCTGTGTTGTGAACTATGAGGAATTGGAAATCCTTAGATGATTGCCAGGTTTATTTAAGCCATTTTTAATTCTAACCTGTCACTCATTTACAAAGGAGAACTGGGAATATGGCAGACATCAAATCATCACCATGACGACCTGTTGCACAGTTAGCTTTCTCATTCTCATAATGAAGAATAGGACTCAATGCCAGCAAATGGCAGTGTTGTTATTTTCATTTATTTAGAGGATTTGGGAGAGAAAAAAGTTGGCTCAATCAAACAAAAAATATTTTTGTACTTTGGATTTTTTTGCTAAAAAACTTTTTAAGCTTTTGATAATCTTCATTCTGCCTTATATTGAAAATATTATTGGTATTGTATGGATATTCACTGAAGAGCTCTCAACTTGGATGTCTAATCTTAATAAAAAATTGACCATTACATGATTCCTATTATGCAGTATTTGGTCAATACAACATTGTGACGAGATTCCATTTGAATGTAATGCATATTTATGGACTGCTTCCTCTTTGTCACTCAACCAAGTAACATTTAGCTACATATACAGTAATTGCATATTTTTAGCCAATAATTCACAAACACTGCTTCAAATACTTGTGGTTATAATACACTTGGCCTTATGTATCAGTAAACAACAGCAGTGGAAAGACTACGGAAATGTCATACTCAAGAAAGTGATATTTTAAAAATAATGAAAGTAGGAGAAAAGTATTTGGTCTAAATAATAATTGAAGTATGAGTAAAAAATAGCCTTTCTTAAATTCCTCAAGTGGTAAGTACTACACTGTAACATTACTTCACCATATATATTACTAATGAAAATATAGCTTTCATTAGTGATGTTGGTTTGAAGTATATATATAAAGGACATGTTATTTTTTTTCTCAAAATTTTTTCTCTTTATTTCTGACTGGAGACAGTGGAGTTTCATATATGAGTGAAAAAAAAAAGTCCAAACCAGCAATTAGGTAATGGTTACAAATACCATTCTGCAGGAATATTCATTCAGGAAATAATTTTATTACAAAAATCAGAAGATTTAACTGAAACGACTTACATGAGTTAACTCAGGTCTCAAACACTAGTCATACACTAGACTGTGACCGTTTTAGAAATTGGTGTTATTGTTGTGGCATCTTGAATAGGTTCCACATTGGCATTAATACTTAGCCTTTATAAAGTGTCTGTACCAAATTACGGCCCTGAGGGTTTATATTTTTAGTAGCATTAAACACTTTATTGTTTTTGAGCAGAGATTTCAACTAGTCTGTGCAAGTTTCCCTTCTCGTCCTTCAATTGAAAAAGCTCCTTCAGGTGCGGTCAGGCATGTTGAATTCATGAATTTGTGCGGACACATGGTAATGTCCTCCTCATCCTCCTCAAAGTTCAGACAAATCTCATGCTAGACAGGTGTCTTGATGTTAGTCTGTCCTGTATTTTAATGCACAATTTTTTTTACTTTCACCGTTGCCAATGAAAAAGGCAGAATGGCAAAATAAAGTAGCGAGTAAGAAGTAGTGATATGGCAGTAAACATTTATTTTTATCAATTAAAAGTAAAGCATCCAACTGTTCACTAAATTACAATTTCAGAATTTTTTTTTTTTCAGAAATATTGACTATCGGCTTCATTTTGCTTAGAGGAATGAGCTAGTTTTAAGAAGACAAAAACGACATCTTGGCAGCATGTCTACAGAAGGGTGGTCAGTAGGAAATGAGAAGAATTTTGCTAGCTCCACTGAGGGGGGCATTCTAAAGCTTCAGGGCATACAAATGAACATGCATTTAAGAAAGAGCAGATTGCAAATCAAAGTCTGCCTAATCCAGCCGTCTTGGGAATAGGATTCCGAAGCTTAATCTTACCACCTTTATACTTATTGCCTTTGACTAAATGTTGCCGGTCATCTTCTAATAGAGTAGATTTTCCATGAAATAAACCTCATTTATATTATTACACAAAGATGGGCTATAGAAAGAGGCTTTATCTAAATCCACAGCATGACTCATGCTTCCAGTGCAGACTGTTTAAATGAAGTATCTTCAGTGGAAATCTCACCATGTTTTGTGGGAAGCAGTCGGTCAATGCTGCATTTTAATTCTCCACAGACCGCCTGAGATAAATCCACAGTTAGCTCTCACTGCACTGTGAGTCTAATAACGAGAAGATTCAATCTTTCTTTTGCAATATGATGTGTTCTACTAAGCTGAGTAGTGAAATATATAGGTCAGTCATTATTTTTTTTACTTTGGCATGAATAATAACATTTTTGCCAAAACATAATAAACTAACATTTTTTATTTGGAAATTATATAATTGACATTGTTTCATGAAATAGCACAGTGTTTAGAACCAATAACTAAGGTTGACATTCTTCCATCCAGAATGCACAAATGTAAGTGAAATCAACTGAAAATAAAATGGTAAAAATGGCCAAAGAGTAAAGGATATGCATTGATAAAAAAAGATTTGATTTAGTATTGAAACTAATTACTAACTAAAATGTATTATTTTGCAATTATTGACAGTTACAATATTACATTTCCCTACTACATAATTGTTATTCCTATTAGACGGTTTTATAGGGCAGAATAGAATATGGAAATATAGTTATACACAAAGCTCACAGTTCTTTATGAAATCAGAAACAATTTGTCATTGTTTAATTTTGACATCAAGGTCTGATTTTAAATAATAATAACAATGTATTTATAAGATGAAATTGCGCACAATGAACAATTACCCACAATTCTCTTCCTCCAGAGAGAATTCACTCTATTGATTGCAGGCAGTTGCTGTGTATAGCCTCATTTTAGTGACTCAGGCAGAGTCGTAGGTAGGCAATATCTAAGCCATGCAGTGCTTTAAAACTTAGTATGATATCTGAAAGACAGTGATTGGATAACCCTTGTAATTTGAGCATATTTTGTTTTTGATAAGTAATGGCTGGACAGCCGACTGAAAAATCATCAATGAAATCATGAACTAACTTTTTACTCCACATTTTATACAAGGTGAGAATAACTGTGGCAGCCAAGCCTTTGAAAAATAGCCTTTTTAACAGTAACAGTAATTCGCTTCTTAAAGATCAGGTCGCTGTCTATTTTTATACCAATATATTTTATGTTGTCAAAGATCATTTTTTATTTGAAAGTGATCTTCATGTGTTGTTGTAGATCCAATATAATTTTTTTTTTTTTTACTTAAGTCAATGTAAAATTGTTAAGCGAAAAGTGTCAATTTTAGCTTCCCTATTTTGGTCTTTGTCTTCCTTTTTTAACTGACTAAATGCACCGCTCCAGTGAGAAATTACAGTTACAAAATATTTACTCAGTCAACAACCCTTCAGCAAAACATGAGCCAACTAAAAATAATTCATTTTAAGGAAAAAAAACTAATTTTAATTGTTGGTTTTTTGGATTCATAAAATTTTAATTCATGCAGAATTTTGTATAGATTAAGAAAGTTATCTCTTACTAAGTAATTTATATCAGAAACACATTTTGACATTATAAATGAAAATACTTAAATCTTGTCATGATTACTTGTGTGTATTTGCTTGGTTTGAAATAATTGCTTTAATGCAAAGGAACACATGCAAAGACATGGCTGTGGATTTTTAAGAAACAATATTATTACACAATTGCGTTTGCATTGTTTAAACTGTAATTTATCATCATAAAACTGCCTTGAAACAATCTAAATGAAGAGAGCTTGGGATTTTAACTCATTACAGATTAAATTTAAAGATGCACAAGCCATTACTAAAATTTGACAGAGTTCTGCTTGGACACCTTTTTAAAATGGACAGTTTAGCTGGAGTGCTTTGTAAATGTCGTTGCTGCTTTCCCTCTCACTGTGTCTTCTGCCAAGTCAAACTTCCGCTCTGTGGAGGTCCGGTTAGTCTCACGCTGATCTTTCTGAGCTTGGTAAAGGCCGCCAGCATCAATCAGCGATAGGGAACAAAAGCTGGAGCTAGGGCGCTCACCTCCCAGCATCCTGCACCCCTGCTGCCTCTGACACAAGGCTCTTTTGGAGAAAAAGTAACCCCTGCTGTTTGTAAAAAGGCCAGGAAATATGCTGTCCTGGGTCTCAAGAGTGTTTATATCTGGAGAAAAACTGACTTACACACATACACACTACCCTGCTTCATTTCTTACAGAGAAAAGTGAAGGTAAAAAAGTAAATTTGCTTCACAATTTCATTGCTTCAGTACAATACTAAAAGTGATTTGGTCACCATTAACAACCAGCATATACAAAACAAACACTTTGTGGAGTGGCTCATATGTTGGCACCATTTCTGCTAGTTCCATTCCATACTCTCTATCATTCAAAGACAAACAAATGTCCTTATGTTTATTTAAAATGTCTGCTAAAACCTCAAGCCAATGGTTGACTCTGAACATGCATCATACTCTTTTGAGGCCCTTGATCTTGAGGTTCATTGTTGATGGAGAACTTGGGTAGGGGAACGATTTAGAATCCTCTTGAGCAAACTCCAACAAATTAGTGTGGATGAACAGAGAAGTTTGAGAAGATGAGTGTTTGTCTGTGACGCTTGCCAAATGTGCCTGTGTCTGGATAGCATCAGCTAGAGGGACCTTCTAGAGGGGATGTTCTGCAGATGCTCTCCTCTGTTTGGAGCTGGAACTTGTATCAGGCTTACACTGATAAGAGCTTTCCTAGTTTCTTCGATTGTTAATTGAGCTCTTTATTTTTTTTTTAATATTGTGGAATGTAAGTTTTAGTCTACAATCAATGATTTTTACCTCATGTAGGACGAAAAGGATCACGTCTAACCATAATCACAATAACTATTTTTATCAGCATTCATTAAAGTGCTCTGCTCCTGATATTAGTTCCACTCATGCTACTTGTTATCTGTGAGAGGGGGCGTTTGTTTGTGTGTGAAATCATATTTCACTAATATCATCAGAGACCGCGTGCTGCGACCCTGAGATAACGATATGATCTCTCTAATACAGTTCACTGTAGGATATTCCTGGAAAACAGGGCTAAATGAAATGCGGGCTGGACTCCTTCAGCTTTGAATCCAAGTTTAAACTGTTTTCCGTGTTTAATAAAGATTGCATTTGGAGCTAAAATTAACCAGCTTAAAACGTTCTAAAGAAGCATGGGCAGATGAGATCTGACATGTCTGTCTCTGAGACGGGAAGATTCTGGGTTTAACCCTCTGGCCTTGGTGAAGAACAGCTGTGTCTTCCCATCTGTCAGTGGTATATTAGTACTGTGGGGACTGTGAGTGCTCAGTGACCAATATCTGCAGGCAAGGGCGTCACAGCAGGCTGTTATTACAAGGATAGAGAGAAGATTAAAAGAAAGTTAATCATAACATATATTTAGTATTCAAAAAAAGTTGTACAGCTTGTATAAAGTATGGTGTGTAAATAGGGAATTTGTACCTAATCAGGATCTGTCTGTCTATTTCCAAGATTTTACTTCACGTAAATTAAATCAATAACTTCCAAGGCACTTAAGAACCTGTTTAGCTTTCCAAAATTAAAAATGAAAAGAAACCGAACGCACTAAGCATTTACTGACACTTCACCTAAACACTTGAAACACGATTAAAAATATCCAGTTCAACTAAAAACAGCATGCCCCGCCCACAAACACTGATTGCAGCACATCTAAAGGCAGCTTGAACATCACTGACGCAAAGGCTAGTAGAAATATTGATCCAATTCAGCAGAGTGTGTTCAAATCAAGATCTGATCCAGAGTCAGATGAAAAGTCTAAAATCAGATTTTGTTTAACTGTTATTAAAATGAATTTATTAATTGCATGAGTAGAAAAATGAGAACACATCAACAGCAGAATGTATTGTTGGCTTGCTGTCAATAAATCTGTCAGCAAAACCTAGACCTCCGACTGAAGTAAAGAAAGCTGTGTGTAATGAACAGTCTCTAAGAAAATGATTGAACATAAGCTATTGGTATGCTGCGGAAAGAAGATGTATCTTGCTCGTATTTGCAAACAAAACTATTTCAATATTATACAAATAATTGTAGTGTATGTGTAGTTCTTAAATTGATCTAAATGTATTAAAGAGCCAGTATCCCAGCAAACAAATTTATGTTACAAGAATTAATGTTACATTCTGGTAATGTTCACCTTAACATAAATGTTAGTTTGTACAGTTTTTTTATGCTCCGTGAACATTCACTCGAGGTTCTTACAATTTTTGAATTTTTTTAAGGCCATTCATCACTAATAAAAACTGTTCTAGGAATGTTCTGAGAACATTGTTCCCAGAATGTTTTCCTGTAACCCTGTGAGAACATCAATCACTCTCGAAAAAACGTCCAAGGAATGTTCTGAAAATGTGGTTTAGGTAAGTTTTAGATTTTTATAAAAAGTTTTTTTAAGATCCATGCACACTCCTCTAACAAAACACAGCTATACATAATCTAGATGCCAATGAGAAGACGCTCAGTGCAGGAGACTTGTTATACAGTATATATACGTTTGTATTTTACCATTATTAATATGTTACGAGAACATTTTTTGGAAACGTAATGAACATGTAGACAAACTTTTAGCGAATGTTACAAGAACATTCCCTGTTAGCTGGGATTGTGGTTCTGAAATGTTGATTATTTGTGTTTTTGGTGTCTCAAACAACAGTATGATATCAATGAAAGGGGTCAAAAAAACTTTTGTTAAAATATATATCTATTTCAACCAGATTTTTCAGTGACAACAAAATGACTCATTTTGCTACTAGTTTATACAATAATCATCCTTTAAGTGATGTAATCTGGAGAACTTGGTAGTTAGAATCAAGTCTGTTGTTATTGGATACAGTGTCTAGCGCTTCAGAAATAATACATCAACTGTTAGCATCGCTCTTACCGGTTTTAGGTGATCTTTACCAAGAACTGTTCCAGTCTTTAGAAAAAAATAACTTTTTTCCAAAACCTCAGTTGTATACATATAGATTCGGGTAGCAATCCTTTTGGAAATGGCGGGAACACAATAAAAGGTTAGCGTTGTACTTCTGAGGAAACTTACAGGTGAACAGATGAAGCGGAACCATTGCTCCACAGACTCTTCTCTCGACAGAGAAAATAAAGATGTGAATGCCTCACAAAAGAAAAATCAGTTCCTCTACATAATGCAACCGCTAGCAGCTACGTTCAGGGCAACACCTTTCCTGGTTTCACATATGGTCTGGTGGAGAAATGTATGGATAATCTAGATATTGCATTGAATTCTTGCTTCGCAATTTATAAACATTATATTAAAAAATAAAATAAAGTGTTAGAAGCAATTTTTTACATTTTTTTAATTGTTTTAAAGAGAAAAGTTAAAAAGTCCTGATCATTTTCTTGAATTTTTTTTCTGCTTTTAACAATCAATTTGCAATATAAAATTTTTATCCTTTCAAATAGAAATATATAAAATATCATATAATAATAATAAAAAAAAACTATCAATTGATATCATTTACAGTAATTGCGGCCTAATTTCCATGTTTTTAATATGTTCAGATTCATTCCTTTCAGAAGGAATTTCAGTTTTTTTGTCATTGTCTCCAAGAAACCCTGCTCTCTGACTGGTTTATTTTCAGATTCAATATCGCATTCTCTTTCATTCTCATCTTCGGCAAGCAAGGACAGAAGAAGAAACCAGATAATGAGAGAGAGAGAGAGAGAGAGAGAGAGAGAGAGAGGATTTCCTTGCACACAGGAAATCAAGCACATAGAAATGCTTTCCACTTGTTGGCTGTCTTCATTTCCATTATGTTGCTCAAAATTGCCTTTCTATGCATGATGAAAGAATTTCCTGTGAGTTTTTGGGGAACTGCTTTGTTTCACTCTCTTTTTTCTTCTAAAAAGTCCCTATACAGAGCCAAATTTGTGGAGAAAGCAGCATGACTGAGTCAAGCGGTGATTTGCCCTGATTTGCCTCAAACTCAATGTACAGCGTTAACAATACTGGTGACCATCGAGTGTGGCTCTGTTACAGAATCATCAGAAATAAACATTAGAGAGCATTAAGAAGACCCATGAGACCACTACAGTAAACTTCTTCTACACATTAAAAATATCAGCTGCAGCACCCAGACTTCAAAACATTTCTGTTTTCCATTTGTTTAGCCATTTCGAACGTTTTAAAGTTAATGAGGTAAACAAAAAAAATTTAATTTGTGAATATTTGATATACAAACTAATTTGTTGCGTCTGTAGTCTCCGACAAACACAGGAAAACTCAAGAAAGTCTTAAGTGGAGAGCCAATTGAGTATCTCTGAAGAATACTGTACTCCCACTTACATGAACACAAGCAGCGAGGTGAGTCATATGCATACCTTCCCAGACTGGTGTTTCCATGGCAACTGCCCAAGTCTGTGGTTTGCTGGTCACTGACCCAAAGTCAGCAGACCCCAGACTAATCCACTGACAGGCTCCAGGACATGATAGTGTTGGTGGAAATGTCTCTGAATGTTTTGTGTTACTCTCACATTCTCAAGGGGAAACAGTCAGCCCAGGCTTTGAGTCTGTGGTTTCAGATTGGAAAGTAATTCTAGTAAATTATTTGCGGGCCCCTGTCAAGATGGTTAAAACAACTACATGTTCGTTGCTGCACACACAACTCTGAGACTTGACAGACTATTGACTTTCATAGGTTGAATTTTTTAAATATATGTTTCCACAAAATGGCAAACAAAATTGTTTTGAACCCATTCCTGGGACATTTATTTGGAATGTTGTATAAAACATTAAATGTCCAGTTTTTAAAAAGTAAGTAAAATGTATTTACACAGCACTGTTCATAACGAACAACAAAATACAATAAAAAAAAACATAAAATACACACTAAAAATAAAATACACAGTAAAAGAACATAAGGATAAAACAGCACAATTTCACATAACATACACCAACTCTTAAAATGCCTGTACATAAAAATATATATTTAATCTATTTTAAAGATCTTAAACGGCGAGGCAGATCTCCCTTGGAACTTCGTTCCATAATTGTGGAGCTAAGCTAAAATGTTCTTTTAAGGTATTCACCAATGAACAACTAATATTATAACACTGTGGCAAAGTCTATACTGTTATAAAAATGTGGCAGTCCAGTGCAAATATACATATTTGAATCTTCTGAGAACATTGTCTGAAATTGAAAAAAAAAAAACATTCACCTCTGTATGACTAAAGATAAAACACTCTCAAAATTCCATGTGGCACAAAGAAAATATACAAACCTAAGTTGAAAAGGGCCTTTACCTGAGCTCAAGCAATTCGACCCCTTTGAATAAAAGTAAAAATATTTTTTCACTAATTTTTTTCATAATTTTAATGGAAAGGCAAACAAACAGGATAACAAAGCAGTCAAAAGAAAGGTTGAATATAAGCTTAAACATTGCCTGTTATTAGAAGGAGCTTTTTTTTCTTGATGTCTGAAGAGTTGAAACAGAGATAGATGCTGACTGGAACGTTCTCAAGGATGTGTTTGGACTTATACAAAATTGTTAATGCCATCACTAATGGCTGAGATTATGTGAAAACTAGCAATATAACTAACATAAACTCTTCTGTGTACACCTCGAGATTGGGTCTTTACTGGAATAATGGTTTATATGTGAAAATATCTGAAACTTTCCCCCATTTTTCATTCACCCGCCCCTGCCAATTTAATATAGCATTATTAGAGAGCTGGGCTAAACAAGGATTAAAAATGAAGGAGATGAAAACAATCATTAAAGATGGTTTGTAAAATAAATGAGTTTCTATACTGTGCAGAGGCTGATTAGATAAGACATAATGAGCAACACATGAGGATCTCTTTGGAGGGAACAGCTGTGTGGCTGATTGCAGTGAGAACGTGCTTGGTTATGGATAGCGACATATTCTATTATATTTTGTATCCATATTTTTTTAGTTGATTGAGAAATGGGGTGAGATGATAAAATTCAATCAGACTGTATAATATGTAGTAAAACTACAAACACACCCTTTATACTTTGGTTTACATTTAATGTATGAGTTCAAATATATTTTTTCAATGTGATTTTTTGTTCAGCAGTTATTTCCACATGAGAAAGGTTTCTTATCCATGAAATTATAGCAAAAAATTATTCCAGAAAAAATGTCTATAACATGTCCATACAACAGATGTTGATAGATTTCTAACTGCAATGTTGTTCAATTAGCAGGATCAAAAACACAGATTCTCTTCAGTGAGAACAATGCAACAAAAACATGTGTTTTACTGTTTGGCACTATTTCGATTGTGAATTCTTTAACTGATGTATTTCCTAGGGTTCAAAAGGTTAAGAAGGGTGGGTGGGAAGGACATCAGCTTTGTAATTGAATTGTACATAAAAACTGTTTGTACCCTTCTTCATAAGCTGGTTCAAAAATAAAAGCTTTTAGTACAAAACATGCAGTATTTTAGTACAGAAAGTTCTCTTTTACAAGAAGTACTCTTTTTGGAAGCTCATTGCTTCTACACACATTTTTTCCATGCTATCATGTTGTAATAGCAAGATCTTTTTTTTGTAAAAACTACATGTTTTTACAACTTAATTACATCATTTTTATGACATTTTTATGATATAGTTGTCATTTTTATGAGATAAATGTTATTTTTACAAGATAATTATGTAGTAAAACTGACATAGTAGTATAGTTAAAATTACAATGATTTAATTCATGACATTTTATTTTGTCATTCTTTGGCTAGGCATGACACGTTTGAATGAAGAACTTTTTCCTCGTCTTAAACCACAAACACATTTTATCAACACTGAGCCACATCCATGGTATCATATTGAGGCGGGGACTCCACATTACCATCTTAAATGTTTGAGACTTTAAGATATAAAATATCCAGGCTGTGTGGCTAGCTTGTCCAATGCCTAATGTGCAATCCTCAAAGATTTCAGCTTGAAATGGACAAAATTAGTCACAAGATGTAACGGTTTCCTTTTCATAACATAACTCTGTCCATTTCACAACATAATTATCTTGTTAAAAACAATTTGTTGTAATAACAACAAGTCATAATACATTGTTTTAAGAGACCAATTTTTCTCTCGATTATGTAGTAATAATGTGTGTGGCAGAAATGAGCTAAAGTAGTTCGCATTATCATGAGATTACCAAATAAAAAAAATTAAATACATAACCAAGAATGCATAAAATAGCAGTGCCTCCAAGTATTGTCTGTTTCAAATCTGTGGTACATTTATATAACAATTTTATTCAAAAGGTCTGATGGTACCTTTTCCCTTGTTTCACTTCACCCCGGTCTCACTTTTACACAGGTACACACACAGGGCCCGTTCATGAAAGCCTTCATAAGGTTAAAATAAAAATAACTCCATCTTAATGAAATCTAAAATCCATTCACAGTGTGCCATGGGCTCAGCGCTAACAGCTAATGCACACTGGAAGTACAACAGGATTAAACAGACACTGATGACTTAATTCACATTTGCGATGGGAAATTTCGCATCACTTGCTTCAGAGGCCATTTTTCGTCTCTTGCATTTTGTCAATACACAATCTCATTAAGGCTGTACAAGGTCTTGAAACTAGCCCCACGTAATTGTCTTTCTAATGAAGGTCAGTAAAGACCACGCTGTCTGGCCTTCGAGCCCTGGCATGACCCTTCTTTTTCTTCCTCTTGAGAACTGGATCGTGTTAATGGTTTCTTGTTAGTATGGGTCTTTTAAAAGGTCCCTTTACATAGATGAGTAAGAGCCAGGAGAAAAAATAAATGAGCAATATAAAATCACAGAGAAGGCTCAAATGGCACCGTGAACCCTACACACAACACAAAATGAGCTGCATATTGTAGCGAACAGATTACGGAGTAAAAGATAAAAGCGATCGATGTTATAGCTCTAGCTCTCTAATTGTAAATATCAGTGACCCAGTGAGGCACACAATCTGAGGTCAATAGAAGAAGCTGAACCGTAATGTTTGCATGTGACATTTACAAAATGGCACTGCATCCGACCTACACAACTCCATGTCCACCCAGGAATTCAACCCACTTATTCTATTTCCTTGTAATAGTGTTATTACATTTTTATCTGAATAGTCAAAGCAATATTTTGAGTAAATATTGTGTTTTTTTTTTTAAATAACATTCATATATTAAGAAATGGCATAATGCTTTTAACTATCATAATGCTAATGCTGTATAACTGTCACTTCAACACAAAATAGCTTAAAGGACACAAATAAATGATTTTTACTTTGCATTACACTTTTTGACTTCCTTTATTTTAGTTTAAAATAAGATGTCTAAATATAAATAATTTCTTTACACAGCAGGTAAATCAAAAGGTTGCTTTATAACATACTGTAGAAACAGTTCATGTTTTTAGACAGTTCTTAACGTGTCAGCTTCAGGCAGCTTGCTCTCGTTCACTTTCTGTCTAAACAAGTTATCATCAACATGGATAAAAAGGCTAGACTTTCTTTTAAATCACTTACTGTGAGAATGATGTGAAGACGCCACTTCGTACCAAATGAAATCGCAAAATCCTATGTAAAAAGGATTTCAAAAAAAGGATTTCATGTAATGTTCTGGCAAAATCACATTTTCCATGTCTAGAGTGATTAGCATATTTATGATTAGCATGTTTATGTAGGGCTGGGCAGCTGTTTAACGTTCTCTTAATATTTATGTTTTTGCACTGTACATCACTCACAAAAGTCTTCCTAGAAGAGTACTCTCAATCCGTCTAGTTTTAAACAATGTGTTTGGCAGTTTTTAAGCACATTAAAGTTGCGTAACCTCAGAGGTTTCCTTTACTCGATGCTGCTAATTGGATCTTTCTGAAACAGATTCTTTTTAACAATAGCATATGGAATGAAAACCAATTTGTATGGCTTTCTAGTTTTGGATAAACCTACGACGCTTTCCACAGACACAAATATAATCAGTCTCCTTCCAGACACATCTGTCACAGTTTTGAAATGACAGATGGTCAGTTTTTGTGCATTACATTTGTAATAAAGCATTTTTTTTTAACTCCCACAAGATGTGTTGCTGGTGCTTCTAGTTTCACAGGTTTTTCTACTGATTTGAGCTGTTTTAATTTTTTTTAAGTGCCTCAACCTTCAGCCACTTCTTAAACAGTCAAACCAACAGATCAATGTAAAGAGCTGTGTTTCTATGAAGACCTGTGGTTTGAACGAACACACAAAATCCTGTAAAATCACTATCGAAAAGGTTTAAAGGGCAACAAGGATTAGGACAGATCAACACTTTCATGAATTTGACAATTTTTCACTGATTTTGTATTCAAAACATTTTATGGATTTTTATTTTTCATTTTATTTTTGCTTCTGCTTCATAAAGTGGTTTTATGATGCTAGAATACTTTCCAATTAATTAAAACTATGTTCAACGCTCAAGTAGTGTCTGTTAAAGCAAACTAATATTGAAGATAACACTGGAAATCTATACTCAAAGCACAGTAGTTTGTAATGTACTATAGTAAACTATAATAATAATGATACTTAAACACTAAAAAAAGTGGATGACTATTCACTTTCTTCACGACCTATTAGGTCACAACAGGTCTTATTTTAAGGCACCAAAAATATGTTGAAGACTTGTCAGAACCAATTTCTCTCTGAACCTCATCACAATGATACTCATTTAAAAAAACCTATTGAAAGTAGTGATTTTTTTAATGCTTTAAAGTTTAAAAAGTTGCGAGAATGTTCCCTTCTGTAGTACATCTGACTGGTTTTTCAATTTCAAAAACATAGATGTTTAAATGTCCCTCATTTCAACACAGCCATCTAAACTTTTTCATGCTTCTGTGTGATTTTATTTCATTATAGAACATTAAAGTCAATGCAAATAACAAGCAATAACTTTCTTCATAAAAGTGGATTGAATATACCCAGAGGCTGAGAAAAATGCAGTTTAAAAAACTAAAAACATCAAAAGGCAGTTTTTAGAACTATTAAACACTACATGTCCTTAAACCATAAACAAATCCCAGAAGTACCAAGAAAAAAGAAAGTCATGTGAATGGGATTGAGCTTCAGGATATTGCTTTATATTTTAACTGCTAACAACCATTTATAATTTATGTTCATCTTCACACACACACAGTTTCAGTCGAGAACAGACTTTTCATTCACTCATGGGAAATTCACTAATGTGCATTTTCCACAAAGACGTCCAGTATACATGGATTTCCTGGAAAACTCTCTTCACAACAGACACAATAACATTCAATTCATCAAAGCTTCCATTCATCCCATGTCTGCCTAAATCTAAACGGCACTATTTACACACTCGTGTGTGCCTTGACATTAAAAAAAGTGGCTTTATATATTTTTTTTTTATTGATTTGAGAGGTACACTATTTCAATCCTCATTATTAGCTTGACTTGACATTTAATTCACACACCAAAAGACTCTTACACAGCTCTGTGCATCAGTAACCAGTGAATTAATGTGAAATCTGACTGCTTAAACTATCGAGAGTTAAGGATTCTGCAAAAGCTGACAAATATTCTATTCGAAGACAGCTGTTTCTAAGAGGTGCACTGTATGTTATATATTTATGAAAATTATTCAAACAAGTGAAAAGGCAGAATAATATTGTTACAGTACTGTACTTGATCCACAAAATGAAGATAATTACATAAAGCTGGAAAAAAAGACAGAAAAAATGATCCAATCCTGGAGCTTGTACAGATAGAGCAGGTGATGGATGCATAGTGCAGGAGAGGTCAGAGACCATGCAGATTAAAAAAAGGCCATATAATAAATGATTCATTACAATCTCATATGTTTAACTAAATCCTTCAGGAGAATACTCTAAATACTCTAAATACAAGGGTTCTTATAAATATTTGGGTTCCTCTCTGAATCAGCACTAGCACTGACTGTTCAAGAAAGGAAAGTTCTCGAGTCATTAGTAATCTCAGGGAACTGACTACTGCGAGGAAAGTCAGAGAAACAACTTTTCATATAGAAGACTCAATCAGATTTGCTTAAAATGTTTGGTGAAATGTGGCACAGTGGTGAAGTGGGTTGTCTTGTATCCGGAAGGTTGGCTGTTCGATCCCCGCTAGGGCCACTATGTTGCCTGCATTGGCCTTTATAGATGTGTGTAACTGCCCCAGGGAAGCTGAGGGCTACTAAGGTAGCTTATCACCTGTGTGTGAATGTGGAGTGAATTAATAATGCTCGGATCATTGAAAAGTGTGCTTGAGCTCATGAAAATTTGTAAAAGCGCTATTTAAATTAAAGACATAATTATAATTATTATTAAATATGGGCTTATGATCAAGGATGATTATTCATGTGTTGTGGTTTCATTCACTTTTTATGCATATTTAAGATGAAGTTTCATTTTACATACTTTCAGCAGTTACAGGACTGAGAACTCAGATGGTAAGTACAATTTATTTTGTTCATGTTTTTGTGTATCGTTTCTGCTGGGATATAAAATGTTTGCTTTTAATGATACATTTTTATATTTTACATTTATAACAAAAACTATTTAAATACAAAATAAAGCTAAATACATTTTGACAAAAAGGAATTTTCTAACAAATAAATGGGAAAACATTGAATAACTAACAGACCAATCTTTAAGGTGTTAAAGGAACACTACTGCTGTCAAATGTTAGAACTTTATAAACACGGGCAAAGTGTTAAATGTTACACTATGTGAGTTATTATAACATTAAGAGAGTTTAGGTGACAGTTGACTGGGGTATAAATTAAATTCACTATGGTAATGAAACTCCCTTAATGTTAATTCATTTCATTAGTGTGATGGCTAACACTTTTGGCAGTGTTTATATTTGGCTAACATTTGACACTAGGAGTGTTTTAACAACCAATTTCGCTGTAAAGTTTGTTTTTCTATAACTTCTAATAAGTTACAGTTGTTTTTTTAAAGCAAACCAGATATCGAATTGTATATTAACGTATAGAGAAGGTGTTAGAGGATAAACCCTTGATCTTCCTTATGGGTCAACTGTTGGCAAAATAAATGCAAAACAATCGTTTGAAGATTGAAGAAACGTGAGCCTTAAAAACATGCATTAGGAACCCTCTAAAGAAAAGGATGAAAATGTGCAGATTGTGGATGCATGGAGAGAGAGAGTGAGAGAGTGAGAGTAAATGTCAGAGAATAAGAAGGTTAAAAAAAAAACAGGGATATGATGATATAAAGGGTAACTTTTGTAAAAGCAATGCCGTGACAGGCACTACACTGCAAAAAAATGAATTTTAAGCAAAGCTGAAAATGAAAAATTTATTTTCTTATTTTTGGAAGAATTTTCTAATTTAAACCTTTTGGGTATAAATTACTTTGCTTATTTTGAGAAAATAACACTTATATTTTCTTGAGGAGAAAAAAAAATCTTATTCTGGTTATTTATGTTCTTGAATTAAGAAACTATGTGAAACAAGTTGCCGATTTTGCCACTGATCTTAAAACAAGAATTTTAAAACAAGAATTTTTGACTCAACATATTCTTATATCAAGAATGTTACTTAAATTTTATTTTAAGAAATCAATATTAAATACTGGTTAAAAGCATGCATCTTGGAACAAGAAAAAAAATCTTAAATCTAGTTCTAGTCTAGATCAAGTAAAGCTAAGAACATTTGATTTCTTGAAATAAGATTCAAATGTTTGTGAAAAAAAATAAGAAATAGGATCTACACCATAAATAAATCATCAATACCCCAAACCTTAATACACCGTCTAGTTGTGATCTAACTTTGATGGAAGAGATTTGTACTTAAAAAAAGCACTCTTGAAACAAGAAAAAAAAACTCAAATATAGATGAACTCTTCCTAGATCAAGCAGAAGATTTTGCTAATGGGGTGAGCAAATTTCAGTTGGTCAGAATTCTTAAAATTAGCAAAAACTTCTAGCTGGTAACATAAGCTGTTGGATCTTAAGAAAATACAAAAACTCTCAAAACAAGTCTTTCCAAGCTGTAAAAACGTATTGAAACTAGAATATTCCAACTTGTATCTAGTCACTAGTGGTCTTAAAACTAGACAATATGTCTTAAAACTAGGATGTTTTCTCTTTTAGTGTTATATAGCTTATCAGAATGCAATTAATTTGTCAGCACTGATAGCGTAGCGGTCAAAGCACTGCCATGTGAAGCTGAAACCTCTGGTGACGGGGTTTGAATCCAGCCTGGGTCCTTTGCTGATCTTCTCCCCTGATCTCTACTAAGTGTTCTTCCGCTCTCCTATCTGAACTGTACTGTCTAAAAATGCACCAAAATAATATATAATATAATTATTTAAAATAAAATTGTAAGCTAGAATTTCTAGTTTTAAGAACCCATATTCTACTTTAAGAACTAAAATTAAGCACAAACTTTCTTAATTTAAGATCGTATATACTTATTTTAATACTAAATTTTGTAAGTTAGTCTTAAATAAAAGAGAAAACATCCTAGTTTTAAGACAGATTGTCTAGTTTTAAGACCACTAGAGACTAGATACAAGTTGAAATATTCTAGTTTCAGTGCAGTTTTACAATTTGTAAAGTCTTGTTTTGAGAGTTTTTGTCTATTTATCAGCTAGAATTTTTTTCTAATTTTAAGAAATCTTGCCAAGTCAAATTTGCTTACCCCATTGGCAGATTTTTTAGCTTGATATAGGAAGAGTTTAACTTTATTTGAGGTTTTTTTTTTCTTGTTCCAAGAGTTTTGCAGTGTATTTAAAGTCTTTATTGGATTTAAGATGCTTCCTTTTGTTTAGCATCATCTGATTCAGCCTAGCTTTTATATTTCCATGAACACAATTCAGTTTCAGGGTTGTGTGTATTGGAATGAGTAGAACTAAGTTGTCACTTGTGTCTCTCCATGGGAGCATGTTGACCTCAGACAGAAAGCTCAGATGAGTTGCGCGTCATCGTATGGTTAAACAGAGGGAGAGGACATGTGTGAGAGAAGCTTGCTTGTATGCTTGAGTGAAAAATGATGTGAACCCTTGCAGCTAGAGCAGCAAGGTCACACATTTTATTATTCTGGTAAGAATGAATAGCCGAGGGAAGATACAGTATTTGTTTGGAGAGGACATGCCAACAACCAGTCACTGCTTTGCAATTAAACTACACTGAGCATTCTGGACACATTTTTTTAAGCTAATATTTACCACAAAACAGCATTTTTTTATGAGTACCTCTCTATGTAGGAATGAGTATGTAGAAGCTTTTCAGATACCTGTAGACATTTTAACAGATCCCAAGTATATTTCTTCTTACTGTTCCTGGGATTTGATTGTGTTTATAAGTAACCAAACCATGGTTTCCATTCATAAAACATTAACAAGTACCACTTGATTCTATTCACATCCTTTTATTGAATCAGTTGGTTAAATCAGTAAAAGGCGCCATATTACAGTGTGTACTCAATTTTTCTGATATTATTAGTATGTTTCAGTGCTGTTCCACCATTAAAACATGTGTCAAGTTGTTTGTTTGTGTAATTCTATTTTCTGAGGGCTCAAAATGGCTCAATAATCATAGCCCCTCTCATTGTTACAGCTCCTCATCACTAACCAATCAGAGGAATCGCTATTGCTGCCCCTCTCAATGCAGCGCAGACCTACTCTCTGACCCAGAAGTGGAAGATTAGCATAAAATGAATGTATATAATGATTATAAATGGGTAGATATTGTGCGTTTTAACAGCAAAACTTTAACGTGAAGTGCTGCTCATAAATCACAGTCATCTCTCCAGAGGTGTTTTTATATAAAGCAGAATTTGACTTACAATAAGTCTGGCTCTGAAAACCAACAGCTAGATTTGGTCATTATAGATCACATTACAATTACTGTGATAAGGAAGAAGCAATGATCAGGGATTTTTTTAAAGTTTGTTTTAAATGTATAAATCAAGGGGTACTTGTGAAATTATTTATACAATGCATTGGTTTTGATTCCAAATTGTGATTAATGTGGTTTTAAATAAAAAAAACTCACAAAATTCTGGTGAGATACTGAATCACAGTCATATTTATAAATATATATAACCCTACAACAAAACCCTAGAGAATTGCATAACATTTGGCCAGTTTTGTTTACAATGTAATATTAGCATTTTAGATAGATAGATAGATAGATAGATAGATAGATAGATAGATAGATAGATAGATAGATAGATAGATAGATAGATAGATAGATAGATAGATAGATAGATAGCAGAAAGTTGCAGAAAGACTACCGGGATCTCTATCGCCCCCTGGAGGCAAGAGTACTGCGTGCTTCTCTATAGTTTTATGATCGATCAGCGCATGAATACATAACACATGTACTATATATTCCAGATGAAGTAATTAAATGTTTTTCTTATAGTAAAACTTCGGGTAATTTTATATAGCAACATGCAGAGGGGCAGCAAAACTGTCAGAATGCATGGCATGCTAACCCAGCGTAAAAATTGCACGCTTCATAATGAGGCTCAGCATTGAACACCTCTTAGTACTTGAACAGTAAATGTGACAATTGAGAAAATAAAATAAAATAAACTATTTAAAAAATTGTGACATTAAATGAAATGGAATGTTAACGTTCAATAAATATAATCCTTTACTTTTTTTTAATTGATTTTTTCATGATGACAGTGAGCCTCCTCTTTTCCCTCCTTGTCACTGATTAAAGTACTTTTACAGTTTGAAGGCTTGGTTATACTCTAAAGAAACATCTATTAAAACTCAGCATAATGTGATGCAGTTGTACATAACAACAACAACATCACCACATAGTTATTCATCTAGCATACATGAGAATGAATCAGTAACTGATTGTAAAGGAAGCTGCGTGTGGGAGTAAAGTTAATGACAGGAAGCGGTAAAGCCAAGTGATCTCCCCAGACAAAGATTCTTTAATTAACAACATTAGGGCTAAAGTGTGGGTCTCTTTCAACAGAGAAAACGAGACACCAATCTAATTAGACTATATAAAAAGAGGACAACACATTCTTAAATCATCAAGTAGAGTTTTCTGTTTAAAATAAACCTTTATTTGCATTTCAAAATGTGTTTAGCCAAACGTTCTATCCCTGAACACCAACAAATTGGGTTTCCTGAAGCAGCCATTCCAAGAAATCTGACAATTACATAGAGTTTGCAAACCAGCATCATCAGCCAAATGGAAAAATATTGATGTACAGTAGTTGCATACAGAGTGCCACCTAATGGACGCCTCAAACGCTGCCCAATTCCCTTTCAACCAGTGAAGAAATATTCAAATCTCAAGCAAAGCAATTATTTTCATACCATTACCAAATGGTGATTTGTACCACTAAGAGTTAATAAAGTCCTCTAATATAAAATTAAGTGTGCTCCGACATGTATTAAATACATTTTGAGAGAAGATTTTACATTCAAGGAGAGCATAATTCGGTACATGCTAATAACTTAAGCTCTCAGTATATAATTACATAAAACAGAGCATATCAAATAGTTCTCAGAGACACCATAGACATGCCATTACTCGCCTTGCGGAATGCAAAAGTGCTACGCCACACTTGCACGAAAGTCAGCCAGTTAGAGAAACCACCTCAGGTGTTTGAGCAGAGCATGTTCAGACTCTTTCGATCTAGAACTCTTACTATGAGATTAGACAGAAATATCACTATGATTGCATACACAGGAAACCGGAGGATGAGGAGAAGAGTGGGTTAGGTTGTGATGAGAGTTGATGAGGTTGCTGTGGTCAGCTCCTCTTCAATCTGTTGCAATCCATTCTGCTCACTTAGAGATGGAGGAACAGACTGAGGAGAAAGAAAATCTTAGCTTTAGCTTTCTGATATTTATAGTTTAAACTAAGTTCAATTTTTCGGAAGATAAATAGATTTAAATGTTTGAGATAAAAACACATACTGCACAAAGCTGCTTCAACCAACATCAAAAAGCGCCATCATTTAGGTTAAAGATTATCATATTTCGATTTCGAGAGTAAATGTCACACATCAAATTAGGGATGATTGATTCAATTAAGACTATCTTGAACAAGGATTAAAGACGAAGTGGAGTAAATAAATCAATCAGTGGTCAAAAAGTGATGACAAAAAACATCTGGTGTCATCAGGGCCAAACTATTGATGCTGAAGAGATCAATACAATCTGTTTAATCACTTCCTCAGCCTATTTTTAAAGGAAAACGTAATTTTCACCATTCATTTTTTAAGGAAAAGGACATATTAAAGTCTCTCCAAAAGTTTTTAGGTATTCGTATGCTGTTCGGATATTTATTCTGCTGTTCTCCTGATTTG
Source organism: Danionella dracula (assembly GCA_900490495.1). NCBI lineage: Eukaryota > Metazoa > Chordata > Actinopteri > Cypriniformes > Danionidae > Danionella > Danionella dracula. The sequence goes on along the minus strand of UELW01000289.1, from coordinate 3,256,016 downwards.
GCAATTGTACTATTAGCATCACTTGGCATAGATTTTGGTTCAATTAAAATCATTAGCATTCTCATATTCACAGTAGGAAAAAAAAGAAAATCAAAGAGAAAAATTGTAACCTTGACCTATGTACTAAGACTAAAAATAAAATGTTAACTCCGGCCATATTGTTAATAACTGTAATCCACCCCAGCATACAAATCTACAATCTTTAACGCTGAAACATGGCTACACGCAGCAGAGGAAGAGATCCGGCTTGCAACTTGCTGCAAAAATTTTTATTTACAAAACTCTAACATGGTCATAACATTAGCAGCAAGATGACCATAATAGTGAAGTGTTTATTAAACACTTCATTTTAGGGGATGTGTTCACTCTCATCGTGTCATCAGTTATTGCAGCATCTTGTTTTTAAGTTCATCAACATCCTAATTATTATCCAATATAATTTTTTTATCTATCTTATAGATTAAATACAATTCATAGCAAATATAATTTTTATTTCAAACAACACACTGTACGCAACAAAGAAGTTTACGTCTCCTTCAACAAACAAATCTAAAAGAACAAAAAAACAACAGTAAAAAAACAACAAAAATGATCAAAAATAGATAATCCGTTATAATAGTAACAAAGTAGTTTTAGCAATCAATTAAAAATCAAAAGAACATTCCTTCAGCTAAATGACTTTTCACTGCGAGTTACTCCAGTGTCAATAAACGTAAGGAAGACGAACTTTAACATCACCACTAAGCAACTTACTTATAGCCTGACAGTCAACCACTGGAACGCTTTACACTGAACACTGTAATGAAAAGCAGCTGCTGACACTAATTCCTTTCATCACTTCGGTAATAAAATGTAATGATCAAAAATACTTGAGAGAAAAACGAAATTGTTTAATGCTGTGTGGTGGTGCATTGTTCGTTCATGTGAAACTATTAACAAGCTTTAATTCGGATCCTAAGGTTGCACATATTGTACACAAATACTCTGTTGTTAAAAACCCATGGAGTAAAAGAAGCTTGTTTAAAAAGGTTTTTAGCTTTTCTCAATTTTGATCTAGAAAACCTAAAATCAAAGTTGTTAGCTGATGCATGAATAAAATTTCACAAGACTATGCACTACAGACCTCTGTCTGATGAGTCATACAGGCAAAAATAAAAGAAGAATTTAATCTGGAAATTAAAATAATGATGCAATCTCTTTAAATATACAAAATAATTGGCATGCATTAATTAATCTTAATTTAAAGAAATTGATTGAATATTTATTGCAAGTTAAATCACCAAATAAATAAGAATTGACAATTTCATTTGTGCATTGATTTGTATATTTTTTAAAGTTTTATTTCACATATAAAGCGGTTCTCTCAAGTGTTTGCAAGAAAGTTTTTTCGATTTTAAAAGAATTTTACTACATTGGTATTAATTCATAGCAAAATCTTTTTGATTGAATTTACATAAAAACTGCTTGATACTCAGATTTTGAACCATGAATAAAAAGCATCCACTTGTATTTATGATCTGTTATTATAATTAAATCCAAAGTCTGGCCTAATCGTGCAGTTGTATAATACTAATGTTTAGGCTTACCTCGGCTTCTGTTGTAGCAGGGGTCACAGAAGAGCTGTCCATTTCTGACTCGGACCTGAGCTCCGGACTCAAACCTTCCGCCAAGTTCCGTCCTACACTGGACACACTGCAAGGGCAACAAACGAGCTGTGGGAGTCTTTTTTTTTGCATGAAAAAATAAAGAAAGCAACCCGTATGCATGCAGAAATTAGTCAAAACTAATAATTTCTTAGAATTGCTGATTATTGGGACAGCATGTGAAGCTCCTCCACCAAAGCTAGAAAAGGGTTGTTGTTATGAGTGAAGGTTTGTAAAATAGTGATTTTTACTGTAATCCACCGGCAAGTCAGTGAACAAACAAGCCATTACTGTAGAAAGCGCTGCTGGCACAAGGTTCTGGAAACTAAGCAGTGAAAGCGGCAGTGATATTCATATTTAGCTAATTTCAGACGTTTTGTGAAGAAGAATCGCCATGTGCTAAGTGAAAAGCAGCCCTCTCTGTTAACAGCCATTGGTCTCATTTACAAAATAGTGCACTTTATAAAAAATAAAAATGCCAAAATCTCATCTGATGTACTTTAATTATATTGTAGTCTGGGTAAAAGAGGAGGCATGCACAATATCACTCAGTTTCCACCCCGTTTTGTAAACATAAATCTTTTCAGGTTATTTAAAAGATTGTTGTCACACCTGTGTACTGTAGAAAGTGTCGTCATCAGTTTGTGTAACCATGCATTATATAGTGTTTTTGGCTCGGGCATTTAGAGCTCTTGCTTGAGGCAAGCCTTCGTCAGAAAACATGCCACATACTGAATAGTGGATACACGACATCATTTTCTAGTTGATACACCAGTGTATTTAATATATTACAAAAGTAATATATTCTTGTTACATATTACTTTTTAGAGTAATACAGTAGTGTAACTGATTAAAAAATCCCATAATGACTTGCTAGTTGCATGCTCTGGAACACAGGTTGCAATGCAGTTTTTGTAGAAAACGTAAAAAAAAAAAAGAAAAAAGGTGTAAAATAAATATATTGTTCTTGATCATGGTAAAGAAAAAAAGTGTGCATTATTTCTCATCAGCGTCTGCTCATTGTCAACAAAGATGGCAGAAGGAAGTCACAAGATGGCCTTAGTCACAGTATTTTAAGAGAAGTACGAAAAAAAAGTAATTGCAATATCAAGAGCAATATTTGTCCAAACTCATCGTCGCCAAGTACTAACAAATAAAAAAATACACAGTTAACTAGGAAGAGAGAGATAAAGGAGGAGAGAGGGATAAGACAGAGTAACAAACCGGTTTAGTTTCGGTCACCCACCATTTCATTTTATCGTAATCTCTTGAAGTCAAAGCAAGAATCATAAAATGGATTGTATAAGTGTCTTGCAATGTATTTATATACCATTAAAACATGAAGAATTTTAATAATGGATTCAATATGAACCAAATCATAGTTCGGGTTGTAATAATTTTGTAAATAAGCTTTGTTTTGTCCAACTATGATTTTATTACAAATTACTGTGGTATTTTGCTACACCATATGCCATTACCGCGTGAACATTTTGTTTAATAGTAATTCAAATTCTGATTAGTTAAGCGTAACTTAAATTTAATATGGAGCAAAATAACTCATAACAACCACAGTATTATTGTAGTGTAAGAGATTACTTTAATAACTAGTATGTAATATAATAAAGTTAAATTTAATGTAATATAATAAAGTTAAATACCTACTATAAAAAAAACTAAAAAAAAAAAAACTACTACCTTCTTTTTCCCTCCTCTGTCTTTACCTTCTTCCCCTACTGCTTTGGATTTTTGATCAGTTGATACAATTTCTATTGTGAGAAGTTGAGATAGACTTTGACGGTGTAACAAATTGCATATTGTCTCTCCCCTAATGTAAGTCGCTTTGGACAAAAGCGTCTGCCAAATGCATAAATGTAAATGTAAATGTAAATAAAGTTAAATTGTGTCTTGCACAACGCTGTAATACACAAACCCTAATGAATGACAGAGAATATAAAATTCATTATGCTAAGAACCCAGGGTTACACCACTTCTAGAGAACAGTTGCACTCTGGAGTATAAACAGTGTCACTAGTCATCAGGTGGTCCCTGGTCTAGTGAGAGATTCAACAATTTCCATCTTCCACAACCTCAACTGCGGTGCTCTGCCACCAGTTTCCAGACTTTCCACAAGAAGCCTCAGCCATGGCTACCCAGTGCTCCGGTGTCCGTTTGTAAGCTTTTACAGGTTGCAGTATTTATGGATTAGATGAAGCATTTTGAAAATTAATGTTGCGCATACCCACTATAAATAAATGAGACCTTTGGTTTTTAGTGATCTGACAAAGAGGGAAGCAATCAGAAAACATTGATTATTATATAATAAACATTGCATTGATTATAATTTCAAACTTAAAATAGCTATGTATTTTTAACATGATCATGGGCTTACAGTTTGTACTTTAGCTTTGTTTTGGATCGTCCAATATAAAATGACTAAAACCAAACTTTCGTTCAAGTATGGGTAAAATAATATGTGCTATGGTCATTTTAACATAGGTTAACATGACATCTTTGTAATGAATAAACGTTTTAACACGTCTTCAAGATAAAACAATTTTTGAGTTTTGCTGTGGGTTTCACATGTTTGTAATCTGATTGCCTCCACCAACAGAGAAGTGGTTAATGTTATCCCGTTGCCCAGATGCTGAAAAAACCCCTAGGCTACGTTTAACACCTGGCCAAGTTTTTCTCGCTCTGGTTCAGTTGAGCTCCAGGCCTCACCTTGAAGCAACCAACGTGAAAGCAAAGCTCCAGGGAATCGATGAGCATGGCAGCTCCCTTCCCCAGGGGCTGCCGGCACCTGCAGCACATCCGCCTGCCACTCACCAGCCTACATGCACCATACGCCATGGTCAAACTCCAAAGAGACTGCGATGCCCTTGTCCACATTAAATGACGACATAGTGCACATACTAATGGTGTGGGATTTTTTTTTTGTGGCGTAATTATATTTTGTTACTTAATAAAAGCAAGTTGTTATGAATCAGTTCAAGGTCTTATACAAACTAACAAAAAAATATTTGTTCCTGTGACTAAATTGGTAATAATCCCATTACAGTTGCTTATTTCTAAAGATCTGGTGGAGCGTAAACCTTAAGAAACATTTGCATGTTAAATTGTTTAATAGGTTTGAATGAAATTAAAGCTGCTTCATATAACGTCACAACCACATACCTGGAGCGCTGCTGAGAGTTTGGACGAGACCCGGTTGGCTCAGGTGTAAGTATGCCATTCGAGACAATCTGTTTCAGTGTGTTTGCAAAGATGGCAGACCCCGGGCCCAGACTGCTGCGCTGGCTGCTCCTGAAGGTGCCAACGGTTCCTATAGCAGAGTGAGGTCTGCTGGAGAAGCTAGAGGGAAAGGACTGCCGCGACCGCCAGCTGCTCGAATGAAGATTCTCAAGAGATTCATATCTGCAATAGAAAGAGTTTGAGAAAATAAATAACTAGAATTCATTGTAACTTTTGTGACGTACGACTACAAATACACAAATCATTATCCACGACAACTAAAGGATAATGAATTGCACTTTTTTTCATGACCTTCTGATTGACGTTCCCACAGTGATGGGCTCTTTGCTGATGCCGGCACTGCGTTGGCGGATCCAGCTGCTGTCAGTGAGGAGCTGGGTCTTCTTCCTCATCTCTTCCAGGATTTGCAGTCGCTCCTTCTCTGCCTGAGACAGCTGGTTTGTCTTCTTCCCACTCCCTAATGACAAGAGAAAATAGAGAACAATTACTTGCCGGTCAGCAGCCTCTCAAAAAAAAAAAAAACAGCTAGATAAGATATACCTTTAAAATCCTGTTTCTGAGAGATTTCGAGCGCAGGAGAGGATTTAGATTTTTTCCTGTGAAACAAACACAACCTTTAAGGATGAACAATTGTAATCTGAAGCGAATGGCATTGAACTAGTACATTCAGACCAGCAAACACTAGGGAGCTTAGCCAAAGAGGAAACTGACCTGTCAGAAACGGTCAACTTGGCAAATCCGTAAGAATCATCAGAGCTGAAGCAGGACAGAGCAGAAGCCCAACAGACATACACAGAAACAAGCGGTGAAGCAGCAGAAACACTTTCAAAACACCAGCAATCACGAAAATCTATAGTATATCCTGTACCAAATACTGCATTTCAGAAATTTCGATGTAAAGCTGGGCAGAAGAGCTTGTGGTCAAAAAGCAGCCAGCCAGATTGATCCAATCCCAGTGTAAAAGTGAATGAGTGCACATCGGGTTAAGCCATCACAGTTTAATTACTTCAAATCTCTTTGTAGACTCTGAGTGTTACAGTGGTAATGCACATGGAGCAGGAATTTTAATTAATCTAGTCAACCATGGTCACTGTCAGATGGTGCAAAGGGACAAGATTGTCCCAGCGCATACAGTAGATGTACAGATCTCCCTGCAGACGTCCTGTGTATGTTTTCGCATGAGAAGCTTGTTTGTTTGGCTACCGTGATGTCAAACGCGCATTATTATGACAAGCGCTGGTGTTACACAGTAAAATATGAATGCACAGAATTTCTTCTTTCCTCTTCGCGCTTCTAGCTCACAATGCTCTCATGCAGCGTGAGCTTTCTGCAACAAAGTGACGTGCTGCTGTTTTTGTATAGAATGTGTAGAGAATGAACATAATATATACAGATTTAAGTATATAAAAGATAAATGAATAAAATAAATAAATAAAACAGAGTCCTGATCGGCATACTTCTGATTTCAATCAACTCTGAAATCCTGTGATCAAGCCCGATTTCCAATCGAATCAGGACACCAGATAGAAAAAAATTCATGGTAAGGGGTTTGGTGTTAAACTGATGAATTACTAATGAAATGTGAGACCTCAGGATGTGTAGAACATGTTTTTTAAGACCATATTTTAATGCCATATTTTGTGCATACTTTATATTAAAATTTTATTTTAAAATACTTTCCTTCATTAGGTTTTTCAAGATTTTTCAGAAAATGTTGGGGTCAACTTGCCCTACAATCTTCTACTAAACGAGTTAGAGTTATCTAAAAACAAGCTGTTTTTTTAAATAACAAACTGTTCATCATTAGTGAATAAATAAGAAAAGGGCATTTAACGGTCTGCCCTTCTTCCTTTGCAAAAAAACACTTAATTTTACAAATAGTCTTTGTTTGATGTACATCATCATAAAGATCCAAAACAACAGGGCATTTACAGTCCAGCAAAGACAGAACGCATGCTTCACACGTCAGGATTCCAGACATCATCTTAGTTGATGTTTTTTTATTGTTGTTTTGAGGGAAGCTCTAAAAGAAAACAACTAATTAATAGACAGGAAAAAGCCATTTACTTTCTCATCAACACTGAAAGAAAATACAGCAAGAGCTTTATTAGAGATGGTTTGGCTGAAAAAAACATATTTATCATTACTAACAAAACCCACAGTTTGTGCAGTGATGCATCAAACAGAGCATCATTTTAATAAAGTTTTGACCATGGTGGTGAGCGCGGAGGAATTAGACTGGTTTCCTAGCAACTCTTGGCATTACTCTTACCTCTGAGGGTTTGTGGTTGAATCACACTCTGTAAGAGCTTTCTGGGACTGAACTCCTGCTGCTGTTTGTCTGCTTTCTGCTGCTTTCACTTTCATACTGAGCACTACGTTCGATTGGTTAATGAAAGGAGGTGGAATGTGAGGAGTTGGATTTCTGTTGGATGTCACATCAGTTCTTCTCTACTCCGAACACAGAGGACAAACACAACAACACATTTTCATCATTACAATCACAATAATTTGTAAAACTCAGCTATCCATTGAACAATCAACACATTACAAATAGATTCCAACTGAAGAGGATTGTTAATGTCATGTTAACTTTCTCCTTTTCTCCTCCTGACCGTAAATGCATTTATTACTTCAAATACTCAAGAACCATAAATGAGGAAGAAGTTTACTCGGGTATTCTGACCTCAAGGTCACAGTAATCTTCCCCATAGACCTCCTGCTGAGCTCTCTTCCACTCCTCATCTAATTTCTCCTGATCACGTCGATACTTCTCCTGGAAGCAACACAAACTTGATCATTCAGCTTAGACTGATCCACTTGATTAAGATTGATTTTGAAGAATTTTACAGGGTAGAGTTTCTCACGATCAACAAAAATCACGTTTATAATTAATTTCAGCTTCTGTATGAGCAAATAAAACTCATGCAAAACATTTAAATTATGTGCATATTACTGAAATGTGTAAATTGCCAAAAAATAAAGAAAGAAGTCAATAGCTTGACAGACTGAGAAGGGACAAAAATAGTCTTGCTCTTAAATGAAAACACTTTGTTAAATGAATAGTATAGTGCACACTCCACTAAAACAATTGCATAGATTACGAACAGTGCTATATCCATAGATGTGGCCGGGGTGGCCTGCGCTACCTGTAAAATTTTATTGCCCACCCAAGTGCCACCACTGAATTTTTTAATTAGAAAAATTTATAATAATAAAAAGTATGTCTACATTCATCAAGTGCAATATGAGCTTATAATCACTATCAGAAGCTCTTTCTATGAAAGCATTTGTCAAGGAGTCAACAAATTAAAATTGCATACTGCGGTATTTCAATCAAAGCTTCTATAATCTATAGCTGGATCTATAAATCATTGTATTTGAAAACATCCAAAGTAACTACAGTATAGTAATTTCATGGTTTTCCGAATGCTTAAGCCTCTTAGTATTGGCCACCCCAAGAATTTACTTGGCCACCCCCAATTTAAAATGTCTATAATCACCACTGTCTACGAATGTATTTTTGTACATGAGTGCAACAAAATAAATACTGTGCATCTGAGGGTAATGTTTAAACAGTACCTGAAGAAGGCGCTCTTGCTCCATCTGCCACTTCTCTTGTCTCCGCCTCTCTTCCTCATGGTCCCAGGACCAGCTGGAGGTGCTGCTGATGGACGGAACCTGCAGCTGATAAAGTGTAAGAAAACAATAAAAAATGGATGACTCACTCATAAAATCAGTCAAATATGAACAAAAACAAAATTAATTTCAATATAAAAAGACCTAAATGAAGGAGAGTGAAGAAAACTCACATCAGAGATGGCAGACTCCGAACCCCCTAGCACAAAAACATATAACAAGAATCAAACTTGTACATTGTGTTCAAATGTACAAACAGAAAACCAAAGCAAACATCCCGTTGATTCAAGATCCCCACTGGATTTGGATTCCTTCTAAGGGCTTAAATAACCAAACTGTAACCAAACCCATTGAGATCAAGTGAGCACTCAAGAAATCCACTTGCCATGCTGGATAGTAAACACACAAGTTGGAAAAGAATGAAGAAAAAGCTACATTTCTAAATCTAATTACTGTGTCTTTTCTGAACAAAATGAAACAGACAGAGTAACCCTTGAAGGTACAGTAATGCACTGCATCACAGCACTCAGGAAGAAAACACTTCTGTTTACCACAGAGATAGACCCAGGAGCTAACAGTGGCGCCTGAGGAACAGAGTGTTAGCATTAGCTTTAGCTTCAGAAATGAAATCAACAAGAAGCAGGTGAAACCCATCTGACGATTTCAACCTTTATGCAGCGTTCCCAAGTTTTGTCCGCATTTAGGTAAGAATCCCCAGCAAGGAGGGCAGGGTTGTTTGGGTAGCACATAAAATGACAATTACATAGTTTTGTTTTTTGTTTTTTTTTTTTGTGAAAAGTAGAAGAATATCAATATTATCAAGTCAATCTTAAATAGCTGATAATGGAAAAAAAGCAATGTTTAGTACATAAGTAAAACAAACTAATGAATTACTCAATAGTAAATAGACTTAATCTCATTGAATTAATGATTTACACATCACACAATCCATAATGATTAATGTCAGTCTTTAAGTAACAACAAAAATCTTAATGACTAAAAAGGCATGATCACATTTTTTTTAACTCAACTAACCTCCTTACTCTCTTATAAATTGCACTTAGATCTGAAATATTCTTTATTCCCAAAGGGTTTCTGGGAAAGCTTGAGCATGAGCTGCTAGTGTTTGATTGGTCACTATGAGTCAATGCCATTCAAGCACAAGTGCAGAGAAATCACACGCATACCTATTCAATTAGCTTTCTTCTGATGTTCACCAGTTGTAAAAAGGTTGGGGTACAATATAATCACTTTCCCTCTCGATGCGCAATAGGGAACTGAACTGAACGAGCAGCCACTTGAGGCCGATCCTAGAAGTGAGCAGATTCTCATTCACTCTAATGCTAAAACTGAACAACTTCAGAGCTTTAAAAAAAAAAAGCATGTTTCCTCCCCTGGCTCCATTTGGTTTTGTTGATTCAGATTACTTATTTTGACTTTTGAGAACACACCGAGCAGGTAAATTATCTTTACATTTGTTTGTCAGACATGTACAATTTTTACCTCTAGTTAATCAGATGCCTTTGTTACGGTCGTGTACCACTTCTGTGGACACATTTCCAATTACTGCTTAAGTCAACTTTGAGCCTCTTAACTTTGACAGAAAGCTACAGTTGACGACACTTCATCCTTGTTGTAAAAAGTCAATGGTCAGACCATGCATTATAAGAGGCCTGCTGTGTAGCTTTCTTTAAATACACTGTACATGCTTAAGATTCAAGATTTATTTGCTTCCTTAAAGCTAGACTGGTATGAGTGTGGAAGCAGAGACGGAGCTACATAAATCTTTTTATGGAAAAAAAGATTTATGGGAACAGCTTTGGACACCCCGTTTTATGTAGCTGTGCACACAGTATTACCATTCAACAACAAAAAGGTCTCATTTAGTCCCTTAAACCTAATTGAATGGCAGCTGCATCATATGCTCAATGCTTTAGCTAATCAAGCTTTTGGAAAGCAAATTAAACAAACCCATCTGTTTCTGAGCAACTTAGCATATTAACAATTAACAGAAAATACTTCACCAATGCACTCAATTAAGAGAATTCAAAGAATAAGCTGTAGTGAACAATTGGACATGCAGCCGTAACATGCTACAGTCGGAAGAATGGGGTTACCTTTATGCATGAAAAATTTGATTTTTCTCTGATGGTTTTTCAAAGCTATGGGTTGAAATTCTATAGCGGGAATAGGCAGGACCATAACAGAGAAATAACATTGAAATAGTGTTATTCGAAAATGGAATATCTAGAGAAAATACACAAGTTTGAGTGCTAATGAAGTCAAAAAGAACTCACCTTTGTTTGTCAAACAAACATGGTTGTCCTGGATACGTCCATTTGCAGTAGATAGTTTGCCCTGAAAAATAATAGGTTCATCCTAAACAAGAAAACACTGATGGAAGAAAGTCAGTTTTTTTTAATACATTTTTTTAGTTTACAGTTAGTTTAAAAAAACATAAAAAATTGGTTAAAAAATAAGATGAACATTTTGTTGTGCTTTATTTTGCAGTGATAGTGAACCGGACGCACCAAAATGCCAAATAAACTCTTATTACATTAATGACAATGTTACACGTTAGAAAACAGCTCTAATAGCAATGCAATTAAGAGTGAGCTCTTACGGATGGTTTTGTCAGGTTTATTTTGAAAAATGAGGTTTAATCTATCAAATAGATGAACACAAATGCATAATAAACAAAAAGGTTGAATAGGAAACCCTGTAACTCTGAATCCTCCCACATTCTCATCCATGATTATTTTCAGGGAAGGATGGCGGCAAAGCTAATAATAACAGCTGCCACCTTCAGAAGGATGTTTTAGAGTGAAGTGAGCTTTTTCCCCTTATAAACTAACACAGAATTTCTCCCTTGCTTGCCCTTTTAAAACATATTTTCATTGCAGTCTTAAAATTAATAATTTGGCCGGTTTATTATTTTGGTGTGAGGACTCACATTAGCAGGCTGTCCGTTTAGCCGGGTCTTCACCCCAGTTTCCATTGGGGAGTTTGTACTTGTGCAGATGGGGATATAATGTTCAGGATGCCCTATAAGTGTTGAAGTGGCACTTGTCAGATTGATGGTCTTATGGCTCTTGTACGGAAGGGAAGGATAACCACTGCTCCAGTCTGTCCAGTACCCAAAACACCCATTAGCAATTCAAAAAGCAGGTCACATCGGAGAATAGCCTTAATCAAGTTTAATTGTTACAATCAAGTACAGTTGTCTTGGAGTGAATTCAATTGCATGAAAATGTGCTCAGAATTATATAAAGGTGATAGTTTAGCAGTGCACCCACAGGTCATTATCAGACAGTGGAGATGGGACAGAGACAGACTGACAGACAGATAGACCACCTTCCCATAGTGACAGAAAGCAACCAGTAAAGCCTCTGATTCAGTTATGATTCATTCTCTTTCTAAGCTTTTCAAAATTAAAAAACAAGGAGGAATCATGCTTGAAAAAAGAAATGGGTTTCAAAAAATTGTGTACCCAAATAAAACCGTAAAAGCTTATTAAAATGTCAAAATGTCATTCTGAAACCCAATAGGCCAGCTATAAAAAGCACCAAAATAAATTGTGTCTATACATTTGTGTTAAGTAGCAGCTCATAGATGGTCTGCACAGTCTCACCATGCTGGCCGTGTCGCTGGATGTCCATCAGTAAACTGCCCTTTTGCTGCGCTGTGTCCATGCTGCTCTTAAACTGCACATAATTCATTTCATCCACCCTGCGTCCACCCAATGCCACAATCTCATCACCAGACAACACACCGCACAACTCTGCTGGGCTGCCTGTGGAAAAAAATTAAGCCAGGTGGATTATTCACTTGCTTGGTCAATTAGTCAATATTATTTATCCTTGTCAGATAGTATGGAAATCTTTATTATCTATTTTCTTTTTAGATCTAGCCATTTTAAAGTCTTAATTGGCACCTTTATTGGTGCTAACTTTTCCAACCAAATTTTTAAATAACATGTAAATAAAACCCAATTAAACAGAGTATTTAAATTTATGAATTCAAAAATAAATGAAATCAATAAGTTACTAAATAAATTATACATGACCTAAATAAATAGTTAAAATGCCAATTTAACAACAAAAGTCAGCTAGTTGAAGAAGGAAGCACTAGTTTAGAATGAGACTCAACAATTTGTGAAGCTTTAAAAGCTGGCGAGATTATTTTGCCACCTCATCAAACATTAGCAAGAACTAGAAGGGTTCTAATTTATGGGGCTACTGCTTCTTGTGTACAGAAAAAAAGCTTACGCTCATAAAGGAGCTAATATATCAGTAAAAGTTGTGCCCTCAAAGCACATTTATTGGCACCAAAATGTTCAAAAGATATTGTTTTTAGGAGAACATATTAACCCTTCAAAATGTAATCAATATTTAAACCTGAAGAATATACTAAATAACTTACTTAAAATTCTATTTTTTTTACGCTGATAAACATACACAAAGGATCAACTTCTTAAACATTGTTCACATGTTTGTGTAAATCTGTAAAATAACCTGTCCACCTCACAGGTGTGGCTAATCAAGACGCTGATTGGACTTCGTGATCACAGCTGTACCTCAGTGTGGTCACATCCGAAACATTTTACTAAACACTTAATATCTGCTGTGTCCACCAGAATATATTGGGTTTTTTTTATACATGTATTTTTTGTAAAAGCCTGTTTTTTGTACATTTCTTTTTTGTAAAACCACACTTTATGTTATTAGCACTTGAGGTCAGTCTTTTTGTCTTCATCTCCAAATATAAAGCTGTACTGTTATACATCTGCATATATTACCAGTACCATTTCTTTTGGTCATTAATTCAAACATTAATTCATACCAATAGGTTGATGAGCTCAGATTGATTGTCATCTGAGAATTAGGGTATGTGTTAAAAAAAAAAGTAATATTGTTAGTGCCTCATCAGAGTTTCTGCAGGTTTTTATGGAGATAAAGCCATAAAAGTAATCAACTGCCAACATTATTATTTCAGAAACATCATCTTTTTATAAATATTCAAAATCTTTGACAACTTATGTTGATTGCAGATGGAACCATAATCCAATACAAAGTATAATGAAATGGAAAAGCTCAATATCTCAAAGCTCCTCTGAACGACCTTCACATTCCCAGGAGATAAAGTTTTACTATAATTAAAGAAAAACACAACACAAACAAAAACTTTAATAATTGATGTGTTATTTCAGTAACTCCTCCATATAGAACAAAACACACCAGAGAACAGCTCCATGCATCATTAATGAGGCTATGCATGTAGGTTAGCATCTTTAATGCAACTTTGGGAATGGATATCAACCTTCCCCTTACCACACAGCTCCTCTCATCACCTCAAATGAATAGGAGTCTCACATCTGAGCTCTTGAGTCAACTTCACCAAATTATAACTCTAAAAGCCTACAGAACACATATGCTCTACTTCAAGATTATTGTCGGTCAGAGAAGGATTTGAAGATGTTCAGATCACACAGTGAATCTTAATCACGAGGGCACACTTTTCAGTCCTAGGTTAGCAAAACTGGTTTCGAAACGCCGAGTTCAGTTCGACCAATCAGACTGATAGAGAAGTGAAGGTGCTTCTTACGGCGCATTAATCATTCATCTTGTTCTCACCCCGCATGACTATACAATGACACGCAGTGGCTGAACGAAAGCACACAAATACAAATAATAAAGCATACAAAACAATGCATGCCAATAAATAAAATCCACAAAATCTATTTGATGTAAAAACGTGACAACTAATTCACCAAGGAAACAATAAATGTGTTGTATGTACAAGTTTTGTTAATAGAAACCAAGTCACATTAGACGGGTATCCACACTACAGACACTGACAAAGTTACATCGTAGAACTTAATAGTGCTTGTTTACTGATGAATTGGTATGCAGCTAAACTGACAAGCATCTATGTTTAAACCATTGGTTTCGTTCATCTTACCTGCTTGAACAGATTTCACACGAGCACCTGTTGAGTCCCAGTGAGCCCTGAATCCAAAGTCTCTTCCACTGTTAGGCTTCTGATTCAAGCAGACTCGCATTTCACTTTGACCCATCTGAGTGAGCGTGCGAGAGATAGAGAGAAAGAGAGAGCGAGAAAATGTGACACCTGAGGATCCCATAACACCTTCGTCCTTAGGAAATCTGCTACGTGTAGTTTAACACAATGTTGTGTACGTTGTTGCTTCATATTTATAAAGATTTTTTGTTCTACAAATTATCAAACAATGCTACTGAATATCGCATTGCAAAAAATACACAATTGTACTTATCAAACTGTAGTTCTGATTTTCCCACAGACTGAAAACATGGGAAATGTAGTGCAGTTTCAAGCCATTGGACTATTTGAAGGGAATCTGTGTGGGATAAACAGCAATCTAAGACAGAAGATGACTGTATACATCCATAAGCATTTTTGAGTGGGGTTTATATGGACCCAGCTTTCAGATTTTCACATAAAGAGTTTGAAACAACTACAATGTCAACTGATGTAGTCGATTCAATGGGGTTCTGATACTAAACAACAATCCCTATCAACACAAAAACTGTGCTGCTTTGTCATTCAACTAAAATAACTAATAGATAATGGCTATTATTGATGTATTAGTACCTTATCTATGCGATTCAGATTCTGACACTAATTTGAGTATTTATCGTATTGTTTAATAAAAAAATTTAAGCACCATTTGAATATTGATTTTTCATCAAAGAAAGTCAGCAAGAGGCATGGCGAAAGTACGGACGTGGGAGGAACATGAGGTACATGGCTTGTTTTGCAGACTTAAACTGTTTAAGCTGATTTTTAAATTGTCGATAAACATTGCCTTTTGAAGATTCTTAAGGGTTCAGTGATCATGATGGTGTAGAGAGGGTACTTTCAAATTATTTGAAAAAGTCATTAAAACCTTTATAGAAACACACAGAGTTGGACATTCTGCACTCAGAAGTAATGTTTGAAGAAAATATAATTGTTTTATCCACATGTACATAAAAACATAAGGAGAAGACAGGATTTATATTCTATACTGCAGCCATTCTCCAGGGGACAATTGAAGCTCCCTCTAATTTCTTCAGTTTTAAGCATTCAAACATTAACACACTCATGTTCTTATTTTCAATAATTTTTTCATTTATTTCTAATAACTAAATAAAGTAAACTAAAATGTCACATGAAAGTTTGATCTCTACTGACCTGTACATAAAGCAACACGGAACAATAGGTTTTCTTATTGTCCACATAAATTGCTTAAAAGCTTAAGAGATTCTAATTAACCAATACATCTCATCATTATATATAAATAGTGTAATTTAAAACAAAATTAAGCGGAAATGAAAATCGTGGATTAGCTTTGAACCTGCTGCTGAATTAGTAAAAACTAGAAATTACAGCCCTTGTGGCTGACATCTGCTGAATAGATGCCAAAGATGGTCCCAGGGTTAAGAATGGTTTCTTTGGTCCGTTTTCTTTTTTAAATTGTAACTACCCAAGTTCTATTTTGTGTTGTGTACTAGCATGAATCACATTCCGATCATGACCAGGAAATCAGGATTCAATTTGGTCAAGATTCACAAGATGCAGCCTACCTTAAGATCCCGGATTTCTGAGACAACAGGAGGTGCCTTTTGTGCAACCGAGGCATCCATGTTGACTTCACTGACAAAAGAGATGAGTGGAGGTGCCGATGACCTTCCATCCCGGCTGTCTTCCACAGGGCTGATTGGATAAGTGCTTGAATGAAAGTGTCTTGCGCCTGCAGAGGCCGTGACCTTTGATTGACCACTGAGGAAGGTGGGAATGACTGAACGCTCTCGGTGTCCACTGATCAGGCTTTTATGAGAATCATCAATCTAGTACAAAAACACAAAGAAATTCAAATCAACTTTCATTCCGTACCACCTCAGGTGCCTGTACCAGCCGGATTAACTGGTTAGCCAGCTAAGTTTTGGATTAGTTTGCACGAATCCTGGGTTTTGGGTACTATGAAAGGATTTAGGATTTAATCGATCTTTGTCACCCTGGTTTTCTACACCACATGGCCAACCTCGTCCGGAGCAGGATATGCTCAGGATTAGAAATCACAAGCTTACATTCGTCCAATCAGCAGTTATAATAGAAACTTTTAAGTGAACAGCAGTGTCAGTAACATGGACTTCACAATGTCTTCTCACTCCTGAGCATATTTGTGTGCAAATTTTTAACCGAGCACTTAATTCGAAACAAGAATTTAGGGACAGACACAATCCCTAAGCATTTCCTTATTTCATGACAAATATTTACATGAGAGATCCAGGTTCTCCGCGGAAGGAACAGCTAACACTTGCGAGCCTCTTCGCACAAACAAAATGTGACGGGTAGAGGTCCCGTCCTTACTATACTGCAGATGGTCCTATGACATTAATTTTTATCTGCTGCCATGATTGTTTAGCATTGGGGTTGGGTTACATTTTCCAAAAAAATTAAAAACAATTATCGTTTAATTTTAAGTACACATTTAGTATGCAGATAAATAAGCATTACATTTATTTTGTAATACAACCACAACACATTAACATAACAAAACAAATTGAAACGTATTAGAATGAACATGACAAAAAATATGCTATCGTTACCAAAGCATATCACAAATAATATTCAATTTTACTTTGAAAAAGAATGTGCTTCTTTGACATTGTTTTTATTGAAATCAGCAATTTCCTGCCAACAATCTTCTCTGGCTTTGGCAGCAGCCACAGCAATACAACAACACAAAAAAATATGGAACATACAACATTCTCGTATTTTTTAACTTTAATCTGTTGTGTCTCCTCCTCAGAGAAAAAAAACCATTTGGCTCGGTCATGTTCATTGTGATTGGATATTCAGTGCCAACGTCAGTCTTTTACGTGCACCCACCAGTGAACTAATCTGAGCTTCAGGGAAAAAAAGCCTGACTTGACAAAGAAAGTTGATGAGCGGCTACATGGTACCGATTAAGCTTGATTGAAGCGGTTAGGTTTTGTCAAGCAAGTTTGTTCAGCCCCGTTCATGGTACAAGCCTCAGGTGTTGGACTTTCAAAGTTTACACACATTGATTAAGATATTAAGGGGGTTTTGAATTTTTTTTTATAAATATCTAAATTTAAGCCTGAAACAAATATGCCCAAGTTAAAAGTACAGAGTTATAAAACAGCTATAAATGCAACATAACAGCGCCTTAGAAAGCTTAAGGAGCCAGTCATGGAAAAACACACACAACAACAACTCACAGCTTGGGTTTCACAAAGCACCCCGAGTGCAGAGCAGTTATAGTGAACCGATTCATTATTGATAAGTTAGCTGCTACAAGATCAGGTGAAGAGGAGTAACACTAGACTTCACATGAGGAAACTATTCAAACTGCCTTTCCGCCTTATTCTGTGTGTCTGCTGAAAGTCAAGGCAGACCAAGAACTGAAGATAATGAGATTCTATTGCAAATTGATTAGTTGTTATACAACATCAAAATCAAAACAAGTTTGAGTAGTGCTTGGTAAAGGTTAAGCTAATTACTTGTGAAGAATTGATTTATTGTTTGAAATGTAATCGTGCTTCATATCCATGTGTTGACTGCTGTGCATGATAGAACACATGTTAGAGGAGACACCGGTATTATAACAGTATCATCAGTAGTACACATGTCTGTGTGTCTACATGGTTGCTCATCACTTATATTCACAATTAAACCTAGTGTGAACACTAAATATAGAAGTTAACAAAAGTGATAACCTTTTGTTTTAATTAAATTTGTCTGCGTTCAAATAATTAAAAAACAAACTCATGACTTCAATAAAAAAAAAAGTATTTGTCATATATACATCTGTTTTTCAAAATGGTCTCTTAATATGTGAACCAATTAGAGACTAAGTTTGAAGAGTTAAGTTTATTATTTTACATTTTCGATATTTTGAAACCATGCATTCATCCAATAGATTTGTACACAAACTTAAATGTGACGAAACACTGAGATGAAAAACCAGATGCAGTCAAAATGTTGTCAGTCAAGAAACACATTTTCATGTTTAATAAGTTCTTAGGAACAAAAAGCAAAAATGCACATAAATTAAGGAGGAATATAAATCAACTTTTATCTTGTAAGAAGTCCTCTTAAATTAATTAATGAAATTAAAGTTAATCTAAAAAAAATAT
Source organism: Danionella dracula (assembly GCA_900490495.1). Taxonomy (NCBI): domain Eukaryota; kingdom Metazoa; phylum Chordata; class Actinopteri; order Cypriniformes; family Danionidae; genus Danionella; species Danionella dracula. The sequence goes on along the minus strand of UELW01000289.1, from coordinate 3,237,298 downwards.
TAGCTGAACTTTAAAAAAAGCCTCATCATGGTTACTTCTAAAAACTTCTGCTTTAAATCTTATGAAGTGATACATTTTAAGCAAAAAAAACCTGTTTATTTTATCATTTTAAAAAGTGAGCATTATTGCTACAGTGCTGAAGCAGATGCAACAACCTCTAAATTACTACCCATCATCAAATTCAGTCAATGTGAAACTCCAGAACAATTACATTGCCTACACAAGACCAATTAAAAAAATAAAATAATTTAAAACCATGTGAAATCCATAAATAACATGCAAAATGGGTTATGGCCACTTACAGAGCATCCCCTGGGCAACGAGGACACTTTAGATGGTTTGACTCCAAATGGTCGAGGAGTGACGCCTGTGGACAGGCGCGAGCAGCCTTCGGACCTTCTGAAGCCTCTGGGTAGTGTGGCAGAAACCCATACTCTTCCTGCGGAAAAACCCTCAGGATATCCAGAGCGACTGCTGAAGTCAGGATCCGTCTGCTCAAGGGATTCTGGATAGACAGAAGCCTGGTTCTGTTTAGTTTCCTCAGCAACTGGATTCATGAGCTCCTGTGATGGGCTAAGCATCTCCTCATCGATGCTTTGAGTACCATTAGTGAGAGGAAAAGCTGTGCTAGACCAGGCCACACCTCTGACACCGGAGTCTGGTTCACTCATGGGTCCAGGCATGTTGGAGCTGAAAGAGAAACAGCACCGGAGAATCGGAAAGCACATGGATGTTGGGAGTGGAAGGGGAGGAGGGTGTGGGTTTGAACTATCAAATGTCTCTAGTACCCACACGACAGCAAGTGATTTAGCAAGAAAATCTACAAATATTTTAGTAGATTCCAACTTGAAATAAAATGTATAAACATATTAGGTTTTAACTAAACTCTACCTCGTTATCATTAACTAAGACATTGCTCAAGATAGAACATGTTGTCTTCAAGTTATATAGAAGAGCTTTTTATTAGCTACCTTTAATCATATCTGTCAACAGCAGGAAGCAGAGAATGTGGAAAAAACTCATCCTAAAAGTAAATATAAACATTTTTTGTGGATTGCTGTTCATTCATAAATATCTATTCATTTGTGAATCAGATCTAATTGTGTGCATCTCTTTTGCGTATATTTGTAGATCATTAATGTAATTATTAATTAATTTGACTCAAATATAACCCCATAGACATGCTAGATGTACAATCAAGACAACCAAGTATGTAAAGCAGTATGATATCTTAACAACCCACTGTTTAGGGTAGATAGCAGAACCTGCAATAGCTCCTAGGTAAATAAAGGACTTTTTGTTGATGCATTTTTTTATACTTACTAAGATCACCTAGTTTAGTCCTGCTGTTGTGTTTATGCTGCACCCTCAATAAAATTGGTTTAATTCCCCTTTTAGCACAAACATGCAAATTAAACTCAGACAATGAACAGAACTCCACACACTTCAGGTCATGTTCTTCTAATTTTAGCAGCATAAGTTCAGTGATACTGTTGTCTTTCTTGTCAACAACAAAATATGACTAATTAGAACTACACATTCTTGGTTGGCCCTTGGAGTTGGATGTTTATAGTGTTTCTAGATTTTGTTAATGTTTAAACTTTGAAACAAAGTTATGTGCCATTAAAACTCCCCACATGAAACAAACCAGCTCAGATTTCAGTGAAAAGGCCCTCTTTGCCTGTAATGAAATTCCAAGATGTTGTTTCTTTCTAGTGTTGGCAAAGTGTAAAAAGTCCAATAGAAAAATTATGTTAAGTTAAATTGATGTTGATTTGAGGTTAATTCCATTTTCTTAAAATCAAAACTGTGCAAAAATTAAACATGTCTCCAGAAAAAGGTATTAATGCTTAAATGAGCTTTTACACTCCGTACCTTTCCTCTGGCACATCAGTAGGCTGAGCAGTCCTAGCAGCACATGTACCCTGCTCAATCTGCTCTCGTTCCTCTCTCTTCCTGTGGAGGTCAGAGGTAGCACTCCGCCGACGAGTCTTCCACTTGTTAAGGTCCTGGAGACATGATTAAAACAGTGTTTTCAAACATCATGTTTTTTTTCTGCTCAAGATCAATGTTTCTTGGTATGATTATGAAAGGTTGGAAAACACGAACAGATCTTCTTTTATATTATAAATAATGTAATATATGAAGGTAAATGTTGAAATTTAAAAATATTCTCATGGTAACCAAAAAGTTCTTAGTAAGTCATCAAGTGATTTTGTGTTATCAAGTGATCTTTTATCAACTGATTTTGAGGTGGTAACCCATTACTTGATTTTTGTTTTCTTTTGAACCAAGCAATTATAAAGTCTAAAATCGAGGTTTCACTCAAAATTAAACATCTGAAGTGAATTGCACAAACTTGCAGTGGAAAAAGCATTTCATTTGTCCCTCATGGCACATGGCACTTTAAAATAGAGGTGAGAGTTGATGAAAAGAGGAGAAAAACAGAGTAGCAATGTGAAATAGCTTACTTTCTTGAAAAATAACCTTTTTTTTTATATGGGCTTCTCCTTAAAGGTGTGCTACTGCAGTACTCCCAACCACAAAAACAAAAAGGTGATCTTGATAACTGCAACACTCACTTCATGCCACTTGGCTTCACTTTCCTTGATCCTGTTGCGCATGCCCAGAAACTGCTCGAGCTGCACCCTCCGAATGGACAAGGGGTCAAGGGTCATCTCTCCGACAGACCTCTGCTTAACAGGCCATGACCCCAATGACTCTAAACTAGAACAGTTGTCTGCCTCCTGGGGTATGGGCTCCAAGGGAATGTCTCCCAATGATTTACTCCTATGGGATGCAAACGTGAATGTGCAAGTTTTTATCTCTATTAAATAAAAAAATGTTACATTTACAATTTGGATGAAAAGTTCAGCTGTATAGTTGTGTTGTAGCAACATCTAGAGGTTATATGAAATATTGTATTCCCAAGGTCTGTGCAAAAGCCACCATGTCAAATTGAAAAGAAAAGAGAAGAGCTTAAAAGAAAACTCATTCACAACAATTCACATTTAAAGCGAAAATTGGCACAAGCATTAAATCTAAAAAAAAAAACTTAACTTATGCAAATTACTGCATCAACACACCAAAAGCAAGCCATGATTTGATAGCAAAGCACTTACCCAAGGAACTTTTCCATTACAAAAAGCACATAATTGTACAGAATTAGCAGCTGCATTGTAAAGCAACAATACTCGAAAGGAATAAAGCAACCACAAATTGCAAAAAATTAATAATAAAAAATAATTGATAAAGACATAAGCAAGCGCAAAAGCTACAAACACTCACCCTGTGTACCGAGACTGTCTCAAGGGAAATCTGGGAAATAGTGAAAGAGCGGTAATATATATATATATATATATATATATATATATATCGATTACTATATAAATATGGATGACTAAATTGATTATTTTTATTGATAACCAATTTTTTATTGAATCCATTGAAATGAATCAAAATAATAATAATAATAATAATAATAAAAACTTTATAATCAAAAAAGTTTTAGCTTCTTTATAGCCACCTTTTTTTCAGTGTTTTTCTTCGACAGTAAAAATAAATGGTACTAATTAGTCAGTAAACAAATATATTCAGTAGTATTATTCTATTCAACAGCAAATACATTCTTTATGCTATACTGACCAGAAGAAATGTTGTGTTGCCGATAAATTAATCAAAATCAACACATGTTGCTGACCAGAGTTTTATTAGGGTACAGAGTGGTAATAAAAATTGCTTAAGCTCCATCGAACAAAGGGGAAAAAAAGCACCAACATCCAATACACCTTCACAGTCCTGTATTATATCATGTGGAAGCGATCTTTAGAATTTGAAAGAATCTACACACATTTTCAACAGATGGCAAAAACATGACAAAACCTCCACACCCATATAGAATATCACAGAAAAATATGGTGTTGCTTCCAATGGAACAGTCAAACGCTGGTTGCCAAGTATATGTTCTTGATTGCCATTCGACCACACACCACACTTCCTGTTTTTTAACAGCACCCATTGAGTCTGTGCTTTAAACATTGTTTTTGTAAAAATGACCAGACACTTGAAAACAAATGCATAGATTAAAAAAAAAAACACGATATGACAGAGTACTAGAATCTGGCACATAAATGTTAAAATAAAGGCAAAATAAGGCTGAAATCTTGTGACAAAGCAAATTCTAATTCTTTTTTTTTTTTTTTTTTTTTTTGCTAACATACCAGGTTGTATATGCTCTAAGTTAATACAAGTTAAACAGCTCTTGTTATTGCAAAACCTTTAGTAAATTAATCAAAACTAATAAAAAAGGAGAGAAAAGAAAGATAAGCAGAGACGATGAGAGAAGGGACATGGAAGGGAAAGAAGAGGAGAAAAGAGGAAGAGACAATGAGAGGAGAAAAGAGGATAAGTAGACACAAGGAGAGGCAGATACAAGGAGAGGAGAGACTATTTAGGATGTTTTGGAAGCTGGTGATGCAAGCCAAGGGGAGACATCAAAATCCCCATCATCCTCAGAAGAAGCTGACGTCTTTCTGCTACAAGTAGACAGAGATGGAGTAGGACAGAAAAGAGAAGTGGAAGTAAAAAAGGAAAAGGAGTTTAAAATTCATTTTACTTTTTTAGGATCAGCATCTATCATTTTAACACACAATATTGTTCTATAAATGAAATAATACACATTTTTGTTTGCATTTAATAAAATATAAATACATAAATAAGTGATAAAGATTATATATTTTTGAATTAATTGGATACGTCAATGAATTTATATGAATACATTGTAAAAAAAACTCTTGTATGCCATGTAAATCCTTTAGAATGTTATGGAATTGTTATTGATTGTTATGGAATATCTTTAGATCTGTTGATGGATTATACTGTCTGGGAAAAAAAATATAAATTGATGAACAGTCAAAATAACTGAATTTATTTATTTATTTATTTTTACTATTTATTTGTTATCAGACAAACCTTAAGCCCTGCATCTTCTTATACCAAGGTCTGCGCTGAGAGCCCAGTCTGATGGTTCCCACATGCACATCTTCCTCAGGGGTCCAGTATTTGGGCAGAAACTTGTCTGATTGACCATTAAAAGAGGTCTGATGCTCAGAGACGAGCACTCGTCGTGCATAAAGATCGTCCAGCACAGGATCAGCAAACCCTCGGTCTTCATCAGAGTCACTCGTGCCATTGTTCAGGACTCGCTGCAGAAAGTCTTCCTCCATTACAGCAGATTCACAGTCTCTGTGTCCATTTTCACAGTGATCTCCATATTTGCTGCTTTCCAAGAAAATGCCATCCATATGAGACAAGTGTCATGTCTCCATATCGCACATGCGTTCACTGGCATGCAAGCAAAGATTGTTAAAAGCTTGTTTACTTCAACTGTTAATGGATCAAGCAACACCCAGAAATCCAAACGGAGCAAATTAGTGACCTTTCCAAATTTGTTCCAGACAAAAAATTTGGAAATTCCAAGCATTTCTTGTGTATGTATTTGCTTATTTACAGCGCATCAATGTCCACAAATTAATCAGAAACACGTTGGATGCTCTTGAGCAGTAAAATTAGGGCATCATGCTGAAATACAAAACACGCTCTGTACTCGCTGACCTCGGAGTTGGGACTGGAGCTCGCCGTGAGGCATCTGACAAGGTGAGCCATGCCTTCCTAGCACAAGGGGCAACCCCAGTGGGCACCCAGCAGCCCCGAGGCTTTGAAGGGACTGCATAGTTCACGGGGGCCGCGGAAGAAACGGAGCGAAACCTGCGACTGGCTAGGTCATCTTGCTCGAGGTCCGGTTCGGGTCGTTCCGTGTCAGAATCACTCTCACTCTGGTAATCGCTTGCCCATTGAAGGAAGGCAGAGACTGGGGGCAGGTCGTGGCACAAGCCACTCTGATTTCCGCTATGGCCAAAAACATAATCTAAACAACGATTCACCACAAAATCACACAGGCAAACATGCCAGGTGTTGTATGTCACTTGTCACCTCTGACACCTAACTTGATATGTAGATTATGGTTGCATATAAACATCATAACTACTTATAAACTAATTTGATCTGACTAAAACATTACTGTTAACTGAATAAGAGTTTTGGTTGGTATTGGGGTTTTTTTCCCTGTAATTTTTAAAGTAGAGCTAAAAGATAGTGTGACACTATACCATGCATATCTTTAAGGACAAAAAAATCTAGAAAGTTTCAGATGATACTTATACTTTTAATGGATATATTATATTTTAATATCAATTCGTAATTACAAAAAAGGTTATAACTGAATTTGAATTAACACACGATTAATGCAAAGTGCATTTTATATTTGTCCCTTATCCTCATCCATAATTTGAAAATTAGAGGTGTAGTCTTTAGAAGTGTGATAATTTTAAAACTGATACTTTTGACAGATTTTTGCACAGCATTCATCCAGAAGCAAACGCAGACTTGAAAAAGTTTCTGAAAAAAATTGTCTTTACACTGCAGTGCTCTAGGTTTAAATATTTTAAACAGCTCAAATTTAATGTTTGGAACATCTGGAACTAGTCGATCAAATTTGAAAGCGTGCAACATGACCAGGGATAAGATTATATACTGCCCTCCAAACTGGCATGTGCAGTAAACGTGCTTTAGTGAGTAGATAAAAAAAAGTTTCCATATTTCTTTGCATTGATATGTTCTTTTTTTCTGTGTTTAATAAACATTAACATATTTGAAAAATATATACAACTTTTAAAACATGTCTAGCTTTTGAATGATTTCATTTTTTATTAAAATTTGCAGATAGGGGCATTATAAACGCCACTGTAACATCTTAGCATCATGACTACATGACTTTTTTTAAATCCAAGTTACTGTACTGTCAGACACACATACACACATGTTTGTAAGATCAGCAAAATAAAATACCTATAACTACTAGAACAACCATAAATTGATATTTTCGTGTGCAGGGGTCAATGTTGGAGGTTCCCCATCAGTTAGTTCCTTTTATGCCATTGCTTTTTAATCTGCAGTGTTTCAGTCCCTTTGATCAGTAGATCTTCTGTGTGTAGTAAATATGTTTTTTTTTCACTGGATGCAGTCTTGTTTGAAACAAATGTTTAGTGATTGAAGAAACTGCAGAACACAGGAGTTCAGAGCAGGTTCTTCGGTTTTCTCTTTGTGAGAGACATTAATCACTACTATAGACTCATGTACTTGTACATTTTTGGCCCATCTTAAATCTGGTAGGATGCACATCTTGTATAGAGTTTTAAAAGCTTGAAAGTATGCGCAATTACATTTTTCTCCTGAAAAAATAGTTTAGTTTACTTTTGAAATGGAACGCTCACTTTGGAGAAAAACTAAAGGAATAAAACAACAAAAAAATCATCTAGCATCATCTCATTGATTTTACATTTATAATACAATGAAAGTAAATGAAATTGTTTAAACCACATGTATTATTTTTAAAAAAATTTAATAATGTTCTTTATTTTTGGGCTGCTTTGTTTGAAAAATGTATTTGTACTGTTTACATTATTTTTGTAGTCTAAGTGCATATTCTTACACAACAATAAACTCAACCAAGGCTCATCTGACTGTCAAGTGATTGACAAGTCACATGTTCATTAAGTTACCAAGACACTAAAGTATGTCCACAATCCCACCGGAACGTCAACTAAACTAAACACTTATCTTCCTAGAAATGAGTCATAAGCTTTGCCGAAGTTGTCATCCAACTTTTCACATGCACAGTCAGTATCTGAAGCAAAATGTGGAAGGAAAGCGACACGCATCATACCTTGTAAGATGCGCAGCATAACTCCTGCTACTCTGCTGAGATTCCTGCCGTTTCCTCCTCAGGACAGAAGGCACATGAGTCTTCTCTCTCATGGGTGCATCACTCTTTCCATCCTCCGCCATCCTGAACCACTGGTCTGCTTCTGCGTCACTGCAACAACCTGGAAAAATGTAAGTATTAGAGAAAGAGAAAAAAAAAAGAATGATAGATCAGTAAAAATGCTCAATAATTTAAATATTTCCAAAGATGTCCTTTTCCATTAATGGTTGTGGACAGAAATTGTGTTTGTAAAGTTAAAAATCAATGCAACAGTCAGTCTTGATTTGCAGCATAAAGATGGGGGAGGGGAAGAGAATGTCTGCAAAATCTCAAAAAATGGACCCTTACCAGTCAATGCAATTAGAATAAAATAGAAGTATATTATACTTATCTTCATAATAGAAACAAGATTACAAACGGACTTCAACAGATTTCAGGTTTATTGTTGTTTAGCATTGAAGAGAAACAGCACTGTGATGCTGATCCAGACTTCCAATTCTGCACACTTTTTAGCAATAAAAAGATGAACAGATATGTACTGTTGCTTTTTAGTGCTATACAATATCTGATGTGTGTAATTCAACAGTTGATGTCCACAGATCTTTATCTTCAATTCCACATATGCTACATTGCTGCATGTGTCATGCTAATGTGTACAGATTTTCCAATAACCTTTGAGATAGCAATGTTCTTAATAATCGTTGAAATATGTCAATCAATTAATAGATAAAGTGAACTAAATAAAATAGTTTAGGTCACCCAATTGCCAAATCCCGCTTTGTTCTATTTTCATTCACAGTACAACAATGTGTTGACCAGTCACAAAGCAGCAGCTAATCATACAGACAACAGTACTAATAATGTATAAAAAAGTAAATAAACATTAAAAAGCCCCCCCAAAAAATGGCAGGCCGACATTCACTGATTATTGCAAATAAATACAGTGAGGACGTTGGACAAAATCTTTTTTTTTTTTTTTGATACCAAGGGATTCTAATAGTAACCAAATACAATCCAGTGAACTGAATGTTTTTAATTTTCAATCTTTGTTCTTATTATTTTATCACTCTCCATGTTGCTTCAGACAATCAGTTAAAAACACAGCTCTTGAGTCACATGTTCAGAGGTTACATGTGCACATCTGTCTTCAGCTGGCATTGGCACCGTGGCTTTCCCAACGGGCGTGGACTACTCTGGAATCTCACACTTGAGTGAACGGGTGAGTGAAGAGACAATGCTCAAGCAGCTGAACTTTCATTATCATGTGTTTGAGAAGTGATCTAGTTAAGTCACCAAATAAACAGGACAGTGTAAGTTTAGGTCATAACTACAGTATGTAACACCATATCCTGAAGTAAGTGAGGAAAGACTGAAGAGATGAAATGGAAACTTCTCCATTATATAAATATTTCAAAATGAATTTGAAAAAAAAAAAAAAAAAAAAACTTTGTCGCTCTTTATACAGAACTTAATAGTCAGTCAGACAAAAAAAAAACCCACTTGTTTTGTTCAATAACCAAAATAAATGGTTTAAAACTATCAGCACTCAGTTTAAAACTATTAACACTTACATGTTGATCAAACTTTAAAAGCCATTACTTAAAATAAATAAACAGCAGTTTGCTTGAGTAACCTCATTTTATTTGATAACCCCGGTCCTCAGGAGAGATTTAAATAATTGTAGATGTTGAAAACATTTGCTTGATATTTTTTTTTTATACAAGCATATCATGATTTGTTTGTGGCAGTAATAACAATAAATAATAGTAATAAGAGAACCATTGTCTGAAAGGAGAAGCATAATAAACTATTATTCTTAACATAATAAAAATGTGTTTTGATTTGCCTTGTTTAGCGAAATAAATACACTTGATGGATATTAATTATATTTATAATCTAGTAAAGCGTAACAATACTTTTGTCCAACAAAAATAAAATGCAAAAAAAAAACATTTCAAGAGGAACAAGAGAAAACAGTCAAATGTGTCAAACTATTGAACTAATTTAGATATAATGAAAATAAGGATTGGTAAAACTACACAATTTAAAAAAATTATTGATTACAGAAATGTATCATAGAACACAGTCAAGAACGTAAAATAACTTTGATCAAGTACAATCATCTTGGCTGCCTAACTAAAACTCATGGCCATGGTCAATGGCCAAAGCACAAACAAAACCTATGCCTTAAAAAAATAAACCTCAATCAGCCTAAAAAGCAGACCTATATGAAAAGAAATACATGTTAAATAACAGTCACATAAACAAAGTCAGGAGGTGGAGTGATGTTACCTTCACTAGTAGATTGGAGCATGTAATACGAAGCGGAGCCGAGGGTGCGAGGCTCCAGGGAGTCCAGGCTCTCAACTGAATCACCTCTGCTGTATCTTGACTGGTGCTCTGAAAACCAGCCCTCCAAAAACCCGCTGTCTCTCACACTCCAACGAGATTGCACACTCTCCTCCAGAGCCTACCACGAGAACACACACTACTTCAGACAGTTTTGGTGGAAAAACTGTGCTTGCTGAACAATTCATATTTCCCTGACCCAAGAAATGACTTAGACCCTGGGCACAATGATGGTCAGTGTATTGATAGAGTAATTACTGCTCTCTACACTCATGCTTGACTGGAGCAAATGAGCAGCAGCCAAAACTGATGAGGGATTCTGAACTTGAATGGTGTCCAGGCTGAGGACAAAACGTTCAAACAGCATGAGACTTGATTGCTGTGTTGATCTGAGGAATTCTACAGAGGAGCTTTTGGTCATATGGATTGTTGGAGCCAACCATTAAGCTAAGGTTGGTAAAAATGGGTTTGTTCAGAACAACTGTTCAGACTCATACTTAAATGAAATAAAAGTTCCTTTAATTTGATCCGGAAAAAAAATGCCATATCAACAAACTGAAATACAAAGCAAATGGTCATGAAAACTGTTGCTGCCTCCCAATCCGAACACCATGCACTGCACCCTTAAAGTAGACACTCATTTTCAGAAGAAAATGTACATAGTGTGTGAGAAAAGAGTGTGCATGATCTGGGATGCACTAAAACGTCACGTGAATAGTGGTTTTGCCACGTCATCACGCATGATGTGTGCAAGAACTTAACTCCTTTTCCATCTTTCAATAAAAAAACATTCTAATAATAAACAAAACATATGTTGATATTTATTCATGAGCATCTTCTTTAAAACTGAATCTTATTACAGAGGGGCTTGTTTGTTTGGGTCCAAGAGAAGACTCCTTCCGGCCGAGTCCAAGGGATTGTGGGTAATATTAGCCGGTTGAGCGTTCATGGATCTCTACACTTCAGATTCTAACTGGGAAAAAGTACACATTCGGGCACCGCTCGGACACTTTATTTATGTACACTATGGTTTGGGACACCCTAATTCTCATTACACACCCATAAAAGTGTATATAGTGCTCAGATTTGGGACGTAGCATTTACCCTCTACTACCAACCTGCTTACTCTCTAGAGGAATGAGCACTTATAGGGTGCCCTCCTGTCCCTAGTGGTCAGGATCACTTTATGGCTCCAACATGGCTCTAGAATTTGTCTGAAACTGGTATTAATAATAGATGGTCCAGTTTTTGTGGTTTAAAAAAAGGGACTCACAAAGAAATTAAAAGGCACATTTTTTGAATACAGATACATGATCAATTTCTAAGAAATTCTTTTTTTTTTTTTTACATTTCAAAAATAGCAAACAACATCACTATAAGCATCTGTAAGAAAAGTGGAATTTAAAATACAGTAAATAAACACAAACAATAAATACTGAAATAATCTTTCAAATAATACCTTTGACAAGGCTGTGCCTAGCAAACCTTCAAAGGCTTTCAGGTTCAACTGGGGTCCAGTGTAAAATGGATTCGATTGGGCCTTTCTTCCCAGCCAGTAAATGGTTATCAACACCTGGATTTTAAAGAGCAAAAAAAAAAATTAATGAACAGATTTTAATTCATTATGGACATGGCTTGGACTAAACCCACAGCAGAAGTCCTAAGAACCTGGTGGATTTGCGTGTGGCATGAATAGCTGCTACGTCCTAGATTCACTCCAGTTCTCATCTAGAACTATGACCCTTGCCTCGCACAAACAAGATGCCAACTGGGCAGGAATGTGCCACGTGTAAATTACAATGGGTTCTCTAATGGCTGTTGAATCTCTATCATTTGAACTACAGTAGAGGAACACGTTAAATATCACATGTTTCACATGCAGTAATATAACTTAAACACCAATTAAATACTCTTGAAGGGTTCTTACAGGTCCTAGTCATGCCATAGCTCTTAAATAAAGAAATTAAATAAAGACATTTTCAATTAGATCCTTGAACCATTTGACTAAACAAAATTGAGCACATCGGGAACACAGAGAGCAATGTGGCTAGATGGCGGAACTAATAATCATAAAAGAGAACAACTCATTGGAACATAAATTAGCACAAATGTTGACAAGGCAGATGACTAAAAACATTTTGTTCTCAATACTCATGTTAATTGTGTATTACTTTGAGTAACTTACAACTGTGTAACTTCTCTAAACAAACTAACATGCACATGTTAAAGTAAACAAGCCAGTAGTTTGTATTTAAAACATTGCTATTGTATAGTTGTTATACATTCTATTTTGTTAGCTGACAATTATAAAATAAAATTTGCTTATTTGAAAAATATTTTCTTGATTTTGGCTTGGTTTCTAAATGCTCTAGCTGTGGTACTAAAAACAGTGTATAGAGGGAGAATCTTAAAATGTTTTAGTTTACCTTATTTAGTTCAACAAATATGCTTGACGGATTGACTTCTTAATTATATTTATAAAAAAAGTACAACCTAACTGCAGTATACTTTTATTTTAAAAAAATGCAACCAAAACCTTACTATTTTTGGCTGATGAATAAGCGTAAGTCATAAAATCTCTCTAACATTTTAATTAATTTTGGCAAGGATTGTTAAGAACTACACTATTACTAAAGTTAAATCAACAACTTAAGTTAGCCAAATAATTACTGTTCATGCTGCTATGCATTAGAGTCCATAATATACATTAATGGATGCAGATGTCATGGCTTTAAATGTGCAGTGTCGGCAGAAAAGTAAAAACTTGAAGGCAACTTCTCTAGTACGCAAATTAGAAAATTGAGTAATGTTGACTGAAAAGCCATACAGAGTCAAGTAGTTCACTAGCTGTAGACTTACATTTTTCAGTCTCCTGCTGGTTTCTTCACGTCTAAGCAGAAGGAAAGAAGAAGATAACTGTAACAAACATCCACCATCAGACGCACAGATCAGTTCCAGCTTACACCTACGGAACCACCAGCTACATGCATTCCATACTGCCCAATAAAATTAAGTCATTGCTATAAATGGACCTTGTCACAAGGTTTAGAGTATATTACTCACGTGCACACCTTGTTTGAACTATACACATTTAAACAAAAATTGCATAAAACTCTTTTTACATAAAAACTCCAAAGCTCCAAAAAGAATCCGGTCTAACAGAGTAAGAGTTTTGTTCTCACAGACTGCTGACATGTGAGCCATCTGTTTGTCCTTATGAACCAGCAAACATGCTTTTTACTATTTAAGCACGTGTTGCTCATTACAAGAGGTCGGGTTTCATTGAAAATAGATCAGAGGGGGTTAGGGACAAAACCATAAGTGCACTTAATACTAAGAGAAAGTGTGAATGTTATTTTGTGGAGCTCTAAACCAACATGACCACGGGAAAGTAAGAAAGTTAAAAATAGCAGTGATCCACCAAAGCTTCCCTATAGCATAGGGCTATAAGGGAGAGCTTAAGAGGCTAAATGTAGAGGCAAGTTTGTCTCATCTTCATGCCTCTCGTACAGCAACTGATCCAGTGTCAGAAGAATCGACCTCTCAGTGGAGATCAGGATTTATTAAAATACAAAATGAGGAATGCATTGACAAAAAAAAAGTTCCCTACAAAACTTCTTAGCTTGTAAATGTTTACGGAATATTTAATCAGTGTTTTAAAAAGAATGAATAGTTATTGATCATTTGCAGAGAACATGGACCTACACACTTCGAAAGTTAATTAAAATTCCAAAAGAAGAACAGTACAAAGCATTTGTAATATCATCACCGATGTCTAGAAAAAAAGAAAGTTTATAATGCCAATGTCTACTGACTGAAAAAAAAATAGGTTTGTATCGCAGGCACACAATTTTCTGAATTAAGCTGAAAGACTTTTTTTTTTTACTCAGGAAAATTGAGGAAATATTTATCTTATTCAAGGTTCAGCCTCTTTTATGTTCTGTAAAGTCGAAATCGAGAAGACCCCAAGGCTTCTTTTTAATTAAAAGTTTAAATATTTTGCAACTAGAAATCCCATTTTCAGTGCTAGAACTCTTTATTTATGTAACCAGAGTTGGATTACTATGGATCTTAAGTTCAAATAGGCTTTATGCTGGGGGGGGGGGGGTGATTAGCATCAGTCAGAGAATCTCCCTATGACCTCATGGAGGGGTTCTTCACTGGGGGAGATCGTTTTTCAGCACCCGTCTGTGTGGGTTTTTTTTACTCCAGGTTCTCTTGGGTTTTTTCACCCACATAAAAAAAAAACTATTTTTTCCCCTTATGTCAACCCCAAAATTGGTTTAAATCTGGCTTTTATAATAAGTTAAAGATTACTGATGAATTGAAATAATCACTCTCATACTAATAAACTTTACAATCCCTAAGGTTACATTATGTTTGATTTATTTCTACCCCTTAGAATTATCCAATAGGAATTCCAATCCAACTCTTAATCCACATTAGGCCTTTGTATTGCTGCTTTGAAAACTGCTAAAAAGTGCTACATAAAATTATCTTTCTTGATTGATTGATTGATAATCCAAGTCCACAACTAAACTGGTATTTTACTTCTAACCACAATCCCAGCTACTAGACAACAAACTATCCAGCACAAATAATATCTATCTATAATTTATATCCCAACAAATAATAGTTAGTAATGTAATATTATTTTTGTGACAACAAAAATGTAACACATAAATTCGATAAATTAGGCATAAACTACCTGTTAATTTTTTTATGGTGTAAACACATCCACATGTTCCACATCATTGAAAGACTGGAGATGTCTAGAAAGAACTCTATGAAGAGATCAAAGGTGTATAATGCCTCTTTGTGAAGTAATATCTTCCTTCATTTAAATGCTATCAGTTTTTATCCCCAGTGTTGACTGTCAAGAAATGGCTCCGGGTTCCTCTGGCGTCATGGTTTGACTTTGATGTAGGACAGATAAATTGTGACAGTCGGTCATTTGGTATGGAAATGCAATCTGACTGCAGATACTATTCAAATGAACCCTTCTTCTGCAGTAACCTACAATAATTCTTTCTTTCATTCTTTATCGTCCCACAAAAAACTAACAGTAAAAGCCTTTCGATATACTTGATTGAGATCACATTCTTGGCTTTCCAATTTGCACATACATAGCCAAAGAAGATACAAAAAAAAAAACAAAAAAAAGAGAGAGAGCTCACCTGACAGTCATCCGTGTGGAAACATCTTGTAGATCTCCAGGATGAAATAGCTGCGATTCGTTGAGTCCCAGTTTCTCGCAAGCCGTGAGAAACACGTTCACATTATCCTGAAGAGAAACCAATATTGGCTTTTGCAAATGTGATTCTTAACATGTAAACAGCTACTGCGTTGAGTAGTAACGCTTGGAAACTTGAAGCCTCATAAAAAATATTTACTGAAAAAAAATTATCAATCTGTATTTAAGCAGAAATATATTCTCCTTACCAAACCAGCAATGGGAGTGGAACGCCTGTTCAAACGTTTGATGATCCCAGGCTTGAGAGTATTTATGAGGCTGCGAACAGAAAAGAATACTCACTATAAAATTATGAAACAAATCAAATAAACTGATACTGGGTTGGTTTCGCAAATAAAGATGATGTTATAAGATCTCATTTCCATTTACTCGCACAGAAGAACTCCATCCTCCAAAGCCACTCGAAAAGAATTGCTTCCAAAAGGCTTCTTAGTTACTTCCTGCAAAAAGAAGAGAATTTCACAAAACTAAACAAGACAATTTTTTAGAAAAATATATCAAATGAAGGAGATCAAGACAATAACTCAGACATTCTTATTATTCAGTGTTATTTGTAGTTGAAAACATTCTCAAAATGTTTACTTTTAGCAACATACACTATTTGTCAACTATTCACAAATCACAGACTTAACATTGTAGCTTTCATATCCACTACAGCTGGGGTTTCAAATAGCAGGTTAAAAATCAGCTCTTGGAGCAAGAAACGAGAAGTAAGTTCATGAAATTCTGGAATAAACTCTATAAAGTTCATAATTCAGCGTATATGTTTGAGAAATACAACAAAGACAGTTCTTAAAAAATAAATCGGCATTTACTTGTGAACAAACAAAAATGACATTAATACAATTATAAAAAACAAGAGGCCTCCTAAAATAAAACATTTGGTGACAGATTTGTAAGCCAAAAATATGCAGAACAATTAATTGACTAATACAAAGAATTGACATGCTTCCATATTCTTGTTAGCACAGTTAAAAAACAACTTTCTCTTTCATGCTTATAGCTGATAAGAGCGACTAAAATTTACACAACAACTGTAAATAAATTCCATGTTATTTAATAAAACAAAATAACGTAAGAACAGTAAACCTGTTATAAATGTAAAACGCAGATGAAGAATGAATACATTCACACATTCAATGGAATTTATAATGAGCTTGTTCTCGGTCAAACTTTTTGTTACGATTACAATGAAGTTCCACACTTTGCAAAGCTAAAAGCATGTTTTGGCATCATTTATCAGCTAAAAAAAATATGTTTAAAAACAAACAGCTTCAAAACATCAATCAATTGCAGGTTAGCATCTTCAGGGATACACACAATGGTTTTACAAATTAGAAATTCTCAATTTGGCCAATTGAGTGCATTTTTAAGATAGAACATGCTATTGTTTTCTCCTACGTTTGTTTCAAGTGATTTGGCTTCAAACATGTGCTGTAGCATGTCTGTCAATCCAAACTTATAGAATTGTCTTTAAAAAAATGTTACATGGGATATTTTGATTTTACTGATAGATGTGTAGTTTCAATAAATATCAAATAGAGAAAGGCCCTAGCCTTTTCTCATTTTTGTCCCGAGTACAGCTTCCTGAGAAAAGAAACATAAGGAAAAAGAACCATTTTCATCTGTCGAGAACACAAATCTACACCACAAATTACCATTGTTCCATGTTAGGAATTTCTCCCACCATAGCCTCACTTACTCTGTTATTTCAAATTCAATCTATTCCATTCCACTGGTCACCAACTAAGGTCATCCTATTATTATGTGCCACACAGACCACATGTTAATAGACAGTGTTGAACACTCAGTCATGTGCAAGACCGGGCATTTGGCAAAGAGTATGTGGCAAATTTCTCAAGGGTCTTTTGTTCTCACAATTAGAAGCAGTGAAGCAGCCAACATGGTGCCAGCACAATTCTGCGTTCAAATAATCAGCTTGTTTTGGGCACATGGAACGTACAGTAGACCATCAATGGATGCCTGTTTACATTCTTCATCAAAAGAGACCGGAGATGGCTAAAACATGAGCTGAACTTGAAGATCCATCAGCAAATGCATTATTTACCTAAAAACAGGTAATAAGATTTTCCTCTTTCTGCATGAGATTTTGGATAAATAAAAGCACATCTTGATGTAAGACCAAGCTCTGTGGAATTGGCGACATCTAAGGGAAAAGTTAGGAAATTCTAGAGCATGTAAATAAATCTGAAAGCCGTGTTGGCCTCACATTGCCTTAAATGTCATTCCTTAAACATGTTGCACCAACAGGGACAAACTCATTACATTGTTTCACTTTGATACATTAGTTTTATACAATCTGACCTCTGACACATTAGCGTTAATATATTAAATCTCTAGCTTTCTCAGTTTCTTGGCAATAACATGAGCATATTTACGTAACTCCAAGGGCCCATCGAGTTGAGTTATACCTTAAAAAATAAATCATAAACATTTAAATGTTATCTGGTGAGCAGTTGTGGTCTGGATAAGGAGATGGACTTGGGATCAGAAGGTTGCCGGTTTGATCCCCAGATCCACAGAGTTGAAGGTGGTGAGAGTGATCAAACACTTGCTCTCCATTTTCAACAACCACAGCTGAGGAGCCCTTGAGCAAGGCACCAGTTTCTTGACTGCTCCCCAGGTGCCCCATGGCCGCCCACTGCTCCGGGTGTGTGTTCACGGTGTGTTTGCGCACTGGGTTGGTTACATGCAGAGCACAAATTCCGGATATGGGTCACTCCATAAATGGTCACTTTCACTTCATTTCATTTTTCACTTCAACAGAGTAACTGAAGGTGATTTCAGTTATTTTTATGATACAACTGACTCTCCTGTTCAAGTATGTCATTCAAGACCGTGGGCCCATCAGAAGCAGAAATATGAACTGTGCATTTTCAAATGAGATGAGTGACATTTAAAAGTGCTTTAAATGTAATTTTAACACGTGAAAACCCCTGTGACATGAGTGATAATCACAGGCCTCCTGGATGGTTTCCAAAATATCTAATATTTCTAGAACAGTGAATAATGACTATTTTCATTCTTGGAGTGGAGTATCCCTTTAAGTATCACTCGTACACTTGAAATAAAGATTTTTGAGTATAAATGGAATTTAAATGTAGCCATTACATAATGTACCAATGTTTAAGTATATGTAGCATTTCATTCATCCACTAGGAGGTACAATATTGAACTAAAAAGAGCTATTAGGCAAACAGAAGGAGAGCTTGAATCATAAAACAAGCTCTCCTTCTGTTTGATTAATATCTCTTTTTTTCAATTTTACAGTATATTTTACACTTTCAGCTTTCAAGAATTGTTCCTAAATGCGTGAATAATCATGAACTGCTTGGGATTTTATTTAACAGAAGTTCAAAACACTACATACTATATAGAAGAAGTCTGTTTACGCAAACCTTTTTTTTTTCTGTTTTATACACAAGTATAAAAAGGTATATATATATATATATATATATATATAATATATATATATATATATATATAAAAACAGTTTAGAAAAATAAGAAAGGCTTGCACACAGAGACTTGTGTGATTAATAAAGCTCACTTTACTTAAGAGTTATAAAAGACAATCTTAAAATTGTACCTGCACTAATGTTTAGAAATGATTCTGTGCACTCTTCTGTAAACAAAGCCTTAAAGAGGCAGAGTGTGTTGCATGCAGAAGAGTAAAGACAGATAAGACAATAAACAACATGCAATTTTAGGCTCTCAAATTCAATATCTGACCATTCAGAACATTACATTAATAAAAAATTATTACTGAAAAGCATTATTAGTCCATAAAAAAACAATATTGCAATAAAAAATACTGCATCAAAGACGTTTGTCATTATTGCTCGAGCAAGACATGAGCTCTGCAGGAAACTGTGGTGAGATCGGAGTTGAACACTAAAACTAGAACAAAGTTAAGAGCGAAAAAGCAGATCCCATTCCATCTCTATGAGAATTTGCTTCATCATTGACTCATTCTTCTTTTTTTGTCTTTTTGCATTGGATATCCAAATTAAAGTACATTCCTAATAACATCTTTTTCCACTAGATTGTCTAAATGCTATCTTTGACCAATGTTCCTCAAAACCACCAACTATAATATAAGAGCCCTAAAGACATGGCTGTAAAATGGAGGGGAACATAAAAGGGGGATGAGGTTCAGGTTCATTTAGAGGAGATAGTGGTTTAAGAGGGGAAATATTTTATGTATGAAATCCAGATAAAACACTTGCATATGCTCCGTTTTGGACAGGTGACTTTTGACGATTTACTGACTTCACTTAAAAGTATTCAATGACGTGGCTCATTTGAATTAATATGATACAGGCAATCAAAAGTTAAATATTTTCTTTTTTGAAATTAAAACAGCTCACTCTCAATTATAATGTTGGAGAATCAAGCGCAGCTGGAGGCCATTCAGTTTGCTAAATTTGAGTTATAGCAGAACCTGGTTATGCAAAAAAAATATTAAATTCTTAGGACTTATGATTGATTATTTTTGGAACACATTTGGAAGAATATTATTACACTATATATATATATATATATATATATATATATATATATATATATATATATATATGTATGTATGTATATGTGTGTGTGTGTGTTTCTATAATAATTACCTGCTTGTAAGAACAGACTTTATAATTATTAGTTCAAGTCACCCAAATGACTTTGGGCCATTTACATTGAAATAAAAGCGCATAAAAGAAAATACAGAAATGATCTTGCATGCTCCAGTAGACTAAAAGAAGACATGTAAAGCAGTTTTACATAGAACAAACAAAGTATTGACATTTTATTCAAAACATTAGATAGTCAAACAGAGCATGGTACAAGGTATCTACAATTTTATGGAAGAAATGGTTGACTTCTCATGCAAATGCACTATAAATGATGGCTACTTTTCAAGAGTGCCTGTGTTGAGCTACAGTATTACACCAAAATACCTTAAAGGAAATTAAGCATTTTCTGAAAAACCACATTCACCCATGGCATTTTTTTTTATAAAAAGGTTATCTGGCAATGCTGTGTGCTAACTTAAAAGAAAATATTCATCACTAAAGTAACACCTACCCAGTCAAAATCTAAAATTATCACATACAAAGGGCAGTAAAACCATTGTGTGTGAAAACTATAGTTAATCTGAAAAGAAGAGGTGCAAGAGAAACGCTAGAAGTCTGACAGAATGATGATTACCTCAAGCCACCTCTGGGCCTCCTGGAAGGCCTGCTCACAGCTGATGGAAGACTGTTGACGCCACTCCATCATCCACCAATCACACCTGAGTCAAACCTGAGTAAGGAACAAAAACAATAAGAACTAGATTAGCGTGTGTGCTTACAGAAAATACACACATAATTAAATCAACAAACTGTGCACAAGACAAAAAAATCTTTATCGACACTTATTTAATATAAAGTAATGTTACCTTTTTAGTTAAAGAGTGATTTTATTTAGTCACTAAATACGCGTAATGACTTGAAAGCATGTTAAATATTTTGCGAAGAAAAGTTTAATTAAAAGAAATCTAAAACTCCCACATTTATTTAATTGAATCACTGACTTTAAAACTGAGAGAACGTTGAAAAAACACTGCTAACGTTCTTGAAAACACACAATGAAAAAAGACAAGATAACTTACAATTAATATTAAAGATACAGCTTTTACAACCTAAGCTCATCCATCCGAGAATGAATGAAGGCATTTATTGGTCACTACGCTATTACATGCAGCGAAATTAGATTAAAATGATTTCTACTAAGACGAGCTTAATTTAAATATCAACTTTGACTCCCAGCTCCTGCAGCACACCTGTGGCAACCTCCAAATTTCCCACAAAGCCACCTAAAACTTACCAGAAAACCACGGTTCCAAATATTTTCCGTTAACGCAAGATAAAGGTCGAGTCTGTTCCGCTGAGAAGTTCACGGTGTTTCTTGCGATAGCTTCTTCAGGTTAACTTCCTGAACAACATTTACTCGCTTGAAAAAACAAGCATTTTGAAGTGAAGACAAGAAAAGAAAATCTCTGGTTAATAATAAACAAGCTGAAAGCACACACTCTGCAGCGTGTTGGCTGAAGGTAAGCGCAAAGGTATGATGACGATGAACGATAATTGATGATGGTGAGTGGCTTAAATATGTGCCCCGCCCCCTGCTGCTAGAAACAAGCTTTTCGGTTTCAAGAGTGTTGAGAAGCATGACCAGCAGATGGAGACAAACTCAACAGTGTTTTAGTTTCAAACAGTGAGACCGCATATTAAAGCGTCAGCATATCTAAAATATAATAAATGTATATAAAAACAGTTATCATTCTTTAACAAGTTTAAGTTCAACGTCATTTAAGCTTTATTTATTAGTTGATGAATTAATCTTTGGAAGTCAACAGCTACAAAATATGAAAAACAAATTTATTCTTTAGTGTGCAGTACCAATTCTCTTTAGAATTCTCTGTTGTTACAGGCTTTCATTTTATTTTTTATTTTGTTCTGTCCTTTTTATTTCTTTATTTCCTTCTTTTTGCTTACTTGTTTTTCATTCATTCATTAATTCATCCATTCATCCATCCATCCACCCACCCAGACACCCATTCATCCATCCATCCATCCATTATTCATTCATCCATTCATTCGGTCGTTCGTTCATTCATTCATTCATTCATTCATTCATTCATTCATTCATCCATTCATTCATTCATCCATCAGTTCATTCATCCAACGGTTCATTCATTCATTCATTCATTCATTCATTCATCCATCAGTTCATTCATCCAACGGTTCATTCATTCATTCATTCATTCAATCATTCATTCATCCATCCATACATCCAAGGCAACCCATTCATCCATCCATCCCTTATTCATTCATTCATTCATTCATTCATCCATCAGTTAATGCATTCATTCATTCATTCATTCATCCATCCATCCATCCATCCATCCACCCACCTAGCCACCCATACATCCATCCATTCATTCATTCATTCATTCATTCATTCATTCATTCATTCATTCATTCATTCATTCATTCATTCATTTATTCATCAGTTAATGCATTCATTCATTCATTCATTCATTCATTCATCCATCCATCCATCCATCCATCCACCCAGCCACCCACCCATCCATCCATCCATTCATTCATTCATTCATTCATTCATTCATTCATTCATTCATTCATTTGCTTGTTTATTTATTTGCAAATTTAAGTGTGTTGATTTTAAAGTAATCGTAATTAAACTAATTTCTTTATAGTTGTATTCTTTATTTGTTTATCTGTTTTTTAAATCAAATATTATTTATATTGTATTATTTATTTTTATAAAAAAAGATTTATTTGACCAAAAAAATATTTCAATACATTGCACTGAAAGTCACTCGCAAGAATCATAAGCTATACTGTAAGTATCTCGGAGTTGAATTGAAATTATGTATTGTTATTGAGTTAATCATGTGTTTTGTATTAGTGTAAAACATTGATGTTGACAAGTGAAGGGGTGGGGGGGTTAAATGTTGTAGTTTTTTGTTGTTGTTTGTTTGTTTAAAATGTGCTTAAGTACTTATTTGGTGTCAGTTGTTTTGTGTTTTAATCAGTTTTTTTAAATATGCAAAATCTTAAATATTCTATTATTTCAGAAGCTTCAGACAGAGTAGTTACCTCACTCAGAATTTCTGTACCTGCATACCAACAAAATGTTGTTCATTTTATCTTGTTTTTTATTTAAAAGATAAGTGCTTTACAGTAGAAACTAAAATAGTTTACAGAAGAAGTTAGAGAAGGTGTTGCATCTCTTTTGCCAGCAGTTAACACATTTATATGACCTGCACACTGAAATACTCTTAACAGCGGGAACTAAAACAGGAAGTGCTTCAACCAGCGACAGGAAGTGTTAACCAAAGCCGGAGCAATGTTCAAGTCTGTCTGCCCACTGGTTTCCTGTGTGCGAGTCTGCTGTGCAACAAACCAAGACTTTATCACACCATTGTCATCTGATGAGCCTCAAGTCTGCTGTGTGGGGTTTGAAGCACCTTCTGACAGGATGAAGGCATTTTCTTTTTCATCTTCATCTTCATGTCGGCTTTATTCCCTTTCGGGGTCGCCACAGTGGAATGAACCGCCAACTCTCTGGCATATGTTTTATGCGGCAGATGCCCTTCCAGCTGCAACCCATCGCTGGGAAAGCATTTTCTTTTTCAAAAAATAAAATTTTGGAAAATTGTCAAAAATACACTCAAATGTTTGGTTCTTAATGTAGTTAGGGTTATAAATTAATTGTATAATAATTAATTAACTGAGCTTCAAATATGTTTATAATACACTTTTTATTTGAAAGAAAAACAAATTTTGTTACATGACTGTTGAAGTATGTTTAATTCCAAAATTATCATTAATAAATATTTACAAAACATAAACATACAACTGCTCAAAGAGGGAAGTTGACTTAAAAGTAAACAATGTAAAAAATAAATAAATTAAAATATCTGTCCTATCAGCTGCCTGAAGACACTCCAGGAGGAAAAGTTGATGAAGACTGAACCAACAAAAAAATTCATATAATTACATTTCTCTTTTTTTTTTAATGTACAAAAAAATTATATTTTGGCATGCATAGCAAACATTCTTTGGTCAGATTAACTACATTTTTTGTCATAGTCGATCCCCAGCTACTGCTCGTAATACAGATTGTATTTTTTTGGTGAGATTATAGAAAAGTATTCTTTATACAGACACATCGCCATAATGTGGTTCTGGGATTTTCATGCTAAAGTATTTTAAATGCAAAAACACTTTCACACAGTTAATAATAATAATCATGTTCTTGTTTCCCTATTTCTGTTTCCTGCTATTTATTGTTAGTATTTTATTCAATATTTTCTAAGAGATCATTTTTATGAAACCCTGAATTTAAACAATTGAATGAAGTTTACATTCTTGAAATGAGACAAAGAATATATGTCTGATTAAAGTCTCCACATTCACTGACAAACCCTACTGTCTTTGTTTATGTCGCTTGTAGCTTATTACGGTATCTTAAAAAAAGCATTGAAAAGGACATTTGTTGAGAGCTTTAAAAAACTGAGGTTGACCGAACATTTTAACATAGATTTTCCTTCAAAACAAACTCTTGCTCTATCATTACTGGATAAATACTTAATGAGTAAATAAATTACCCAAAAGAAAGAAAATCTGGAGATGAATGGATCACATATTTTTGGTTTGCCATCAGCATGCGAGACATGCGATGAAGTCAGCAGCTTGGTTATTAAAACATTTAACCATTCCAGTTGTTCTCTTTTGTCCTGTTTGATGGATCATTTGTATTGTTTTCAGCTACATCCTGAAGTGCAACCTTGGTTGATTTCCATCTGAAATATCTCATGTAGCTGTGGTAGAATCTCAGGGTCTGTGTTTGTCTGTGGAGCTGTCCAGCTGTTCTGCTAGTACTGGAACAAATGTACAGTTCTCTGAACACTGTAGCTTTGTCCTGTTCTACTGGCCGGCAGACGTGTGTGAGAGGGGAGGAAAGAGGAAGTGATGGCGAGCTTCCAGATGTGTTACTTCAGCCAAGGGCAGAGTTCACTCTTCTTCACACATCTTAAACTAATACTACCATGCAGACCCACACCTATAACAAGGTTCAACTATGGCCAATTACAGCACCCCTGTCCAGGACTGAGTTTTAATCACTTCCTCAACTTATTGTGCACAAATAAAAATATATAAACATCCCAACAATCACTGGCCTACCAAGAGTTGGCAAAGAAAAATAAATCGACTTTCATGTCAACGATTTCCTTAGTTCAGACTCTGCTTAGTGAGACCATGAACAGTTATTTTTACTATTGGGAAAATGCTTTAAACAAAACTTTAAACTAAACAAACTGATCAAACTGTTATCTGAAACAGTTTGTCTTTAAAACTAGATGTATTTGCTGCAATGACCATGTACTTGACAGGCATATGGCTCCACAGCTTCCATTCTCTGGTAACCAGAGGCTACTGTAACTGGCTACTGTACTCCATTTGCTTGTATCATGATGAATGACGCTGGTTTTCAGGCACACTAGCAATTTGTCACATGGTTAATGCATCCAGGGTAAGGTCAGTTTTGTGCTGGACTCAAATTTTAGTGACACAGATGCATTACATAGTTACAATTTAATCCAGACAATCACACCGGATTCAAGACATGCTCTCCAGTTGAAGGATAACTGGGAGATAATATTGTTACCTAGTGTTGAATCCCTGCCATTATTGAAGATATTTGATGGTTTGGCAGTCCAGCCATAACATTTTACCTTAGACTGCTACACCTCAATCTTCATCTCCTCTTTGATGTACTGTATTGACCATTTTGTAGCTGCGTTAGCTTGTTTGGTTTTTTTTTTTTTTTTTTTTTTTTTTTTCATTTTTTAGGAGACCTTTAACAGTACTTTAACAGATAATATAGCTCAGAGTTGTGAGTTTAACAGTATCCGGACCTTGAATCTCGTGAATTTTAGCTTGCCCACTATTCTACACTGCATACTGCATACACTAAGCCAATAAACACAACTGAATGAGGAGAAGTGTTTTTCTGTAACATCATTCTGAAACCACTTTGTCATTGACAAAAAAAAACATGTTGAGTTGTAAATCTTTTGGGATTCCATTTTTGTCAAAAACTTTAAATTTTGGGGTTTTTTTAAGTTCATGACTGTTTCTGAAGCAGATAATTCCAGATGCCTTTCTTTTTAAAGAAAGGTAAAACAGTCATCTGCAAGTTCTCTTTATGATCCAGCGCTGTTTTTAATGGCATGTGTAAGACCCCCAGCTTTCCTTACCGAGCTTTAATGATCCTTGGATAAAAAACTCATCTAATTAGACTCACGCCCAAGCAGTTTTTAGTGCAATGATTCAATCAAAGATATGTTGAGGTCATTTTATGGTTGGAAATGTGCCTTGACGACATGGTCAATCAAGAGTAAGTTACAGGTTGCTATGGTGATGTCTTTTGATGATGAAGGTAGGAAAAATGTGATGTCAGTTTAGGGAAAATTCTAACACTGATTAAACACCAACATTAAAATATTAAATTACCATTGGACTCAAAGAGAAACTTAGATAATTGTGTTTTATATAGAAATGGTTCCAGGCAAAACTGGAACTGAAACTGGAACTGGAACTGATAGTAAAAATAAGGTCATAATTGAAAACAAAACAAAAAAACATTTAAAAAGGATGTTTTTGAGAAGCGAACAAAAATTGTAGCGAATGTAAAACCCATTTTTATTTGGCTTACTCAAGCAGATCTGCTTGGTCCGAGCACAATGAATTATGGTAGATGGCTTGGCACAGAAAAGGGCAGAGAATGCCAATGACTTACCCATAGCTTCTATACAACATTCAAAGCTATTTAACCTCTGTCAGATCTGACCTTGTTTGGCTCGCATATCACATGCCACTGATGCCAGTGATAGACAAATGCCAGCTATGCCACACAAATGTCATATTTGGCATTTTTGGTATTATTGTGAGTACACAAAGCAGAGAATAAAAGTTAAAAACAAATAATAAATCATAACCTAAAATGTAAAAACAAACTGTGAAAACAAGCACACAACAATGAAACGAAACATTCACATCATAAAAAAATAATTGGATAACACAGTATACCGGTACTCAGTAAGGTTTTTATTGACATATAACGTATAATGGATATGGAAGATCCAGAATTGAAATGAGCCAGAATTAAAAAGAAGCTGTGACGAGGTGGCCGAGAGGTAAAGGCGATGGACTGCTAATCCATTGTGCTCGCGTGCATGGATTTGATTCCCATCCTCGTCATGTAGCACGGTTGTCTCTCAGAAGGTCGCTGGTTCAAGTCTCGGCTCAGTAAGCATTTCTGTATTTGCATGTTCTGCCTGTGATCACGTGGGTTTACTCGGGTGCTCCGGTTTCCCCCACAAGTCCAAAGGCATGCGGTATAATTCAATTGAGTAAAAACGATTGTCCATAGTGTTTGAGTGTGAATGAGTGTGTGTGGATGTTTCCCAGCAATGGGTTGCAGTTAGAAGGGCATCCGCCACTTAAAACATATGCCAGAAGAGTTGACGGTTCATTCCGCTGCGGCGACCCCGAAAGGTAAGAAAGCTGACAAGATAATGGATGGATGGATTAAAAAAAAGCTGCTGTTGAAGGGGATCTGAGAGGAACATAGGAATCAGGAGTCAACATGAGTCAGGACACAATGGATCAAAGTATAAGCAATAAATATATAAGTCAGGAAAGAGATTATTTATAAAAAACCATCAACTAACAAATACAAATTCTAATATAACAAAACCACATTGTAAAAAACAAATGCCCTGTTAACTTTATAAAAAAATTTTTGTATGATTTACAGGGTTTTATCCATACTTTGAATCTTCTCTTGTATTCTGAGATAGTGTGCTAATTGAACAGGTGCCATTATATCCAGAATACCTGCCAGATATTGTTATCTTATTGTTTAGTTGGTCGGTGGAGGTGGTGAAGTCTGTGCTTATTAATAAAAATATATGGTTTAAATAAGCGTCTTTGTTGAGTTAGTAAACTTGCTTGTGCGTGTTAGACAAGAACTAACCTCACATTGAACTCATGTTAAAACCAAAGATTAGCAAGCATTACCTCATTTTACCCTGAACGTATCTTTTGTATCCTCCGTTAAGAGTCTAGAGTTTTAATCCTGACCATGAGAATGTTTCGTTACAATTTAAAATACAAAAATATATATTTCATTATTTTTTAAGTGGTCTAAATTTCTATTTTCCGAAAATTTTAGTAAATGCTTTTTTTAAAAGAGAAAATCTTAAATAAATCCCAAAAAGTATTTCTGCCAGTATTTTCTCTATTTTTTTAAGGTGAAAAAAAAGAAATTCCAGCTGAAATATATGTAAAAAACAAAAAACAGTTTTATGTTTCAAAGCTAAAGTGTTTCTCACCTAAAGGGTTATGCTGGATTGTTAGGGAACCCAAGGATGAGAGTGTTTGTTGTAAAATGGGGAGAATGGAAATGGAAAGAGAGCGAGAGATGGAGGTTGGTCTGTGTGTGTGTGTGTGTGTGTGTGTGCGTGTGTGTGTGTGTGCGTGTGTGTGTGTGTGCGTGTGTGCGTGTATGGGTGTGTGTGCAAGTGCATTTGCATATGTGTGTATGTATCCTGGAATGCTGAGGTTTTAGTGTGTGCTCATGTTTCCCCCTAGCTTTGAAAATCAGAAGCCCCGAGCCCATTAAGAGAGAGACTCCAAGCTAAACCAGGGTCTCCAGACCTTGCCAATTACCCTTTTTTTCTCTCTCATCCTCTCTTTTGTCTTCCTACATTTGAAAATAACCTCTTATTTATGTCTTCTCTCACTCATCCTTTACTTCTCTCCAGACACTCTATCATTTTCACCTCTTTGTCACATTGTTGGCCTCTCCAATGCTTTCTGTCTCTTTCCTCATCTCCGTGCTCCCCCTTTACTCCTCCGTTTTCTGCTTCTAAATTCCAAACCTCTCAACTTGTACTTAAACCAACTTTTGGAACATTCTGTTATGAATCTTTTCAGCACAGGTTGTGTTTGTCAGAAGACACTTCCCGTAAGGTTATTTCCTGTGATGCAATGTAACAGGCATCAAGGCTCCGTGCCATATGGGTCTAGTTTATGTGCGGCCCTAGTAAATGAGTCAGACTAATGTTTATAGTTGTACTCACAGTCTGTTCTGACTTTTACAGAGGTAGCTCACCTAAAAAGACAAATCAATCGTATTAAAAACAATGTAGAACGTGGACCTGGTGAGCTATCGCATACACGATAATTGCTTTATTAGGCACATCAGAAAAGGACACTAAAATTTTTTTTGCGTTCAACTTTTAATATATAATATTTATTCTATGGGATTAGAAAAAACACTTTTTTAATTTCACAGTACAAAAAAGTGAGATAATAAAAGCAGATTTTTTATGGCTACTTCATTCAAATTTAATCTCATTCCAACCCTTTTCCTTTACTTTTTGTTGAGAAAGAAAAACATTCTTGACCAGAAAAATAATAAACAAACGCTGGTTGTTGTTGTTGTTTTTTTTAGAAAACATTGTGTGTAATAAAGAGGAACTTTTTTTTAGTTGGTTGATTATTTAAAACAAAAACTTTGTATGTAAAAAACATTTGATGTAATAATTAGCATCATTGCTTCTCAACAGGAAAGTTCCAGTATCGAGCCACATCCAGGACACATCTTTAAGAGTCCACCGTCATTTTAACTCAACATAGTTGAAGAACCAAGGCTTTCGGGTAGACAGAGGACCTGAATGTTTGTCCACATTAGTGAACAAATTTTGAACAGGGAGTGATATTGGCCAACCAATAGTCTAACCGAAGAGTAATGCTCCCCTTTTTTTCAATTTCTCCTGGAATAGGCATACAAAAGGAATCTGAGTCTTCAAAATCATATTTAAAAACATTGAGATCTTTCGTTCGCTGGTAATTATGTGTACTTTGTGGATTGATCTGTATGCAAGCATGATTTAGCATGTTTTAAACAGGCCAACAAAATTTTTCAAACTAAATGGGTTATGTTAAAAAGCATGTAAATCGCAGGAGAAAGCTTCTTGTGTAGTAATCGACCAGTGTAATCAGCATCTGTGAAAAAGTTTGGCATCAATGTTGTTTAAAATCACCAAAACAAATAGGCCAATGGAATCCTATCTATATCTTGATTGCTCTTGCATACTGGCAACAAGTTTGCTGAACCATCTCTTCAGTTAGTCTCACCAATTTTCCTTGAGAGTTGTAAAAAAATTACATGCAACAATAATAAAAAAAAATGGACAATAAAATGTGACTTGTCAGTGAGCCTGTAAATCCACAAACAGCTGAGCATAAACATATCTCACACAGTTCATAAACAATTAATGAGAAGCAGCTGAAAAACGTACTAAAATCAAATCTGTGAACCTGTTTTCAAACTAATTCAGGTAAAATGCACAAGTGTATGGATTAAGGGGAATATTTATGCTTTCACTTGGAAACGTACGAACAATGGTTTTGAATATACGATTTGGATTTTGTACAATTAAATTGTGTTATTTATTTATGAACTGAAATGTACGAGTGCAGTCTTTTTGAGATAGTTCTGGCTTCATATAAATGTATTTTCTTTTAAAATGTTACAAACAACAATCACACCTGTTTCATTATAGTAAATTTTCTTTGAATCATAACAAAACCTACAACAAGCTCTGGCTTCTGTTGCTTTGAAGGCGTGCACCTACACAATTAAAAAGAGAATGCAAAAGCATAATTTGGAGGAAACATCATAGCTCGGCTGATGTATTCCAGGGAGAATGTTTATATAGACCAAAACTGCTGAAATATTGTTATAGTAGGGATGTAAATTAGGTGTCAGGGTTCTGTTTTGGTTTACTCTTTTAGATTTTTTATTCTTGTTAAGTCTTCTTGTTTTCTGTCATTATAGAGTTAGTTTCTGCTTATTTCTTTGCAGTTTGTAGATTCACTCCGGTCTTGTTTACTGTCTTGATTGATTTCCACCTGTGTCTAATTGTCCCCAGTTCAGTTGAGTTAAGGTTAATTGTCTTCCTTTATAAATACCTCTTCTTCTTTTCTTCAGTATTGCTGCATTGTTTATGTCACTCCATTCTTCCTGTTGAATTTATTTAGTCCAATTGTAGCCTTTGTTCCATTTTAGTCTTTTATCTTATACTTGTCTGCTTACTTTAGTTATTGGAGGTTTTCTCCCTCGTAGGTTATTAATGTTGTTATTTTTTGTTTCGTTAATAAAGCAATTGACGAAACCTCTGGCTGTTGTGCGTTTGGGTTCTGCTACTACCCTTCTCTTATGAGGATCATGATATTAGGACACCAACAAATACAATTTTTTTTTTTTGCATTGTGTGATTGTCATTGTCTGGGATCCCACCATCGTAAAACCCACAATGAATCTACAGTCTTTGAAAAGGTGCTTGAGACAATTGTCAGAATTTTTATATTAAATTATTAGTCTTGTTATAATGTTTGATGAAAAATGTTCTGTGTGCAAGTCAAGACTGAATGATCCATGGAAAATCTTTAAATGTGTTGCCAGTTTTGCAAGCACTTGAATGAAGCTTTTTAGTAAAACATTCAGTACGTACATATAGATAGCTGTAGAAAAAGAGTTCTTTCAACAGAAATAAAAAGGGGTGTAACATCCAGTTCAATGTTCAGAATTGGTCCTTGTCTTTTTAACACAAAAGATTCTATTTGAAAGACAAAGTTGTAACACAAATTACTTTCACTCTGGATCATAACACGCATTTGCTCTCTCTCTCTCTCCTCTCTCTCTCTCCTCTCCTCTCTCTCCTCTCTCTCTCTCTCTCTCTCTCTCTCTCTCTCTCTCTCTCTCTCTCTCTCTCTCTCTCTCTCTCTCTCTCTCTCTTTTCCACATGCTACTCAGCAGCTCTCCCTCCTTATTGACTTCTCTCCACTACATGTTCTCATCGTCCGAGCATTCCCTCCACCACACCGAAAAGCTGTCTCTCATTTCCCCACATACGCTCAACTCTGTGCTGGGGGCTAGAGGGGGGTCTGGGAGCACAGGGTAATGGACCCCAAACGACGTGGCAGAACGAGTGTGTCTTTGTACCGACCAGCATAACCACAGACCCTCTGAGGACCATCAAATGAACATGATGGGATTAATTCAAACCCATTTCCCATAAAGGAGTTGGTATACGTTCACTGGAATGAATTAGCAGAGCTGGCAGTAATTCATCAATGGCTGCAACAGTTTATAGAAGAATGTCCCTGATAGCAACCATGCAATTTCAATAACCATCAGTGATGTTATGGGGGGGATAAACTAACAGACAGACAGGAGGGAATGGAAAGAAATTCAGCTCAAAATGCACAACTTTAAATTCAAGAGAATATGATTGAGATTGTTCTTGAGCACAACAGGAAGATGGAGGCTGTGGGAAGGAAATACACATGTGCATCTACTCACATTCCATCTTCACACACATACAGTACACACTCCCTCCACAAATATAAACTCCCTGGCCCCCTGCAGAGTGTGTGGGGGGTGGTCAGTAGGGCTGATTTTGGCAGCGAGAGTCTGAAGGAGTCATACAGCTCTGAAAAATACATTACCAAGGGTTTTTGAAAAAATGCCCCAGACTTTTAAAATGATATGGACAGAAAAGCCACAAACCAATGTGAAACTGAGGGGAGCAAGATGTCTAATATTACTGTATACTTCCAGGTTTTAAAATTTGGAAATTGAAGGATATTCAGATAATCAGAACTTTTGGATAATAAATGCATTTTGTCAGATTTACAGTTGTTAATCAGCCTTATTCTGATAGCTCCAGTTAGTTGGCTACAAGTTTGTTTTGTTAAGAACGAGTTGGCCCACTCTGTTCCCTGAAAGTATTTGTGAAAAATCACATAACACACCATTAATGGTAGTGAAAAACTAATCTATAAACCTTGTTAAACCTAAAATATATTTATATAACAATTAAGATTTACGAGTTTTGATTGCAGAAAAAGTCCAACTGTTTGGATTAAATGTTTCTTTTAACTTAGTCAAACAAACAAGCTTGTGATTCCTAATTAACATTTTTTTTCCTATTAAGTAACTAAGACTGAAGTTATAGTAACAATACATTCACTCAATGTGTTCATATGAAATAACTCATTAATAAATCTCACTACTTGAACTGTACAAACGGCCTTATTAGAACTGCGCATGAACGTTGTTTTTTTCAGTCACTGAAAAGAAAGATTTAAGTCACGTGATGTTTACAAACAAAATTTCATGATTAGCATGCCCAGTCAATTAGCGCTTGGTGGTCTCCCAATTATGCTGGTTCCACCCTTTATAAAGTATCAGTTAGCCCAGTCTCATTAAACGAGCAACAGCAAAACCCTCCAACACCCCTTCGCCCCAGTTGAGGGGGGTCCTCGGGGGCTTCAATTATTCCCGAACTTGAAGCTCTCCTATGATCAGCTCGCCTGGATATGTTTATATGCACCAATTTCTGCTTGCGCTACCAAGGTTAATTTCTGCAAGTGTGTCCTTGTGAAATTTTGGGGGGAAAATGAAGAGAAGTTAGGTTAGACTTGTGAAAATTGGGTTTATCAAGTAAAATTGTAACTTGTTGTAAACTGCCAAATCTAAAACTAACAAACTAAATAGCTTCTAGGAATGCACAGACTGATTCTGCACATGTGCAGAACAACTCAGGAAGGCTGTACAGATTAAGTGGTGACAATTCATAACTAACCCAATTTACTTTAAATCCATAATAAGTAGATTTGTTTAAGTAGTAAAACTCAATGTATTTTAATACACCCTTTTAATTTCTTATTCCTACCTAAATTCCCTTTCCTAAACACAATACGCTACAACAGAATTTTACCACATCTTGTTTTACATTTGTTCAAAATAACAACAATTTATATTATTTATATTCCTGTTGTTCCTATATATTTATATGAATAATAATTAATAAGTATTAATATGCAGAGTTATTCCATCCATCCATCTTCATGTCGGCTTTATTCCCTTTCGGGGTCGCCACAGCGGAATGAACCGCCTACTCACTGGCATGTGTTTTACGCAGCGGATGCCCTTCCCTGCCGCAACCCATCGCTGGGAAAATGCAGAGTTATTGTCGCAAGGAAATAGGTGCCAGTGCAGTTTATGAAAAGAGTACAGGTCAGAGTGTTCACTTTCTCACAATCGTCTCAAGACTTTGGGGCCATCAGCTGAAACAATATTAAACATACTTTAGGTCATGTTTAGGTCAGAGATGTTAGCTACATTCAAAAACAAGTACAACATGCTTTAAATACAATTAACGCCTAAATAAACTGTTAAAATATCTTTTAAAAAAGAGTAATAACTTTTAGAAAATATGCAGTTTATAAGTTTTAATGAGAAAAACATTTTACTGACGAATCCCAATACGTATATACTGATGACATTCTACTTAAACAGTAATAATTAAAGTGATTATTTGACTACAAGCAGTAGAATCTTGTTTTTTTTTTTACAGCTAAGTAGATCTTATATGCATGATTGGTTCATAGGTATACAGACCAAATAAAGTCCATTTTAAAACATATTTCTAAGTGCACATGCTATTCTCACATTTGTGTAAAAAAAAACATGACAAAAAGACTATCCAGTAAATTTATGACATTACAACACATTTAGATGGTTCAAAACTTAAATCAAATTTTGTGCTGTTTTTTAATACATTTGAAGGTACATTTTTAGGTTTATATAAAATTATTACTGTATTTAAAATGTTTAACAGTACCAATTAAAGTACCGAAGCTCAAAAAAAAGCATAACTCTGGCTTAAGTTGGAATATGGGTGGTTGATTTGCCCTGTGAGTGACCTGTCTGGTGCAGCCTTACCTGTATTCTATTGTTACACTTTTAACATTATCCTGAAGTTTAATTTTTACTTTATCCCGAAGTTTTCTCAAAACTTTAAGCTAACTATATACTGTTGTAATTTCCAAAGATGACCATTTAAGACTTCCCAGAGAAGGCAATTGAAAAATATGTGCAATATGAATTCTAAAGAAATCCAGACATTTTGTCTCCATTAACCAACATGAGTGGTTCAAAATTCTCATTGTATACATTTATGTTCTTAGAAATAGCTTTAGTTGACATATGTTTGTAATAAAAAATCAATAGGACCCTAAAGTAACAGTATATTACTTCAGCTGTAAAATCATTTCTTCTCTATTAGATAGCTGTGTACATGGTGATGGCAGGTGCTGGAGCAGTCAGGCATACGCTTGCCCAGGGCTTGACATTAGCTTCATGCTCCACTGGCTTTTTCTAGCAACCTGGCTAGCACTTCAGACACCCACACAATCTCTGCCAGCCTCTTAAAACCCTTTGCATCTCGATCAATAAATTAAAATACAATTCAGCACAATGACAAACCCATCCGACTAGCTTCTGCAGAAGTTCACTAATCCAAAACAAATATGCTTGTCTTAAATGCTCTAGTTTGCTTTAGTTCTTTTCATTTCTCTCTTCGTTCCAAAGGGCTATGCTTGGAAACACATTTGGAGAGCTGGAAAAAAAAGAGCCAGCCAAAGTCAACACTCCAATCAACTCTCTTGATAGAGATTGACTCGTGTAAAATTAACATTTCAATGCTTGAACCAGCAGCAGATAATGCGCTGTCAGTCTTGCCACAAGCCAATTACCTTTAAAAATAGCATTCCTGACAGATAATGTGATGGAACCACTCCATGTTCATGAGCAACTCTACCGTTTTCTTAAACAACATTTGTTTTGTTGATGTAGATAAACAAATACCAAATATAGTTTGGTAAAATTAATTGTTAACCCTTTTAGACTTGAATTATTTTCTAGATCTCAAAAATACAGTCAGATTCGATACAAAAAATGGTGTTTTCTCTCTAACTAAAGACTTATTATAAAATGCTATGCCATTTATGATTTGTCTGTGTCAGGTTGGATATATATGGATGTACATCTCAGGAAAGACATACAATTTAGATAAAGTTTTTTTTTGTTCAATCAACGTGCCTTTTGTGTTTAGAGAAAATGCTGCCATTGGTGAAGTACACCATGTTGAGCTTCCCTGACATTTTTTTTTATAAAAATATTTGATGGAAAAAATTTGAAAATGTAAATTCTCCAAAAGAAATAAACAAATGAAATGTGTCTATTGAAATGGGCGCTGGATCTGAATGGGTTAAACATTAATTTTTTTATTTACACCAACCTTTTTTTCATTTTGAGCCATTTAAACAGTAAGTATTGTGGTGGTGCTTTTAATGGCAGCGAGAAGGTTAGAAAAAGAGAGAAAGCCAGAGAGAGAGAGTCCTCCACCTCCTCTCACACCTCCACAAAAGCTCAGGAGTGACACAAGGTGGGAGAGCAGGTCGCTATGGCAACTGACAAGTGGCCTCCAAGGAGAGTCACACACATCCCCCAGACTTTCTCAATTAACTGTGCACACACATTAGGGAGGGCTCCAGTGTTAGCTGTAGTTGGACATTTGGGTTGTTCATTAACACATGCTGAAAGCAGTATGTTTCAGACATCATTTCTTTGGTTTCTCACAAAATAAACCTGTCACAAGTCTTCTTTTACATCAGAGGTCACAGTTTCTTCACTCCCAGATGGAACTGAGACCACTCTTTATTTGCACAGACAGGTATTTGACATGCTGGTGTATTGTTAGTATCAGTGGTTCATTGTGCTGGCTCAATTCTGCCGTCTAAGCCAATATATAATGATTTTAGTAAGACGGTGTTTTGTGTTGATTGCTATACAGTGCATGTCTGTCTTATTACGAAGGTTTCAGGTCACTTTAGGCTATCCTGAGTTATGAAAGTGCTAGCTTCGAACATCAAAAATCAATGAAAGTTGGTTTATTTACTTTGGGTCATTCCCTGCAGACCATTTTATTGCAAAGAGGTTTGTATTTCACTGTTCGGAAAGCTTAATGGGGATAGCTTGGTCTGTCTCAGTTGCCTCAACCTGAATTTTCACTCAAGATCTCATGAGCACACCTCAAAGAAGTGTTTATAAAAATAAACATTTTAACTGAACGTTGAAGACAAATTGATTAATTAATGTTCAGTTATTAATTTGATAAAACCCTATACATCTCAAATCTGTTTGCGCTTCCCTAAGTTAGTGCCACAAGGGTCGACTTGTTAATAACTGATTATTTATGGACAGTACACTGACATAATAGTTAACACACTGTGTTAGTTTCATCAGGTGACTCGGGTTTCTAAGCATAGAATGCAAAAACTCACTGACATGATATTATTGAAAAAGTGTAAATTTACTATTGGTTGTTAATCGAGATATAATGCAACATGCAAATCCACACATGCAAATCAACTTTTTGTTTAAGGTTCTGCCAAATTACAGATTTAAGTTAGATAATTGTTGATCAAATCAATAAAATAATAAGTAAATAATGCATAGATTAAAATTAATGAAAGGTTTATTTAAAATGTATGAATATATTACAAATAAATATTATTATTATTATTGTTGACATTTTAATACTATTATTGTTGTTGTTGGTATCATTAACAGTATTATTGCTATTGTTGTTGTAATTACCAATAAAT
The DNA here is from genome assembly GCA_900490495.1 of Danionella dracula. Lineage (NCBI taxonomy): Eukaryota > Metazoa > Chordata > Actinopteri > Cypriniformes > Danionidae > Danionella > Danionella dracula. The sequence goes on along the minus strand of UELW01000289.1, from coordinate 3,199,696 downwards.
TAATAGATCATTTAGATACACAGATCGAATCTAAAGTTTCCCAAAGCAATCTCTTTTAAATGTAAAGAAAGCTTTAAATTATATTGTATTGTAATTTAACCTTTTTAACATTTTTGTTACGATTTGTAGGTGTGTCTTGTGTGCGACTGTTTTCTGTTGCATTCTGTGTACTGTAATGACTTTACAATACATTGAATTTAATAAATAAATGCTCATGTTAATAGATAACTAATAAAATACTAAAACATTTACGTATTCTATTCTGTTACCATTATCAGCTATTTTAATCAAATAAATGATTTACAGTTCTATTCCCAGTTTTCTTTGAATATCTTTGAATGTAAAAAGTATTGCTCTCGACCTCTTCAAGGAAACTCTGCTGACATGTATCACAGATAAACACTTGCAACATATTCATAGTCTGGGGTGTTCTGTATCTGCTAGGCTCGTACAGTACCTACACACTGGCCTGGCAGCCCGAGGGTCCACCCCCTCTCTTCACTCAGCCTGATCATGTGATCCAAGCTCTGTGAGTAGAACAGCAATGTGTGAGCAATCCATTCAGAAACACACACACATCGAAGGAGGGAAGAGGGAGAGAGAGGGAAGGGGTCAAATCCGAAGGTACGACAGAGGAAAACAAGAGAAAAACAGAAGAAAGCTATACGGATAGTGGCTCTCGCTTTCAATCTCTCCATTTAAAACCTAAGGTCAGTCCTGTTCTTTTTTTCTTAGAGTTTGTCAATTTTAGACTATGACTTTATCAGACTCTATAAGCTGTCACATAACTGTCACTTATTAATGCTTCTTTACTTTTGAAAGAACTCAAACTAATTTCTCTTGTATATGTGGAGGGTTGAGCTTTCTGTTTCCTGTGCACTAGGCATTTTCAAAATGTAGAGACATTTTTGTAAAGTATTATCAATTTATTAATACTATTATATTTACTGTTAAAATATTACTGTCCACTATTTGATTCCTGATTCTATAACCTCAATAATAGTATTGGTATTATTTATTTTACAGACTGTGCTAGCCTGTTTAAAGATTCATTTTGACAGGACGTTATAAGGACTATTCAGGTAGCTTAATCATTTAAACAGCTATCCGGCATTTGTGAAAGTTAGACAAAGATATGAAGTAAATATATGAATGCCAATGAATGTGACTTCCTTTTTTTATGTATGCTTTAAACTTCTGTTAATTCTGCATCCTCAGTTAATGTGTTTTTTCATTAATGATTGCATTTCTTATACCAACTGTGGCTTCCCTCTCTTAAGTAAGTCAGGTCAATCACATTTTCAATGCTCCAAAAAAAACTTCATTGCAAAAAAAACACCGCAGCATTGAAGTTAAAAACAATTCAAGATGCTATAAATACCCAGCATGCGCCACACCGCAGAACAGAAACCGCACTTGAGAGTTCCTCTGCTGTCTGTTGCGTCTGCACCGGATGAGCTGAGGTAAAGTTTCTGTGAGAAACTTTGGGGATCATTGATCTCTTGTGTTTGAAAGCATTTTTTTTCTTCTGAAGAGGTTAGTAGAACCCTTTGGAATGGCAGTGGAGAGACTCAAGTTAATACTCAAGTTGATTCAGGTTCGGCTCTCTTGGTGGTTGTTGTTGTTGGTGATGGTCTTGAAGAACTCCAAGTGGGCGATAGAGTAAGAAAGAAAGAGCAGGCACTGTAGGGATGCTGAAGGGCGAATGTGTGGGTTAGAGAAAACATGATCTGAATCAATAGTTTGAGTGGGTGTGAATAAAGTCTGAAAGAGGTTTTTGCAGTAAACTTTTAGAATCTCTGTAACATAGAGGCCATCTAATCTAAGACCATGTCCTCTTTATGTAACAGAAGTAGTTTGTAAATGTATAATTTAAAAATAATTCGGATAAAGATGGCTAGTTTGAGGCCAGACAGGTGCCTTTCTAGGTGGACTTTCTTACCACCAGAGCTGGGTGGAAGTTTCCTACCTTTAGAGCTGGGTGAAGTTAAATCTCAGTTTTTTTTTCACTAAATTCAATTTTGATTGTAAAGGAATTTACGTTTCTTGAAATTGGGAGAAAAAAGATTGAGACCATCAAGTAGAGGAAACGATTATTTTTACTTGAACAAAAATTATATAGCTAGACATAACAATGTGTACTACAAATTAGCATCACATTCACACACACACACCACCTCAGTTACTTGTTTATTTTTTAGGTCCTGGAAGAAATAATTTTCAGTGCTTTTTTTTGGTCACCACAATCTTTAAACATATTTTACATCAGGGGTTGGGAACACTGTCTTTTCTCTGTCTACACATTGATGTTTTTAGTTGTATATGGTGCACATGAATTACCGAAGTAGAGGAACATATTGCAGAACATCGAAAGCTCACCAAAATATTTTTTTTACATCAACTTGAATGCTTTTACCAATCAATTGCCCCCCAAAAAAGGGGTGAGTTTACCCGACAGACATTATTTTTTAAGATAAAAAATAATGTCTGTCGGGTAAACTCACCCCTCAAAAATACTTCAGGTAGACTGTAAACTTGCAAAAAGTCACTTTCTCACAACTTCAGTGTGCATTATAAGAAATTATGACTTCTTGTAGACTCTCCTTCAAACACATGCACAAAAAAAATCCCATGCTATAAAAACAGGCCTTTGCCAGACATCGTCTAATCTTGCTCAAACAAAATGTTGAGTTTGAGTTGCTTTAATTTGACCTTTGCCTCAAGGGACGTTAGAGTGGACAGGTCAAAGAGTAGATTGCTCACAAAGAAATCTAGCTGTTTTGGAACAACTTTAGTATTGCTGCAAGTGTTGCAGTGCATTTGGCTTCTGTACGATTTCTAAGAGATGTAAGTAGAGTAATCGTAAACATGTAAAGAAAATTAAATGATGGAACTGCAAAATAGAATAGCCATTTTAAAACAAAATTGTACCAATGCAACTTAAATTTAGAATTGTGCTCACTCTACAACTCTTCCTTTGAAAATCAGTAGGTTTTATTCTTTTGGATTATGGTCATCTGCTCTCCTGATCTCTAAATCACATTTTTATCATAGCTTATCATTAAATATTGAATCAAATTAGACCAGTGGAGCTAATTCAATAGGGAGCTGAAAAAATATGTACTTTCCTATTTTATTGGCCTTTGTACCGATGTAACTATAGAAGAGTCAAGTAGTTTAATAAAAAAAAAAAAACAATCAATGAAATTCTGATACGGATTTGAAAATCCCACTGATCTAAATCGATTCAATGATCTATGCTAGGATGAACAGAAAGTTGAAGAATGAGTTTATCTCTGAAAAATGTAAGATTTCAATCAAATGCTGGTTGTACAATTGTGATGAAAAATTGCTTGAAAGTCTACTTTTCACATAAATTGAGTTCCAAAAATTTTGGCTTATATGGTGTACTTGCATATTACTTGTTTCTCCTACAAAAAGTCATCTATTTCTAATGGGCCACATGTAGTAATGTGATATTTGCATGTCATTTTTCGTTAAGTAACAGTGTACGTAACTTAAATATGACAATCCTGTTCCAGCAGAAAGTGGGCGAATTGAATAAGTGGTAATTAGAAAAATTCTTTTAGTCAGGAGATATCTACTAATGGTGGTGTGGAGGGAAGTGTTTGACTGGCATCATTTGATGCTGTTTTTGCCCAACTATAACATTTTTCAAATACATTTTTCCAGTTTACAATTTTGAAGATTAAAGAGTCCAATAAAAGTAACCTTAACCACCCTTTTTTCAATCTGATTCCCATTAAAATGCTACTCTTTCTGGTATAGCGACCAAACCAAAAATCTTGCATGCAGACATGCACTTGCACACCTACACTCACACACACGCGCACACACCACACACACACACATAGGCTGAAAACAAAAATCAGAGGAAGTATATCTACTTTGTGACTCACCAGCCTACAAAGAGTGAAGCGGTGGGGCGGTTCCTGTACAGTACGGGAAACAAATCTCCCTAGTGACTGCCTGGCCCATTAAAACCAGCTCCTCAACCAGAGCCCTAAGCGGATGCACTTCCTGTGAACACTTTGACTCAACTTTGACCCCTGAACCCCAACCACTCCTGATGGGGCCTGACCTTCAAGTACAAGAGGAAGAGGGAGAGTTTCATGTGGGATCTGTTCCTGGTTAGAAATCTTTGATAGTCAGAAAGTTATCTTCAGTTCCGCGGAGGCAAAGCATGATTTGTTTTTTTCCACATGCAGTTGCTGATTATTGTTAGGGCTTTGCTATATTTTCCACAGACTTTAGATGGAGCTGTGAAGTTTCGAGCAACACAAAGTGCCGAAAAGTGAAAACAATTCTTAACCAGCCCTCTGCAAGCATCCACTGCTGCAAAACAAACACAGCTGCATTGTTCATTATGATCAGGGGCATCAAAATACTCTGGGATGGGGGCTAAATCATTCAAATGGGGGTAGCACATGCTCTCTATAATAAACTGAAAAATCCTAGCATAGTGTGCTTAGTAATTAGCACAACATGAGACTAGGTTACTTTACATTCAACACATGAGCATTTAAGAGCCAGTTTCAACCAGTTTATACTCCACTATGCTAGCTTCAAAGAAGTTTGTACCCTTGTAAACAATCTCATAACCACAACTAACGTGTGTTTTTTTAAGCCAGCTCATGAGCTTAGTGTAGGGTTAGCAAAAAACACATTATAACCAGATAAGAGGGTTAAATCAAGTATTGACCAATATCGAAACCAATAAACAATAAATTCGCTCAAAGTAGATCAGGAACTGCTAAGACTAGCATAAACCGCATCATGTCCAAATGTTAAATCAACTCAAACTCTCTCATACCTGAAAAGCATGAACTAGCATTAAACAGCTCTTCACCATTTAAGGACCAACTCAGACCGGCTCATGAAGGACCAGCTCAGAATGGCTCATGACTGACACATGACTAGCTTAAATCAGATAAAACTAGTTGTAATTCTTCAAACCTTCTCTAGTTGGCAAATACATGATATTTGAACTGGGTTGTTTGAAAAGAAGACGAGGTTTTGGAGGTGGTTTTCATATGTTTTGGAAGGGCTGCGTAATCTTGAGCGATCACATCCTTTCCTGTACTCCTTTCCCTCTATTTCCCTCCTCTGTTCTGTTAGTTTACTTTGAGTGTGATGTTCAGTCTTTGTGTCGCTAGAAGTCACGCTAGTTAGCATACTTGGTATGGTTACTGGCACTCAGGCTGTGCTTTCAGGGTTGAATCTTTTCTGGCAGGGCTGCAGAAAAGACTCAGGCTTTCCCACAATGCCGAGGACAGCTGGGGAGGGCTAGCGTTGCCCCAGGAGGCCGCAGAGCCTGATGGGAATGCAGGCAGATCTCTTCCAGCTGTGAAACAGACAAGACTTTCAAACACCTTAGTGGGTGGTTATTTAGACATGCTGACTTATTGTGTTATGAAAGTAATCAATGCTCTGAAAGTTCTAAATCGTTGAACTATTAATCTTAAAAATAACTATTGACAATATGGTGAATATTATATCTGAAATGCATAAACTCAAATTTGAAAGACGTAAACATTACAAGCTTATGATTGATATGAAAAACATGGCTGCATGAATACAACCCCATAACAAAAGCGGAAATTTTCAAATGAAGCGTGTTTACAATATTATCCAGTGTGCACTGAAGTCCGCTTTACAGCAGTAATCAGACAAATCTTTTTAAATTGGCCATACAGTATGATCTATTGAGATTTCAATAAACATAGCACAATTACATTGTCTCTTAATTCACAAATAAGTAAGTATGTTTTTTTTGTCAGTGTTGATATTAGAAATAAAAAAAACACAAACACACCCCTAGACCTTGTTTTATTTTTGATAGTGCCTCATACACAGGTTAATAACAAAAAAAAATTATAAATAAACAAAAAACAAAACATGACAAGTATTTTTTATTTGAAGTGAATCGAAACAAATGCAAAGGCAATCCCATGTTAAATGAGTTTGACCTATGGCCTAAATATATTTGTTTTTTCTATTCACATACAACTTTTTCTTTTATTTGCGGTTTGCCATTTGAATCGGGCTGTCTCTATTGCTACTCTGTCATGTGCTCAGGAACCTTGCTTTTTTTGGCAACAAATTTATCATTGTAGAACTGAAAACTGTTTAAAAAACGACTTTAACACCACATCTTTATTAAACAATATGTTTTTTTTAACATTTCCTCTCTAAGCCGTCTTTTAGAGTACTTAAGGTCAACATAAAGAAACAATAGAGAGAAACCAACACTATTTAACATAAGATTTAAAAATCTGAATTTATTAGAAGTTTAAACATAAAGTATATTTAGAGATAGTAGATCTGTCTGAGTCACGGTGTCGCAGTGGGTAGCACGGTTGTCTCACAGCAAGAAGGTCGCTGGTTCGAGCCTCGGCTGGGTCGGTTGGCATTTCTGTGTGGAGTTTGCATGTTCTCCCTGTGATCGTGTGGGTTTTCTCCGGGTGCTCCGGTTTCCCCACAAGTCCAAAGACATGCGGTATAAGTGATTTGAGTAAGAACGATTGTCCATAGTGTTAAAGTGTGAATGAGTGTGTGTGAATGTTTCCCAGCGATGGGTTGCGGCTGGAAGGGCATCCGCCGCATAAAACATATGCCATATGTGGTTCATTCCACTGTGGCGACCCCGAAAGGGAAGAAAGCCCTGAAGAGAAAGGTAGTGATCGACTGTTCCGAACCAAGTGTGGAAGTTTGTTCCAGAGCATGGAGGCTCTTTTGGTGATTGCCATTTTGGAATGACGGTGGGCTCCTGCCAAATGACAGACAAGGAGAGGAGAGTAGGAGGTTTTGTTCTCATAATTAAAAGTTCAGTCAGGTATGGAGGTGCTAGATTCTGGAGGGCTTTGCTGGTTTGGAGAAGACCCTTAAAGTCAATGCATTGCTTCAAAGGGAGCCATTTTAGTTCCTAGAGAACAGGGGTAATATGTTCTGATCTAGAGCACGAGATAACTCTTGTTAAAGCGTTTTAAACTAGTTGAAACTTGTGAGTGGATTTATTCGGACTAATTGAGTGGAGAACGTTACAACAATCCAGTTTGCTTCCCCATTTACTATTACTATCAATGATTTTTATCTAACCCATAATTTTGCCGGCTGCCTTTTTCCATCAGTCCTAAATTTAAAAACAATTTACACACAAATACAAGCAGATGAAGTTTAGTAAACTTCGAAAAAGGAAAGTTTTGATTTTGGTTTCATGTTTTACACCTGATTTAACCAGAATGTTCAAATATCAAGCATTACACAGATGATTTTATTTGTTTTTTAATTGTTTTTCTTCTAAATTTACTTACAGACTGAGATATAAAACTGTTTATACTTGTATACTTGTAAACATGTATATATCTCAACCTCTAAAAGCAGTTAAGGATGTTTCTGTTGCCATCCACTTTGGACAGAATACAGCACCAGACATGTCAAAAGAACAAGAAGATGTACTGCAGTACAACGAACAACTTAACTGCCCCACTGAGCACAATAAACACTCCATTTAAATACACTTGTTCTCATTGATTGTGATTTAGATCTGAAGTTCAGCCCCTTATAGAGACCTTACTCTGAACACAGGGAACAAGCTCACAGACTAACTTCTTCAGTTTATGACTCATATCAACTGACCTGAATTTGTGAATGGTCAGTTGATGTTTGGCCCTCATTTCTGAGCTCACATCTAAGGGAACAACTTCTTTCCTGAAACTTATCATGGTCTAAGCCACATTGCACAATGTTGCCTAATAACATGGCCTTCATATTGCGCAAGCTGGTGTGTGCCAGAGCTCTGACAATAAACAGTTTGACTTCACATGGTTCAATAGTTCAAGTCAAATTACACACATCTGTCTCCCCCTGTCCAGTGGAACAGCAGAGAGAGGGCTTCAGATGTTTCTGGCCTGCTGTCTTCAAGAAAGATAGCACAGCAAACCAGTCCAAGCTGTGACCGAGAGGGCATTTGTTAACATTTGACCCGACCTGAGAACAGGCTCGCTTAGAAAGACCTTATTAAGTGAAAAACTGATAAACACAGTTCTTACTGTGCTGCATCAAAAGAAAAAAGCTGCAAAAATTACTGACAGGAAAAAGAGAAAAAATGGTGACAGCGCCTCAAGGTCTGTTTGAGTTGTTTGTGAAACAGGAAAACATATACCCTTTTATTTGATGATTTTGCATTGATGCTCCGAAGTCAACATGTATTGTTTATCCAGCATGAAACACCAATATTTTTTAGAAAAAGTACTTTAATTGCACAACCCAATCCAAAATCAGAAAGCTGAAACTTTGTGTGATATTATAATATTTTTTACCATCCAAACATCAATCTATATTTGATTGGAATTTGCTCAGAAGAAATTTCAAATTATATCTTCTCAAGGTATACAAAAAGCAGCAAGAAGGACATGCTTACCTAAAACTGGGTTTTTATTTGTGTGTCAAGTTTGCGAATTATCAGTTTGGAGGCTCTGCATGCATCCATTTGTCATCAAGAGCATTTATAGTTCTTAGGTCCGTTCCTGCTGGTGAAGCACAATCTTTGCATGGATCAATATTGATGTGTTAAGAAGACTAACTCCAAGCGAGCCCAACATAACACAAATGCTAACAAAGAACATGTTAAATTTATATCATCATACGCACATTTTTACTTTTGTGTTTAACATTGTTCTACTTTAAAACTGTCCATCCTATTTCAGCCATGGCCCACAAGAAACCATAGCATATCTGGCAAATACGTATCAGTAGAAGTCAAGGGCATACTTATTGAAGTCAAATGTGTGTGAAATGTAAAAACAAACTTTATATACTAAAATTTATATATATATATATATATATATATATATATATATATATATAATTATATATATATATATATATATATATATTATTCTATTATATATATATATATATATATATATATATATATATATTTATTTATTTTTTTATTTTTTTATTTTTTTTATTAATACAAAATATATGTATTACCATAGACATGCACCAAAGCTTGTTTGGCCTTTCCAAACATGACACGTTTTGCGATGATGACGGAAATTGATGGATGACTGGTGGAGGGTGGTGGTGGTGAAGGTGATGATGATGATGATGGGTGATTGGTGGTGGTGTTGGTGATGATGATGATGATGATGAAGATGAAGACATTTAGATATGAATAATATTGATAATGATAATGATGATGAGAAAAAGATGATGATGATGAAGAAGAAGAAGATAATGAAGCAGATGAAGAAGATGATGATGATAATGATGATGAAGAAGTAGAAGAAGATGAAGAAAAGATTATCATGATGATGATGATGATGAAAAAAACAGGATGAAGAAGAAGAAGCAGAATAGAAGAATAGAAGGTGATGATGATCATGATGATGACGACGACGACAATGGTGGTGGTGGTGGTGGTGATGATGATGATGGTGATAAATGGGTTGATGAGGGTAATAGTGATGATGATGATGATGATGATGATGATGATGATGATGATGATGATGATGATGATGATGGTGGTGGTGGTGGTTGTAATAGTCATGATGTTGTTGGTGTTGGTGTTGGTGGTAGTGGTGATGGTAATAGTGATGATGATGTTGGTGGTGATGATGATGTGGTGGTGATGGTAATAGTGATGATTATGGTGGTGGTGGTGATGATGATGATGATGTAGTGGTGGTGATGGTAATAGGTATGATTATGGTGGTGGTGATGGAGATGGTGATGGTGATAGTGATGATTATGGTGGTGGTGATGATGATGATGATGATGATGTAGTGGTGGTGATGGTAATAGAGTAGATTATGGTGGTGGTGATGGAGATGGTGATGATGGTGATGATGTGGTGGTGATGTTAATAGTGATGATTGTGGTGGTGAGGGTGGTGGTGGTGGTGATGATGATGATGATGATGATGATGATGATGATGTTAATTGTGATGATTATGCTGGTGGTGGTGGTGATGGAGATGGTGATGATGGCGGTGGTGGTGGTGATGATGATTATATAAACACTCTAGATGAAACTTTTTTAAGTTTTAGAAGTAGTTAAGTGGATCTTTACAACCTATTTACTGCATGCTCAACTTGTAAATGTTCTATGATCCATTTGAGGTCTCGTCTTCAAATAAACAAATTCATGCTGTTTTTGTTGATTAAAATAATTACTGGTGATTTGATTGAATTTGTCTATAAACATGTCATTTTAATGTGATATAATGATTAAAACTTGCCAAAGACAATTTGTTAAAACTACATTGTGCGTGACTATGCAGAGCCAACAGATGCATTTTTTAATGTGAGAGTCAGAAGTGACACTTACTGAGTAACGTTCTTTTTCCACATTCATGATAAATTGTCATAGACATTCGACAGACTTTACCCTCACCGGCGCAAAGCTTGACCTGTCACCTGCATGGCATGAGGCTAGCAGGTCCCACATGAGGTTAGTACACACTAACCTATGCGCTCTTAGCACTGACAGATTTAAACAGAGGGTTTCCAGGCTCATTTCAAATCAATAGCAGATGTTCTGTGCATGTATTCACTCAAAGTGCTCTGGAGACAAGAAGAAAATGAAGAAGCCTGACTCCTGGGCTAAATTTGAGGAATCTGCAGGAGACATTCAGTAGTGTTTATTTACTCTAAGAACAGATGAATCTTCACACAAAGCATATATTGTGAAGCTGAGAAAGAAGGTCATTTCATCCATGAAGAGCATTTAAGGATTTCATACATCATCGTCTTGTCTGGATCGTTTATTATTGCAGCCATAATGCCAAAATCTCTTAACTGCTGGTGATGGATCACCACTAGGTGTGTGAAATGGGCTGCTTTGAGGTCAGTCAGTTTGATCAAGAGTCCCAAAATGATCACTGAATTTCCAACATCCACAAAGTGCAGTTTTTAGGGCTATGTACTGCAGTGACTTTTTAAAAAGTAATCGTTTATTTTGGTTTTCAATCGGGCCAAGCTCAGATAACTTATAGAAGTCTTTCATTGGAGTTGTTAAAAATATTTAAAAAATGTAATGATTGCATTTGAATTCAGATTACAAACATAAATGAGTGAAGTTGGAATTCTGTAGAAAAACTAAGTCCAAACTAAGTCTACAACTAAAATGTGCAATGAGCACAGTTGCGACCCTACAGGACTCATTTGTTAACCAACCCTGTTGTTGAGAGTACTGTAAAACTTCAATGCTTTATATATGACACCAACATTTAAAAAGAATAAAAAATACAGATGGGATGTAAAACGTCTGTCCTGGAGAGCAGCAGCACATTTTACTAGCAGCCCTTTAAAATAAATACTAGTCTGGTTTCAGACAAGCAAAGAGGGTCTTAATTAGTATGATCAGGTGTGTTTCATGTTAGCTGAAGCTGTGTAATTATTTTAACGTTTATTGTAATATGGATTTCAGGCTTCAATTATAAAACTATATAATCTTGAAAAACTTTTGTGCTATTTCTGCTACCTCTGACCACACTTACACACCATCACATCCTGTCAGCAGGAGCACCTCTCACAGTTCTTTATAAAATACGATGAATTCTAACTAAAAATATTTCCAAAGACAAGGAATAATCATTTAAAATAATCACTTGGTTTCAATCCAAAATGTAAAAAAATCCTTGATCAGGATCTCATCAAGTGCAGCTACAGTGCTTTGCAGGTACCCACAATAAAGAGAGTGTATTTGCTTGAATAACATGTTCAGTTGAACCTGTTGAGATATGTACTGAACATGCTGAGTCTATTCAGAAGACACGAGTGTTTACATTATGACCACAACCATTCCTGGTTTTGTTTTTACTGCGAGTGTCTGGATAATCAATTTAAAAGTGCTGCTATGCACTCACAGTTAGTGGGACAGCACACCTCTCCAGAAATACATAACATTTGCACACACAGACACACTCTTCTTCTTTTGCCTGGCTTTTCCTCTCTTGGAGGTTTGACAGTGTTCTGGCTCTATACGACAGAGGATTATTTCGCCAAGGAAAATGAGCTCTCTTGAAATGGAAAGTTTGAAGTCAGTCTGAGCTTTTTGGCAGAAGACAATTACACAAAGCAGGAGAATCCAGAAAAGGTCTGCACCTCTGTGATGGATCCAGAACAGTGTCTTTGGATCTGTTCCTTTGGATCCTGTGATCGATTAAATGAAGTCTGATCTTAAAGCAGTGTCTCAAAACGTTTGAGTCGAGTCCCAGATGTGTCTGTTTTTAAGGGGGGAAGGAGAAAAGGCAAGAGAGGAGATGAGGGAGATGTTTGCACAGGAGATTCAAGGAGTGAGGTTTGTGCTCAGTTATCAGTAGCCTGGCAGTAGGCAGGAAGTTGCTTTAACCCAAGGTTACATTCTTATGAAACCTGCCAACTTCCCCTTTAAAAAAAAAAGAGTAACTTTGAAAGGTAACAACAATGACCTAATCCTGCTAACTAAATAAATGCACTAATAAGTCAATATTTCAATAGCACACTCGTTTAATTAACAAAATGCTTTGATAAACATGTAGGACTTTTAAAGGGCCATTTAGCTACAAGCACACACTTTTGTAAGATTGTATAAAATACTTTTTGTTGGTAGTATGCTAACTTTACACTAAGTTTACACTCTTAGCTCATATTCATGGGTTTGCATCACACATAATTAGCCTCAGTACATCGAGCGTATTTTGGCAGATGGAATGAGTTTTCTGGGGAGCTGTTCGTGGAAGGGTTCTGGGCTCGTGAGGTGTTTGGGACCCCAAACAGAACCCCCATTGCATTAGTTGCCTTAGGTCGTTGCTTTTTTAACATCAGTTGAGAATGTTGAACAGGCTGCTTAATGACTGGCAGGCTCTTGGATTTGGATGAGTAAGAGTTGAAATATGATATGCTTACTCCTGGTCCTTGTTTGTAAAATATCATTTAGTAAACTAATTATAAGTATCATTCTTGAGATTGGGATATATTTAAACATAAAATACAATTTGAAAGTTTCAAAGCACAGGGCAAAACCTTGATTGTTGTATTTGTATGGGTAATGTGACTTTTGTGATTGATTAATGTTTAATATAAATTAAGCTTGTTTAATTTGTTGTCTGGATTTAAGATTCTGAACATTTAGAGACAAAAGCTGCTAGAAACAATTTTCTTTAGGGTCCGAGTTTTAAAGTGTTTTTCAACTGGAGAAGTTTGGTTAAAAGGAACAAATTGCTTCTGCTTACCTTACTGGAAACTTAATCAATATTATGCAAGTCAGCAGATTTTTTAAGATTTTATATGTTTTTTTTTTTTTTGCTTCATTGTACCAAGTGACAAGAAAGACTCCTCCAAATAAAATGTTATTATCATCATCATCATCATCATCATCATCATCATCATTATTATTATAATTTTATCCCTTTCGAATTATAAACTCAATATCTCAAAACCCTCTGAATGCCCAATAGATTCTTATACTTCCAAAGGGACGACAAGTCTATGTAGCATATTAGCTTTGAACAAAGCCATTTGAATGAAAAAGTTCATTATGATATGGGAAACTGAAATACTATATTTTGAAAATGATAAAAAAGAAAAAAACTAAACTACATTTAGTCAATACTTCACAGATTAAATCAGTGATTTGAATGAAACAACAAGGCTTTAGAGTTTGACTTGATCAGTGGAGAACAAAGAGTTGGAGAAGGTTGTTAGAATGACCGGGTTATGGATAGCTGGAGGTGGTTTTGTGAAGTGAGGATCTTTTAGTCCATCATTATTGGGTAACAATGCTCTTCCCTAGTTAATGTATAACTAGCAGGGAACTACAACACAACAAACCGTTAACTATTCATGAACTATATAGTAGTTACTGTTAGTTACTAAGTAGTTACTCTTAACTATATAGTAACTGCTGCAACAGTAACTACGGTGGTAATTGCCATTAACTACTAAATTTACTCGCAACTGACCAATAACTACAATAAATCCTTAATTAATTACCCTTACTCAGGAAGTATTCATTTTAATCTGTTTAAGTTAATTAATTAAGTGAATTAGAAGGATTCCCCGATTTAAAATGGTAATTGTTTGGACAGACATTTGTCATTTTTTTCACAGTGCCTCCTTGTAATTACCTGATAACTTAGTGGTAACTATCAGTAGTTACTTGGGTTTTCACTTTACAATACTCTTCTCGTTTCTGGATTACCGGAAAACTAGTAAATTCAGTATCTAATGTTAATCATTATGATAGCTAATAGTAGTTAGTTACTGATGGTTAATGATAATTACAGCCAGTCACTATAGCAATAGTTATTAATTAGTTAAGGTTAACCCCTTAGTGACTAACAGTAACTACTACATAGTTCAAGTATCAAGTGAGTTTATTGTCAATTCTGCCACAGGTAGAGTGCATACATACAGAGAATTGAAATTGCGTTACCCTCAGGCCCTTGGTGCATACATAAATTACACCGAACATAATAATTACACTGAACATAAGAGTAAGTATGCGGGGCTGAAGCTGGTGGCAGAAGCTGTTCTTCAGTCTGCTGGTCCTAGCCTGAAGACTACGCATTCTTCTCCCTGATGGCAGTAGGCTAAAGAGGCTATGTATCGGGTGGGGGGGATCACTTGCAATTCTGAGGACTTTGCGTGTGAGCCTAATGCTGTAGATGTCCTGGAGGGAGGGGAGGGCAACACCAACGATCTTCTCAGCTGATCTCACTATGCGTTGTAGGGTCTTGCGGCAGGATGCATTGCATTTTCCATACCACACAGTGATGCAGCTGGTCAGTATGCTCTCGATGGTGCCCCTGTAGAACGTGCACTTGTTGGGGGCTGAAACATATTGTTACCTGTTAGTTATGCGGATGTGGCGGGAGGGACCACCTCGTCTGGCCTGGGCACAAGGATCTCAGCCCTCACGTAATTAGTAGACAGTACAGCCTGACTACGCCACCCTGGGGCCCAAAACATGGAACATGTTTCCATAGAGGCACATGGTTTTGAACACAAGAACACAGGCTTGTTGAAATTACAGAGCCTGAGACAGTTCCAAGTCACAGTACAAGTTTTATTTTAAAAACACATTCATACACACTGGTTCCTCAGGGCAGCAGGTACTTGGAAGAGGGGGAAGCCAACTACAGTGCGCACAACTACGCACAGCACAGTTAGTGACACACTTACACACCAGCAAAAGTGCAGAAACATCACCACAAAGGGAGAGCATCCCCACAGGAAAGGGTTCGCCACACCACCAGGAGCCAGCTGTCTCTGAGGAAACACGAATCAATAGATACCAAAGCAATCAATTCCAAAATAGCCTAATTCCTGACAATTCTACGATTAAATGAACCAACAAAACTTAACACACACTCCCCCATACTGAAGCAACTCAAAATAACCTAAATCAAATTAACCACTGAAATACAAATATTTGAATCACAAAAGTAAAGGAAAGAAAAGAAACAGGAAAACACAATTAACATTCAGCATAGCGAGTCACATCCGAGAGATCGTGGTAAGTCTCCGTCTAGTCCAGAAAAGTGCAACCAGGGTGCACAACCAGAGAAAGCCCTCTAGCTGTGATTGCATGGAGCGACGGATTGAGAAGGCAGCACCCACCAGGATCAGCGTTAAAAAAAGGAAAAAGTAGTGCTGTACTCAGTGAACGTTAGCAGGTGTTACAATTCTCCCTCGCCGGTGTTCTATCGGATTTCCCTGCCTGGTAATTTTTTCCTGCCACAGCAAACAACCAAGGCTTTGTCAGTTGGTTTTCCCCACCTCATCGAAAATCCCTTCCACATTCTGCTGCATATTTCAATGTATAATGATAAATGATTTTGGCCTTTTAGTTAAAATGCAATGTTTCGATTTAGCAGACAGACAAAATAGTATGATTTCACATCATGTTTAAAATGAAGTTTGTGAGATTTCAATAAAAAAAAAATAGACAATGAGTCTAATCAAGCACTCAAGAGAGACTTTAGCGTGATATTATATTGAAAATAGCCGGTGAGATTTAACTACTGTAAAAAAGGCTAATATTATATTTGTTCAAAAACCTACCCTTTAGTCTCAATTTAATTTATTTTGTTCCTTGCACTTCGTGTAACCAGGCGGGTACATTTCAAGAAACAAGTTGTGAAGGAATTTCCACCTTTCTTCCATGTTGTAAAATGGCAATTTATTTATTAAAGAGTAGGAATTTGGTGCGCAGATCATGAAAATAAAAGTTAGAGATAACGAGTTAGCGAGAGTTAGCGAGAAACGGTATGGGAAAATAACGGGCGTGTTTTTTTATAACGGGTGTGGTTATAAGAATGACAAATGATGGATAATGATGTCGCTCATGTTGTACAAATTGTTAAATAATGCGGTACAAGGGCAACTGGCAACACCAGCGCTGTTCCACGAGACCTAAAGCATGTCGTTATTTACATGCCAGTAAGAACATAAAATAAAGAGTGCACATACCCGTTGCAAGCCCCTATAACCACACAAATGTTGACTCAATGTGAATTCTATGAAAAGTGGATAAAATCAGATACGAAAGGGCAGAAACATAAGCGGCCACAAACATATGGTGGTGTTCTATCGGATTTTCCTGCCTCGTAATTTTTTCCTGCCGAAGCAAAAAATGATATACTAGTCTGTTGGTTTTCCCTAACCCATCGAAATTTCCTTCCGCATTCTGCTGCATATATCGATATATGACGATAAATTATTTTGTCCTTTTAGTCATTTTGCCTAAACTGGGATGTTACAATTTAGCAGACGGACAAAACAGCGCGATTTCACAGTCATGTTTAAAAATGCTGTTTGTGTGATTTCAATAAAAAATAGACAGTGAGTCTGATCAAGCACTCAATAAGAGAGACTTTAGCGAGAGAGAGACAGAGAGGACGGGAATTCCCTTTTTATACGGGCACAAAACTAAACTGCGCCAACCACAGCCAGTAATCAATTGGTTGCCATGGATATAGGATTGCCATCTAAGGCTTAGACTCCATCTTGTCACATGGAGGCTCCCTGTTAGTTTTACAATAATCAAGAAAGAGTATTGTAAAATGTTACCCGTTAATGTTGTATTGTATTAATCCATTACTCTAATGCTAAATCCATGCACCTGAGTTAGAAAATTGGGAGAGATTAGCTAACATTTCATCACGTATATTTCATTATTTGATTTGGAAGCCTTGTACTGTCTCTCTCCTCCGCTATGAATTCTAAATGTTTTCCTCTTCTGCTGAAACTACTGTTGTATTTGACATCCTAACAGAAAACGACACATGGCTGATGTCAGAACACAGTTATGCATCAGAACATTCCTCACAACCGTCCCCAATGGCAGGCCAGATGTTATAATCCATGACCGTTCATCAAAAAAAATCTAAATCAAGACCCACTGACAAATTATGACTCAGTTATTGTCATGTTGTTTATACACCACCAGATGTGAACAGAAATCTCTACCTTATATAAAAAGCCTTATTTCTACAAGTACAAACAAGGGATTTTGATAAACATGTGCTAAATACTTCCTATAGAGGAAGCAGTAAACACTTCTCATAAAGATATTTCATTCTTTTAACACTCTTACTTGTGTTTGTTGTTCTTCATACAACCAATCCATCAAATTGTCACTAATACCAAACATTAATCTCATACAAACCTACTGCTTTGAGGCTTTTTCACTCTGTCTTTGGATGTGAATTCTGTTGTGCTCATGATGCAGGTGTTATTTAACACTTGATGTTATCAAATCCTAACCTTGTTTTTCGGCTCTCCTCAAAGGAAAAGGATGTTGATGCTGGACGGGATGCCAGCCCTGCCAGTGAAAATCAATCCTGCAGAGTCACAGAGACGGGTGAGCCTAAGAGATGCCAAACAGGTGTTATCAGTGCCTTTTAACATGCATGAATGTGTGGGATTATTTCAAGAAGCTAACCGTAAATGGGGATATACAAAAAAAATAGTACATTATAATATGCAAACGGTGTTCCTTCTACTTAAAAATGAACACCGCTTTAGCCTTTTATTGTATCAATTCAATTATTACGTACATTAAAATAACAGATTCATTAAAACTGTAGTCATCAATGTGTTAATCATTGGCTGAGTTGTTTTGTAATTAGCTGCTTTAAACCACCATTTCAATAATGATCTCTGTTGAGTTATGTTTTCAAACAGGGGTTGGAAGGATATTTCAGTCCTGATTTCTTGTTTTACAATTAACTTGCGCTTCTTTTACAAGATTAGTAAAGCCTCTTGACAGTGATTCCCTATAGTGTGTAAACATTTTGGGGTAAACTTAGCTTATGTTTGGTACATCTACCACTGAACTAAAATGTGTGGACAAAACATGGTCCAAGTCTGGTGAAGGGGATGTCTTAGGCAGCATAGAATTAATTGACCAGATATTACATTTAAAATTAACTTGGCTAAGGCTTGGGACAGTCATGGATCTTATCTGAATCTTGGCCCAGACATGTATAATAATTTATTTCTTCCCACAGGATTAAAACATGCATACTGTGAACTGGTAATCAGGCATGTACTGGGGTGCGAAAGCACCTGCCTTCTCAGTTATAATTTGTGAGATTTTATAGTGCTCAGCATATTGTGAGTGATTTATGTTTGTTTATATTAACTGGATGCAAGTTTTTTTATAATAATAAGAAGAAGACGAAGAAGAAGAATAAATATAATAATAATAATCATCATCATAATATATGAATAATATAATATACTATAATAAATACAAAGAAAGCTATAAAATAAAAGAAGGTATCTGAAAAAAATGTTTATCAATGAAAATTAGGGTAATTCTCATTCTCAGCACTATTAAAAAAAGCAGCCGGAGCTGTTTAACCCTTGTGTGGCCTTCGGGTCAAATTGACCCGTTTCTAATTTTACAAGAATAAAAATGTTACAAGTGTATATTCTTTTCTAGAAGGGACTGGTTGCAATAATTCAAGATATGTTCTCAATATTGGTTGAATCTGAGATAAAAGATATGTTAATGTGTTATGGAGTAAAATTTTGATTTTTAATTGCTTTTCAAATGGGAGTACCCCTCAAAGGTTAAAGCAGTGCTGATGTTTTTGCACAAAAACTCATGTGATCCCATTGCTCATCATGCTGAAATATACACATTTTGAAATTGTTTTATATTCATATCTTTAATATCCTGAAAAAATATATTGAATGTCCTTGGAAACCATCCCGACAAAAGCATTTAAAAACTTAGTTCAGTTACTTTGGATTAGTTAGTTGGATTACTTTTGGATCAAGCACCCCAAGCAGATTGCACACGTTTACACATGCTTTATTTCCACTAGACATTTTTAATTAATACAGTTATTAAAAGAAAATTTTAATAAAGAGATGGTTTAATCTTATGTACGCAATATTTGTTTGTTTATATTTGATGTCTTCATTAAATTTAAACTTACAACATAGACTACAAGGTCTGTGTGAACAACAGATTGGCTTATTAAACTATTTGATATGCACCTTTTTTATACTTGAACACATGTATGGCCTCTGCATGGTCCTGCTGGTAATCCTAAGTGTGTGAAGAACATTGATGGGATCAAATGTGTGGATAGACTATGTAATGACTAAACAGTGAATGGAGAACATGCAGTTTGAATTAATAGATCTGTTTCTTGACTTCCCTAATTTTGAACACTGTTGTCACCAGTTAAACATTGTAGAGTGTCTGTTAGGGATCGAATACAGGATGTGTATGGGCTTTGAAGCATGTTAAATCAACAGGCAGCTCAGATGCTAAACGTGCTTCGTGTTTAACTGGGCTCAATGCCAAACCCCCTTTTCTTGGAAACCCATCACTACCCCATTAAAGACGTCCACACCAGAAGCCATTTGGATTCAGAAAATTAGCCATAATTACAGGTAGCCCCCTTTACAAGGGCTTGGACATGAGCTGTACTGGAGGGGAGGGAAATAGAGGTGGGAAAGGTTGGATTCATGGGAGAGATAGAAAGTGGGTTGGGATGAAGTTTCAAAACATGTTCCATTTCTGCTGAACAGCATCCAAGTCAACCACAGTAAAAACAGCAGGGAGATTTTCAGGATGGAACTAATGCTGCCAGCAGACCACTTTTTGTCTGTGAGTGAGATGTTTGGAGAAGTTTGACTGGAATGTTTTGAAAGTTTTGCATTGATAGCTTTATTTTCAGAGAACAACCGACTTTGTAAATCTTAAAGTCTTTCTTTGTGTTATGGATGTGCTTTTCTGTACTTAGCATGCAACTTTCAGTACACACTCATGGTGTATTCTCTTTTATTGTGACTCTCACTTCTTTATCTGATTTCTTTCGATTTTTGGGTTGTAAAATGTGTTCAATAACATTGTGATGGGTTTAAAAAATGTATATGTTATAATCTTATAACTATTGAATATCTTGAATACTTGACATACCCACTGATCACCTTATCTTTAAGCCTCTCTAAATTGCAGCGTTTAACCAATCAACAACCCAACTCCTACCCTATCAGCTTGCAGTTTGAAAAAAATGCTAATTCTTCAAGAAACCTCAATTCTATCCTGGTTTTGCTGTGTTTGATTAAATGCTCAAACTTCAAGACTTCATTATTGAGAACATAACTAATTGTTCTTTTAATGCAAAAAAGTTACTATAGGATTCTTAATTTGCATATGCCAAGTTCTGGACACTTGAGTTTCTGCTGGGTAATCAGCTCACAATAGTCTAACAAAATACATTTCATGGGGATTGGTTCATCAATTCACTTTTAACCCTTGTGGAGTGTTCATTATATTGTTACTCAGACAGTGTTTGTGGGTCTGGTGGGCCCATTGCCTTTTGGGGATTTTAATTCACCTAATCAAGAAATTGTGTTTTTATATATATATCATTTAGAATTTAGACCATGTGTGCTGTTCTCAATATTGTTTCTATGAACCATTGCCTTTTGGGGGTGTTAATCATACAATTTTATACTAAAATGTGTGGTCATTAAAATGTGTTCTGATATATGTTTTTTTTCACAGAAATTGAACCTAGGACATTGAATCTTTCAAATAATAATTGTGTTTATAATTTTTCGTTTGATGACAACTGAATACGGGTCCTACAGACCCGAAATGCATACAAGGGTTAAAGCCTGTTCTATCCTGTTCTAATTCCTAATATGCACTTTTTTATTTAATTGCCATAACAGAATTTTTTTTTTATTCTTTTCCCAGTCCCCTGTGATCCATGACTATTCAGAAATGGGCGTGCTGGTGTTTAACCGTAGATTTCAGACACACCCAGAAGAACAGCGATTCCTGTCCGATCCCTTCCAGACACAAACTGAACCTGTGGATCTGTCTACCAACAAAGCCAGAACCTCCCCCTCACTTTCAACCTCACCATCTTCATCCTCCTCTCCCTCGTCATCTTCATCATCCATACAGTTCTGTCCACGGACACCTCCTTCCAACAAGACTCTGCCATCCACATCATTACCTATGCCTTCGTCTTGCTCCACGTCAGTCATTACAACGGTCCCTCGTTTAAAAATGTCACCAATAATGGCATGTCCCCCATCCAGGGGTCTCAGGGCGCAGTCGTTTTTACAAATGCCTCCACTAATGCCTCCATGCTCCAGTCCAGTCCAGCCGTACTCGCACCGGGTGCCAGTAGTGGTGCAGCCAGTGCCACTGGTCTACAGAGGGGTGGCATCGCTTAACAGCAGCAGGCTCATGATGCCACTGTTGGAGGAGAACAGGATGCACAGGAGAGGTGAGATGGTCCATTTACTTGTGATGGAAGGACTCAAGAGTAAATCTCGTGTTTTACTATATCTAATTACTATTATATAACAGAAACAAAATATCTTGCTATTTTGTCTACTCAACGTATTGAAATTTGTTAAAATTAAATTTGTAATTTCTCTAAAAAAGGATGATTCCTTATATGTATAATGAAAAATGTGGTACCAGTGGCTGCCGAGAAGCCGTGTATTTTTCATTATACTGAGATATGTAAGAGGTATCTGTATGTGTGCCATATCCAGTCATGTAGGTCTCATAAATGTGAGATGGCTACTAAGTGAAGTGGTGTCACCTTAGACGAACAGCTCAATACAATATGAATAATAGTTAAGGGGTTGTGCAAGTGTCTATGCCGGGAAGGTGATTAGCACCTGCCTTGGTCAGCAAAGCTCCCTGTGACCTCACAGAGGGGTTCTTCACTGGGGAGATCTTTGCTCTCCATGTGTGTGGGTTTTGTTTTTGTTTTTTCATTTTCAATCAATAAAAAAAAGTGCCTTGGTTGTCTTATTTCATCACAAAATTTGTATAAAATGGGATTTTATAATAATTCAGAGATTACCGGTCAGTTTCAATCAACAATTTTCTCATACTAACAAACTTCGCAATAAGAATTCCTATTTAACTCTTGATCCACACTAGGCCTTTGTGAAGCTGCTTTGAAGCAACTGCTGAAAAGGCACTATATAAAACATGTATTCATTGATTGATTTATTGATTGACTTATTGATTGAATTATTGATTTATTGAGTGATTTATGGATTCAATTATTGATTTATGGATTGATTAAAATAAAAACATTCTTCGGTTTAGTTAGTAAACTTATTGTTTGAAACTGAAATGTAAAAAAAAAACAAGAGAAACCCCATTTACAATATTTTTTCAATTTCAATGGCATAGTACTGGATTTTTTTCTCCTACTTTTGTTTATATAAAACCTCCAAACATGAGTTGCTTTATAACAGAAACTGCAAACACAACATGTAGCTTGCTATTTTGTGAGTGATGCCATTTGTTTGGGAGGAGTTGCCAAAAAAGACCTCTGTCTGATTTGAAATCGAAAATCCCTCCTCAGCAGCAAAACTCCTTCCTCTTCCAAAATCCTCACAATCTCTTAGCACTCTCCTCCCTCTCTTCGTGAGTGCTGGGAAGTGAATTTGCCTGTGTTCTAGATGAGTTTGCGTGTTCCTGACAGGGTCAGTGACAGAAGCCTGAGTCTGAGTGTGTGTTTATCAGCCTAAGCTTTTCTGAGAGCAGCTCCATTGTTACTCCTGACATCCTACTGCTACATGGCCGCAGGAAGTAAATGCTATGGCAGAAACTCGCTTCTGCAAAAACACCTGGGTTTGTTAGTCACCAAAGCATTTGTCTGAAGCATAGTGCAGTAAAAAAGTAGATTTTGTTTTATGGATGGGATCAAAACTGATTTGTTTTATCTAAATATAGATACTTTTTGATTAATTTAGAGATAAGTCACTGTTCATTCCATGCTCATACACAAGAAGGCTTTTTCTGTCTTGGAAAGCTTGCCTTTGGGCATCCTATCTGTTTTAATGGGGTCTTTGTTAGGAAAGCTTTGCATTCATTCTTGAGCCTTTCTTTTTTGTATTTCCCTCTGGGGAAAGATTAGATTGAGGTTGGATACTCTCCAATGTCATGCACTCTCTTCTTATGTTCTCTATTAGAGCCCTTTCTGCAATAGTCTGACCAATCAGAGCAGTCTGTTTGTCTCCATCTGAAGCACACTGTGTGAGCAAACAAGCAGGTTGACACATAATTAGCCCTGTGCCGTTCACACTTTGATGCTCCAATTTCAGTTCATTAAAAACACTTCAGATTGGCACACAGTGACCAGCCCCTTATCTTGAGGGCCATGCCCTTATGCTCTGCCGTCTTTCTGGAAGTATCCATGGAAACAAGAGATGGAGTGACACCAACACAACTCAGACTTTTTAAATGGCTCTTACAAACAAACACAGCTAAACACACCAACAGAATCATGTCCAGTTTTCTTTGTGCATGAGGAGAGTGACTTGTATTTTGTGCACAGCTTGTAAACATTCAAGTTCTGTTAAAGATATGTTTCAAAGAAAAAAATTAAGAAGTTGCAGGGGAAATGTTTAGTTAATTACTGGAGATTTGTTCAATTGATTGTTCGATCAATGCACTGTGATGGCATCTGTTGTGAACTGCTCAAGTTATACTTCTCCTTTGTAATTATTTATGACGGCAAATAATGTAGTGAGTATTTCTGATAACAACGTGTGTGATTTCAAGAAGATTTTCTTGAGCAGAAAACTGATACGCTTGTAAAGTCATCTTTATTGTTTTTGTTGTAATGTTTGTAAAGTCCTGTCAATATTGCTTGGTTAAAGATTCATTTCATACGTAGGTTAATATCTTTGTTGGAAGAAGTTTTGAGTTTTGAAGTTAAAATTTATTGAAAATAAATTTCTAATTTCTCTAAAAAAGGATGATTCCTTATATGTATAATGAAAACTGTGGTACCAGTGGCTGCGGAGTATTTTTCATTATACTGAGATATGTAAGAGGTATCTGTATGTGTGCCATATCCAGTCATGTAGGTCTCATAAATGTGAGATGGCTACTAAGTGAAGTGGTGTCACCTTAGACGAACAGCTCAATACAATATGAATAATAGTTAAGGGGTTGTGCAAGTGTCTATGCCGGGAAGGTGATTAGCACCTGCCCTGGTCAGCAAGGCTCCCTGTGACATCACAGAGAGGTTCTTCACTGAGGAGATCTTTGCTCTCCATGTGTGTGGGGTTTTTTTATATAAAAAAATAAGTATCTTGGTTGCTTTATTCAATCACAAAATTGAATTATTTATTTATGGAGTGATTAAAAAAAGCATTCTTCGGTTCAGTTAGGGAACTTTTTGTTTGAAATTGAAATGTAAAAAAAACTTAAGATGTTTTTTAAATTTCAATGTCATAGTACTAGAATCTTCTTCTCCTACTTTTGTTTATATAAAACCTCCAAACATGAGTTGCTTTATAACAGAAACTGCAAACACAACATGTAGCTTGCTATTTTGTGAGTGATGCCATTTGTTTGGGAGGAGTTGCCAAAAAAGACCTCTGTCTGATTTGAAATCGAAAATCCCTCCTCTGCAGCAAAACTCCTTCCTCTTCCAAAATCCTCACAATCTCTTAGCACTCTCCTCCCTCTCTTCGTGGGTGCCTGGAAGTGTATTTGGCTCTTTGTATCTTTATTGGTTTTGTTGTAATGTTTGTAAATCTCCCTGTCCTGTCAGTATTGCTTGGTTAAAGATTAATTTCATAAGTAGGTTAATATCTTTGTTGGAGTAAATTTGAGGTTTGAAGTTAAAGCAACTGAACTAACTTACAGACAAGGGTCCAACAATCACCGCTGTGTTCTGGTTAAGGTCCATCTTGGACAAAAACATACTCAAGCACAGGAATAGATCTAGCGGGCGAGATAGAGAGAGAGTGAGAGAGAGAAAGCGAGAGAGAGAGAGAGAGAGAGAGAGAGAGAGAGAGAGAGAGTGAGTGAGAGAGAGAGAGAGAGAGAGAGAGACCACTCTTCACTCAGGGAGTTAGTGGGTGCTCTCTTAGGTGCTGTGATGTGGAAAAAG
This sequence comes from Danionella dracula, assembly GCA_900490495.1. Taxonomy (NCBI): domain Eukaryota; kingdom Metazoa; phylum Chordata; class Actinopteri; order Cypriniformes; family Danionidae; genus Danionella; species Danionella dracula. The sequence continues at coordinate 3,174,264 of UELW01000289.1, read as the reverse complement.
TATGCCAATCAAGCAGTTCAGTTTTCTGCTTCCACAAATCTTCTAATCACACATATAAATGTAATTTACATGCTCAACTTTTGGCACAATTTAAACTTAATAATTGTTGTAAGTTACTTTGGATAAAAGTTTCTGCTCAGTGCATTAGTGTGAATGTAATAGAAATGTGTTTGTGACCAACTGAGCAAACATCAACAAGACATCAATTTAACTAGTTTGAACCTAAAGATGTGACTTGATTGTTACAAGACCATATCACTTGTTTTCAGGGGAAATACTAAAGAACTAATGCGTGTTTAGGAAACAAAATTGATTTTAGCACGAATTCTGCCTCTTGCATTTGGATTGTACTATTAATAAAGCCAAAATGCTCAAAAACAATCTTTTCAAAGCAGCTCTTTTTCCTTTTCCATCACTAAATATTCTTGGAATATTGTGTGCAATGTTAAGTTTGCCTGTATGCTTTATGTTATGTTTAGCTATAATCTAACTAAAATGTTTAACTGCATGTATTGCTGTGTAACATATATATTTAAATAGATCTTTATCAGTATACAACAACCATCTTATTTTGTTACTAGAAATGCTTTTTAATGTCTCAATAGCACAAAAATATTTTCAGAAAATTACATTTGTTAAATGGTATCATAGTGGTTCAAAAGGGTATGCCAGTCAGTAAATGGATGGGTAAACTAACCCTTTAAGAAAATACCTTTCTGTCTACCAAGCTTAATAAAAACAACACTCATAGTGTATTTATATTACAATATTTCAAGTTTGATTAATCTGTCAGTGGTGTGGCTTCAGATTCAAACCAAGGAGCCAGAGTAAACAAACCTGATTCATTTTCCATTAAACATCAGCCATCTAATCGCAGTCAGTCTTGGTAAAACATCATCACTATACTAAACCTTGCCGATATTATGTATCATTTAAATATTAACTGTGTCTTTTTGTTTTGGCAAGTTAAATATAAATACAGAAAGCATTGAAAAAGCAACTGCATGTTTTGTTTTTTGTGCAGTTTCTCCAAGACTCACAGATGAGCTGTCACCACGGCGATCTTTGAGTGACAGCGAGGATGATGACCTTCCCAATGTGACCTTAGAGAGTGTGAATGAGACAGGATCCACTGCCCTTACCATTGCCCGTGCTGTCCAAAAGTAAGAAAAACCTTCATTTACAGTATAATGTAGCCTATACAACTCATTTTCCTTTATATCCTTAACAAATCGACATTTCCCAGAACTGACACTGAAGCTGAAAAACCTTGAAACCTGAAAGTTATGTAAATGAAGTCCAGTTATTTTGTGACCATCAATTTTCCACATGTTTTTTTTTCTGATTAGAGAGTGATTACTATTCTGTTTACTTTAGACTCCATGGAGATAGACTCTGGTTGATTTCCAGGACCACATTCACTCTCCATTCAATCCTTTTGGCGATGTAAACCCCTCAATTTTAGAAAGCATGGTTTTGAACTGGAAGGAAACTGTAGAAGCTAGTTAAACTTGTAAACCCTGTAGGACCGCTGGCTGGCCTCAAACCATTGATCCTTAAATTGGCTTTATGTTTTTAAAAGTGTGATTTATTAATTACCAACAATGCAAAATTTACGTGCAGCTATATAATAACTTCACAAATGTCTTATTTTACATACCAGTCAGAGCTATTTTATAACTGGCTCAAGATCCTGATTAGCTTCTTGTGGTATAAAATGAATTCAGGTTTATTTAGGTCATCACAGAAAAATTCCTAGTGGTAACTTTAGTCAGTGTAAAATTAACCCTAACTTGTGTTTCAATTTAACTTGCATGACGTTATGTTTGACTCTGGAACAACAGTCAACACCAGTAGTGTTAGATTGACTGTTTTTGATGCAACTTTGCTTTAAAGATTTTTGAAAAATTATCTAGCAAATAACAAAACAACTTGGAGCTGTGTTGTTCTAGATGCAGGTTTGATTGTGAAATTTGAAAGATTGCGTACCGCACCTTTGAATGATGGAAATGAATATTTTTAGGTTAAATAATTTAAAGAAACCATACAGATTTTTGTGATTCGTGTGTGAATGTTTGTGCTTTTAGTGATAGTGCATACAAACTTTTACAGTAAACAATAAAATAATTTTACATTATTACAGTAAATTAACTCCTAAATAAGAAAGCTATTAAAGCTGTAACTGATGAAAGACATTTGGTTAAAATACCAAACGGAAAGACAAAAATTTGTTTGTATTTAAGCATATACACTCTAAGATACAGACCACAAACAGGATAAAAAGATGTTATATTTTACAACACATTTTAAATTACAAAATTTGCTACAAATGTAAATGTTTTGGACAACTTTAACTTAACTTTACAGTTTTTCACAATTGCTAAGACAGTTTTTGCAATACATTTAACAAGTTTGCTTAACTCTTAACGCACCGAATCAGTTAAAACACACAATTTGCAAAACAGTTAATTTCATTCTCAAAAACCCCCATTGTAAACAAAACTCCAAAACTAATTTTCAAAATAAAATAACACAGTTTTCAAAACACTAACACATGTTTTCTTCCGACAGCAACATTTAGTCAATCATAACATAATGAGAAAAAAATTGGCTTTAAAATGACATAGTTTTGGTGTTGGTGGAGCTCGAGTGTAAAAGAAGTTCCAGCATTTGAAATTTGTGTTAACTGAATGTGTTTTGTATCAAAGCAACAAATAATGTGTTAATTGTAGAGCCTACCTAGACCAATGTTGTGCTAATTGTGTTAAGAGTTTAGGAAAGTTGTTAAATGTATTGAAAAAACTGTCTTAGCAATTGTGAAAAACTGTAAAAATTACAAAACTAAGGAAATAACAACTAAAGGACCGATAAAAGGGGTCAAAAGTGTTGTATGCAGCAACAAATGAGTGAAAGTGAAAAGTTAATGTGATCAGTTGGCCAGATATGGAGTGACCCATACCCATAATTTGTGGTCTGCATGTAACCCATCCTAGTGTACACACACAGCAGTGAACAAACACATCGTGAACACACGTAGAGCAGTAGGCATACATGGCTGAGGCACCCGGGGAGCAGTCGGGAAACTGGTGCCTTGCTCTAAGGCACTACAGCTGTGGTTGTTGAAGATCAGAGAGCAAGTGTTTCATCACTGACACCACCTTCAACTCGGTGGATCTGGGGATCAAACCTGCAACCTTCACGTCACAAGTTGATCTCCTTATCCACCGGACTAAAACTGTTTAAAAAACAGTTACTGAACCGGCCTGCTGTATGTGGAGCATTCCAGAGTTTCAGAGCAGCCACTAAAAAGATTCTCTTTCCCTGAGTCTGCTCATTGGTTTAGTGAGACACAGTTTGTCTGCAGGTGCACTGGCTGCCTGATGGTGACTTACAAGATCTGAAAAATAGAATAGATACATTTAGACAACTCAAAAAAAATCTTAAAATGTGTTTTAAAACACAGCCATTGTGATAAAAATGTGTGAGAGTTTAATATATTGTTTAACAATGCAGTTGACCTTTTCTTTATGTCTTAATATTCTTAATACTATTTCTTAATAATACAGAGCTTCAGGTTCAGTGTGTTGTGCAAGTACAGGTCAAACATGCCCCCTGACATCAATCTACATGAACGGACATCTTTCATTTCTTTATTATTTTATCCATCTTATAAACTGATCTCGAGTCCATGATACTGCCCTGCACGTCGGCACCGCTGGAAACCCCCTTGCCTCTTCTCCACAGGGAAACATTCTAACAAAAGACGGAACACGAGTGACTGTGCTGAGTTTAGTCTGATGGCAGCTGCAATTTCCCTCTGACAACAGTTCCGGATTGAATCTCATTCTAAAACATTATCAACGATGTTCCTCTAACCCCGACTTGAAATTCCAAGCTCAATGTGCACACACTGCGGAATGTGAAAAGTAGTGACAGCATTTTTCAAAAATGTGGATAATATTAAGGAAGGAGAAAAGATATAGAGTGTTTTCTTTCCCTTTTTCCCTCTTTTGGCCTCCAAAGGCATAGAAGGAGCCAAAAGCTACAGGTACCCCCAATGACCCCCTCGTTTGCACGCTAATACTCACACACGCAACACAAAAGAACCAGGAAGCTGCTCTGTAGGAGCGAAATGTGCCTCTAAGAAAAATGTTTCCACAGAATAGGATCCCGAAATAAACTAAAAAAAAATTGATGACAGAAATGCATGAAATAGGAAACATTTAAAGTACTATAAAATAGTTGTATTGTATGCACACTTGGATTTTGATTTATTTATTATGATAGTTAATAACTAATTAAATAAGCAACATAATTTGAACTAGGTTAAAAACTTCATTCCTTGATTCTAATTCAAAATAGTTTTTACTGTGTGAAAGGATTACTCTGTGAAAATGTGTGTTAAAATGATAAATATATATGATGTGTAGTTTGTGCTGTAATTGCATAATTACCTCCGTATAGATAGCTAAAGCAAACTGCAATAATGAAAATTATATAAACCATTTCATTTTTACTCCTCTAGCGCCTCCACTTGGATTTTAAACTGCACAAAGGTCCCCCACACTGTCAGAAAAAAAGGGTGCAGTTGGTGTCCGTTTGCGGCACTGGAGGCACAAATTGTGAAGTTGTACCCTCAATGGTCCATAGTCGCACCTCAGGCTATTCATTTGTGCCATTTAGGGTAAAAGGGTACAAATATGTTTCCAACTGTAAGAGGGTCCATTATTGGACCATTAAATGCCTGAACCAAGGTGACAAGTACTGTATTTAACAGTTACGCCAAATAGATTAAACAGAGAAGATATACATTTTCATGAGTAAAAAAACATCTTGATTTCTCTGCTTTGTTGAGCATTCTGGAGTCTTTTAGTTGTGCACACTCAAACTAATTTACATTTAACACACTTTGAAAACATATATACCTACAAGTTTGAATATATTTCGACTTTATTAAACCTGATCCAAAGTATCTTGATTAGTTGGGACAACATAATAAAAAAACAGAACAAAGACTACAGTTTTTCACAATTACTATGACAGTTTTTTCAATACATTTAACAACTTTCCTAAACTCTTAACATGAATAGCACAACATCTGTCTGGGGAGGCTCTACAATTAACACTTTTTTTGTTGCTTTGATACAAAACGCATACAGTTAACACAAATTTCAAATTCTTGAACTTCTTTTACTCTCAAAGCACCACCAACACAAAAAATGTCCTTTTAAAGTCAAATGTTTTATGATGTTATTATTGACTAAATGTTGCAGTCAGAAAAAAATATGTGTTAATGTTTTGAAAACTGTATTATTGTATTTTGAAAATGAGTTTTGGAGTTTTGTTTACAATGAGCAGTTTTGAGAATGAAATTAACTGTTTTGCCAATTGTGTGTTTTAGCAGATTCGGTGCATTAAGAGTTCAGCAAACTTGTTAAATGTACTGAAAAAACTGTCTTAGCAATTGTAAAAAACTGTAAATACACAGTTACATGCTGATGAAACAAGATCAAACCTGACTCAATAAAGTAAGCCTTAAACTAAACCAAATCATGCAAAAAAACTTGCATAAATTGCATAAAAATGCTTTTTAAATCGCCTTGTTAGTTTTACAATAAATAATGGAAGAACTCCTGTTCTGTGTGTGCAGTTCCCTGTTGCCATTCAGTATTGAGAGTCTGCGGAGACCCAGGCCTTCAGAGTCCCCAGACTCAAAGAGAAGGCGCATTCACCGTTGTGAGTTTGATGGCTGCAATAAGGTTTACACCAAAAGCTCCCACCTTAAAGCCCACAGACGCACACACACAGGTGAGTCTCTATATTCTCTTCTCAGATTGAGTCCCTCTCTTTATTGTGACTTAAAAGGTAGACCAAAGAAAAAAAAATCATACAGACCTTTTATCTATTTTTATTACTCTGTAAAGCACAAAATGTATTGCTATGTTCCATGAAGTGTGCCATATAAATAAAATAGCCCTGCCTACAGTAGATAGTTCCTCTAAAATAGCAGATTCTCTGTCAATTAAACTGTTGTTCAACCTGTTTGATGGAAGTCCATGTTTTTGGAAGACGGTGCGTTTATTAGCTTTTTGCTAACAACCTTCACATGTTTTTTTTTTTCATGTATTTTTTGCATGATTTAGCATCTATTTAACTTCTATAACATGTAACTTGAATGTGTAGAATGATTGTGATATAAAAAGCATGACTGACTGTTTATTAATGTTTATTAATTAGTTAAATGGGTTAAACACCTGTCATGATCTACCATGAATCTGGTTTATAGATCCTTGTCTCTCTAGGGGACAGATCATTGGCCATTCTTCCCTCTTAGGTTTTCCTTGTTTTCAGTTATCACTCTTTTGTTTCTTTTGTTTTCTTTTGCCACTTCCAGCCACATGGCTCAGGTCATGTGACTGACGGTGGCCATCTTTGATTTGTTTTGTTTGTTTAGCACATGGTCTTGTTGTTTTTTCTACCTTTCTCCGCCCTTCTCTGTTTCTAGTTAGAGCTTTCAGTTAGTACACCTGGAGTTTTCCTCGTAATGCTTGATTGGTTTCTCTTTATAAGCTTCCCTTTAGTGGTTCTTTACTCTTTATCGGTGTGTGGGGGTTCTGGTGGTAGTTGCTCTTGTGCTCTTGTGCTCTTGTGCTCTTGTGCTCTTGTGCTCTTGTGCTCTTGTGCTCTTGTGCTCTTGTGCTCTTGTGCTGTTGTTGTGCCTTTCTGTTTAACCCAGTTTTTAGTTTGTATATTAATTGTTTTTTTCCTTCTTGTGGTTTTTGCTTTCTTTGCCGTACCTTCCCTGGGCTTGTTATTTGTTTCTTAAATAAAGTATTAATTAAAGACTGTCATGCATTTGGGGTCCGCATCTCTCTCTTGGTCGCCGCACCCTGACAACACCTCAAAGAGTATAAATTACTCTCAAAGTGTAATCACAAGCCTACATTTTGCTTCCAACCTGTAAATGTATACTTTTTCCAGGAAGGAAAATTTTAAAGCTTTTCAATCGTAATCGCGATGTAGGGGACTACTTTGACAGACAAGGTTTTGCAGTTGTCAAGGTTTCAAAAAAGCATGAAAATTGTTGTCCTTCATATGCCATCAGGGGTTGAAATGCAAGCACCGATAAGAACAATTTTTGTTCACAAAATAAAATACATATTAACTTTATCACAAATGCATTCCTGTTTATAGCAGCGAGAAACAAAAATGTAAAAAAAAAGTTGTTCACCAAATAGCATGTTTTACATGTAAATGTTTTACATCCTTTTTTGGAATCATGACGGGTGATCCACAGATTTAATAAAAACTATAATGACTAAAAATAAAGCATTTATAAGTTTAAGACAACATGAGGAAAAAGTAAATTCCATTTTATTTTCATCTTGAGGAGTAGTATAACTTTAATGCTAACATGCTTTTTTTCCAGAGCATTGAGTTGTTAGAAATATAAGTATTATAAAAGAACTTGAGAATGAATGATTTCAGCATGGTATGTAATGGAAATCCTTGTTAGCATGATGTAGCATCACACTAGTAGTAACCAACAAGTAATCTTCACCTTGGTTATTTAGTGTCATTTGGTAAATGAGTAGCAAGAAATAACATTTAATTGAGTTTGTGTTCCTTTTCCAGGTGAAAAGCCGTACAAGTGCACGTGGGATAACTGCACGTGGAAGTTTGCTCGCTCTGATGAACTGACCCGCCATTACCGCAAACACACCGGTGTGAAACCGTTCAAATGCAGCGACTGTGACCGCAGCTTCTCACGCTCAGACCATCTGGCCCTACATCGCCGCAGACACACTCCTCAAGCATGTCTCGTGTGAAAACAACAGCTCACCTGCAGTGAGAGCCGGCCTCTTTCTGCCTGAGATAACTTGTTCCACGCACAATAACAAGAAAGACTTGGGTCTGGAACGAAAAAGATTCATCAGCATTTATCTCTCGTGGGGTTTATCTCCTGCACTTTTATTGTAAAGTATATTCAGAAACTTTAGTCTTTACCAATGAACAATTACAAGCCATTTAGTGTTGTTGATTTTTTTTCCCATTAAACCTTCACGTTGTCTACAACTTGTTGAAGCCTAATGGGACTAAAATCCAGATTTGGATATGCATTAACCAAAACTAACAAAATTGCATAATAATAATAATAATAATAAAAGATCTGTTTGCACCATTAGCTACAAGGTTAGTGGACACATAAAAAAAAACTAATGTAATTTACAGACATGTTCAAACTCTGCATAGGTTCAGATTTCACTTTTGACATTTGAAACCGTTATTTTTAAATGATCGTATTTAACTGAATGAGTGGAGGCAGTTCTACCATTAATATAGTATACTGTCTTCTCAGCCCTTTTTAAAGGTTCCTTGCATTATTTGTGCACAAACTTAGTGTAGCAGATGTCTGTATATTTTATAGTCTTTATTATGTGGAATATTTTTTGTAATGTGTTGTGTGTCATGTATTTGTCCTGTATTCCAAGATTTGCACCATGATGTCCATAAATGTTTGATGCCAAATGTATAGTATTTTAGAGGGAGTTTGATGACTCAAAATCATGATTCGAAATAGTCATCAATTGGGCAATCCCTTTATTCTTATAATTGTCTTCTACAGTTATGTATCTGTAAATGATGTTATGGTAAACATTTTGTTTTATATAGATTTAACTGTGAATTTATATATAAATACAGTATATGGTCAAAATGGCATGAATAAAAGCACCAGTATGTATGTACTACGCAGACTTGTGTGGCTTAAGAGAAAAACAGATTTAGCTAATATGAATTACACAGCTAATAAAATTTAGAGTTTGTATCCTAACTATTTTTTATTACAACAGGTATTCACTATATGGTAGAAATAAAGAAAGTAATTCAATGGTAAACACATGGTTCCAGGAATGATTGTAAAAGCTAAGTGCAGTGGAAAAGCATTGGCAACTTTTATCTGAAATTGTGTAATTGTATTATGAATCTATTCATATGTTTCTAAAAGTGTAAATTGATTGACTGAGAGTAAGAATAGTGTGGGATTGTTTGGCACTAGGCTGATCAGAGGTTGGTAGAGACATTTCATACAGATGAGCCAAACAGGATGCCTTCTGTGGTACTAGACTTGTAATGACGCTGTTGTCCTGCTAGATGGCAGTGTTGTTTGATAAAAGTGGGTAAGCTTGCTTTCTTCAAGCGCAACAAAGACCAACTTGGTTAAACTGTTAATGAGTCAATGAGTGGTTAAATAGTCAATGAGAGGTCAAAAAGCTCCAACGTTTCAACGCGATGCCACTGCGACGTTGTTATACACATAGAAACTTACAAAATTCATGTAGCTTCTGTCTATTTATGAACATCACCATTCTAGTAAACTAAACTAAACACATTGTCATAAGGCATTGCATGCGGAGGCTCGATACGTGTGTTTCACGATTTCATCGCAAGATGGCAGCAGAGTATAATGTTTCCAGACTTCAACACGCGGATGGTGTCAAGACACAAACGGCTTTTTCCAGCCCTTTACAGGTTAAAGTACTTCAAACTTCTAGTTACATTCACGACAAACGTTCTAATCTTACACCTTTGGCTTAGCTATAAATGTTGACCAAAGTAAAGAGAAATTACGCTTGTTGATAGTCTTGCGTGATGATTAATTTGCTTCAAATGGTAATAGTGAAACAAATGCTAAATGCTAACAAAGACTTAAGCCTACAAATTAAACATTTTTAATTTATGTCATATAAATCATATAAATTTATGTCACATTACATAGCCTTCTTGGTTTTTGAGCATTTAATGCCTTCAGAGAGATTTAATTAAACATCCAAATAGGCCTATTTAAGAAAACATAAACTATCTCCTTCCAAAAGGAACAGTAGATTATTAAAAGCATGTATTTAAAAAATGTGTTCTAGCTAAATTATGCGACAGACAGACGCTAATGAAGAAACTTCATGCGTAAAAAGATACATTTTAGTGATGCATGACACCTGCATGACAGTTTTTGGAGCCACTTCAGGAGTGGCTTTTGAAGGTTTTCTTCCTTTTTTCTTTTTACAGTTTTGTGAGATCTTAACCTTTATTACACATTTTACGTCTGGAAAATTATTGCTTTTCATGGGGAAACAATAAAAACAAATACTTAATTTGCTTTGCAAACAATGACATTTTAACAGCTTCATGTGCTTCGTCCTTTTAGTAATTATTGTTGCCTTTCTGTGTAATATTCAACCATATTTAATAACTACTCCAAGCAACTATCCATAAACAGTACGAGTATCACCATTTGATTGTGTCTCATGAGATTGACATGATTTGCTATTATTGCACAAAATGGGGTCAAAAGATTTGGATTTCTAATTCCACCCAGTCAGCGTGTCTGACACCAGATTGAGTTGGGTGCCAAGGTTTGGGGGTCAAGAAAATGTTTCGGGGCATGAAAATGTTACCACATCAACTGACTGACATGAAACAAGTTAGTCATTGAATCGAAGGGGCACACAACTAGTAAAATCACCCTTTCTCAATCTGAACTTCATTTCCAAGAGCAACAAACAAAAATGCAACACTTACTACTCCCAGTAAATCTAGAAAAATTTAACCAATCAGATCATGACTTCAGGATTCTTGAAAAAAAGCACCAAATCCATCAGGCATTTAGCCAATGTTAGGTGGGCATGACGTCTGTGCCTGAGACTATAAGAAGGTTGAGTTAGTTGGAGTTAGGGTAGTTGTTGTAATTTAGTAAGTTGTTGATGACAAATTATTTAAACAATAACTCATATGGATGATTGTGTGCATCTGAAATCACACACTGATGGTACATACATCCAATGAAGGGTGCAGGAAAACCCATCTAACTTTTGATGGATAATTTGCGCTTCAGGTGATCTGATGGATCATCGGACATAGCAAGACGTACTTCACCTCTCCAATCAAAGACACCTCTCCAACTGCGTTAATGTCAATCTACTCTAGGCTGGTGGTACACCAACCTACATACACTGTAGACCTTTAAGAAAATATGATAAATCACGACATGCTGTGGATAAAATGTTACAATGAATGCACTGATCATTTGGAGTGTGTATTACAGTACATGCTGTAGTACATGATAAGGTGGCTATTTCATAGAGCTCTTTGATGTCAAGAAATCACAGGCCAGTGTCCCATCTCCAGGAAGACGAGGGAGCACACTGCGCATGTTTATGTTAGTTGGAATTAGATCCCGAATGTCTCCATCAGACTTCTCCTTCTGATCTTAGAGAATGAAAAACACCTCATGAAAATATTGTTTATCTGACAGTAAAAACAGCAGTACGGCTTGCTGTTCCCCTTTCCTCTGCCTCATTATCCAAACAAAAGAAGTTCTGTGATAACACAACTGCTGAGAACCCCTTACAACTGAAAAAAGGGGGGAATGAGAGATGTGTTAGTACAGAAGAGAGAAAATGGGGAGGCAAGATTCACTTATTTTAGTTGGCAAAGGCTTTGCTCAATTGCTTTTGCTTTCTTTTGCTGCTCAATTGCTTTTGCTTTCTTTTCCTACTCAATGCTTCGAAAAAAAATATGTTCAATTTTATATCAAGACAAACCATGGAAAATGTCACTGTCTGCATTAACAACGCTGTGAATCTGTGATCAAAGCTGATCCAAGCGTTGTCAATGTCAGAGGCATTACAAGAACAAGCAAAGCAAGAGGTTTAGTGAAGCGTTTGCAGGTTCAAGCAAGAATCAAACTGCTGTACAAATCACAACAGACCGCGGGGCACTGAGAGCCAAATGAACAAAACGTGACTGCAGTACTTGCACTGCAAGCTGCCAGACTCCACAAAGTCTCTGTCATGCTGGAGTCATTATTATACTGGTGCCATTATAGCAAAATTACACCCACAGGTTCAAAGGCTAACCTGATAATTGTAAAGGTGTGCTTTTTATAACCACCCGGTGTGAGTCATTCTTTGTTACGCACAATGCTGCTGCATGAACAAACTTGAAGGTATGAGAGAGAGAGAGAAAGAGAGAGAGAGAGTAAATGTTTGGCAATGTTTGCACGGTGCCTCAAAGAATGTTTTTGAAGTAGACTTTATATCATATTTGAAGGTTCTCAGCACTATTAAAAGCTTTTAGATACTTATTAAACACAACAGTCGTCAGACGTGAGGTTGATTGGTTGTTACTATTCTTGATTGTATAAAAAAATCTATAGAGTAAAGCTTATTGTGTTGAGTATTTTTAACCCTTCTCTAAACAAGTGAAATGAGCTTTTGAGAAAATAAGTAATTTTTTTTTTTTTCAAATTTAACACAAAATACAAAGTTCTCTTGAATAACGATGTGTTGAGAATCAGAATGCTACATTTAAATACTATATACACTATTCAGAGTATATTTTGTTCTTATCTGAATAGAGCATAGCACTCAAGAACAAAGATTTAGCCTTTTGCTAAAATCCCATGAACACATGTTGTTGATTTCTGATAACATTAAATTCCTTTGTATATGAAGTATAAGCTTTTATTCTGCTCAATTTACTCTGGAAGATCTCAATAAACAAAAAAAGCTAATTTTCAAATTAATATCTGGAGTTTTGTTGGTCTGAAAGACTCATCTTCTAAAACCACTTTTTATCTCAGTTAGGGTTAGAAGAGAAGTATTGGACGGTGCCCACCTCCCGTCTGAAGGGGTCGGGTCAAGGGCAGGGGTTCACCTCTAGTTCAACTTCAAGATAAAATATTTGTCATAAACACAGCCACACTGTAAATAGTAAGTACTGGCTAATGCAGTACATTCATTTCAATTCACTCAAAGTGAATGCACTTTCGTAAAGAACAATCTTGTGTGGTGAAGTAGCAATTGTGGATCAACATGATAGACTTTCATCTGTTTGGATTTTTTTCCTTAAAAAATAACATTTTTACCAAGTATAATATAATAACTCCATAACAATATGAATGAATGGCTTTTAAATATTTTACATTGATGGTAAGTAATTATGATCTTTTTAGATGCTGTAAAAAAGATGATATTTTTAGTCTATCAGAGTATGTGATAATGAGAAATACTAATGTACATGCACATGTACATGAACACTATTTGGATTTCAGAACAAAAATAATAATTTTGAAAATACAAGAACTATACACAAAAATAAAAATCCATAATGAAAAACCTGTAGATTTTCAAGCTACTTGTTTTCAACATATTTATTTATTTTAAAAAAACTATAATATTGATTAATCATATAGCCTGAATTAAAATACTGCTTATAAACTTGTTGATCAAGTATATGATTATTTTAAATTTGGTGATCAAATCTGCTTTGGGTTTTCATCAAAAACAGCTCTCATTTGCCCATGTTTGGAAGAGCCTAATGTGTGTTTTTTTACTTCAAGAGGTGTCAGTATTACAGTGCAGATTTATTGTACTGTCATTGTTTACAAATCATATATTATATACTTTAAGTAATCAAATAAAGAGATCATAATGTACACAAACAAACAAATCAGCATTCTTCTGTGAAAGGGATGTGTTTTCCCATGAGACTCGTGTTGAAAAGCATGTTCGCTCATTTACAATAGGCAATCAATGACTCAGTTCTAAAGAAATGACACGAGGACATTTTAATTGTTATGTTTTAAGCTCTTATGTCTGTGGTCTTTGGCATTCTGCAATCCCTGTAACTGACGCCTAAAACCACACCATAAATGTTAGAATGAACCCAAAATCTCTTAAAAACGGAGACATAAGAAAAACGGTTCCAAAGAAAATGTCTTCTGTGTAACAGTTAAACTAATGCAATCACATAATTGTTTAGTTCCCATTTACTCCCATTACAGCCAGCTCTGAGACTGCATTTGGAACACAACTAATTGACTTCAGGGAGAGAGTTCTTGTAAATCTTTTTTCCAATTTTGTTCCAATTACGTCAGCAAGCAGATAGATTCGTTAGAGGAGCCTTTGTTTGTCCATTTTCAATAGGAGAGATTTTAAAAAGCATTTTATAAAGTTTTGACAAAGGAAAGGAAAACGAGAGTGTTCTGAATACAGTGGATGATTGACAGTGTGGTTTTCGCCTCTTCTTCTCTTCTCTATTTCCGTATTTTCTGCTCTCCTTGCTGAGTCATGAATGTTGTTGGAGAGATGAGGGAATCCCTCAGAGCAGGCCCAGGACAGAAGCTGTCTGTTTGAAGGACATGTCACTTTTCCCTTCCTTCTTTCCAATGAGAGCTCGCTCTCAGTAGTAGACTCATTCACCACTAACATATCCATTCCTGTTTCCCTATTTAACTGTTTAGTTATTCATTAATATAACACAAACTATCATTAACTTAACATTAAAACTGGCCATTGCTCATAAGAAATTCTACATGCAGAAAAGTTTTTGAGTATCCCTCTATTTACAACTACTGTAAAAAAAGTCAGGGTCAGTGACATTAGGTTATTTTCAATAACATGTTGTTCACATTGGTCTAATTGAATGGAAGATGGGATTCTTTTACTTATAAAGTCCCTGTTTTTAATTAAAATTGCAATCAAACTCTTCATTTTCTAGCCCGGGCTTATTCCGGAAATAAGCTGAGATTTTCATTCAGCAAACTTTGTAACAACTTCTCAGTTAATCACCTATTGATTAGTGATTTGCATATTCATGACGTGTATGCAAAGTTCAACGTATGCAAAGGGTCAACGTATATTCAAGAGATATTAAAGGGATTAATTTCGAGCAAATTCACTAACCCTAACACACAAACATAGAACTAGCAACATTGATAGACATTATAATACCACCTTTCCTCTATGAGCCAGAGTCATAGAGATGTTTGGTTTCTGTAACCCTGGAATTGAGCATCTTTTTTGAATCCTTACGATTCCTTTTAATAACCTCCTTTTAATAACACAAGTCCAAGGTGTGTGCTGCTCCCCGTTTTGCTCTGTTTGATTCGCCCGCATTGGTTTCCAGGTATCACGAGAGAAGGCGTTGCTTTGTGGATCACTTCCGGGGGACGGAAATCAGCCCCTTCATATCCGGCCGTGACGTTGCAATGAGACTCGTGTGATGTCATCAATGGCACCAATTTAAACCCGTTTGAATACAAAAACAGAAACAAATTAGTTTTTTGTTTGGGAACGTCAATGTTTGATTTTTGATTCAATCTATGCTAATATATCACTTTAAAAGCCACAAAAAAGGCTCACCATGCCATGAGCCCTTTAAAATATACAGCCATGTTGGAACATGGAGAAATGTCGACAACAAACACACAACACTCATTTGCTCATACACATACTAGGTCTTAAATTGAAGGGAACATAAAATAACTTAGGTTTGACGTCATAGGTGGGTAGTAACTAATTACATTTACTTGAGTCAATTTTTAAAAGTAACTAGTGCTTTTAATAATGTGTACTTTTACTCAAGTAAATATGTTGTGAAATATCTGTACTTTTACTTAGTAACATCTGAGTTACATCTTAGTAATACTTTAGCTGTATGATTCCGTTCTCTGTTACTAATATAATGAAACAAGGCTGATGCAAGATATTTTGCCAGCTACTTACATCAACTATGGCGGATCATCGCTGTCCACATGTTCAAAGTTTATTTACTCTCAAAAAATGCTTAGCAAAGCAGCTTTATGATGCTGCACATGCTTTGTGCAACAAAAGTGATGGCGATTATTTGTGATGGTGTCAGTAGTAGTAGTATTGGTGAGGGTGATGGTGGTAGTCAAATCAACAATTTTAAACATAAAGAAACTCAAACAGTTTAGATTTTTTATTTAGATTTTTTTTGAGTGGCACAATCAAAGTGAATTGAAATGAAGTGAAAAATGATCAGTTTAACAGTGACCAGTTAAAAAAGGGTTAAATATGCCATTGTTCTCCAGTATTTTACATTAAATAGGTGTAATAGTCTGGTAGAAGTACCATTTTTAACAATAATAATAAAACATTGTTCACTTAAAAGATGAACTGAAACAATTGCTGCTAAACAAGCTTTAATTTTACAGAGAAGAAAAAAAAAGTACTTACGCTTGAAAAAAAACTAAGATATTAATTTGATCAAAAATATTTTCAAGTTTTGTTGATGTTGGTGTACACTTTGATGAATTCCTCTTAAGTTAACGTTTTGACCTTCTGTTCCATTCCTCTTGTCAACTTTACTCTAAGATACCATGTTGGATATCTGAAAATAAAGCACATGATGCTATCTTTTAACATGAGATGAACTGGTCATCTATTCAGACACATATGGTTGCAGAAGATATGTGCGATATGCCAGTTCAGCTGTGACGGATGCCTGAGAATCCTGACATTAGTCCTGTTCAGGCCAGGGTTCCCGATGGAAGAGCTGGACAAACATCTGCAGGATTTTTTCTTTCTTTCCTTCCTATATTTGCGCTTCATCCCACTCAGGTCAGTTTGTCAGTGCATATGTGAGTGTGGGAGGTAAAGGTTTAGAGGTCAGTAGCAGAATTCTTTCTGCAGTTTTTTATACTATTGTCAAATCCCCCTAATGCATCATTAGAAAAAGGGAGTTGAGGATGCTGGTTCCCATCAACGTTTCTGAGAACATGAACAGTGAAAACATGACAGCTATGAGTGCAGAGGGGAGCGAGAGAGATTTGGAGGAATTGCAGGCGTCAAGTAAGAAGTTTTTTAAGAGAATGCTTATTCACGTGTGTAAGTGTATTAAACATGAGAGCTTCCGAGAGCATGGGAAAATGTGGGTGGTAAGAGTCTATCGGGGAAGAGTTTGGGGGAAGCATCTGAAATGCATGTCCACTCACGCAAAGCAATCTCCTGAACACCTCGGAGACATGTGTAGCATGAGCTAACGGAGCAGAAAGGTCTTCCATAAGACATTCTTAGATCTTTTCCACCCACAAGTGATAGCTCCAGAGATGGATAAAGTTTGGCTTTTAGGAAATTAACTATTTGTTTTTAAAATGGGATGAAATCACATTTTTGGTCTAACCATTAAATTTAATAGTCTATCATTGACTGGTTGTTACCTTAGTTTTGTCAGCAGCTATATGATATAACATATTAAGTGTTTTATATATAATTAAGTGAATTACATGACATAAGTGCTTGACGTATCTATATAATTTATTAACTTTTTCAACAACTGCATTTTTAAGAAATCTAGAAATTTCAAATTATGATCAAATCTAAGATTTTTTAGCAAATCGCTTTGAATTGTCTTTCAAAAGAAGTTTTTTTTCTTAATGTTAATTAACGTTAACATTTTAAAATAAATATTTTACATGGTCTCATGATTGTCAAGCTTTCTAAAAAATGTACAATAGCAATGCTAGATTGCAAAAAAACTGCATGTAATGATTTAGAATGTATAAATACAATTTGCATATTAAAGAAATGTATTAAGATTCAAGTGACAGGTGAAGTGTTCATCATAAATTTGATAAATACATAATAAATTTGATAAATTTGATAATATTCATATCATTATTAAAAATACATTTGAGTTATTTTACAACTTAAGATTAACAGTTTGGACTCCACATGGTAAAAAAAAAATATCACCCTTTTCTTTGTTGTTTTGAGTAAGCATAGAGAAGAATGTAAAATATGTTTTAATCCACCCTATGGCTAATTCACTCACCTATATACTAAGCAGACACATCTAACCAGTTTCAAGTCAGAATAGCAGAATGCATCGCATTTTCAGAGAAAAGTTCAGAAAACTTGTTTGTGAGCATAAACATTTAAACGTTTGAGTCAGCACCTTTAGCCTATGCTGTGCACAAACATGAGCCTGGATGTATTTTTGTGACAGGTGTGTGTCAGCTGATAGTAAAGGTAATCTTCTTACATACAGTGAATCAAGGCTTTGTGAGGGGGCATTAGCTTCAATTATCTGTATTTGAACAAAGCTGGCCTGTTGCCATTCAATAAAAAGATTCACCATTAACATCTGATCCTAGTTTTTTTAAGTATATGCTCCTTGAACCTATAGTATGGACATTATTGAAGCCCTTTTCTCTCAGTTGACTAATATTCTTTTATTACGCTGCTTTGGTATACATTGTTTGGACATAGTTTATTTTTTGTGTTCTTCCAATAACATACAAATTTGGTTTTAAGACATTTTTGGATGATATGTTATAGACCGTCATGGTTGCAAAGCATTAATCTTCCTAACCATTCAGAACAAGAAAGCATTATGTAAGAAATGACACAATTAAAAACTTAGTGAAGAATACTCTAAATTGGTTGCACTGGAGCAAACTATAAAGATGACCATTTAACAGAAATGTGACATTTTAAGTTAAATCTAAACATTCAACGTGGAAGTTTAAATGTTTGGAAATATCAAATCATTACAGTTTTTCACAAATGCTAAGACAGTTTTTTCAATACATTTAACAACTTTCCTAAACTCTTGACACAATTAGCACAACAACAGTCGAGGTAGGCGATATAATTAACACATTTTTTGTTGCTTTGATACAAAATGCATTCAGTTGACACAAATTTCAAATGCTAGAACTTCTTTTACACTCGAGCTCCACCAACACCAAAACTATGTCATTTTAAAACAAAGTTTATTCTCAATGTGTTATGATTGACTAAATGTTGCTGTCGGAAGAAAACATGTGTTAGTGTTTTGAAAGCTGTATTATTGTATTTTGAAAGTGAGTTTTGGAGTTTTGTTTACAATGAGGGGTTTTGAGAATGAAATTATCTGTTTTGCCAATTGTGTGTTTTAACTGATTCGGTGCATTAAAAGTTAAGCAAACTTGTTAAATGTATTGAAAAAACTGTCTTAGCAAATGTAAAAAACTGTAAACAAAAGAGTGCTATTGTTTTTGTGGTGTTTTAAATGTCTTCAAAAAACTATACAGCTGTGGTTTATTATTTTAACCACATTTATATATACAGTTGACAAAAACACATTGTAACTGATATAACAAAGTACTACATAAGCCAGATAAAAAAAAAGTTTTTTTTTTTAAAGTACACGTGAAGCAGAGATAAAACAGGTTTGGAGACTAATCAAGAGACAGAACGGGTGTGCAGTGGAGTACTAGTACTGAACGTGACAAACAATCAAAATGAGTTTCGAACCCTGAAATTAAAAATAAGTATGTACCTCATAAAAGTCTAATCGATACAATTTAGGTCTTTTGTGTGTTATTAAAATTTTTTCTAAACTATTTGAAAAGGAGTCAGTCGATTCGCTTTTTATGACGTTTTAGTCTTCAAACATGACTTCTGAAATTCTCAAATAAATCAAAAGACTAAGAGTTAATGAAATATTTACAGTATAACAGGGTGTAACGTCATTAAAAATGCTTTGCTGGTAGAGCAAATCTGATCTTTAAAACACATGAATAATGTGAAAAGAGTTCATACGTTTTGATGTGAAAAAACTTTGTATTAAAAGTTTTCTTTAAAGATTAATTTCTGTTTTGTTTACTGAGAGATGTTTTTTTATATTGCTAGAGCTCTTTAAGAAAATCTGTCAGATGTATATCATTTACTTGAATGCTGGGACAGATGATAGTAAATCAATAAATGCTCTTGTTCTTGTCTTTATTTTCCATAGCTGTGCTGAGGGATTGCAGGTAATGCTTTTTGTCTTTTAAGAACACTCAAGAGGGTCTTCACCTTAGTCTGATATTTACAAAAACGATAACGGATGAAACAGTGACTTATTACAATGTGCTTTGTGCAAATACCTGTAGAAATCAATGCAGACTGATGGCTCAGTAATGATTAATGGAGTTTTGTATGAAATGACATCATCCACAACCTTTAAAGCTGCAAAACATATATAAAGATAGCTTATTGCCACTTTTGGTAATAAGATATATTAAATTGAGTTGTTCCTGGTACCACAGATGTTTCAATTGTAACTACAAAGAGACAAAGTCAAAGTGACACTGTAATGATTTAAAAAAAAAAAGTTTGCTAGTCAACATGCTGTATCCTTTTTCTCCTACACTGTATTTCAATACAGTTTTCAGAATGATAACATTTAAAATTGTGTTTTTAAACACTTGTTTAATGCTTGTTTACATGATTTCCCTTTTCCCTAAAATTAAATCATTCATTCCATTGCAAAAAGTGTCTTTGAATTGTCATTAGTTAATGCATACATTAACCATTATTTTATGAGGAGTTTGTGATGTTTTTATGATTAGTTAACATATGTATTAATCATTAGCTCATTAAACCGGCACCTGAGTCATATATCAATTATGGTATTTTTAATTATTTGTTTCTGATTAACTAGGACTTAAATATACACTTTAAAAAGGCTTCTGTAGAAATGTTAATAATTAAAAACGTCTTGTGATTATGAGCCCCTAAAAAAGTCACAATCCAATAAGAAGAAACTAATCATGAACTAATAATCAATGAATAATAAAAAGTTCAAGTAGATCATCAATTGACACCTTATACAGGTCAAGTGATCAAATAGTTAAACATGAATTAAAGAAATGGAAGTCATCATTGTTTAAAAACGCTAAAGCGTCTCTTAAAATTATTAAATGCATAACAACAAATTGCAAAGTTGTTTATGGTCTTGTTTGTTTTGAGTAAATATATAGCTGTGGGACTGTTTTTCTAATAGTATTTTTACTGGATGCTGTTATTTTACATTAATGGTGTACGATGGAAGTATTCGTGCTCTCTAAAGACTGAGACTCATACTGAAAAATATACAAAAACTCATTAGAGTATGAAAACTAAGACTATGTATCCACTTAGTTCATTTTATAATCACTCAGAGAGATGTTCCTGTACATCAAAGTCATTCTAACTGTTTTTCTTATCTCAATGGCGTTGATCAACCTTCAAATATAAAATATCCCATTCATGCCCATTCCAAGCATCCACTTTGGGCTACTTGCTGTTTAGAAGGGAATCTGTGTCTGTCAGTGTAGAATTAGAGAAGCAGAGACTCCATTGATAAATGGGCTAAAACATGTGTGCTAATGTTGGCTAAAAGATGTTTTTTGAGCCACTTCTGGGCCAGAGGAAAATCTTAATTATCATCATACTTATGAGCCATGCCTCTTTCCAGAACTTTCTCTTGACATTGGAGAGACAAACGTTTTTTAGTTGTATGTTTAGACAGTCTCCTGATTTGTCCTGATTGACACAATTTACCACTTGAGGCTATCAGGGGCCCAAATGCTCACTAACCTCTGCAAACCTGCTTCATTAACTCATAATGTCTCTTAGGGTCACAGAGAAGCGCTGTGCTTGATCATTGACTGTCTGCCATTATGTTTTCCTCACACTGAGGTGTGAGAGTACCGAGAGAGTGAATCACAGACCCAGGCCTGCATGCGGGCCACTGAATCACTCTCTGCTTAACACATAGACGCGTTCTAGCCACCAACTTTCTTCAGGAAGCATGAGTTTGTCTTTGGTTATGGCAATCAAATGTCAAAGCAATCCAAACCCCCTAAAGCCTCTCGGGAGCAGTACTGTTGTTGTTGTTTAAGAGGAAAGTACCCATTTGAAACCGCTGTCCATTAAGGTATTAAGATGATGATTAGAACCATAAGCCAGAGCTCTCATGAGTTCATTCATTGCTTATTGAATTTCTGCAGCGTGTTGGGAATAGGTCCTCCCTAACTGTGTGGGTGGTCTGTAAAGCTATACTGGAAAAATTGCACCAGGAGCAGCATGCTGCATGGGCCAGCAGCCAGAAGCCCAGATGTGACAGTAATTGTTTTTAATCTGCTCAATGAGCCAGTGGTGCTTTTTCACTGTGGGTAAATGTGGGTGCGCTCATGAGTTGAACAGTAGAACAAAACTGGGGAATTGATTTTGGGAACTCGTTGTGGACCAGTTTCTTGATTTTCTGCTTTTGTGAAAAGGCAAGTGACATGCATTGGTTGCGCAAATGCCTATTCACTCATTACAAACTCTTCTGAACACATTTTGACCAAGTCTACTTTCAGAAACTCTTCAAGAAAGTTCCCAGTGTTGTAAGCATCCAGCTGCATTGTGAGGGCTCGAGGCGAGAGGTAAACTGTGGGTTATGTGAAGAGTGCTGTAAATCAGACTGGCATTTCTGTCCAAAATCTGACACCCTGACTGCTTGAACTTTGCTGGCTTACGAGGAGACCGTTAAATCCTCACTTTTGCTTGCTTTCCCAAAGCAAACAAATGAACATCTATCAAATCTTAAACTGCTCTCACATTAGCAAAATGTAGGGGATCTTTGGCCAACTGGAATGATTTTCTCTGTAAATAAGATTTATTCAGAGCTCACACCACTTTCACGTTCTCATATATCACTCGAAACACTACTCAGTAAAGCAAATTCAACACTGATGCCAAATACTGTCCGTTATTGTACTTTCTTTAATTGACTAGAAATAGGCCATGAAACTTGAAGAAGAGCAAATAATATAAGTGAACATACGGTCTTCAGATCATAATGATTTGAATATACAATACCCCTTTTGTCTCAGAATCACCAGTACCTGTCACCCTAGTAGAAAACTGGGATTTTTATCTGGTGTGTTTTAGCAAATAAATACTTTGCAGCGATAAATAATGTACTAAATTCTGATTCTGGATAAGGCAAAAGTATTCAGTTGCACCTCGCTAGGTACCACACAGTTAGACTTTTTAAAACAGTGGGAAAAAAAGCTGCTTTTTAATAATGAAAGAAGAAAACACGACAATGTGGAGCAAATTTTTCTGCTAAAAGAGACAATAAATTGATTAAATTATTGTCAGGTTCTTGAAAATGAAACAGTATTAACACATTTTAACACTCTTTTATATACTTTATAAACGTTATCATAGTCACAAGAGCAGTATTCCATGTAATAATATAGACTAAGTTTAAAAACTTTAAACCAAAAACCTGATCATTCACAGTTATTTAAGAAATAATGATGAGGTGTTTACTTTTTTTAACATTAAAACATAACTTAATTCTGCCCTCTAGTTATCTGCCATGATTCACCAAGTCTTTAAAACACTGTAAAGTCTTTAAAAATCTGGGGGCCTAACTGCTCGGTCCCTTCCTGCGTGTTGCCTAACTGCTCTGTGCATTGCAGCTAGGTGCTACTCAGATAAGTGCCAATGACTAACCAAGTGAGCCTTTAATAAAAAATGAATGTCTGGTTCTATGCCTTTTAAGCCACGTTCGATACAATGCTACCACTTCCAGTCTTCCAGGGCTATGTTTGGCTCACATACTGAATGAAAGAGCCAGACAAATGGTAAAAAACGCCATTTGAAGAAATAGTTTCTAATAATTAATGTTTGTAAGCAAAATTGTTAAACAATAACTGCATCATTGTAATATATAAATAACAAGAGTTCCTCTTAATAAACTTATGTTTGCTTTCTATTATTATGCTGCCTATCATTGGAACCAGCTTCCAGAATAGATTTATAATGTACCTACTTTAAAGTAACATCACAGAGTATGAGAACAATGTTTTTTTTTCTCTCTACAGAGTTTCAGATATTTTAAATAACTTTTTACTTTTTTTTTATATATTGTTTTGGTATTTGAATCAATATTTACATTTGCACACAGTTTAGAGTTTTTTTAGAGTTGTAACAGGGTTGGCCATTGTTTTTTTTTTTTGTCCACTGACCATTGATTTGTGCCACAAATTCTACATTGGCATGGTGACAGTTATAATAAATTAATTGTTGATTTAAACATTAAAATGCACGTAGATTTCAAATGTTTAAAAAATGTAATATTGTTTATTACTGTTAAAATATTTTTTTAATTATTGCATTAACTGTTTGTAACATTAGCCTGATTTTTACATCACAAACTTGCTTTTATTAATGCCATGAATAATTTATTTATAATGGTTTCTTGTTCAATCAATCTGGATTAACCCTTTCATGTAAGATCTGCTTTTATTTGGAAGAGTGCAAAATTTAGTTAATCATATCCTTTTATTAATATTATAGTTAAGTTCAGGAAGGGCTACTGGTGACCTCATCAGATAACAAAAAGTACTCTGTTAAAATCCTCTGCAAGGCCACCATTTTAACAAATCTGTTAGAAATTAGGCTGTTTTCACATTTGTTTACCGCAAAGGGAGGCTTCTTTGTATTGATCTGGCTGGGACAGGTTATGAGAAAGTGCAGCCTATGATGTTTTGAGGGCTAAAAGTGAAGCGAAGACCTTGGGGCCCTAAGCATTAGAGAAATAATGCTCACCCTAGGGGGTTCAAACCTCAACGTAGGCTATGGAAAGTGGGAGGCAGGAGAGGAAGAAAGAGTGGTGAGGCGAAGAGGACTTGTAGGAGGAAGAATTCTCTAGAGCAACCTTGAAGAACCTCCTGATTGGGTCCGGCAAAGCTTCCATTGTTTGCCTGTCTTGGACATCTGAAGTTCATTATGTCCATGGCCTGAGGTTTGTCCGAGGAATCAAACTAAGAACATGTGTAGAAGAGAGGGAGAAAGTCCCCTTCTCTTTAAAAGCAATGAAAGCATTTATTTTCCTTTGCACTGTTTCCTGATCTCATATCAAAAGCTGTGTTTCTTTGCTCACAGGGGTCTCCAACGTTTTGGCAGCTTGTAATTCGGTTGCACCCTAGAAAACAGTTGATGCCTCTAAAAACAGAAAACAGAGCCTTCACTGACTGTCCATTCTTGCTGATTCCTAAAATTAAAGATCATTTTTATCAAAAGCTATTTTCTAGTTATGAGGACTGTTAGAAGAGAGAGTTTTTGTTGTATTGTTGGACGAAGGCAACTGAGCCTTGTTTAAGTCATAACATTTCCCCAAAAGTCTGACATTAATTACTCACACACATGCATTTAATCCAACCTTAGAGCAATAAAGATAAGCTGCTGGATTTCCTCTATGCGCTGTAAAAAGTGATTTACAACACTAACACACTCAATATTGTGCAGAATTCAGTAAATCTGTTAACTTTTTTTTTTACATTTTTTGACATGTAAAATTGACTTATTGGTGTCAGTGTAGTTTAACCGTTATCCTCATTTATTTCAAAATGTGGTATCTCCTGTTAATCTACAAGCAGTTAACTGCACAGATTAGTAGAGTGAAATTGATTGAATTGACAGTAAGATGCTGTATTTTGGCAGTAAATGTTGGTACTAGTAGAACTACAGTAAGGTACTGATTCCCCAGTTGTGAGATGAGATTTCCATCTTCCTAAGCACCATATATAGCACTTCCTGTATATGATTCTAGATGTTACACCTGTAAATACAGTAAACAGATGATTGTATAAGGATACTGAATGAATAGCTGACATACAAGTAGTTCCCTCGCTTTTTGACCGAAAGTAGTAATGCCACGTTTTGATTAGTACTATTAAATTTTAAGTCAATATACAAGAAGTGAGTTAAAATTTTTTTTATCAATTTTAGACTTTAGATGGTTTAAATGTAACAAATGGTTTATATGCCAGAGTTTTATATGCTGACTATCAACTATCCATTGTTTCAGTGCAGTGTAAATTCACTATTGATTTCATTTCATTCATTTTATTTCATTCATGGACTTTGTTCACATTATACAGATTATAGTTTTTATACTACAGTTTATAGGATAATAAAGTAGGAGATAGAAAAAATATCTGGTCAATAAAAAAGGAGGGGAGCTTTCAAAAACGGTGAGAGGATAGTTTGTCGTTTTTTCCATTAATGCTACAGAAGAATGTGATTATTTTACTAAAAAACTCCCATTGGTTTGGTTGCAATGAGAACTGCAGTAGTACAGCAATATTTCTGTTCATTGAAGACTTTTCCCACTTCAAAAAAAGATGTGTTAAAAATACACATGTTGTCCCTGATCACACAGATGTGTTAGATTCCTGCACAATACAATAAAAAATCACATGGCACTCAGACGGTGTAGCGGCATGCATGACAATTTTAAATTAAATTATACCATCTCTGTGTTGTGCAACTTTTTTTAAGGGAAAATTTGTTCAACTTAACTCAAATTGTGTTGCAGGAATCTAACACGTCGTGAGTGTGATCAGGGACATGCGTCATTTTTAAATTTTTACTTAAAAATTTATTTAAATTTTAGTCTCTTTTTGCAGTACATGAACAGGTCAATGGTTGATTGTGCCAGCAATGTGATTTTTAAATAAGTCTTCTGACATAATTTTTTGTTTTACAGATTCATATGGTACAGTCAAGTTAACGATGTGTTTTGAACATGATGTTCACACTAAAAATAGAAATCTTCTTGAATTACAGATTCAATTCTAGTATTATTTTTAGGGTATAGAACTTTCAACACCACTAGCGCCGTAATGTATAAAACTAAAAAATAAACCTTATTGGCTTTCACTTGCTTTTTCACTTGTTTTATGTTTAAATGAGTACAAGCATGTTTTATTGGCTGATGAGGTATTACAGGAATTGTATTTTGAGCACTCTGATTCATGACGTATGTTGACATAAAAAGGAATTCTTATTTATTTCCCTTTTTAGAGCTGGAAGGTTTTTATAACTTGTGAAAATTGTTGCTTTACGATGTCAGCCATCAGATAAGCGGCAATCAATCTTTGAGTCAAAAGCCCAGGTGATCTTTGAAACACTTTTCCTCTTTGAAGATAGTATTATCTTAACTTGCAGTGTTTTCTTTCTTCAACCTTAGAGGTATCAACAAAAGGAAACGTCAACTACTTTATAATGTCTCTATAGGGAGCGAACAGGAACCCCAAAGCATACAACAAAGGACACTAAAGAGACCTTAATTCATCTGCTTCGAGGAATGTGGATTGACTTCAGTCGTTCAACAGGAAATCCTTCTATTCACATTAGGCAATTTTGAAAATTAAAAACAAAACAAAAATGTATGAAGTTGATTTTATTAGAATTCATTTCAATCAGTAGGCAAATCATGAGGACAACAGATATAGAAATATAATCTACAAAACAGGTCAATTATTTAAAAAAAATCCAAATATGTCACACATCCAAAATTGAGTGCTTCGAAGCCCTCAGTTTCTTTTTCCACAAAATTCTAAATAATATTTACAAAAACATGTCATAACAGTATTTACATTAAGGCATTTTAATAACACAAAACTTGTCAAATTCCACTTCAAAAAGCCAATGCAATAAATACATCAATTTTACAAGGAAGAACCAGGTAATGTTTAAACCCACTTTTAAACACATGAAAGGCATGCGAATTGCAGTGAAAGTGAAACAATGGTAACCTGCTGGAAATTACTTTATGAATAAGAAGTCCTTGGTATATGCTGCTTGTAAAAACTAAGATAAAAGGCACTTTAAGATGAAATGTCTTCCAAAGCCATTGCATCAAAGGAACAGTCCGTGTGAACATTCATTCGAGATTTCGTACCACTGATGAAAGGAAAACACGTAGTATTAATGGAACTGCATGGTACAGCTCTCTAAAGCCCTTTTCAATCCTCACAACTGTTTAATGGTTATTTAAAGAAATTGCTGTTCGCTTGTAGTAAATAGTCATCCAAAGCTATAAATGTATTTTCAGCCACCCAAAAATGAATGGTAAATATTGTGTTTTTAAACCAGTTCTAAACCTTTCCAGTTATAAATAATTCAGAATCATAGTGTATCGAATTTCCAGTTGGATCAAAGTGCAAAGTAGTTTGAGTCTCTACCCTGTAAAAAACTATACTGGTAGTTCTTACATTTTCTTTTTACTTGAATGCCAACCCTATTTTCTTATTTGTAGTGGGGAAAAAAGATCAAAGTTCAGCAAAAAAAAAAATACAAAAAAGTTTCTATATAGACCGGAACATCTAGCACCAGTTACTCAAATATATATTTAAAAATTCACATTTCTGAAACAAATCAAATGGAAACGTTTTCATTAGTATACACTGTCATTAGTTTTATTAATAAGTTGCACCACATAAATCCCTTTTGGTTCAGAATCTTTAAGTACATATTTAATTATTAAAATGAGAATTATGTGTAAGGCAAATCTAAATAAAACTTTATAAGAATGCTGTTTTTTAATCTTCCAAAAAATATTCCGCTTCTAAACATGAAAAAATAACTGCTTTGATATTTATGCTGTCAATTTTTTGTTACCTTAAAATCTAAATCAAGTTACAATCTGGGTCATAGAACCAACATACCATTCCCATTTTATTTCTGTCCAGATTTATTATTTGCACATTTATAGGCACACTGACGGTCACAGCAGCCTCTTGTAACACATGTTAGCGGCTTCTAGTATCAGCTGCTAGAGTGTCTCCAAGGCTACTTCATTTACATTACAGCTCTAGGACTGATAGAGGTTTCACTACGACTCACTCTGTTCCAGCTCAGGGCACCGCTGAAACCTCTTGGGTCTCAGATGCACAAGACAGGGAATGTTTTTCCTATGATTTGAGTTCCTGGGAATGAAAGTACCAAAGATCTGGCAGCATCTTCAAGCAGTGAATTTTACCCTATAAGTTTATAGTGTCATAGTTTTACTCAATTAGATAGTTAAGCTTAATTAGCTTTATGTGCACATTTTACATTTCTACGAGTCAAAGTGTCTGTTACAGTTTGAACTGGCCAATGCTTTTTGTATTAAGCTATGCGCATGAGCTGAATGAGAAGGTAAAACTAGAGAATTCCCTTCAAAAATAAAAAAGAGATGTACTTTTCATTCGTTTCTGCCTAAAAGGACTGCTACAATTGCTTATTTAGCCCTATATGTATTTTATATAAGAATTGGATGGATTATTATCCTCAACTGAAAATCAAAGATTAAGGCTTTTTGTTAGTATGTTGAGAATAGCTCCAGAGTTTCAGGTGGAATAATCAACAGTGATCACCATTTTCATTTACAACTAAATGTAAACACTGACCCTGTTCAAACAAATCTGTCAAAATCTAAAAAAAAAGAAAAAAAATCTTATTCAGTCATTACTCCAACTCTACATGTACAATTTCTCAAACCCAATTAGATTTTTTTCCAGTGTTCTGTTTTTATGACTCTGCCATGAAAACAATATGAAGTAAATGTGAATGTTCTCCTTTGTAGGCTTTCTTTTGGTTTTCTTTGCCTAATAACCCCATTTTATAAAGATGGTGATTACTCCCTGCTGTCTTCAGATGTGAGGAGCAGAATGAAAAGTCCTGACTTCTGGACATGAGAAGTACTTAAATGTGTACTTAATTTAGTAATGCAAAATCACAAAATTCATTTGAGCTGACTGTGTGAACAGGGCCAACAAAAAAAAATCCAGCTGGTGTTTTATAGTTAATCCAGTATTTTAGTTCAATTTCACTGCGCATAAATGTGTGTCATGTACCAAATAGATGAGAACCTTATGTGCTAGGCAGCTTGAGTCAAATGAGATGAAAGTCTGTCCTTGTGATAAAGTTTATCAGGTAATCGTCGACAATCGACAGGTCAGAGAGAGAGAGAGAGAGAGAGAGAGAGAGGATTACCCTAAACAGTATAAGGCTCGTCAAGGAGTAAAGAGAGATGTAAGAGGATCCCCTCAAGTGCATAATATTGAGTATTTTTGCAAGAGTGTATCTAGTTCTGGTGCCTCTTCATATGCAGGGCGAGATGGTCAGATCGAGAGAAGCTGCGGCTGCAGACAGCACACTGGAAGGGTTTAGCTCCTGTGTGTTTACGGAAGTGACGTGTCAGCTCGTCGGAGCGAGCGAAACGCCAGTCGCAGCCTTCCCACGTGCAGCGGTATGGTTTCTCACCTGTAGACAGGCACAACACCACACAGAGAGTTTGTTAGGTCACGTGGACTCAGGAATAGAACACAGAAGATACATTCACCACTCAAAGAGAAAAACAGGTTTCTTTTGACAAATATGTTGGTAAAACTAAATGAGTCATCTGTGTGGGTGGTGTGGCCCTTTCAGTCGTTGCTTTGGAAACCGTTACAAACATTTACAAAGAGATGTGAAGCTTTATCATAAGTTTCCCTTCACCCTGTCTCCAAGATTAGAGTATTTTCGTGTTTTGGGAACAAAATTGAACTTGGGGTCAGCTTATGTTTGCTTGTGTAAAGTTAAGGGTTGGGGCTTTTAAAACCTTGTTTGAGCTTCCCTAAATTCAAGAACAAAGGAAATGTCTTCAATTCGACACTGTATTAGGTACACCTATTCAATTTCTTAGTAAAATGCAAATTACAAGCTCCTCCATACATTAGATAGTATAAGAGAAATTTGCACAAGCTGAAGCAGAAAATCGTATTTGGAAAATACTTTGAATAGATAATAAATCCTGCTGGCAGAAAGACTGGATTTTTTTACTTTTCAATGAATATCTGAAGCGTTTGATTTCGTTTTCCCAATTTAATGTAAAACAGCAATAAAAAGATATAATATCTAAGTTTGAAAGGACATGATATTGGAAAAACAGTTATACAGTAGTAGTTGTATAAATTAAAATCTCTTGTTACCATGAGAGAAGCACTTAGAATAAAAGGGCATTCAATTCAATGCAACCTGTACCTAATAAAGTGGCCAGTAAGTGTGAATGCCATTCTAGTTTGGTGACTGGTTAAAAAAAAAAATCAGCGAAGTATAAAAATGTAACTACTCGAAATATAGTAAATATTAAAATTGTTCTAGGGTTAAAACGGCTTTGTCATTCTCAAAATGTAGTAAAAAAAACTGATGAACGTTTTACTTAGTTTTCCAAATTTAATGTAAAACAGAAATATGAAGTTCACATATATATTGAAGTTTGAAATGACATGATATTGAAAAACACGTGCTCATTGTAAACATTAAGTGCCTTGAGGAATTAAATTATTAATAGATCATTTGAAACATAAGTATCAGTGATAAAGAACAGCAAACATCCTCTCAATGTTATCACTTATCTGGTCTATTAGCATTTAAGTAATAGAAAATGGGAGCTGAAGCATTATAAAGAGTGATAGCTGGAGTTCAGCAGGTTGAGTGCTATTCAATAATGCTGCTCCAAAACAAACAAACAACTGAAACGTCAGTATAACAGAAGATCTGTGAGGAGGCACCACAGCTCTGAACAAGACCCCAATCACCAGACTCACACATCTAATGATCAAGTGTTCTCAAAGACTTGAAACTCGGATTAAAACTTTTAATATCAACCCACGTACTCCTTTTTTTCACATTTCTACAGGAGACTTCCTTTAGATTTTTTTTGTTGAATCACAATAATTAGGTTTGTAAAAAAAAATCAGTTTCTCTTTTAAAAGTCAAATTAAATCAGGTTTTAATGAAAAGCCATCATCAGCCCAGCAGCAAGAAGCCCCCATAGCTTTCTGTTCCTTGTGTGTTCTCCTCTCACCTTAAAACCAGACCCTGCTGCTATGGCAACATATGCAAATAGTTTCTGATCAATCCAATCTTAGTCTTCCAAGTGTGCTTAGATTAGCTCGAAACTTTTCTGATGGGAAATCGTAATCTACAACTCTCCATTAGATGAGTCGTAAATACCAGGGGGTTTGGGGAGCATGAGATCTCATCAAATACAACTAAGTTCTTGACAAACTGAAGTCAAACATCTATAAAGCAAATGACTGAAATCACAATATTCTATTCGTTTTTTTCTACAACATAACTTCTGAACTGTGCGTTACAATAATGTACAAGGAAAACATAGCAGAGCAATAGTAAAGCTCACTATTAAAGACGATGTATTCAGAGCAACATGTGGGTGTTGCTATCTTATCATTATTTCACTATCAGAACAAGGCAGTGGGACACCACACGTATACTAGGAAAATATTATACTAAAATATTAATGAGCTGATAAGTTCAATATCATCTTATTCCGTTGACATACCAAAGGCCACATTTTATAACCTGTGAATCTTCATTTGCTGTGTTCAGATAAAAAGAGATTAAAGGGAATCTCCAACTATGTTTGACAGCAAGACTTAAAGCCTATGTTTTCATAAGGTGCTCGTTCAAATACTTAATGTTCCACTTAGATATGAGGAGGGAGAATGGGAAAGGCTGTTCCTGCTGATGTGTTTGGGTATGTTTTTTCTGCAATCATATTAGGACGCATTGCAGGAGCGCGTGTGAGAATGAAGGCATGCGCATGCCAAAAGTGCACTTCTGCCCAGCAACATGACTGTAAAAAGCCAGAAGAGGAGGGCAGCTCATTCCTGCGCGAAACAACTGATTTTAATAAGCGAATCTTACCGGTGTGTGTCCTCAAGTGGGCTTTCAGATGCGACGACTTGGTGTAAACTTTCTTACAACCTAAAAGAAGAAAAATCTTTTGTTAGTCTTGAATACTTCTTTGGAAGCGACTGCATAGATATAAAAATTATATACAAATATTTCAATTAATACATTATTACAATTTTGAATGATGGCTGTTATGTAGAAATAATACAGAAATTAAGACTAAAGCCAATGTTAACTTTGGTGAATTGAAAAAAAAAAAAAAGATCTTTTTAAAGTACTGACTATTAATAGTAATATTGATAAAAGCGATAAATGACCAATAGAAGAAAATCAAATCAAACTATTTCATTCATTCATCTTCATGTCGACTTTATTCCCTTTCGGGGTCGCCACAGCGGAATGAACCGCCAACTCACTGGCATATGTTTTACGCAGCGGATGCCCTTCCCTGCCGCAACCCATCGCTGGGAAACATTCACACACACATTCACACTTTAACACTATGGCCAATCGTTCTTATTCAATTCACTTATACCGAATGTCTTTGGACTTGTGGGGAAACCGGAGCACCCGGAGAAAACCCACATGATCACGGGGAGAATATGCAACTCCACACAGAAATGCCACCTGCCCCAGCCGAGCCTAGAACCAGCGACCTTCTTGCTGTGAGACGACCGTGCTACCCACTGCACCACCGTGACGCCTATCAGACTATTTATTTAATGTAAAAAAAATCTAATTATTTCTAAGTAAATATTTAGATTAGATGTATCTAATTCATTTAATAAGGTGAAGTTGAATTATCTTGAATAATCTTTAAATTAAAAAACAGTCATAAAAAGAGTATTTATAATGTAAATATTACAATGTTGCAATTGAGAAAATACTATAAAAGTTGTCAGAAAATATATTAAAGAAATATTTAATGTTTTCATTTTCAACACAGCAGTTAAAAAAAACTATTTTATTAAAAAAGTATTTAAAAAATAATTAACATGTATTATAATTTAAAATAATTATAATTTATATCATTATCATAAATAATTATTTTAAATAATTAATACAATTATCATTTCAAAACCATATTTTTTTTATCAGTGAGATGATGAAAACAGATTACATATTTAATATACAAACTACTGACTTAAAATGTAATTCTTTATAAGTAAATATTTAAACAAAATATATTTCGTTTATATATATGGTGATGGTAAATTAAAACAATCTTTAATTTAAAAATAAATATTTTCATTAAAAAGTATTTAAAGGTTGAATGTTACAATTTCACAATTGAAAAATGGCATAAAAAATAAATAAATAAATAAATATTTAGTGTTTTTAACTACTTATAGAAAATCAACAAAAATAAT
This sequence comes from Danionella dracula, assembly GCA_900490495.1. Lineage (NCBI taxonomy): Eukaryota > Metazoa > Chordata > Actinopteri > Cypriniformes > Danionidae > Danionella > Danionella dracula. The sequence continues at coordinate 3,140,771 of UELW01000289.1, read as the reverse complement.
TTTAAGAAATTTGTAAAATAATGAAAACGATATTTTTAACATTAATTTTTAGATTTTTGAGACAAACATTTCTCATAAATCCAATACTCTCTGTAAATGTAATTAAAACAATTTCAAAATCTTTTTTAAAAAAAGCCTCACACTCACTGTCCTTATTTTTAAAATGTGACACATACAAGATCATAGTGATGTTGTGAAAATGTTTAGTATAAACCAAAATAATTTTTAAAAATGTATTTCTTTATTTTTGAAACAACACAAGAAACAACAAAACAACTGGACAGAGCCCGGTTTAACTCTTCTGTTAAAATCAGTAAATGATTTGCAAAAACAGCAACATCCTGTTCTTCGGTTTCAGCGCCCTTCTCTTTTCCAATTAAGAATATAAAGGCCATCAGAAGTCATTAGCTGTAAAACAGCACTTAGAGAGGAAAGCAGTGATGGGTTCTTAATTGCCTAGCACGTGGCTTCAAACATGCTTCTTCTCAGCGTAAATGCACTATTAATGGTGCTGGAAGCCTCATCTGTTTTGCTGTTTGCACAGTCGATTTGATGCAACAGGATTCAATACCAGTCGGACTGCCCTTACGTCAACTCTTGATTCTCATTTGGAGCACTGTTTAAAAAGCTTTGACCATCTCTGAATTATTTAACAGTGGAATCAAGCATGTGAGGAGAATGCACGGCAGAAAACACAGAATAAACTATGCGGCATGTAATGTACTTGATCATCCGTCTTGCACTCTCCTTCAGGAACAAAGCAGAGTTTTTAAAAAATGATCTCAGTGTATATAAATTACTCACACATTAGACAATTCATCAGATATTTGAGATGATTGCATGATTAAACTCTCAGACTTTTGACTAGTGTAAACTTTAAATGCACCCGAGCTCCCTTTACACAATTGTTTTGTTTGTTGAGGATATTCAATCCAATTCCACTTTGTAATTTAAGAGATACATGTAAGTGTTTTATATAAAGGCTTAAATACATCAGTTAAGCGTTTGCAAGTCAAGTTCTTAATGTGTGGCAGGTTTTCAAACTGAGCTTTCATTGTTTCTGGAAGTCAAGTTTGTCTTTGAAAAATGGGAACTCGTTTTTGTGTGATATAAATGTTTTATCAAATCTGAAACTGATAAGCCAATGGCAATCGATGTCTTTAAAATAAATAGCTTAGAATAAACTGAAACAAAGCAATAATTAAATAAATATTTTTGTCGACTTGTTTTTTTTTTCTTTAATAATAGTTTATCTTTTAAAAACCATGTGAAAACGTCCAACTTTTCACACTCTTATAAAACAGTACATTTGAACTTTAAATGTAAATCTATTTTAGGCCTCTCATTTGCGAAACTACATGTTTATTTATTTTAAAAGTTTGGTTGCGATGAAATAGTATTTATTTAAAAAGGGCATGACTTTTGCACTAGTTTAGCTACTTAAAAATGTTTTTGTTAGCAAGAAAAACATCTTTCGACAGTAAAAATGCAAAAGGCTTAACTTAAAGGTAAGAATATTTACACGTTGAATATTTTAGTGTAATCTAAAGGTCACCATACACCTAAGTGTATAATCAGTGCAAAATGACAGATGTGTTTGTGCTTCTAGCTCAAAATAATGGCCCCTTGGACACATCTGGCCATTGAATCGGTGTGAGTGAAAGAAAGTTACGCTCTACCATGTTGTCTTAGTTTGTTGTAGTTAATGATTTTGTGCTTGACCAATGAAAGCTGACTTTTTTGATCACATGTTTAAAGTCCTTTCGAGACATAAAAAAGCCAGTGGGTGGTGCTTGATACACACTTGCATCAACTTACGACCGTGACAAGCTTATATTAGTGTCCGAGTTTCCACAGTTGTTCAACTACTCCCATAAAGACTATAAAAACATGGACAAAAAGTAGGAAATATGACGTGGCATATTATTGTCTTGAACATTAGCATGTCGCTGTAGTTCCCCTGAGCACCATCCAAAGGCAAGGAGCACCATTGCATCAACAAAAAAAGTTGTGCGAAAGCCAGCTGCAGAGAAGCCGGTGTGGAATTTACGTCCGAATACATATGCATAGGTGTGTGGTGACCTTACAAAAAAAAATAGTGTATTTTACCGCAAATACGTTTATTTTCAATAAACATCCAATTTGACAGAATGTCAAAGTTAGATGTATTTAACTCAGCATATCAAAAGTTCAAGCCTACTTATATCGAGTGCCACTTTATCAACTCCGCTTGAACCATCGAGTAATTAAACACATAAAACTATGTACCTGGAAAGTCACAGTGGTGTATCCGTCTTTTCTCCAGGTCAGGGTTTGTCCGTCTGTTGTATCGCACAGGCATTGACCCAGGGGGCGCCGCCACTCGACTCTGTGTGACTGTGGGGTGTCCGGGGGCATGGACGGCCATCTTGGAAGCGATGGTGGCAGCGTAAGATGGTGGTGGTGTCAGATTTTGAAGCAGTTCCTTCTGTCTGTGAGGGCTGCCAGGTTCTGAGGAGGGGGGCGAGGGGGGCAGATAGTTCATTTTGAGCTGTGAGTGTGCTTGATCCTGAGGATGAGCAAACTGACCCGAACTGAGATCGTACCCGGGGCCAGTCATGCCACAGTACGGTTTGGCAGCAGTCTGTTGGCTTGCTAAGTGCAGGTCATGGAACGAGTGCATCTGTGATTGAGGGTGGGGGTGGGCCTGGGCTTGATGTGGGATGTCCAGCTCGGAGGTGAGCAGCTGGAAAAGAGGCCCCTCCTGAGGGATGTCAAAGCATTGCATCTCCTGCTTGATGAAGATGCCACTACCATCATCCACAACGTCCATTCCTGAAGCGGATGTGGAGTTAAAGATGCTGGTGAAATCTGGCAGTGAGGACGGAGAAGGGTCTGCTGAGTTTGGGGGACACTCTGGATGAGAAAAGGGGATTGCTACAGGTTCAGTTTTGATTTGGCTGGGGACCGAAGCCCTTGCCGGCCGGCACAAGCCTGTTCTGAGATAAGCTATGTCAGGCAGGAAGACGTTCATGTTGATGCTGTAAGGGGGTCCGTGCTCGTCCCCAAAAAACTGGTCCATTATAGAGGCACTATCACGCCGGGATTTCTTTGGGTCATGGAGAGGCACGGGTTGAGGAGTTAGATATTTATCCATCTCTAGTTTAGCCTAGAAAGCATAAGATAAATAGATGAAAAATCCTAAATCAAATACTTGAGCAGATATGGTTAGTTCTCTTAGACATCTATTTACAGTAATTATACAGGAGAGCCACTTATATGGAACATCCTCACCTGGTTGTATTTATTTTGAAAAATAAATGAATTATTGATTCCAAGTAAAACTCACCTTTTACCTAATTTGATTATTACCTAATCAACTTTTTAAATTTTCAAGTGGGGTAAAATATAATTCAGCATTTATCTAGTCAACATTACCAAAATATTGTAACGCTGTGTTACGTTTAACAGCATGGCACAACAATGGTTTTAGTAAATCATTCTGTTTGCAATACACCATCTTTTGTGTCATAGTTACTTTTTAAGTTGTACAGACCAAGGGACACTTATTAACAGTCAGACATAACTTTTTCTTTTGATAATACTGTTATATAGGAGAAACACTCTTACAGTATGATGATTCCCTTAGTTTAGTTTAAAACTCCAAATATTTTCAATCAAATTTATTTTAAGACACGAGAATACCAAAATCTATGCATTGTGATGAGTTATTAGTCAGGCTAACAAATATTTTCTGTCTTGCTCAGAACATATGATATTTAAAGAACCTGAAGATGGAAATGTTGCAACAGGTCAAGAGATTATTGGCTGGCGATTAACCGTTTTGGTCAGTCTGCCACAGGGAGATGTTTGGGGATTGTTATCGAATCTAAAGTTAGTGTTTCCTAAATGATTAACAGAGAATTCCCACTTTTTGTCTGGATCGAATTCAATTTGTACTTCACGTAAAACTTTCTGTGAGTAACTACTTCAGCTCATGTTCCATCATCAGCCCTCATGCATCATGACAAAAGTTTGGATTTGAATACAAGAAGATCCAACACAAAATCAGACCTTGCGTCAACATCCGATGACCTTTGGGAGCTCATGGAGCTGCTGTTGTCTGTATAGAGCAGTCAGAGCTAAAGCATTTATCAAGTCTTCTTCATTATGCCTCTGCTACATTCCGCCTTCAACTGTAAAACAGCGCTCATACCACAAGCCCAAAACAGACTTTTGCTGACAGGTGGAAAGCATGCGGGAGAGATTGCTCAGACTTTCCAAATAAATGCCAGACAATTGACACAAAAACCAAATAAGCAAAGAAATCATCAAGGCGTATTTGTTGCTTACTCTGTGGTGAGACTAGAAGGAAAAGCATGAGACAAAAATACAGACAACTGACAAAAATGATCTACACACTTCTACATCCACACAAACCCACTGTGGATGCCAGAGCTCTTCAAATGCTCTTTACGCTCCTGCTACGCATAGCTATTTCTGGATTTAGATCTTCCAGCTGTTCGGGAGACATGTATCTCTTTCACAAGATTTGGGATCGAGGCTAGGCGTTGCTGAGAGGTTTGTTTGCGCGTGGGAGCGGAGGAGAGGGGGAGTCCACTCGACTCCTTTACGTTCAGTTGTTGATAGTGCTGTAGCCCAGAAACCAACTGCAAGCAACTGACAGGAGCCTGCGTGCTGTCCAGCCCTAGCCAAAGGGGAACCCCCCCAAAACGGCATTGAATTCCATTTGAGCTGCAACATGACTAACTGTTGTGCTGATAATGATTTGGAATGTAGCCTTACTGCAAAGTGAACACTTATATGCGAATATCAAACGTCCAACGACAAACTAACTTAGTGCCAATCATTTAACTTAAGGTTAAAGTTGGTCTTAGTTGTGTTTTGTGACGAATGTTTGGTTGACTGAACTCACACATTGTTGAGAATCCAATACGCTAACTATAACAATAGCCTCATTGTCAGTGCTACGTTAAATTAATTTGTATCAGATTTTTTACTTCACGTGAGATTTATCTAGCGCGCATGCGCAAACAAAACGTCTTATACGTCACACACAATTATTTTATGGTAATTCGTGTTCTTGTAGGCTACTGTTCTTTATGTGTTACCATAACACTATTTAAAACACCTTACATGTTTAATTTTATTTACTTAATAGCGTTCTGTTTTATTAGACTAACATTATTAAATTTGCAAAAACTTGTAAAAATCAGACCAACGAAAATCCTTTTTAAAGTAAAGGTAGGCTAATATATGGTAAAATGTAGCACACCTGCTTAAAGTCTGGACTTTCATTTCATTTCAAGTGCGATTGTTCCTACTAACGCACATGCGCAGACATTTTCCCTTTAAGTTTTCCCACTACATGTCAAAATGTTCCCAATTTGTTGACGTAAATTGATTGTTTATTAAAGTTTAATAGACTGTTTTCAAAATGTATGTACTGTAGCATCTTAGAATACATGGTTTTATCTGAACAAAATCAAGCAAAATTAAAGAGAAGCACTTCAAAGTAATTTTCGAACTTACAAAAAAGCTAATGTCATTACAAGGCCAAACAAAACCCCAGCAATGCACGATGTTAAATAATTCTTAATTCTAAATTACATTTAAATTTAATTTTCGTAATATCAGAGCATCCGAAAAGCAAAAGATTTTGCGTGAAGAAAACAAAATTAACTAGCAAAATTAGAACCTAAACGCTTGATCACTGCATTGCTTAATTATCAGAATGAATTAAATCCACAGACTGAAAACACTTTTTAAATCCATTGTAAACGCAATTTCCTAATGGAAGCCTCGACCCCGCGTCGACGGGATGCTGAGGATGGGAGAGCGGCGTGCTGCATCTTCCACCATCGGCGCACCTTCCGCGCTAACAAAACCCCGCAGCCGAACTCACAGAAGGGGTTTACCTGAGAGAAGTCGCTTGATAAGCCCCGTTCCGTTTCGGACAGCTTAGTGTCGTAAGGGAAAAGAGAGTCCTCCTGATAGCTGTCTGGCAGAGAGGGTTTGAGAAGCGAAAGAAAGTCATCCTGTCCCGGTGCGAGCGTGGCGCTCATCGTAAGAAGCGTAGCGGCCATAAACCCGTGGACGAGCCGGAGAGAGCGTCCGCTAGATGGGTTCGGATAGACGTCGAGATGGGGAGTTTTGTGTTGGGTGCATGGACCGACGGCCGGGAAGGTTGTAGGCGCGCTAGAGTGTACCGTTTGGCCTCGCTCGGCCTGGGTGCTCCGGGATATAGCAGAAAGGGCGGAGTCTGCATCTGTCCCGGGCTGCACCTTCACTACTGCTATTACTGCAACAGCCAACCAAACAAAACATCGAAAGAGAGAAAACCTGATTTTAACCTGTTCACCCTCAAGTAGCTCTCCTTTAGACTGCTGTTTGACAAAACGCATAGATGCAAAACAATTTTAAACAACCCTGGATTGCTATCAGCAGTATAAAAAAAAAAGAAAAGAAAAAAAAAGAACCAAAACTCATTTAAATTGGAAACTATTATCATAGAATAGTAATAACCACAAATAAACAGGTGGAGTCTTACATTTAAAACTAATTATCTGGAGTGTGCTAGATATTCTGCTAAATCTATATTAAACTATAATTATGACAAATATTGATAGTATTTTTGTTAGTAATACAAAATAAATATTTGTTCACCAATTTAATCACTGCTAAAAAAAAAAGTCTTTACTTTTTTGTCTTTCAGCATCTAAAAAATAGATAATGTGATGGATAAATCCAGAATAAGAAGTAGTGCAAAAAACTTAATGTTAAAGATAGAAGTCCTCAATAGAATGTTTCAAGCCCAGGAAAAAGAACAATGGAATGATTTTGTTTTAAATCATATTCATGTTCTTGTGGGGAGTGACAGATCATAAAAGTTTAACATTTTCCTTGTAAGAACCATGCCTATTAACTCTTAAAATAAAACTGTAAAAGGAGTCTGGTTCACATTATTATGTAATAGGAATATTGTGAAATGCAAAAAAAAAAAAAAAAAAACTGTGAGGAAAGTGAATTGCATGATTACATTTCACACTGCAAAACTATCCATTTGGCAAAGTGAAGTTTACCAAATTAAGTCAGTTCTTCAGTCTGTCACTGGTTGAGAAGTCAAACATGGGATAAACATCTTTAGATGATAACTGGCTGTGTATAAAAAATAAACTATTCACCATAGTACAGTTTACAACTTACTTTAAGCTATAGACAAACTAAATAAAGATTCTAAATAAATGGAAATGATCAACATTTATACTTTGTTTCACTAACAGCAGAAATTAAAGTTCATAAAAAATATATTCTTTTAAAAATAACACACATTTCAAGTACAAGAAATTCACGTTTTATTTTAGAGTAATACATGTGATTACAAACGTCAACTGGGTTATTTACAAATGACTGACATTAACCCTGCACAAACATGTCGAGGTAGGCAAAAGTAAAAGTTTGTTTTCAGTATTTATGGAAAAATCTCCTTTATATCCTGGAATCAAATTGCTTTAAATACAGAATAAAATCTTAAACCTATATCAAACTAGTTATTACCTTTTAAAACGAAATTCATATGGTTAACATTCCTTCTAAATCACAGAAAAACCAGTGTAACTTGTTACGTAACAGCGGTTCTTAAACAAGAGCTGGTGACTTTTTGAAGAGGAACAGAGCAAAACAAGCCCCTACTTGGTTTTCCGCTTGTGTTTTTTAAACCCTTCTGGAGCTTCTTTCTTGGTCTGCAAGACAACGCCGATAGAAAGGTTTAATGTCATTTTGTTTTCCACCAACTTCACAAATATTTTTCACTAAGCAGCCATGTCATGCATGTATCACCAAATGCAACAAGAAACACACACAAAAAAGTGTTCCTTCATAGAAATAAATAAGAGAAGTGAAACTTACAAAAACGGTGGGTTTGGGAGCATGGCTGGGCTGCTCTACTTGTGTGTTTGTTGCAGGTTTAGGTCTGTGAACGGCTGTCCTGTCTGCTTGGAGTGCAGGCAGAGGTGCACCAAATGTTCCTCGCTGCTGAGAGCGCATGCTGATCAACACCTGTTTCATCACAGAGAGCTCCTGCAACAGAACCAGAGCAAACCATGGTCAGCCTCCTCCCTACAGAGCTCCAGGGTCCTCCTAAAATGAACAGTATTTTTTTTTACTGTATTTTAACTTGTGTTTATTCTTGATCGATGAAATTGTTGTTTTAATATTTATTTTTTATTTACAACCTCTAAGCTAGGTCATGCATGAAAAAGAGGTCTCAAACTCAATGGTGTTTTTATCTGGTTAAATAAATGTTAATGAATGAAAAAAAAAACATTTACCTTTTTGATAGTAAACACCTCACTGAGGAACTTTCAGGATTAAATGCTCTACGTGAAATTTTGAAGGAAAAAAGTGCATATGTAAATGTCAATCCGGTAATATATTGATAACTTTAACAGATTTTTGTGGAATTAAATTATTGCCAGAAATTGGTCAATAAAATACATTGAAACAACAAAGCAATTAATCAATCCGTATATTTATTTGTAGCCTTCATTAAAAAAAGCAAACAATTTAGTGCCTTTAGTGGAAAATAACTTCTAAAACACAGACGTAGCGTGTGAGTAAAAACTAATGATTATACATAATCTCTGGACAAGGCAATTACAGACAAACCTCTAATATAGAATCCTTTTCATTTCTCTACTTCAGAAATGCCAGCACACTGCTTCATGTGAACAGCTATTTCTAACACAGAAACTAAAGGCATCTATCTCTTCATTCAATCCTTTCTTCAGTAGAAAAGCTGTCCTCTAAAAAGCACAAAGGCTAGCGTTAGTGTAAATAGTTCTGAGTCAATCGAAGGAGACGCCCGCAAACAACACACTGTTCTGCCATTACCCTGAAGTCATCATAAAATACAGTTCTGAGAACAGATGCAGCTCCGCTTCAAAATGCCACCAAACTCATGCCACCATACGGGCGATAAATCACTTGCCTATTTTATAAACACTGTGACAACAAAAAAAACCAGACACACATTATACAGATTAAAATAACTGAAAAGTGAAAACATAAGTACATTAACAAATTTTTAAGGTACACGTTCTTGAAAGTAAAAAATCTAAAATCCATGGTGTGAGCAGTTTGTGATCAAAAATAATGTCTCAGTTGGCATCAGCTTCATCTGTTTTGAGGAAGTTCAGATTAGTGGGTACTCTCTGCAGTCATTGGCTGACTACACACGCACAGGCTTGACCCAGCCACACTGGAAGGGCAACTTACAATGATGGCCACCGTTACCCTCAGAAAAGCGTAAATATTACATACTTTGCCTTTTACCATGACACTTCTCTTTTTGTGAAATTCTCATATATGATGATTTTTTTTCTTACAGTAAGGGTATAATTAACACAAATACAAGATGAAATCAGTACATTAATGAGGGAGACGAAGGGTTTTTACAAGTCTTGTGTTAAACCACAGCTTTGCTTCTACTTTAACTACAGCAATTTGCGGCTGAACTGAAGAAACCATCATGTTTTTACCTGACTGTAATGAAAACGTTTTTTCTAAGTCAGATCACTCAATTGTATATGCACGTTTCAACTTGCTGTTTAAAATCACAGACGCCAAGAAGCTTTTCTTGATAAAAAGTGACTGGTGACAGATCGTACAAGTTTGTTTTAGGCTTTTACAGCGACAGTATATAATCCATTAACATGCACATAATTCCTGTACAACAAAAAACAACAAAAAAAAAAACACAACCCTATTGACTCCTGAAATAAAACTGTCAAAAAGGGGACCAATGTCCTTTATTATGCAACAGGAATGCAGTGAATGTAGCGATAGAAACCTTGGTGAGAAAAAGAAAAACTAACAGTATTAATTGCAGTTGGATACTGTTCAGATCACACATTTAATGACAATTTAAAACATTCTCTGCAGTCAAATGACCAGCTAGTTCAGTGTCAAGTGCAGATCATGGTGATGTGTAACAGTCATTCAATATTTCTATTTCTCACTGCCCGAGCATATGCGTCGGCATGCCAAAAAGCGCCAGCGAGAAGCAGCTGTCTGTTAGGATTGCATACTTTCTGCCAACATGCCACTGGAAGTTGTGAAGTCGGCAAAGTGTGTGCCAGCAGTATTTGGTTGAAAATAGCTCTAGATTGTGGAGTAAAACCCTGCCCATAATATCCACAGAGTTCAGAATGTCACACAAGCTGTTTTAAATGTGCCTTAAATGAGACTCAAACCATTCCACAAACATAAATACATTTCTTTATACACCATCATAGTATCGCTGGCAACCCAAACAAACCATTTCTGCTTTTGAGAATTTATGCACGTTTTCTGAATCTCTGGCAACCCTTACTATCACATGTCATTTATGAGTCTTGTGTCAACATCTGGGAACCTTAACAATTACTTTTAAGATTTTAAGCATTTATGAGTGTTCATGAACATTTTCTCAAACTCTGGCAACCCTTTTTATGACTTTTATGATTGAGTGTATTTGTGCCTTTTCTCAAACCATGGCACCGCTAGGCATCGCTAAACATCACTTTTATGTTTTAGAGGATTTACAAAAGTTTTCCCAAACTCTGGCAACCCTAACCAGGACTTATGTTTTTGAACATTTTTGCACTCACTATGGCATCCCTGACCACTATTTTTAGCACTTAGAAGCATTTCTCAATCTCTGGCAACATCAAAAAACAAATCAAATGAGCTTTACATGGACATCAGAAAAATAAGATCTGTGAAAAATTATTTAAGCCTAGACCTAGGCCTAGACCTAGAATTTAAAACTTTTTAAGGCATAAAACTGTTAAGACCCATGCACTATGAGAAATTATTTAAAGGTAAGCTACAAGCTCTGGGTAGATTAACTACCCAATTAAGAACATGTTTGCCTCATGTATGTGAAGCTATAAAGTCTCATCGAAACTATTGTATTTTATGATGTTACCAACCTTTTTAAACCAAAAAAAGGTATACTTCAGAGTATAAAATAAAATTGGTCTGTTGAAAGCAGAAGAGATGGATCATCAGATTAATAGAGTAAAAATGGAAAAGTCTCTGATGTCACCTATGTATTAAAGAAAGCAAATCACAATTCAATCTAAACCAAACCTCAAGAAGTAAGACAAGAGTAAAAAAAAAAGCACACATTACATAAAAACTTTGGGCATTTTTACAAAGGAAGTCTACGAGTATGACTAACAGCCAGCCTTCAGTGGTCAGCTGATGAATTGCCATTTTCATCACATTTATATCCCCAGCATCTTTCCTGTGACTTAATTAATTTACTAGAGCTTGACATTAGCTATGTTGAGGTCTTGGGCTCAAAATCTAAAGAATTCAAATGCTGACATTCCTTACAAACTAAGTCAAATGCAAAGACGTTAATGTAAATGCCTTAGTAAAGTGAAAGCTTACAGGTGGATTGTGTGGGTGTGTTTTGGCGGAGGTTCTCTCCACTTCTAATCATATACAGCGCATTCTAGAATGTTAGGTACGGGTACATATCAAAACAGAACAGTTTTAAGTTGTGTTTTTTTTTAATGAGTTCAGATCCATTTTCCCAGAGCTGTTAACATTTTGAACAAGTATCTAATAATGCCTAGTTAATAACACAATACAATTACATACAAAGGATTAACTAGTATTAATACCTATAGCATAATAAGACACCCTTTTCTGCAGTTGCTATGGTTACTGGCAGTACACAAACAAAAACTCAAAATGAGATGCATACTAATACAGTACATTGTGATACATTGATCCCTGACTGTCTGACAAGCCCTACACCAGTACTCCTCAACCAATTACCTATCAGAAGCAGTCACATGGTTTGTACTAATCTAATGACTTGCGCATGGGAAACTGTTCACCAGTGAAACTGGATTTTCTAGTTAGTGAGAGCGTCTCAAAAACTTCTAGGAAAGCTGTTGTAGCAACAATTCTGTAGTGAAAGCATACTAAACATACAAAACTCAGGCATCCAATCAATCATTTGCACGACTCGGAGCTTCCCAGTTTGCATGAAAGGCTTTATGGTAAAGACAAACCTTGTTTAGAGAGTGAAGCGAAGGTACGCAGTGTAGCCACAATTTGGAATTGTAGGCTGATTGACTGGATGACAGAAAACGAAGACACACCTAGACTAGACTAGAGTGTTTGTGGATGTGTAAACTAATCTCAGGCTGCTGCTTTAAAGTGAACATTATATAATGATACTGCTGCAATGAAAAACTAAATAGGCTGAGTGAATCAGAACGTATATAATACCAGTAATTATGAATACACTTAAGTTATATTTGATTTTTACTCATATTTCTTTAACAATGCATTTTAAATGCAAATTATAAGATGATGTCATGGTTTACTTGCGTAGGCTACCATGTAATGATAAGTTGTGTTTTCACAGCAAACTATTTAGAATTTAAAGATTACCCAAAGGTAGAAAGCATAACAACTAATCAAACTCATTGTAAATCTTCCCGTTTGACACATTATTCATTGTTAATCATGTTTACAGATTTATCACTTTACAATTTCTAGCTAAAACTAACAATTCAAAATCTTTAATGTTACATTTGCATGGATTACAATCATATTAAACAAATGTGACGTGTGTAGCAATAAATAATTTTTTCAAAAACATGTAATATATATATATATATGATTAGGATCATGCATTATGTAATTGACACAACAGTTACCTCTCTGTGGTTCAAGAGCCGCTCCAGATCTGCAGCCATGTTGTTTTTTACCTGCAACAGCGCAATCTTTTCTTTCTTTAGAGCACTGTGAAAATTCATGAAATTGTGTAAAAAGGATGCTTATAATGTCAGGTATTTCTATAAATGTAGACAAATATAAGGACCAAGAAAGCATGTACCATGTTTGCAAACATCTAATACACTACTTTTCAACATTATTTAATTGCTACTGGGTGGAATATCAAACACCATTGTTCTTCCTTTGCTTAATGATTTCACAATATTCTTCAAAATTTACAGCAGGCATCAAAATTGGTCTTGGCAAATGCATGCAGAGATAAGAGCACACAAGTCATATCTAAATAACAGAAAAACAGACAATATCAATGATAAGTTGTCTACATGTTAAAGTGAATGCAGCCTGAAAGTCATAAATGACAAAAACTGTTTTTCAACAGTGCAATTCTTCTGTCAAACATATCACATGAGTAATGAGCAATGACAAACACAGTGAGCTAAAGGTATTAATCGCTTAGTCAACGATCTGATCGCACAGAATTTACTAACATTTAGTGAAAAAACTCTACAAGGAAAAATTAATAAATGCACTGCATAGGCCTCACTGATTGAATTTTGCTAGAACTGTTGTTGGGCAGACAATAGCCAGGGTTTCTACAGGTTTCATAAGGTCAAATGTAAGACTTTTAAAGATAATTAAGAATCAAATGTATTACCTTTATCAAAAACTCATAGAAAAATATGTGTTTAATGAACAGTATGCTTGAAATACATTGTTTTAAACACTAACCATCACTTTAATGTGTTTTAGCATTTAGAAAGGTTTTCTCAACCTGAATAACCAACAAGTTACAAGTTGAATGATCACAAAAAGCGATTTGCATGTTTCTCACATCCACTCCAGAAGGAACTTTAAATACGCCAATACAGCAGAAAACCTGCTTGTACAGTTTGCACATACAGGCATGGGATTACAGCTGTCAATGAAATGACAGAGCCAAGAAAAACTGTTCAAAAGTTTCCAGCCACCCATACATGCACGCACATGCGCTGCGACTAAGAAGCTGTCAGGTAGCCTGGCTGCTGACCTTTATCAGCAGGTGCATTACCTTTGTTCCTCAATGAGCTGGAATGTATTTAACATATTCCAGATAGTACCTACTATCTTTACTCAGTCAACACAAATGCATGAGTTGGAACATGTACACTAGTAGTCACAAACCGTTTCAACTATTGTTTTGTAACAATAGGAAATGTTTCAATGGAGTCTCTCTCTCTCTCTCTCTCTCTCTCTCTCTCTCTCTCTCTCTCTCTCTCTCTCTCTCTCTATCCTTTCAAACTAAAAGCTTTTGCAAAGCTACCGAATAGGGCATTTTACAACAAACAGGATGTATCCGTAAACTTTGAGGATTATTTGCTTCCCTTTTACCTTGTCTCTTCTTCTAGTCGAGCGACATGATCCTTTAGTGTGTGGATCTGAGTATCTCTCTGTCGGACACTCTCAATAAGATAGCTGTGTGGCTGCTGGGCCTGTTGTAGAAGCTGGTTTGCTGCCTCCAACTGAAAAAAATTATTTAGAGCTGTATAAACTTAGTCGATATTGGTCACACTTGTGCAAAATACAGAGAGCATAATTTTCATTCCAAATGACCCAAGAATGCAGTGAGTGTCAAAGGCTGGGGAAATGGACGCTTCAGATCTCATAGAGCATTCAGTCATCATGTTATATTGGCAGAAACCAGACAATAAAACCATGGGCAAAGATTTTATACGGCAAATTATCAGTAATATAATGATTGAAAAAAAACTACATCCTTTTTATATCATTATATTTTGAAATAATTGCATAAGCGTCTGAAGGCTGGTGAAATGGGAGGGGTGCGTAAATTGTATTAACATGATGCATCAATACTGGTTAAATTTTATTTGATTTCTATCACACATTTTTAAAACAAGGCTGCAATAAGTGCTGCACATTAAAAAAGGCAACCCCAAACTCCAATAAAATATGAAAAACAAGAACAAAACATGGAGAAATTCAACCAAGAAGAGGTTTAAAAGCCTCAGTAAATAGTAAAATCTTACTTAAAAAAACTCACCACACAAATATCTCTAAATAAATGTATGAATACAGCTTGTTTCAAAGAAAAAGGATGGACACAGTGAAAGATCTGGGAAGGTTTAGGGATAGCATTCTGAATTAGCTGGATTCTAGCGATCACCTGCTTGAGAAGCCCATAATAAACCACTTCACAATAATACAATCTTGAACATATAAAATGTAGAGTTCAAGATTGGAAACTGGCTTCAATTGGGTAAGATTTTTAACATGATAAAAACAATTTCTTATTAATGTATTAATTAATTTAGTAAAACTTAGCATCTATTATTAACCTGAGATTGCTGACATAGGTAGAATCTAAGGAAAATGAGAACTAAGGTATTCAAGAATATAGCAATGTGCTTTAGAAGCGCCAAAAACAATTGCTGTCTAGTCCTCATTTAGCTTAAGAAAGCTACCAGCAATCCCCTAAAATCAGCAAGACAAGTAAAAAGCAGAGTGAAAAACACACCCACCTTCAGTAGAAGATAAAGCCAATTGCCATCAGTGTAGTAAAAAAAAATTGTAGTTACTACTCATAAGGGTCTTGTATATAAATTAAAATGGTAGCGGGCTCAAGATCAAGCCATGTGGAACTCCACAAACAAGTGGTAGAGATGAGGAAGAATTAATGCCAAGCTTCACAAGGACCAAGTGCTCCTTAAGATAAGAAGATACAATGATTTGTGTGTTTGACATTACAGAGCCATCTGCTGACACTAGAAGTCCAAAAGTTTGTATCCAAATTTTATGAAAAATAGTCCAAAATCTGAACAGGCATCACCATAGAATGCATTTTGAGATCAGTTAACTTCCTGTATTGCACAGAATTTCTAAAATGCTTTTGTCATCCCATAATCTCATCTGTTAACTGTCCTTGATAATCAGATTGGCCAAAAGAAAGCAAATTAAAATGTATCCTTTTTTATTCTCATTATGGTTATTCTCATTATTATTTATGGTGCTATACTGTGTAAGCTTTTCAAAATTATTTTCACACCATTTTCCCCTAAAGTCATTGCACTTATGTTTTGGTTTGGCATCCATTCCATCAGGTAAAAAATTCCACTCTTGGATGATCTGAGCTACAAATCTCCAGCATGTACAGTGACAGTGTGTTAGTTAGCAACAAAAAGCTTAGGTCACGATAGGAATTTTGCATAAAAAGCAGTTATATGTTATAATGCTTACTAGCATAGATATTGATGCAAAGGTTGTTTCAAAATTTAGTAGTTAATAATTCTAGCAAGCAATTTTTGTTTATGAAAAATGGCCCTGTCCCTTAAAAATAACACATCTCATCTAAAATTGTTTGAATTTATTCATATTATTACTGTTAGTTAGAAATGTATGTATTTATGATCAGTCAGTGACTCTCAGCGATGATGAGCCATGTAAGCATGAATCACAAGAGGGTAGTGGACCAAATCTTGCTATCTCTGCCCTGCTGTGCTAAGTTGGTGCTGCGTGGGTGGCTAAGTGAGCAATCAAAAGGAATTTTGCAAAGAAAACTCTCTTCTCATTTCCATTCAAACTGCCAATCAATCATGTCTGGCATATAGTAAAAGGTCTGTTTGCTAACAGCGGAGGCCAGGTTCAGAGTAAACTCATTAACACTGCTCGCTGACTCTTCTCATTGGCTCAGGATAAGCTGGAGTGTGCTTTTGATAGGGTAAAGAAGAAGAGCGATTGCTAACAAGGGATGAAACATGCGCTCAGGAAACGTGAGATGTGTAAATACGGCAGAAGCAAACGGGCCAAATACAGTACATCAACACACTGCTGTTTCAGGTGCTTTGTAGGAACACCATGCATGACAGTTATGGTCTGCTTTGAGCTTGTTATGACATCTTTAAATGTCGATGAAAAGAAAATCTCTGATGTTATGACTGAAGAGCAAGTCTTACATGTCATGTTTTTTGGTAGTTTTCAAAGATGCAATCAAGTTTTCCTCCCTCTGGGCATCATTTATTAGCTTGATGTTCCAGAGTGACTGAACACAACAAATTCATTCTGTACTTTTTGTTTCAGTTGACTCCTAATGAGACAAAGCTAATGACAGTGGAAACATTGAATTATAACATATTTTCAACTGATTCGTTCTATTACTCATAAATCATTTCGCATCAGGTCGAGAACAGAGTGTACTGGGGTTAAAATGTGCTGAGAGGCCAGAGAAACAAGCATGGGCATGATGGTGATGCCGCTTTATTGAGAGAAGATCCATTTGAGTGATACTGCACATCACATACATGTTCATTTGCACAATTTAATACTTCCATATTTAAACCTTTCCGACAATAAACATCCCTTCCTAAATTCAGAAAATGTTTAAAATTTGGCAGGATAATTAATTAAACCCTTTATTTTGTTTGGTTTGCATAAATATTTTTAAACTTCCATAGAATTTTGCTGCAACTTCTCTTTAAGCCATGCGTTTATATTGTAAAGCAGGCTAAAAAAATTTACATATGCCATTTGATTTGAAATCAACACTTGGAGTAGAGGTCATAGAATGTACACTTTACGTCTCGCTCAAAACATAAATTTATAAAAACAATGTATTCATTTTAAGTATACTCAAATAAACTGTGTTACTCACATTGATTTAGAAAAAAAAAGTTTATTACTGTACGTGCTCAACTGTGTGCAGGTACCTTTATTGCAAATGACTGTTGCATTAAAATTACTGTTGTGTGACCATGGCAGCAGTGTGAAACTAGTGAAATGTAACAGATAATATTACTAAAACAAAAGGAACATTTTCAGGTTTTTCCAAATCATCAGAAATGTTCTCATTAAGTGGGGTATAACTATTTTTAATATGTTTACTTGTTTACTGTCTGCAACAAATAGTGATCACTTTCATTTAAAAAAAGTTTAAAAAGGCATCTTTACATATTAAAGCAGCATTATGAGAATTTTCCAATGCTAGAGGCCACTTCCAGAACAAAAACAAAATCTGATGGCAGCATCTTTAACTCTAAAATTCATATTAGAGGATACTTTACAAAGATGGAGGTGGAAAAAACTTTTTAAATCAATTTAAAACACGCTCATACGCTCTGTCATCACATGTGTAATGTTGGTTCCAAGAATGCTAATCTAGACTGAAGGTGCACCCAATCACCAGGACTGGCACAGTAACATTAATTCTCAAAAATCACACTGCATGACGAATGAAGTCAAATAACTAAAAAATATCTTCAAAATCAAATACTGTTTACTGTACCTTTAAGAAAGAGATCTTAATATCCCTTTGAAGGAAAACTTCATTATAGCAGGTATTTTAATCCAGCAAGATGATATCCAAACTCAATTTATCACTGATAATATACTAATCTCAAAAAGATTTCGGCTATACACGTGTCATTTATGTCCATTATTAAGATCAAATTAGAATGTAGGTTTTATCTGTTAGTATCTGTTAAATATTTTTTTAAATATTACAGCTGGGGACTTGCAAGAAACAGTTTTTAATCATGAAGGGGATTCTAGTAAAATGTACTTAAGCAGAAGTATATCGCAGTGTTTGTTGCAGTGTTTTCCTGCAGGCCAATAGTACATCTTGATATAGTTTTAAAACAAACACAGTTATATTTTGATTTGCAGCCTTGGACTGAACAGCAATTAGGAAAATCCTTTTTGATAATACAATCTAATCTCAATAAGCCTTAGCTGAAAGCCTCAAACAGCTTAATGACTTTGCTTAACTTCTGCGTGTTATCACAAGTAAGAAATATCAGTGACTCACTGAACAATTACTTCACCATTAGGAACCCATTCATTAGCTGATCAACCGAAACCAATTGTGTGTTCATAATCATGACTAATGGCTCAAAAGTACAAGGGAGGAACTTTAACAGCTTTCCTTCAATTGTATGGGATGTTTTAGTTCAAATAGATTCTATCCAAACATTTCTTTAGCAGTTTACAAGATTCAATCCGAATCTTTCTCTCACAGCACTTAGTTTTTTTTACAGTTATTTTGAAGCAATATCACTACTGTCATCCAACAAAAATATTGTTGAAGTTTTTGAATTTTTGGAACAGCAAACAAGAATGATTGAAAGCCAGAAGAAAAACTAAACAAAACCTTTGTTCTCTTTTAAACGTAAAAGCTGCCTTGTAATTGCTCAACATTTCAAAATACTCTCTAGAGTCAAGAGACATTTTTCTTCATCCTATTAAAATAAAATTCAGTTGAGTGGGGTTTTTTTGTCCCGGCTTTAGAATTCCCCATGAACACAACAGATCTCAAAGCTCACACCAAACTCCTGGAGTTTTTGTGTGTGTGTTTAATTCCATGCAGATACTTAAAGAATTTGTTGTAGGGTGTGGGAGACAAAATTAATGATCAATTTAATAATTTATTTCCGTTTCTTACTCTTAAAAAAAACGTGTTGTTCAACAAAAAAATTCAATAGCTGGAACAGATCATTTCTCTCGTCATGGAAGAGTAACCTTAACTGTTCTGGATTTTTGTCAGTATAGATTAAAACATATATATTGACTGAGCAATACTATTACTCTTTAGTGAATTTTGCTGAGTCCAGCACGATAAAGGTAAAATAAAAGTTACTAAATTTGCTTCATCCAAAAAAACATTTTGCAGGGGTTGACTTCTTTTCAATGTTGTTCATGTTGAATTTTATTTGCCATTATTTCAGCCCCACATCTGTCAATCGTTTTGGCATTTTTAAGATATTTAATATGGTTACCTTCTCTGTAAAACAGTTTTTGATAACCGAAATAACTCATGAATATTTCATCCACCCAATCACAGAATGTGTTTCAGCGTAAACCATCTATATACGCATTCATGTCAAAAGGGTGTGAGGCAGCACCTCTTCTGAGATCTGACTGCGGTGCGCCGTCTGTCTTTCCAGGTCTCTCCGTAGCAGTGTGTTCTGTTTCTCCAGCTGCAGGACCCTGCGTGCCAAATGAACACTACATACACACACATTCAGAGAGCTATGATTAGAGTCACGCAGACATGAAAACAGTACGCAAACACAAAGATGGGCTTCTGCTTTTCAAAAGAGGAGTAGCCTCTTAAGGCTTCACCTTTGCTTCAGTCTCCTCTTGGCAGTTGTGGGAATGTTTGCGCCATAACCATATGAAAACAGAACCCTCTCTGCCTCATCTTCATTTTCCACTGCAACAAGACGAAAGAGTATGTTAAGAGCGAACATTTCTAGACCACCCTGCTAGCACAAAGGGCAGAGGATACAGCACTGATTTCATTCACTAATTATTAAAAAACTAAACACATGGAAGATATGAGGTGCGAGGGAGGATTTCAGAAGGTCAAGAATACATTTGCTTTGTTACAAGTTAAGAAAAAATTCGATCCCCAGATCCACCGAGTTGAAGTTAGTGTGAGTGATGAAACACTATCCCATCTTCAACAACCTCAGCTGTGGTGCCCTTGAGCAAGGCCAGTTCCCTGACTGCTGACTGCCTGGGTGCCACAGCCAGGTCTGCCCACTGCTCCGGGTGTGTGTTCACTGCTGTTTGGGTACACTGGGATGGGTTAAATGCAGAGCACAAATTCCAGATATGGGTCACTCCATATCTGGCAAACTGGTCACTTTCACGTTCACGTTCACGTATATACAAATACTAAAGAAAGTTTTGACTCTTGAATGTTGACTCTTGAATGTTGAGCTTTAACAAAGTAGGCGACTGATAACGACTAATCCAGAGTTCCAGTCTACTCCTGCAAGAGTGAAGAAATAGCTTTACAAAGTTTTTTTATTTTTATTTTATTTTAGTAAATGAGAGAGAGGTGCGGGCAGGAAAATTATAATGATTAAAATTATGTTGATTGATATACCACTCATCCAAGCCTGTTCGAATTATATTAAAAGTTCCTTTTGTTGCAATGCAGATAAAGATACACAATTTACTTTAACTAGGAAGAAGCCTAAAAACTTTAAACAATCGCTAAAAAGTCACCACCATCACAATCACCAAAATGCAGGGAAATTGTCGGCTTAATTTAGCTTCAATTTGTAAACTAGAAAAAACTTGCATACTTAAAGAAGTGAATATTTTGACATTGCAATGCATTGTATCTGATTTACGCGTCATGCAGGCTAATGTTTTTAATAATGAATAACATTGTGAGCCTCCTTTAACAGCTCTATACTATAGATCTAATCACAGTTAAAGTTTTCATTTGAAAACAACAAATGTACTACCATCCAGCAGCAAACCGACCTGTTTGGCACTGAATATTCTTGATATGCGCAGAGTTTATGAAGTTGAAAACCTGTTACCTTGTCATGGTGGCTAACCTGAGCTGGCCAGGTCAACCAATCACATAACCTTAGGTTAGCGTCTAAATACTCGATGACATTTATTTGAAGGTTGTTTGCGGACATAGTCCTTTTTCCCTCAATTTTCTCAATGCATATCTCGGTCTGACACACTATAGCCTTTTAAATATGTAGAAGAACTAAAAAGTGGAAAGAAGATTGAAGAGGATGTTTTACATTCTGCTCTGGTATTACTGAGCAAAGTGCATGTTTAAGTTTAATTGAGCCGCTAAACTTAATACAACTATTTCAAATGTAGAAATTTGACTGGCAGTGTATTATGAAATGTAACTTATCTTCTAATTACAGACTTCACGTAATTGCAACTCATTATTGCACTGATCTGCTTCCTTACTCTCTGCGGCCTGCATGGTTACATCGTCCAGTTCCTTCTCCAGTCTCTCATACGTTTCCAGTCGCGCATGCTGTTCCGAACTCTGAGCTTGCAGCTCTGTGATGTGCTTCTCTGATGACGCCTGAAGCCCATAAAACTCTTTTGTTAGAACCTGCAGAAAAAGATCAAGACAACGGTAGAGATGAAACATTACCTGAAAAACGAGGGTGGTGTAGTAACATAATGTTCAAATGTTTTATTATGCTGAGTAATATGTACAGTTCTTGTTCAATTAAACTGAGATTCTGTTTCAACCATTGGTAGGTTAGATGTCTGAAAGAGCAGAGATTCAGCATGACGTTGAGCGAAAAAAGTTTTTTATTTACGAGCACCTCATTTGACAATAAAACAATCAAAATAAAAGCAACAAATTAAGCAATGTGTCAGCATTTGGGAATTTACCACCATAACTTTTTTATGTGCATGTAAAAACAATACAGAATGTTTTGTAAAAGAATCTTATGAGCGCTTCATTACAACATGTGACAGGTAATGGTTTATCTGAAATTCCAGCCTGCAAAAGTAAGGAAATTATGTAAGTCTCTATTTAAGATCTTTCGTTCTGTTTTTTATTTAAAGTGTTCAGCTGTGTCTTACATCCTGCTCAATGACCATTTCTCAATGCTCAAATAGCAAAAATTACATTAGAAAATGTAATTAACGAGGCTTCCAAATTCATCCTACAACAGACAAAAGTTCCATTTTGCCCCTAAAATGTCTTAATGATAAATCAGAAATGCAAAGACCAGAATAGTTCCTGAATCTGATCCCTTTTGAGCTGTTGTGGGAGCATATGTTTTGCAGAAGACTGCATCAACCAAATGTATTGTGTGGAAATTGCTACCCAAAATAATGGCTCCAAGGACCTTTCAACAAAGAGGTCCACTAATTGTGCCTATATATAAAAATTTTATTCACAATTCTTTAGCTTTCATCAGGGAGGTTCTTTTTCTCCTATCAGGTAAAATATCTAGAACTTCATGTTGATTGATGACACAAATTTGCCTAGAGGAGAGTGATCCACAGTGATGGTAGTAAAATGATGTATGTGAATCAGTTTTCAATCAATTTAAACGTTCAGTTTATGTTCAGAAAAACAATTTCTCTATCATGCATATTTAGAATCACACAGGAATCACACAGGCATTCCTATATTTCCAAGAACACAACTTCTGAAAAGGTAAAAGAGCAAAGGAATATGATATAGAGTTAGAGTTAGCAGCAACTACATTCTGTTAGACCTATGTCATTTTATCTGTATTTCAAAAGACAATTGCATTAAATGTTACCACCCTGTTTGGGAAGTTCCTGCAAGGCAAGTTTATCTTAGCTCTCTGTTTGGTGTGTATTCACTGATCATGTCTGTTAGGTATTTAGGTGCTAAGTTATGTTTGGACTTATACACGAGCAGCAGAACTTTAAAATCTATTCTGAAGGAGACTTGCAGCCAGTGTAGAGCCTTAAGAACTGGAAAAATGTGTGCTGACTTTCTAGTTTTGGTTAGAATTTGAACATTCTGAACAAGCTGTAGATGTTTAATGTTTTTTTTTTGGGAAGAGCGGTGAGAAGAGCGTTACAGTAGTCCACCCTGCTGGAGATGAAGGCATGAATCAGTTTCTCAAATTCTTGCAATGTTTCTAAGAGGGTAATGAGTTGATTTTGTCATTGCTTTGACATGGCTATTGAAACTGAGATCAGAGTCCAGAATCACCTGAAGATTCCTGACCTGATTTGTAGTTATTAGACCCTTGCCAGTGAGATATGTGCTACCCTTAAGAACCTCGGTTTTGCTTCAAATGCAATGACTGTCCTTGTTTAATTGAAGAAAGTTGTTTTGCATCCAGTTTCCAATCTCATCAAGACATTTGCAGAGCTTATGGGGTTGTAGTCATTCGGGGAGATAGCTAGATAAATTAGTGTATAATCGGCATAACTATGCTATGATATCTAGTTCCTTCTCATAATTTGACCCAGTGAAGGCATGTAAATGTTAAATAGTAAAAAAGCAAGGATTGAACCTTGAGGGACTCCACAGGACATTTCAGTTCACTTTGACATGTAATCACCGATGTTTACATAGAAGCCTCTTCCTTCTAAGTATGATCTTCCGCTGCCACTCTATGGCTAGACTAAAGACACTTTTACTGTGAGTCAATGCTCAAAGCTCAAAAGAGTTGCCACTGTACTGCAAATTCAATTAAAATAGAAGTATAGGTTAGAGGTGTGTGATGTTGCCTCAAAGTGAGGACATCTTATATCGCCCCAAAGTGAGGACATCTCAGACCACTATCTTGTATCTTGTGCTATGCATACTATAAACATTAGCAATAGCATTCAACGCTACCAACTAGGGAGAAATATAAACTAAAATACTAAAGAAGCATTTATAAGAAACCTACCAGATATTACTCACCTTTCTAGTGTACCTGCAGATGAAAATGAACTTGAAACAATCACCTACAGTTTGAATAATATTCTCGCTAGCACCCTAGACACTGCAGCCCCACTTAAATTAAAACAAGTCAGAGATAGACAGGCCACTCTATGGTCTGATGATAATACAAAGGTGTTAAAAATACAAACCAGAAACTAAGAGCGTAAGTGGAAAAAAATAGATTGGAAGTATTTAAAATTGCCTGGAAAGTAAGCATGTCTAAATATAGACTAGCACTAAAACTGCAAGAACTAACTACTATCACAAATTAATAGAAACAAGTCACTATAACCCATTATTGAATATCTTGTTGTTGAATATCTCTCTTCTAGTTCTGCTTGATCTCAGTGCAGCCTTCGATACGATAGATTGCAGGATTCTCCTCAAGAGACTAGAGAACGATGCAGGCATCCTCTCTGACCACCCCCTGGAGTCTCTTCCTGTCTGCCATGGTGCAGCTGCCTTACCATACTGTGATGCAGTATGTCAGCAGGCTCTCGATGGACGCACGGTAGAAGGTCAGCAACAGGCTGGAGTCCAGATTGTGCTTCCTGAGGACTCGCAGGAAGTGTAGTCTGTGCTGGGCCTTCTTGGTGACCACTGTGATGTTCTCCGTCCATGAGATGTCATCCGAGATGACGACGCCGAGAAAACGGAAAGTGTGGACCCTCTCCACACACTCACCGTTGATGTAAAGGGGTGCTAGGTCGGTGCTGGGCCTCCTGAAGTCGACAATGATCTCCTTGGTCTTCTTGGTGTTCAGAACTAGGTTATTCTCTGAACACCAGGTAGTCAGCTTCAGGATTTACGCTCTGCAGGCTGTTTCATCACCCTTTGAGATGAGTCCGACCACAGTGGTGTCATCAGCAAACTTCACAATGAGGTTGCTGTTGTGGTGCGGCCTGCAGTCATGGGTGTAGAGACAGTACAGGAGAGGGCTCAGCACACAGCCCTGTGGGGAGCCTGTGCTCAGTGTGCGAGTGGAGGATAGGTGGGGGCCAAGTCTCACAGTCTGGGGCCTGTTTGTCAAGAAGTCTTTAATCCAGGCGCATGTGAGAGAGGGGAAGCCAAGAGTGTCCAGTTTATTGATAAGTGTGTCTGGAATGATTGTGTTGAATGCGGAGCTGTAGTCCACGAAGAGCATTCGTACATAGCTCTGCTGCTGCTCCAGGTGGTTCAGCACAGCATTTAAAGCTAAGGCGATGGCATCTTCAGTGGATCTGTTCTCACGATATGCAAACTGGTGGGGGTCAAAGTCTGGTGGGAGGTAGTCCTTGATATGCCGGAGAACCAGTCTTTCAAAGCATTTCATGATTACCGGAGTGAGGGCCACAGGGCGATAATCATTGAGGCTGGTGATGGAGGAGATCTTCGGCACTGGGATGATTGTTGAAGACAATCATCTCTGGCATTATTAGAAGACATGGGGTTAGTTTCCATTGCTATGCAGACGACACCCAACTCTATATCTCAGCAAAACCTAATGACCTTTTGAAGTTAAATAAGATCTCAGAATGTGTCGCTGATATCAATGATTGGATGAATAAAAATTTCCCTACGCTAAATCCCGATAAAACAGAAATATTACTCGTTGGCTCTAAAAAGCAATTACAGAATCTCTCTGTTTTACATATGGAACTCAGGGGGACACACTGTTAAATTTTCCACTACAGTTAAAAATCTTGGTGTTATTATAGATAGTGAACTGACGTTTAAGAACAATATCTCTTATGTTCCTAAGACTGCCTTCTTTCACCTCAGGAATATCGCTAAAGTGCAGAACATGCTGTCTATCGTAGATGCAGAAAAATGAGTTTCTGCTTTCATGAGCTCCAGAATGGATTATTGTAACGCTCTGTTAGCCAGCTGTCCAGCCGCCGCGCTACAAAAATTACAGTTAGTCCAGAACGCAGCAGCTAGAGTTCTCACAAGAACAAAGAAATACGACCACATTACACCGGTTCTGTGCTCTCTTCAGGGGCTTCCTGTACAATATCTCATCGACTATAAGATGCTGCTCCTTGCCTTTAAGGCTCTGAATGTCTCGGCTCCGCTCTACCTGAGCAGTCTCCTCTCACGATATATTCCAGCTCGCTCCCTCCGATCACAAGAAGCAGCTCTACTGATCGTTCTGAAGATGAGTAGATCCACCAGAGGAGGAAGAGCGTTCTCATATAGAGCCCCGAAGCTCTGGAATAAACTCCCAGATGTTGTCCGCAGCTCAGCTACGCTCAGAGTTCAGAACTAAATTAAAAACATATCTGTTTAATCTAGCGCTCCAATATTTGGCATTTGTCTAAACGGATCTGGAGTCTGAGCACTATATACATACAAACATAAAAAGAATGTGGTTCAATGTTCCTCTCGAAGCTCTCCTCATCATTTATCTCTCCTCCTGCAGCTGATGCTGATCACCTGCTTGTTGTCTGTGTTACAGTTTTCTAATCGGTGTTTTTTCATTTGTTAGTTTCTGTTTTGTCTTTGTTTTTTCAGGTTCTGTCCGGCGAACTGTTCATCGATGGATCTTGAGTTCGTATATTCTTTATGCTGGGGAGGTGATTAGCACCTGCCTCAAGTCAGCGAGGCTCCCAGGGGCCTCACGGAGGAACTCCTCTCTACTCTACCTGATCCTCACGAGGACTTTGTGAAGCTGCTCTAAAAGCAATTGCTAAAGCACTATAAAAAAACAGATTTTTGATTGATTGATTGATGTCACCTCATCCAGTCCTGTCATTAAATTAAACATGCATTTTGATGCATTAATAATACATGTACTTTCCTACTAAGTAGTCAAGTAAGTGTTCACTCTTGTTTTTGATAAGATTATAGTGATTTACATTTGTTTAGAATATAAGGATATATTTAAAACGTGGAAGTGGACAAAAATGGTACCGTAACAACAGAAAAAAAAATCTTTTTTGAGCTTGTATTCACTCTCCTCTTTTCAGACGAAAGCTTTGAGCTACCCATTTTCTAAACCATGACTAAAAATGGAAAGTGGGCTCATTTGCCCAAGGTGAGATAAAGAACATCGGCCCAAAAAAGTAAATAATTTGAGGACTATGATAACATGGTTAAAGTAACAAGACCATTTTTATCAGGACTTCACCTTTAAGCTTATTTTCTGTTCTTTTAAGCTTGAGTCCAAAAGAGTATGACATTGCAAGACACTGCTGTGAACGAAAGAATGTTGAAATATACCTGAAGCAATCAGCGGCTTGAAAAACCGAACAATTCACAGGTTTAAACTTGCAATGCGTCTGGAGGAAATGGTTTTGTTCAGGATTCACATGCATGGCACCACTGCCATGCAGATTTACCTCGACTGAAAGATTTATTTCTTTTACAGAGACTTGCCTCTAGTTTTTTCTGTTGTTTCTCACACTCGATTTGACAAAGGCTGAGGTTCCTGGCTGTCTCTTCCTGGATCATCTGGGAACGCTCCAACTCAAACTTTTTCAGCTTCACTTGGTTGAGCACTTCTGTCACCCTGCTGTCTGAACCTAGCTGCAACTGCCTAAACCTGGATACAAACACAAAAAAGAGGAATAGAGTGATTTCCAACCCAAATGATTTCCAACCCGCAAAATAAATTAAACAAAAGTTAAACACAAACAAACACGTTTAAAACACATTTCAAATATGTTTTATCTTTCCCCCAAACATATTACGTTTCAAAATGCTACATTTTCTTATATATTTTAGGATTTTGTGAAGAACTTATTTAAACTAGCCTTTGTAGTCATTCTCACTGCTTTAAAACAACAGCTGGGACATGCAAGGGGTGTGAAATCTCAGCTGTAGCTCACCTTAGGCAAAGTTGAGCTATTTCTAAATTAAAGTGTTGCCCTGCTTAGATGTGATCGCCAATGACGCGCTTTTACGAGTGATCCTGAAGCAAAAAGTCACTATATTCTCTAATAACCAACATGCCCATACAGCCCCAGTCTCTACATTTACAGACAACTCTCAGGGGGATTAAGCCAGCTTTACGTTCTCGACCAAAACCCCTGGAGCTTTCCTTGTACCACACCTGTCAAGGGACCAAACTGGCAGGTCAACATTTTTCCTGTTTGTGCACCACCAATATCATGAAGGTAGTTTTGTAAACACAAAGGAAATGTCATCACAGTAGTGACCAACACCTATAAAATAATTGTAACAAATTATGAGCAATTTGGTAACTCCCTTTATACATAACGGAGCCAGTATGGTTTAGATCTTAAATGGATTAAAGTATATAAGATATTTGTATACCCATAAATGAAAGGGTGGAGAACACTTTCATAATACACATTTAGAAGATTGTATCTAACCAGTTGAAATTACAAAAACAAAGCAAGTACAAAAAATATACATGTCTAGTAGGATGCAACATAATGCAACTCATTTCTTTCCTTCCTTCCTTCAATAAAATTTTCAGCTTAAAATAGAGTTGCTAGAGTGTGTGTTCACAGAGCCCGGACTCAAGTGCGGGGTAAAGCAACATCTGTCATTTTTGCCCTCAATCGAGGATCTGCATGAATGTAAGCAATCTGTTACCCAGGCTGAAAAACGCAGGGTATGCCCAGCAACTGTGCACAGTGTCTCTGTTGGTATGCTTGGCATGTGCCTGGAGCTCAGTGACACCATAGCTTCTCACATGGGCAAATAAGGGCTGACCACTAAAAAGGAAGGGGAGGGATCAACAATCTGTTTTGCTGATCTTTTTTCTTAGAGTATACTTGTGACCAAATACATTAAACAAACATGCTACTTTTATATTGGTAAATTAAAAATATTTAATTTTGATGAAAAGATTTGATGTGGACATCATGATTGCATGAATAGGGTTTCTTCAGGTTATACAAGATCAAATTTAAGACTAACAATCAAATTTCAGATTTATGTCATAACATCAAAAACACATAAAACGTATTTGCATAATAAACAGTGTTCTTCAATAACATTGTTTAAAACACTAACAATCACTTTTATGTTTTTGAGCATTTACACATTTTTTCCTCAAACTAACCCTAACCATGCCTTTAAAATAGTTGAGCGTTTATGAGCATTTTCTCAATCTCTGGCAACCCTTAGAATCAGACTTACATATTTTAACATTTATGAGTTTCATCATCAATCACTTTCAAAAATTTAGAGCGTTTGTGAGTGTTTATGAGCATTTTCTAAAACCTAACCTGGCAACCCTAACGACTTGTGTTTTTCAACATTTGTGAGCATTTTCAAGCATTTTCTCAATCCCCGCCAACCCCAAGCAACGACAAAAAACACAAATCAGAAGAGCTTCATATGGATATCTCAAAAAATAATAGAAAAGTGAATTTAAAACTTTTTAATGCCTAAAATTTGTTTTTTTAAATGTTAGACTTTTTAAGACCCTGTGCAAACCCTGGAATAACAGTTGTATAAAAGACTGTTTTCAACATCCTGAAAAAATGATGTGTAAAAAATTACACTGTAACGACTAATCTGAATCTGTAACCAGTTTTTTTTAGCATGCCAACAATCAAAATATGGGGGAAGTAGCTACAGAACTACATGCTCCTAAGTCTAATACATTGTCTAAGAATGTCGTTCTATGCATGTCAAAAACAGTATTAATCAAGATCCTTATCTGTTTTCATCTTACCCTTGTGCTGTCTTTCAGTTCATTGCCTCAAATTAGTCATTCAACATAGTCTGAACCATGACATTTTACTAACTGCTTTTTAAGCAGTTTTTTTTTTTACTAAGTCATTTTAAACACCTTTCTATTGCTGAGTTTTTAAATCGTTTTCGAGGTGGGATTCTCTGGAGTTTTGAACTATTCATTTTTGAAAAGGTTTAAGATTTAAAAATGTCCTCTATAAATGTAAGTCCCAAATTACTCAATGGCAGAGTTTATGTTCAATCTACTTGTAAACAAATACTAAAGAAAAAAAAGTGCACTGTTACCACAGTAACTGAATGGCACCGTATAGGCGTGCAGCAGCGTAGTCCCCGCCCAGCAGATAGCATATTTTTAAAAATAAATAAATTAATTAAGTTCTAAATAGACATGGGCCAAACGATAGCAGGTTTTACTCTAATGAACTGAAGAACAAAAAAATTTAATCTAGCTTTAAAACAAGATTTCAGGAAACACATGCTCTGACTTCTCCAATCTGTGATTGGTAGTCGCATCACACGATGCACTATCGCAGGTCAAATTAACTTCCAGTTTCGCACCGTCTTATGTGTCGTATCGAGTGAATGGAGCTGATTTCGTGTTTGATTGCGTGTTCAATTGTTTTTACAATGTATGAAAATTTTGAAGGTGTTGTGCTTGTGTAGTAAAGACAAAGGAGTGCAATTTTTTTTATCGTGTGAACCTTTTCTCAAAAAAATTGTGTATTGCTCAGTCTCCAAGCATAATTACAATATGCATCAGCATTGGTAGGTTAGAGTAATGATGGTTTTCTTGATCGATGTATTTAATTTGACTTTTTGCATAATGTGCATTGTCTCTTTTATTTTCTAATGACAGAGTCAAGCAGTTACAAATTTGACCATGTATTTAGCTTTAAAAAACAAAACCACTCAAACTTACATTGTCTACAGCTTCGTTTTGGAAACCTTTCAGAACTGTAGTAAGAATCAACCTCTTTATTGTTGTACATTCACTGAAAAAACTATAATAGCAAGCAAGTTAACATTTGTAAGTAAAACGCAAATAGTGACCATAAAAATATAAATAAAATATTATAAATAACAACTTTTGTTTACACGCGGACATTTTGTCTGCCACGACACCAGCAGAGGGCCCTTCAATCCTAGCTTGTCAAACACGTTTTCTCACTCTCTTAAACCAAAGCATGCCATTCCAGGGAGCCTTTGCTGAAGTGTGAAAAATGGTAGATTTATTCCAGCCCCCTCTTTATTTGTTGTTTCGACCAAACTAGTAGCATCAAATCAAAATGGCGTGTCATCTAAAGCAAGGGTCTCAAACTCAATTCTAGGAGAGCTGCAGCTATGCACAGTTTTACTACCCAAGCAAACCAGAATCCAGAAGCCTATCTGTCCCTTCTTCAGCTACAGGCCCTGATCAACAATGTAAACACAAGGATTCAACTGCACTTCATCATAATGCAAGGATTAAAAAAGGAATGTTTACCATCCATCTTACACCGTGGGAAACATATACTGTATGCTGAATATCTCAAGAAAGCATGCTATGAAAATAATTACAGCACTCATAACCTGGAGGACGATAATCAACATTCTAATGTTATCTGATGTGAACACTTTCCTCTTTTGTAGAGGCTGGCTAAACTATGTGTCAGCAACTTTTGAAGACAACTGATTAATACTGTATGTGAACATAACTAACAGACAAACATGACTACACCCATTTTGACATACAGTGACAATAAATGGCCATGTTTGTCATTGATTCACTCAAAGATTATTTGATTTGGCCTCAGAGGAATCCAGTTTAGCTTGAAATGTTTGACTTTGCCAAAAAAAACTACAAAAAGCGGTCCTTTGGAAATTTAAAGTGCGCCCAGGAGCTAAAGCAGAGTGAATGACATGTGTTATCTCTCCTCTGTGCGTGCTATAATATGAACTGTAAGATTAATGGTAGTTTGTCAGTAATACGCTTAAAGAGTGTCAATGAAAGAATAATTACTTCAGGAGCTCAAAACTTAAAAAAAAAGAAGTTTATATATATTTATACACATAGCATGAAATTACAAGCATCCTACAAAATCAGATGGTGTTGATTAACAAGCTGATGTGGTTCCCAAAAACATCTCTTTGCGTTTGAAATGGATGTTTTAAAGTTTTTGACATGTGGCTTTCACAATGCATGACAATAAAGACGGTGAGGGGAACTGGGGCTAGATTTAAGGTGCTGCTTCCAGATTGATATCGGGGTGCAGACACTTGTACATCAGACAAGTGGTATGCTCCATTTTTGAAAAGTTTAAATCTTATGTCCGTTTAAAATCAACAGACTTTTTATTGTACTTTATTTGGTGTTGTTTATGAATGTCTTAATAACAAGATAAATGTGTTTTAGATGGTTCTGAAAACTACAACATAATTCAGGTCTGAGGGAGTAAAGTAGACTTTTTATTATTTATTGTTGCTGAAACATGATTAGAGAAAACATATTTATCAAATGTGTAAAACATTTTTATCTGTAACCTTTTCTGCTTTTGAGCTTGATTTTTGAGTTTAAAAATGTGCAAGGACATAACTTAATATTACTTAACCATCACTATGTGCTTAAGCATCCTCTTGGAACCAAAATATTTGAAATGATTGCACAACCCTAATTTTGAAAGACATTTGAGAAATGACACCCCAAGGTTTCCTCATCTCAAGATATATGCATATAGATGTTGTCACTTTTTTAACGATTGACACTCATCTTTCACGCTTCTTTCAGGTAAATGATGAGCAGGCAAGATCGCATTCTGATAAATTTGCTTAATACACCTACTCTGCCAGTCAGACAGTAACGGCAGACACAGATAGTCACGCATATGTGAAAAGTGTAGGATGAACTTACTGAGCTAAGAGTTGGTCATATTTGTCTTGGCAATCTCTTTCAGAATTCAATGCACGGTCTTTCTCAATGATGGCACTATCTCGGGTTTCTCTGAGGTTTCTGGAAAAGAGTAATACACTGAGTCAAAGAAACCACATTTTTAGGCAGTATGTACACGGTTATTATAATTTATAAATGTATTAACCTGCATCAATAAAACATTAAAATTATGGATATTAACAATCTTGACTAACACCCACAATTAATTAACAACTGCCTACATATGAAATTTCAGATTGTTTTACCAAGTTTCATGAGGATGCAGTTTTTTTTTCTACCCGTGCTCGTGTGGATGCATTTGTAAAAGCGGGAAAAAAAACAAACAACCAGGTAAATATGGATGAGGCCATTGTCTAGGGAACTTATATCTTTTTGTTCTAAAAAACCACACAGGGAGACAGGAGTAATATAGCTTTTGTAGTCATCCCTTCTAATCTTTGAAACTGCCATACCCAATGGTAAACCTCCAAAAACCCTTCTAATTTTCTTATTTATACTTTTTCCATATTTTCAATTGTCCTTTTACAGTTTTCTTTAAGATGTTATGCATTTTTTTTAAATGTGCTATTTAAAAAAAAAAAGAATTTCTATGTGTGAATTATTATATAATAATCTAAATATTTAAACGCTTGCTTCAGAAAAATCTGTGTGTATTTGACAACATTACCAGGCTTTTGAAATACAATTTTTGCTCTAACATCATTAAGAGCTGAGAACTAAAAAGGCTATTTACAAGACAAGAGGTTCATCGTTTTTTGATTATATTCTAAAAACTCACATTTAGAAAATTATGAATTTGAAATGGATCCTAAATAAAGTTCAGGATAGTTCATGCCAGCATATTAGCATAAACTTAATGCATATGCTATTATAAATGCATTACTTCCTAATACTCGAGTTACAAATATTTTCCAATCTGTTGGAGTTCCTAGCAGAACAGGTCTGTGCTATTTGTAAAAAAGGAGGTAAAAAGCCAATACAGACTATACAATTGTAGGTGGAGTGGAAGACTTTAAACACAACCTCTGTGCCACTGACAGTTTCAATGTGCTCTCCTGCAACAATGAGTCAACGTTTGAGCAATACTTACAATAAGGAACGAAATCTGTGCAAACATATGATTCATCCACACATATGTCTCAAATTCTATACTTATCTTTCTACTCAAATGCTTAATTCATTGAAGATCAATTTCACCATGTTTACGGTTGCTGAAATGTATATGTAGAAACGGAGCTTTACTAAACAACAAGCAGTCACAAACATGATTCTCGAAGGAAGCACTTTCAAAACCATTAAACCTCAAGAATTTCCTCATTGTCTGTAAAAGAGAGAAGTGCTTTAATTGAAAACCAAAGCACTCATTTCCAAAATATATGTTTTAGACATGTGTTACAAGTGGGAGTGTAACTTAGTATTTAATGAAATTTTTTTTTGAATAAATTAGTACTTAAAGCATTGACTATAATAATAATTGTTCCGTTTCAATTTTAATTTAAATTTCTATAAAGTTGTTTTTTGTTGTTGTTCAAGAGTGTTAATTTTTCTATTATATGTTTATTTTCCGTAGAAATTCTGGTCCTGTTTGTCTGTGTCTAAAAACTGGCACATTTTACAGAGAGAACACAAGAAAAAGTTAGAATAAAAGAAAGGGCTCTCACCTGTTCTCTCTCTCATACATTTCTTTGGATGCCCTCTGCAGGCTCTCGATCTCATGACTGGTCTTCATTGCAATGCGCTCCAGTTCATCGCGCAGTCTGGTTTCATACTCTGTCTTATAGTGATCTCTGGTGGAGGGAAAAAGTTATTGTTAAGATCAGAATTTGTGATTGAAATTTTGTATTTGTGGTTAAAAATTGTTTTTATTAAAAGCCATTGTAGTTGTTTTAAAAGAAAAATCAAGGTTTTTTATCAATGTTTATCACTTTGTGAGCCGGCTGAGTTGAATGGGAAACTTTGAAATCAACAATTAAAGATTGAACAGGCTTAACATTACACAAGCTTTAATACACCACTCTGTTGCATGATATAGTGGTAATCTTGTGTGGATCTCGATGTGTATTTCCTTAGACCAGAGGTCTCAAACTCGATTCCTGGAGGGCCGTAACCCAGCATAGTTTTGCTCCAACCTTAACTGAACACACCTGATTCCACTGAAAAGTTTCTCTGAGTTTGATTGAAGCTACCGGTTTGTCTCCTGAAACAGGGTTGGAACTAAAACCTGCAGGGTCTGCATCCCTTCAGGAAATGAGTTCGAGACCCCTGCCTTAGACTTAGATGGCAAAAGGCAAACATCACATTTTCAAGTAACGCTTTTAAAAAAATCTTTTACATAATGAATCACACACCTAGAAGCAACATATTTCTCATAAGCATCTTCTCTGGCCTTTTTGGTGTCCTCAAGTTGTGTCTGCAGTCTGTCCAGGCGGTCTTCTTGATGAGCACAGCGCACATTAAGCTCCATGTTCTGCCTGTTGAGGAACTCCTTGTCTTTCTGGAGCAAAGCTACTGACTGCTGCAAGGCGGCTTCCTGTAGATGATAGAATGAAATCTAGATAAAGATGTATTCTTAGGAGAAAATAAATAGAGCTCTGCTAATTATTTGTGATTTTTCACACTTGGCTAGAATTAACGAACCAACCTTAAGTGCTATTTTTAAAAAGAAAATAAAGAGGAAGAAACATGTGTTATTATTGTTTGTGATATAAACACATTAATTAACAGCTATATATGGTGTGTACAAACACACACACACAAACAAGTTATAGACGCAAGCTTCTGTGCTGAAGCATCTTTACCTCTTTATTTAGATCGTTTCTCTCTCTGGTCACGGCAGTGTGTGTGAGGTCCAGCATTTCCAGCTTCTTTCTTAACTCTCTGACTTCTGTTTCATACCCATCTCTCTCACTGTGGTAAATTAGTGGGAAAAAACAATCCATTTTTTGGTTACCCAGAAAAAAGTAAAATCATCTTAGATTTTGAAATTTCTTGAAATCAAATGTAAATATAATGGCTGGGTTACGGCTTTCAGTGAAATCAGTGCTAGACATTAGCATAAATTCCAAGTCTCCTAACAAGCCAAAGCTAATTAATTTATCATTTCTCATGTCTAATTTTTTTACATACTGCACATTTATCAGGCAATTCATTTCTGTCTAAGTAGGTGCTACAACATATATGTCAAAGTCAAGGCCTAGGGAGCATCAGCAGAATAATTTCAGTTTATAATGTATTTACCTTCATTCGTGCATTTTGATAGTAAATAACATGTTTTGTTTTTGAAGAACATTTACTTTCTGCCTGTTGAAAGTGTTTTCCCTTGAAAAAATCTGCCTGTTGAAAGTGTTTTCCCTTGACCACAGAGCCATGAAAAATATTATTTTATTCATCTAATCATTAGATAATATACATAATAAAATTAGGTCTTGGTTCAATAGGTCATTCATCAAGCTTGTGTTTTGTTTTGGGTACACTAGGGAGAAGCTGCATGGCCAAAAGAGAGTACACAAGGCTGCAGCAGCTACAGAAATATAAGGTGACCATGATGCAATGTGTACTCATTTGTTCTATAAAAATAAGCTAAGATTATTTTGGTTACCCCAGATTATGCTGAATCTTTCCTTGCAAAGAAACAGTTGGAAATAACCCTCACCGTCTGATTTTGTCATAGTTCTCCCGCTTGTAGTCTCCTTCTTGAATATTCTGCCTGGTGTCAGCAAGCTCCAGTGTGAGTCTTTGACAGCGAATTTCCAGTTCAGACCGAGCCCTCCTTTCTTCCTCATAACTCTGGTTTGAAAATACCAAACCAAAAGAGATCAATTTAAAGAAGTCATACAGTTGAGATGGTTTCCCAGCATGAAAGATATATTCACACCTCCATTAATGATTTGACTTGGCAGCGGTGGCTCTCCAGATCCTGGCTCAGGTCAGACTTTTTCATCTGCAGTTCAGTCGCAAGAGCCCTCAGAGGGTTCACAGCTTCAAAAAAACGAATCTATACAAACATATGGACATCTTTTACTTCTGTTTGACTCTCTTCAGGTAAATATTCATCTAAAATATTCTCACCGCTACAAACTCTGGGATGGTGAGTTTGTCTTCGGGAAGATTCTTCAGCTCTGCATATTTCTCCTCGGACAGTTCTAGATCCCTCAAGCTTCTGCGGAGATCCCCCGCTCGGTCACCCAACTGACGGTTAGTCTCTTCCAGTTGCTTCTGTCTGAGCATAATGGTGTCCATCTCTTGCTTCCTCAAGATTTGCTGCTTCCTGCACAACCGCATGTATCCCTATTGAACGTTATTTATCAAATCTACTGAAAGGAATTTCATAACTGTGTATATATCTAACCCATTTTCCTCCTGTTGTAATTTTAGTTGGCTGTCCAAACGCAAGGCCAGCACCTGCTTCTGATGAAGAGCATCGTTCAGCCGTTCTTCTAGCTCTTCAACCTGTTGAATGAAGAGAGGGAGAACTTTACCAGTTCTGGTTTAAAATAAAGGATCAAAATCAATATACTCTAATTACCTTGGTAAGGTGGTCCACTTTGAGGTTATCTATCAGTAGATTTTTCTGTGACAGCTCTATCTTATGTTTTTGAAGGTTGTGCAGCAACTCTTTTCTTTCGAGGAGCTGTTTTGTGATTTTTCCAGCCCTGTCTTTCTCATCTGAGGATGATATGTCTTCTGTGGGAACTGTTGTTTCAAGACTGATGTCCTCGGACTCAATGGAGCTGGAAATATTTACCGTTGCGTGCTTTGTTTTCTTGGGTGGCATTTTGCTCCGAGTTTAATTCACTATCTCCTATCATAAATAAGTTAAAAGAATGTGGGTTAACAGTAAGAACTCCCTAACAAAGAATTCAGAAAGTCAGGGAACGAATTAAGGGATAAGGCTACTCATTAAGCAATGACAGGTGGTCAATCCGATCCGTCGTCAGTGACAAACGCTGCTCATTTTCTTTAACTAACGTAGTAACCTGACGCTGGTTGCTTTACCGTAAATGCAAATGCTACAGGCAGTTAAAAATTACTTACATGTAAAAGCAAATAAATGCGTGTTTGCGCAGTAAATCCGAATGTTTTGTTTTAACGACTCTAGTTTTTAAGCGTCCCGCCTCCCATGGAAACCCCGACAACTAATATTGACAAATACAAATGAAACAAAGAGGGTCTTTTTGGGTGAAGTGATGTACGGAAAACAACACGCCATCTACCGGATGACGCCAGAAATAAACTCTTATTTTGAAATTCATAAAAACGGAAGTAAGCATGTATTGCTGACTGGTTGTTGTTTTGCAAATGATGTGAAAGAATTGTTATATTGCTTAATTTTAATCAAAGCATATTAATGATGTCTCATAAGAACGTGATTGGACCCGCTTTACCACCGACGATGGAATTAAGCAAAAGTGACCATTCAGAAGAAGATGAAGCTAGTAGGTTATCACACATTGTAGCAGCTAGCTTCACATGTGTTTAAACCCGTATATTTTAAAATGCTGCCACCCATATATGTTAAAAGGTGCCTAGCCACATATGTGTAGTTGATTTTAATAATTAATACATGATTGACTTTAGTCATAGGTCCAGCTTTGCCTCCTCTCTACAAAGCTTCAGACTCCTCAAGCTCATGTGAAGACAGTGATCAAGAGGAGGTCGTTTTCAAGAGAGCCAAATATTCATCTTCCGTGGACCAGCAGTCTTCAAAGTATAATCTATGATGATGATGAGGGATATAGAGGGGGATATTCATTGTTCTTTCTCAGATATTGTTAAAAACTTGGCTCATCCTGCAACATCAGACATTTTCATACTTAATGGATTATTTAATTAATAATGCATGTGTTAAAACTATACCATTGTCTTTCATTTAGTACAGTATTTTCTTCATATTTTTCTATAACCTCTGCAGAGATATCTTGAAGAAAAAGATAGACATCAAACAAAAGGACCAGGATGAGGACGATGATGGTTTTTTTGGTCCTGCTCTTCCACCTGGATATAACAAGCTAGAAAAGTCTTCCAAAAGGTAATAACATAATTTTCAAATCACATGCATTGTTTTGTAAAACTATTACTGGATTAAAATCTATCCCTTGGCTATCTTTTTTCACAGTTCACCCTTACTTGGACCAGCACTACCTCCAGGATATCAGAAACAAGACAAATCTCCTGAGAAGTCAGTATCACTTTAAATACAAATTTTATAATATAATAGTGTTTATTTTTATTTAGATTAAAATTCATCCCTGTGTTTGTTCTTTATTTAGGCTTCGTGCAATTGGACCCGCTTTACCTCCAGGCTTTAAACAGCTAGATGTGAATGAAGAGGAAGAACAAGAAAAAAACTCTTTGTATTTAAGACCAGCTCTTCCACCAGGCTATGAAAGAGAATTGTCAAGCAGCGAAGAAGAAGAAGACGATGATGATGATGATGATGATGATGACGACGACGATTATGTCATCGGTCCCATGCCATCTAAAGGACCATGCCAGGACTCGGTTGCACTGGACTTTGAAAGAAGAGCTCAAAAAATGAAAGATAAACTTACTGGAGTTGATGTAAGTTTACTTTAACTTTATTATAAAAGTTTTGTTTTTATTATACATTTCTGCAGCTGAATATTAAAATAATGTGTAATACTTTTTGCTTATTTAGGATTATTCATTATACACCATCAGTTGCTTTTATTTCAATACATTTTGCACAATTTTTACTTTTTTACTATTTCGCGCTTTTATGATAATGCGATTAGTCTTTAATATTTTTTTTTTTACAAAAGGCATTACATTTTTAAAAGGGTTTAAATGCTCATTCATAACATATTTTCAAATTAATAACATCAGAATGTTACAGAATAGTTTTTGTTTGATTTTTATTAGCAGTTTTATAAGCTTAAATATAATTATAATATTTAATCACTTGCAGCCTATTCAGGTTTCGTTGTAAATGTTTTATTTTTCTATTGATTTTACAACATTCTGTGTATGATATTTGCATTTGTAGAATCAAAATAATTGTATATTTTAATTTTACATGAGAACTATTTTAATTGGCTACTCTATAATGTGTCGATTTTTACATTTTCGTTCTTTCACTTGTTTTTAAATGTTATATATTTTGCAACAGTATGCTTTATTAACAAACATAATTTTTGTACAGTTGGACAATTATAGTATCACAAAATATACTTGTGAAAATCATCCTAATGCATCAAAAATCTTGCCCTTTTGTTTCAGACCGGGCCAGAGGTTGTTGCCAGAGAGAGCTGGATGACTGAGTTGCCTCCAGAGCTGCAGCATGTGGGCCTGGAAGCACGAAGTTTCAAGAAAAGATCTGGCCCAGAAAACAAAGACCGCTCCATCTGGACTGACACTCCTGCTGACCGGGAGCGCAAAGCTCGGGTGAGTGAGTGAGCGAGCGAGCAATATTCCCCAGTTTTCATTTAACCAGAAAAAGTATGTTGAGCAATAATAACTTGTTTGATCGATTAAACAAAAAGTTCCTATGATTGCCTGAAGCATCTTTATTGTTTGACTTAGGAGCATCAGGAGGCAAAGGAAAAAGGGGAATCTGCCAAGGATGATGTTCCTTGTCTGCCTCAGAAAGAGATCGAAATGGCTGAAAAAGTTTCCAAATATAATGTACGTTTTCTAGGGTGTTATCACTTCTTCTGAGGGAGCTATGTATTTCATACTGTTTAAGATGATTGTGATGCCATTAAGTATTCAATTTTAATCTTTTTTAGGAGTCCAAGCGAGGTGAATCTCTCATCAGTATGCACTCTAAGAAGATGAAAAGAAAAGCAGAGGAGGATGCTAAAAAGCCAGTGGAGAGAAGACCATTTGACAGAGATCAGGACCTTCAAGTAAACCGCTTTGATGAAGCTCAGAAGAAAGCGTTGCTGAAGAAGTCTCAAGAGCTGAACACGCGCTTCTCACACAGTAAAGACCGCATGTTCCTGTGAGGGCCAAGTCAAGAAGCGTAAAGGACTTCACATTTCTTGAAACACAAAAAATGTATATTGTCTAAATTAAATGTGGATGTTATGATATCTTGATCTTTTGAATTTTAAAGACAATGCATTTAAATGAAAATATGTGACTTCCATTGTTGAAGTTAACATTTTCATTATTTTATGCTTATTTTTTTTTTTTATATTCATGGTTTTTGTTTTATTTCTCACTGTGATGTTTTCCCAAATATTAAACTTGTGAACTTTTTAAAAATACTTGTTGTTAAAGGTGTCAATAAAGGTAGTATCATCTATACATTTTTTATTTATTTCTGTATGCGTATGTGGGAAAGGGCATTAAATTTTACGTTTTTACAATTATATATGCCAAAGTTTTTTAACACAAATGTAAAACGTTTTTAGATAGCTAAATTGTACGTTAAATTAGTCACCGCGAGGTACGCGTAAAAATCATTTTACAATCGCTTTTCTCGTTCTCTTACAGGCTACCGTAGAACCGATTCTGTTTTGATCATCCTAGCGTGCGGTGTGGCGTAAATGAAGAGAAGCGTCGTACTCATAAAATAAGTGTCTAATTGGTTTTTAAACTATTCTCAAGCATGTCTGACAAAGGAGAGGTGGACTTAACTGGTGCGAAACAGAACACGGGCGTATGGCTCGTTAAAGTAAGTTAAAAAAACGGGAATGAATGGACACTGAGCTAATGGCTAACTTTAGCATAAACAACACTCACATGTATTCGTTTTTGTCTACATTTTAAGGTTCCAAAGTATTTGTCACAGCAGTGGGCTAAAGCAACAGGAAGAGGAGAAGTTGGAAAGCTACGAATTTCAAAGTATGTTGACGTTATATTAATGTGGGATCTTTCTATATGCTGTTTAAGAAACTCAGTAAAACGATAGTTCGTTGAATGACTTTTAAACTGACATATTGATTTACTTCTTGTGTAAACAGGAATCAAGGAAAGGCGGAGGTAAAATCCCCGTTCCCTCATTTTTACGAATCTGTTTGTCTTCTATGGTAGATTGAGTGAAATGTGTGGTTGATTGGCAGGTGTCCTTCACGCTCAACGAGGAGTTGACTACGATAGACTCTATTGGAGAGAAGTCCTCCATGATCCGAGCTCCTCGAGAACATCCTTTCACGCTGCAGACTGTCGGTGGACAAACTTTGGCTGTTTTTACTGAAAACGCTTCAGGTGAGAGACAAAGATCTCAATAAATGCATCTCAGAGAAATGTCAAAGTGAACTTCTTATTGATTAGTGATTAATTCATTTCGTGTTGAAAAGAAAACTTTTTCTAAAGTATTATTTTACTTTATCCGATTTATTCAGACCATGGTTTAAAAAGTGACAAAGTGGCTTTCTAAAGCATGACTTTACATGATGCTTAGTAAAACAACAATAAAGGGTTTAATAATAACTTGTTAGAAAGTTTTTTTTTTTCATGTTCATGTTGAGCAGTCAGAGATTTACAACTTTCACCTTGATTACTTAAAAAAGTACAGATCAATAGTATTTCATTGTCAAACATCTCTAATATTGGTTGAAATACACAAAATATTAAATTAAGTGATATTCAAACAGAAAGGTTATGCTGGTGTTAGTGCAGTTGTGTTATAATTTGGGATATTTAACCCAAGGAAGATTACCTGTTAGAAGTGGAAAATTTAAGTCTCTGAGACTTAAATCGAGACTCTGAAAAACATATTAAATATGAATTAATTTGATTTTCTATTAACTAAGAGTTTCACGTCTTTATATGTTAACTGATTATTTTCTTGGTTATTAATTCAAACTCTATTGGCAAGTGGTCTATTGCAATGTAAAGGAAAGCAGAACTATCGAAGACTCAACGAGTCCTATTGTTAAGTGACAAACACAATCTTGGTTTTGCAAATCAGTTTTGCATTGTTTGAGCATCAGCCAGCGCTGGTTCAAGGCGCAAGGGAATTAATTGATGGTATAGGGCCCCACAACAATCTGGGGCACCATCACAAGCTCTTCCTGGCTGTGAATGAGCTGATGTTACAGTAACACTGGAGAAAACTATTTTGCCACAAAAAAGGTTAAACCTCTCCAATGCCAAATCAGAAGATGTAGAAGTTAAAAACAGAAGAAAAAGTCAGGCTCTAACTCGAGTTTGTTGAAAAAATGTTATGCAACCCATCAATGAACTATCATTTAGCTTGCATAGTTCAGCCTTCTGTGCAAAAATATGATTCCAAGATTTCTGAAGTTAGGACTGAATTATTCTCAATTATTAGTCACGATTGAAGGTTAGATCAAGAGTTAAAGCTTTGGGTTTATATTGCTGTTTTTGTTGTTTTTTAACTACTATATGTTTATTTACATTTTCATATTATACATTTATATGCTGCTTTCTTAAATGTAATTGTTGTCTTGCTTGTCTTAAGCACAATTTAGAACCCATTTGTTCTACAAAAAAACTGAGCATGCATAAAGTATATACATTTGAATGTTTGAAATTAATCAACAACTGGCAACATTTTGTAATAACGGTTTTACAAAAGTCCTAAAAAAAACTGTGCTTATGACATCCTGAAACTTTGAACCAGTCCTGGCGTTAACACCCTATTTTAACATTTACGTCAGTGTTTGAGGTTTCTAGTGCACTAGCACTGGTGATTCATTTTCAAAAATAGTTTGTACTTTTTAACCCATATTCTAAAGCATCGCCAACTAGAGTGTTGCTTTTGAAATGCGTTGTTGTTGTTAGCTGAGCATTTTCTCTCAAACAGCTCACTGGGTAAGTAATGTTGTGCGGTGTCTGGGGTGTCCTGTAACACTGTCCTGTGATGGAGTTGCATAATGATCACTTCCTCTGGCTCTATCTCTCTCCCGTGTGTTGTGTAATATATATTTGGTTGTGTTTGCTTTAAACTGGTCTCTTAAGCTTTGCCGTTTCTGACCCTCTAGCTTTTCAATCCAGTGTGTATATTTAGTCCTTAATGGTGCTGTACTCTTAAAGAACTGGTTTTGGGAACCAAATCTCTTCACTTGTATGATTTATTTCTGAAGTAACATGGAGTTGTGCCAGCTCTGGTGTTGCGTATATGTGTGTGCATGGTGTATCTTCTATCCTATTTTACCTTTTCCAGTGGGGAAAATGCGAAATTGGATCAATCTTATTGTGACTGACTAATTGATTGGTAACTGTCCTATGTTTTATATTGGCGTTCCAATTCTAAGCACAAAAGTTCATTTGCGCGTGCTTGATCTGCGTTTTGTGAATAAAAATTTTTCTTACAGAAAAATGTATTTTGTGTGAGCAAAAATTAAATTTACGTGTACAATCTTTGCGTGAGCACAGACGGTCTTTGCTCTCACAACAATGTAAATTGTGGCTGTTTGTAACAGTATTTTTTTTTTCAAGCGAGCGAGTCTATGAGGGTATTGTTGCAAACAGATTTTTGCAAATACTTTTTTCTATGCAAAAAGAAAATTTTATTTACAAAACGCAGCTCACGCAAATTCTTTTGCACTCTCAAAATAGATTTGTGACTAAAAAAATGACCTGATACTGTCCTGGGATCAGTTTTGATTTTGGGTGCTTAATTCTAGGTATGATTAAAATCTTAACACAGAATAATTAGAACTACTTTAGCTCCATATTTGGTCAAAATAGTAGTTTTTTGAAGTATTGACATCATTGAGTATTGATTTTTGGTGTTATAACTCATATTCTATATCCCATAATTTTTACAAGTTTCAATAATATTGGCACTAATAAAATTTTTTAATTTTAAGTGCTTTTTGTGACCCTCAAGGTGTAGTAAAACAAGAGCAAAACAAAAATAAACAGCTAATCAAGCCAAGGGTTAAAAAAAACAATTTAATTAAATTAAAAAATTAATTACTACTGTCTGAAAAAGAAATTTTTTAGATTATAAAATAAGCAAGAGATGTTACAAGATTGCATTATTTTCTTTTCTCGATGAGTACATTTGCTGATTAAATTGTATTATAAAATAAAAATTTTAAACTGCTGCTACCAAAATATTTGATTTACATTTGTCTTGCTACTTTATTTAAGTTTTACTATGAACTAGGAGATTTACTCAAGTAAACATCATTAAAGATATGTATG
Source organism: Danionella dracula (assembly GCA_900490495.1). Lineage (NCBI taxonomy): Eukaryota > Metazoa > Chordata > Actinopteri > Cypriniformes > Danionidae > Danionella > Danionella dracula. The sequence continues at coordinate 3,096,111 of UELW01000289.1, read as the reverse complement.
AAGCTAAAATTGTTCATGACACAAGTATAAAATATGATATTCAAATGCACAATAACAAGATTTGCGCGAGCAGAAAACCTAATGAGCAAACATATAAATACAAACAACAAGCTTTTTTTCTTTAACCCAACTGCATGCTTCACAGCACCTGAGAACAAATAACTCCCGTGAGCGAGAGGAGGATTTAATGTGTGAGTGAGAGAGAATTGAGGGAGGGGACTCACGAGAGAACATTTTAAACAAGTAAAAAAAAATTTATTTGCTGTTTATCTTTGTTTTGCGTGCACGGTTCAGTTTTTTGCTTGCCCATTTGATTGTCATAAATACATGCTCCATTAATGGCACAAATTTGCTTCCATACATTAGTCTTAAAGATATATTTTACTTTATTTGAATGAAACACTTGTAGTCATTCTTTCGGTGTGTGGTTTTGTGGATGGATTAACTCATCTACTTTAACCAAGCTAACCCATTATTTGAGCAGATTCTGTGTGGCTTGTTGGTTGAATTTGTGCGGGTGTTTGTATTTGTGTGCTTCCGCTGAGAATCTGGTTTGAGGTTTGGCCTGCCGTTGTTGTTTTGGCAACTCCGGGCTCTTGTTCTCATGTTACCATCCCTCTTGTAGGGCAGTCAGATGGTGAGGCCAGCGGCTCAGGTACAGGGACAGGCCTAGGTGAGTACTCGCCGTCGCCCCCTGCTTGACTGGAGCTCCAGGACAGACCAATCAAGCATTGCATTACTGATGGTCTTTGATTTGAGAAGTGGACAACAAAATTAAAATTGTTAAGACTAGGGTCCTTGACCTGATTTAAAGAAATGAAGATTTTACAGCTTGGAACAGTGACTGCAAATGCTATTGCACCTGACTGCTGAAGTTGTGAATTGCTAATGTCTGTTTTTTCTCTCACAAAGATAAAATTGCACTGGAAGGAGTGGTGGTGCAGAGAGCCGAATGCCGACCAGCCGTCAATGAAAACTACATGAGGTTAAAAAAGTAAGTTAGAAAGATTCAGTTCAGCTTTTTTTGAATTTTTTTTTTTTTTTGACAACCCTTAAATGTATTATTCTGAATAGTTATTTATTGCATCGAGAAAAGAACGAGTCAAATTTGATTAAACCCTGAATTATTTCCAACAACCCAAACATCTCATTCATGACTATGTAAGCATTTTGACCGGTTTTATTGCACTCATAGAGGATGGATTTACTTGCAGGCTTCAGATCGAGGAGTTATCCAAACCCCTCAGGTTCTCACAACAGCTGGACAAAGCAGTGACCACCAACTACAAACCAGTTGCAAATCATCCAAACAATGTGAGTCAAGGTTTTGGATTCTACTGGAGTTATCTTGAAAGACCATGCATTTATTTTATTCTGGTTACAGCTTGACTATGAGAAGAGAAAGAAAGAAGAAGGGAAGAGGGCGCGTGCAGATAAGCAGCAGGTGCTGGACATGCTCTTCTCTGCCTTTGAGAAGCATCAGTATTACAACATTAAGGATCTAGTGGACATCACAAAACAGCCTGTGGTGAGTTCAGCTTCACAACATATGTTTGACAATCAATTGAAACTGTGAGCCATTATAAACTGAGATCTATAAAATGGAATGAGTGTAACTTTTGCTTCAAAAAACATTTGAACATGCTCGTAATAACCTTTCTGTGTAGATCTACCTGAAGGAGATTCTTCGAGACATTGGCATATATAATGTGAAGGGGACACATAAGAACACCTGGGAGCTGAAGCCGGAGTACAGACATTACCAGGCCGAAGAAAAGAGTGACTGATTCAGTTCAGATTAACACTAGAACTTTGTACTTGGCAGAAATCTCTAAATGTAATTTCTGACTTATTTCTAAGCTGAAGCTCTGCATCTTAGCGGTTGATGTGAAAGTGACGTTGAGACATTTTACAGTGCTTGATGGATCACTGGAAAACCTACAACTGATAGTGTCGTCATGATTGAAGTTAACATTTAAATACGTTGTTTTTTATTCTATGTTATGCTAGAATTGTAAGGCTGTGTGTGTCTTTTGTAAATAGTACGTTTTTAATGTTTTTGTAACAAGTTTTATGTGGAATTTCACATTACAGTATGATGTAAAAATAAAGGATTTGTATACATGTTTGTAGATTCATTCCTGTTTATAATTATCTAATTAGCATTAGGAATGTTAGGATGCATAAAACTTACTACATGCATTTCTACTTGAATTAAAATATCTCATGAAAACTCAAAGTACTTAAATAGTGTAAACGGTTTATTTTTTTTTTTGTCATTCATTACAATGATCAGGTTCCAGAAACACAATTATAATTAAAGCTGCAAGCAGCGATGGGCAGGCCCTCGCACGACGCGTCCACAGGAGCCAAAGCTGCCACTCCCTGGTCTTTCATTTTTTCCCTCAATTTTTTTCACTTCCTATTGTCAACAGCTATTTCAAATACATTTCATAAAGCCTCCAGGTGTCGCTATAATAGTCTCATGCCATGAGCATATTATTCCATTTAGTATTACCAGCTCATGATGCAATTTTTTTGTCATGTACATTGAGTTAAATATGTAAGAGATACAGTAACAAATACATTAGTATCCCTTGGCATTCATACAGCCAGCAGGAGGCGCTATGAGTGTATCATCAAATAAGCATATCTACTTGTTCTGAGGGGTAAGCTCATCATTCCATACATTTTTTACATTGATTGGATGAAGTATGTGAGAGGTACAGTAACAAGTACCATTATCCCCATACATTTGAGAAAGCTCAAATTCGAAGCGGTGCCACAGAAAGACCGTGCGACGAACTTCTGTGTTTTTGATAACTTTTGGTTCATACTGTCTTAAGAGTCACCAGACAAATTTTCAGCTCGATCTGGCAATTTTCCAAGGAGGAGTTCGTTAAAATGCGAGATGAGCTTTTTTCTCATACTAGGTGGCGCTGCAGAGCTGTCGTCCAAAGTAAAGTTGTACAAACAGTGTCAGATTACTATATTTATTGAGGATGAGGTTTAGGTTAAATTTGGTGGAGTTTCTAACATGGTCAGGGTGTCAAAACAGCTAAAACATCTATTTTAGTAACATTCAAGGGGGCGCTATGGAGCCACTCTTAGAGCGGTGTCACATTGCGGTCTATCATTTTATTCAGCCTTCCAAGCTCATCATGTCAGGCCGTTTTCATGGACAACGGATAAACTAGAACGGAGATATACTCAAAAATATGTCAATTTTCGGCACTTTTTTGAAGGGGGAAATTTGAGAGGGCGCCACCCAAAGACCATTTTACGTACTGCTGCGCTTTTGATAACTTTTCATCCCAAATGTCTCCCGAGTAACCACACCAATTTTCAACCGGATCAGACATTTTGCCTAGTAGGAGTTCGTCAAAGTGCAAGGTGATGTTTTTTTCAAAATTGTGGGGTTTTTTTTTTTTGAAAATGGCCGACTTCCTGTACGATTTGGCGAAAACCTGTCAGAGACTTTTCTACTTGGCTAGAGGTGGTACATATGTGTACCGATTTTCGTGACTGTACGTCGAACCGGACCCCGGTTTTTCCAGGGGGCGCTGCAGAGCCATTTTTTATGCTACGATCTGTGCCAGATCGCAATTTTCAACGAGCTTGACCTTAGTGCCGATTTTGGTGAGTTTTCGAGCACGCCTAGATGGTGAAATTTGCGAAATTGGAAGCGGAATAATAATAATAATCCTAACAGATACAATAGGGCTTCGCTTCACACCTTCGGTGGCGTGCTCGGGCCCTAATTATTTACCATGCTTAATATGACGTAAACAGTCACAATGTTTTTATTTAGATTTAATCAAGAGATCTAAAGTTTTCAGTTTCTGTTGCAGTTTTTTTTGCTGGTAGCTTTAACAGCATGATGAGCATTTTACTTGTAGTTGGGTCTGAAAAAGTCTTTGTATTTTTTATTAGTACAAAATTTCAAAACAAGTACAAATATTGTGCTGTAATTTAATCCTTTCAACCTTCAAATCAAAAGCTTAATATTGTTCAAGTACTTTATAACATATTTATAAAGTCACTAATGTATATTACATGGCCATGTTTTTTTTTTGTTTGTTTTAGATTTTTGCCAAAATATCTATTCATGCTAACATCCACTTCAAATTGCATTAATATTGTTATAGAACAATTAATACTAACCGTAGCACACACTATTTGTAATTGATAATTCCATATTAAAGGGTAGTATTATCTTTCTTGTTAAAAAAAATCCAACAATAAGAATTGTTGCAATATATAAACTTTTACATGCAAAGCATATTCAATTTGTTTTACTCCTTGAGTTTCATTTCAACCACACCAATGCTTCCCTATTGTTAATAAAATAAAGTTGACAATAAAAGTTTAGTTTGATTTTACCCATTTTTAGAAGCACTGAAAAATAATGCAATAACAATTCTTTTAAACAGTTTAGAGAAGCCCAAAGCAATCACATAACAGACATGCATTTTCTTTCTTTTTTTTTTGTTCTGGCGGTAACATGGCCATTTCATGGCTATCCCAGTTTTAAAGTTATGTTAATATTTCAATTTAAATGTTTATAGGATCAAAAATCTAAGTTGCAATTCCCAGCTCAAGTCTGTCCTTAGAACATTTATTTTTAGCCCTTTTGGGTTAGCATTGATTTCTTTCACATCTTGTCCAGTCAGGTATCTTCCCCTCTTGGCATTATGAATTGGACATTCTATCAAGATGTGTTTAATAGACCAAAACATTTGCAACGTCTACAAAAAGGCATTGCATCTCTATTAAAAAGAAAACTAAGAGTAAATTTTAAGTCCCCCTTTCAACATCTGGTTAATAATATTTGATCTCTTCTGGTTCCTAAAATTGTTTGACTTACTCCTAGCTCTGGATGGATTCCATGCAATTTGTTGGTTCCATTCTTGCTGCCAATGTTTCACTACTTGATAGTTTCCTTTCTGTTTTGGGTCTGTTGATTGTATAACATGTTGATATTAGGACTCGGTTAAATCATTTCACCACATTGTCTGCCCTCTCGTATCCAGTTTTTCCCCACATGACCAGGATACTAGCTGAATAGTTATATTCGTTTCTCAGTAAGTTATTTGTTTTTATAATTATTTCAACAATTGCCAGATGAATCAGTTTCATGGATCCTAGAACCTGTAGTAATGATTTGGAATAATTAAAAAAAAAATGCTTCAACTGTGAAAAAAGTGCTATTATGCGATAGTTCTGGGTCAGGGTGTGGAGATCAGATCGTACAGCCATGTATGCATTTTTCCTTCCCTTATAATCACCCTAAAGTTCCAAGAATAAAGAAAATGTTTTTAAATGTAAAGTGAAATCTGCTAGGATGTTTGGCAAAGTAAACGATACAAAACTTTGAGCCAGCAGCTTGATTTTATTCAATAACGATGCCAAGAAATTCTATACAATCCTGTGATTTAATGGGAAAGGGAAATAACTGTACACCTGCTGGAACAAGCCAACATGCACAGCAAACGCAAAATCAGCAGTCAACTTCACCTCCATGAAGACCATGAAATAAAAAGAACCCCCCCCCCCAAATTACTCAGTTTATAACCACAATATTATCACTTTGTGGCTTTGCTTGCTAAAAGTCCTGCTTGGAATTCATGAAGGGACCGTCCGGATCTTTGTTGCAGACGATAGCCGATCAGGAAATGCAAACAGCGGCCTTGCAAAGTTTAAAAAGAGCCTCTGGTCCTGATGGAAAGGATGAGGGGGAATGACTGGTTGAGTCCACGTGCCAATCCATCAAGCTGAAAAACCAGAGATCCAGGGAGAAACTGATGCTTGCGAAGATTACTGCAGAAACAGAGAAACATGTTGAGGAATCACAAAGAAACTAATTGCAAACATTTCATACAACTGATCAGCTAAGATATTATTCTCCTCATTTCAAAGCTTTCCTGTCATTATACAGACAGCCAGGTATCATGCGGAGCATTACTCTAGCATCCTTTAGCAAACCAGAGACCACCAGCAATGGCAACAGGCCTATCAGTGGATGCTGCAAAAATTAGGCAATCAAAAACAAGTTTCAAGAAGATACTCATTCCAAATCTATAAAACGTACACATTTCTCGATCTCCAGACCGTCCTTGAAGAAAAGCATGTATGGTGTGACGCCATCCTCACGGAAATCAAGAAGACCAACAACACCATCTGGGTTCATGGATTCACCAATGAAAAACTATAATGGACAGAAAGAGTAAAAACAGATGTTCAGCAACATAACCTACTTAAACATATTACAAGCCTTTGCACTAACCCATCATGAAATGTACTCAGAACTTAATTTATTTTCATTGAACAAAATCTCTAAAGGTGTCCTAAGATTGTCATCATTGTACATCAATGAAGGGCAGTTGCATAAAACCGTTATAATGTTTTCAATTTAAAAGGCAAAGTTCCATTTAATAACTACTACATTAGAACAAAGTTCCATGCAAGAAGACTCTTTTTTTCTCTAGTTTGTAGCAGAACAGAGCACCTGTGCAGAGAAATGCTGACTTGTCTTAATTGCCACAGACATTAAGAAAACCCATATTCCCGACACTCTCATGATCTTTACCTCAAGTTTATCTCATTTAGATAAACGTAAATGTGACAATCCAACAGAAAAAAAGGAAATGCACAGCAGTATTGCAATACATTCAGCATACACAAGTGCCAGCGTTTCTTCTAACAATCAATAATGGATACGGGTGACCAGCTCCATTTAGACTAGTTAAGTATGACAGAAGATGAGATTAATTGCAATTGAATGCTCATGGATACCTTAGTTTTAAGTCACAGAAAGAAAAAAAAACATCCAAGGGACCGTCCTGTTTATTTATTCGGTTACTGAAACATACCTGGTAGTTCTTGATATTTCCTAGAATTTTCTTGACCTCAGCTGGCGCATTAGAAGTGAAGGCATCTACTCGGTCAGGGGCAACGTCTTGTAGCTTGGCTTTCACTCTAAGGTAAAAAAAAAGAGCAAACAGTTAAATTAGACTTAATACACTTGGTGTCAAATTGCGACACTAGTAAACTACAAATCCCAAAGATCATGCAGGCAAGAATTTAGGATGAAATTGAGTAAATTGGCTTAAATGCAACCAGGTAAAACAGTTATCCTCCATGTGATTAAATGCAATGGCTGACGTAAAGCCATCTGCTTTAAGGTCTTGAAACACCAAGTATTCGGGCTGAAGTTGTGTGAGGACGGGACCCAAGAAAAAGCAAAGGAGCTCACATTTGTCCAAACGAAAGGCACAAACAAAGTATTGCCTGGCTCTGCTACATTCGATTGTTTTTTTTTAAAGGAGAACGGCCAACGAAGGCTGACTGTTTTGATTACGAGACGTTTGTGAAAAAGCAGCTGGACGTTGCTCGATACGTTCATGTCAACCTCAGAAAAATGACAAACATGTTTAAGAAGAAGAAAAATACAAACATGCAGACGCCAGTCTTGGTGTCCAACAATCAATTGTTTGATAAAGCACTCAATTATAATTACGGAGTAGTGATTAGATGTTTCATAAATTGTTGCGTCGTTAGTTTGACTACTACAAACTACAAGTGGGGGTTGGGGCACGAACAAAAAAAAAACAGAAGCTTGCAAATGGCACCCGCAGAAAAATCATCTAAACAAAATTGAATCCAGATTGATATGTAGAGCTTCAAGGTGAATCTGGAGTGGAAATGGGCACCAAAAATCCCAAGCTTCACATCCACCTTTAAGAAACATGTCTGATTCCACTACATTCCAGTTGTTAGTGTAATTGAGCACGTCTGGAAACAAGGTTGGAACTATCCCTGGATTTACCAACTCACAATCCTGATTAAACCAGGATATCACTAGACTGGAAAATGTTGACCAGACCAAGACCAACGGAGTCCTAATTCCTAACTTACGCCTTCATGTAGTCCTTGATGTAGGCGGTGTAAGACTTCTTGTCGTAAGAGGTTTCTTGAAGCTTGTGGTTGAGGACGATATCCACTCCACTGACCATGGTGCTGTCACAGCCCTCATCAGTTACTTCTGCTGATGCGTTGCCACCGATCAGCGAATCATCGATGTCTCCCTCCGACCGGCTGATCATCTACAAAGAAAATAGCCATTTATTCCGAGAAAGAAAATTAACTTAAGATGAACCCATGACAGGCGCACTCAGAAAATGTTGTATTTTCACAGGTCACAACCTCCAAAGGTGTCCTAAGATTGTCATCATTGTGTGTTCTTAAAAGGACTTCAAAGAAAATGGCTTAAATTCAAGAAGGAACCAAATACCTTTCCTTCCACTTCAATCATCATCCCGTTCTCAGATTCTTTGATTTTGTAGATGTCTGAGAACATCTCATCCCCTGTAAAAAAACAAAACTGTGAACTGGAAGCAGAAGAATGTTTACACAAAAACTGCTTATGTAGCTCTATAGGACACGTGGTACAAAACTAACAATTGACGCAGTCAATATTAGAAATGACTTTTATTTTAAAAATTACATTAGAGGAATTTACTGAGAGCTTAAACAGCGACATCACACAAGACATTAATAAAAAAACGCAATGTTACTTTTATATACACGTTACCATATGTCAAATGGTGAATTTGTTCAGAAAACGCGGCTTTCAATTCGAGAAAGACTGACATGGATCGATTATATACCGAACCTTATCTTCAGAATCATGAGCCAGACCCAGAATTTACGCATGGCAACGTTATGAGTCATTGCTCGTCTGGCCTACACTAGCAACGCCCTGTTAAGATCTAATTTTATCTAGAAGGTGCTGTCAATTTAACAGTGTAAAATACCAAACTTAAACGAATAACAATTAAGCTCTCCCTTCTAAGAACAAAACACAAGATTACCTTTACCAACAGCCCCAACTTGGAGCTGAGGCCAACCGGCGTCTCACTACAGCTAACAATAAAACACCGGCAAAACCGCTTTAATACACAATAATTATTACTTGAAACTCGGCCGATATAAATATATCAAAGACCGAAAACAGCTATATCACGCGCAAACCCGGTATATCGACTTTGTAACCAAATACCAAGAGTTTTAAAAGTCCTGTTAGCTAACTACTTTAGCGAAAGTTAGGCCGCGGCGAATCGGACCACAATTCCCCTTTAACAATGCTCACGAACATTTAACCGCTAAAATACCGGCACTAAAATCAACCTTCCCTCTAAACCTTCAATTTTCTGGGCATTCTTACCGGTGATGATGTCCTTGTAGATGATCATTTTGTTGGATTGTATTCGGAGCCGTCGGGAGGGAGGCAACGCCGACTGTGGACTCAGCTGAAAAGAACGGCGCAATGATTGCGCGTCATTTATATCCGCGGATTACGCAAGCGCCCTCTAAAGGAGAAAATTCACATTTGAATAAGTCAGCTATCCTGGATGGTTAATTCACATTAATCTTTTTTCTCTAAATATAAAAAAAAACAAATAAACTTGAAGATTTTATCATCTTTAGGCCATCTAACTGTTTCTCCTATTTGCGTTCATACACTCATCAATCCCTGGTGAAATTCTAGCATTACTAATGGAGCTTTAATTTGTACTATATCTGGGTTAAGCTAGTCAAAACTGGTTTGAACTGGTCTACAAAACCATTTTCCGATTGAGATTAATTAATTTGTCACTAAACTGTACAATATCCTGCTTTAGACCGAGCACTTTGGGAGAATAAACAAAAGTTTGCTTAATAAACTCATTTACACAATACAAATTGTAGTAGCTTTACTATTTGCACAAGCGTTTAAGGTGCCATTTGTGGGGTTCCATAAAACGCAAAAAAAAAAAAAACAAAAAAACAAAAAACATGGATCATGAGTACGCATGGCCTGTTATGTAAACAGTCAACCAGTCCAAGGTCTAGGTTTTACACCAAACCCCCAAGTCCTATTGCTAAAACCCGTCCTATTGCTGCATGAAAGCAACAGCAAAATAAATAATTAGCGGACATCAAATTAAGTGGTAGTCTAATGCTGTTCTTGTAAACAAGGGAAAGTTGTAGTAACAGAGGATGTTGACGACTGGTCCACACGACTGCAATTATTCTGTAAATTATTCTGTAAATATTCTGAAGAGAAGATTTGAGAGGATGTAAAATTTCAGAGGCAAGATCTCTTCATATATTTATTCACTGGGAATGTTGATACTTTGATCATTTTATAAGCGACAGTACATGTTTACTGTATAAACATTACACACCTGTAGTCATGCTACTTAGCAGAAAACAACAAAAAATCCAGACGGACAAGTTAAGAATTGTTCCAAAGTCTTTTACATTGACGGCAGTAGATTTTCACCTAATAAACTATTCAACCAAACGATAACATAACACAACACGACACAACACAACATTGTGACACACACGTTACTGAGGGTTTAAACATAAAAATATAAAAAAATAAAACATTAAAAATATTATATTTTATATAAATATACAATATACAAAAGTATGGTTGAATAAATAGTTGTTCGAGAGGTTAAAAAAAAGACTGTGTTGGATCAGTTTTGCAACGTATTTATTTATTTAATAAGTAACTCCGCTAGATGGCGCTGTGTACTAGGTCTGGCACTGCAGGCTTCCATGCTCAGATCGCCAAAGGGCCTCTCAAGACTGATTGCTATGCTTCCCACGAATGCATGCCCAGGGTTCCTCACTTCCACTTTCATTCGGATCCCGAATTACACACATGCCAGAGTTTCCCCGAGCCACCAGCCTTGCCAGCACTTGTGCTTTACCATATTCGAATAAACGCAGCCATGCCCTGCACGGTGAGTCTTTTTAAAACTCATTTTCACCTTTGTAATAATTTAATATACATCATTGTTAACGAATAATCCATTTTTTTGCATGTCAATTTTACATTTAAGTGGATCTCAATAATTGATCATCAGTTTACACTTAAGCAGTTTACTTAAATAAAACAAATGTTGGAGAATTAGTATGAAATTATAACTTATAGGAACATTAGACCAGTAGTTTAGTACAATTAAAAGTTTGTTAATCAGATTTTCCTAAGCAATTAGGGACTATTTGTGGTAAGGATTGATAGTACCAAATTATTGATTGTTTGGTTATTATTTAAAAAGAGATTCAAGCTTTAACAGGTTTGGAACCCTGTTGTTAATATCTCTTTAACGCTGTAGTAAGCAGTTTTTAATACACCTTTTGTTTAATAGAGATTCAACGTATTTGAATACGTATTTTCTAACTCCCTAAAAAGGATGCCAGCAAAAAGAAAAAGGAGGCCAAGCCTGTTTTCATTTGAGGTCAGTAGGGGCGAGTGGATGCCTGGAAGCATGCAGCTTCTGAACCATCTGTTAAAACTACGGTTTCTGTGAATTTACTCGCATTTTGTAACCACATCTGATTGTAATCATAGTTTGGGCAATAGAAACAATTTCATTGCATTTGTAGTCTAGACAAACAGTAGGAGTTTGATAGCACCTGAGCACCTTTTAGAGCACTAGACAGATTGACAATTAAATGTTGATAAAAGGCAGGTGTCTGCTTAATAATGCAAAAAAAATCCCAACCACTGAAAGTCCCAGAAATAGAGCACCAAATCCTCCAGATCCCAAAACTCTTATAAGACCAACTGATCTTGAGCTGTGTGTGAGACAGCTGCTTTCAACTACAGCCAACCTTTCTAATTTTTATATATTTTTTTTGCAATGCAGCATCTATTGGGAAGCTGATCTGAAATTGTGTGGATATCTGTTCAAGCTGTAGGTAATGTTAGTACCTTCTCTTTTATTAGTGCTACATTTCTCTCTTAGGCCCTACTTCTTTGCACTAAATCATTTCAACCAATTGTAAACTTAATTTCAACCTTATTCATTTCCTTTCTTAAATTTCATTTTAAAAATGATTTGGTGTGTTTATTCTTTGCTGTACAGTGCTTTGGATAAAAGAAATGTGTTACATTATAAAAAAAAAGCTTGATTTGGTGTTATTGATTGCATTGATTTGTTATCCTAACACTCTATAGGCACTTTATAGACTTTGGGATTGTACTGATGTATTTATTTTTGTTTGTTTACCCTTGACATTTAAGCATGTGTCTTACTTACTCAACATCAGGAAGCCATTCAAAAATCATTCAAAACTTATAGTGGATTGGATATTGTAAATTTATTTTAGTTGGTCTAGCATTGTGAGCATAATTGTTTGTGTAATTCACTTTATTTATCGGATAAAATTGTGTAGAAATGACAGGAAATAACATGACAGAAACTAGGCATTCAATGGGATTGGATTGATGCCACCCATATTTATTTATCCACATTTTAGCTACAATTATTATGCCCTAAATAGTTTAAAAAGGCATCAATTTCATTTGAGAAATGGAGAAAAATGATTTGTATTTTCCGATGTAACACATTCTGCCATTAAATGTCAATGAATGATACTGACTGACTTTGGCTAGTTTTGATTTTTATGAACACTCTGAAGGTGAATTTTTTGTAAATTTTGTTTGTTTAAGATATATTTAAATTTAAACATCCAGCCAATCGAGGTCTTCACATTGGTCATGTGGACAAGGTCCACTCTGAGCCTCTTTTAACTTTGCCAGAAACCTATGGGTGACGTCACCCACACACTACAGTGAATGATTGTTACACTTGAAATTTTGATATTTGATAATTCGTTTTGATATTTTCTGGCTTCGGCCTGCCAAGAATTTGTAAAAATCACACACTCCACCTCTAATGCACACTTTACCATGAAAGGGGGACAGAACTTAAATGGTTGTTTTGCATATCATTTCATTTTGTGGAATTAAGAGAATCTTCTTACAGGTGAAGATGTCTGTCTCTGCCTCAGCAAGGTCTCTAAAAGTCTGGGTGACTCTGATGCTGCTTTCTCGACTTCAAGGTGCATTCTGAGTTTCTGTTCTTAACATCATAGTATTGAAACATGGAAAGCACATTGCCCTATGGGACACACTTTTAAACTTTATATTTACTGAACACAAAAAATCCAAATACAAGATCTACAAAATATCCATCTCCTTTTTATGGTTCCGTGATCTAAAGCATTAGCAACTTCACTTCCAATTTGACTATTAAATGCAAAGTCACCTCCTCCACTCTGATTTCCTTGTCTTCTTGGGGAGGGTTCACTCCTTTTGGCCCCGGGGCCCTTGGACAGCTCACACGGTACACTTATCCCAGTCTCACTTTTTACGCTTACGTTTCTGGGATAATTCGATATAAGGAAGTTTGTCAAATACCCTTTGTTGAAAAAAGGATATTTTACAGGAAAATACATTAAAAAACAGAACAGAAGAGTAAGAATTTAAGAGTGTAATTTAAAAATTAATTTAAAGTGTCATTGATTAAAAATGTATTTGCATGTATGTGAGATGTAAAAACATATTTTTTCTTTATTTGTAATAAAAAATGACAAAAGCAATTTTTCAGTATTAGAAATCACATTTTTTAAACTAACAACCATTGATTAGAAAAATAAGTGTATGGAAGTGTGTCGTTAACCTACTTACTGTACAGTTAAAATGTGCTAGTATTTATCATTTACAACAAGGAAAGCTATTTATAAAATATAAAGTACACACATTTTCCAAAATTCACAATTTCCAAAAGCTGTAAATCATTTTTAATGGTACACTTTTTAAAAACTAGTTTTCCAGTTCAGTACAGAATCATAACTTTGACTATGGCAGCAAACATAAAAGTATCATGACAATTGTTGGCATATGTCTTCTTAATAAGCTGAAAATTCACTGTTTTTTAATATGAATTTTTCAGATTAAAAAAAATGTCAAACTTTATTTGCATAGATCTTATACATGACCTGCCAGTTAGCCCAAAGTATTTCCCATTTATACGCAAAAACAAATAGAAACATATAAACATAGTAAACTGGTAAACAGTACATAAAAACGCCAGCCTGTGTGTTCATGAGCCAATCACCTTTTTAGCTTACTTTTAAAAAGTGATAAGCTTTTAGGCAAGGCAGGCAAGTTTATTTGTATAGTACATTTTGTACGCAGAGTAATTCAAAGTGCTTTACATTGGAAACAACGAATAAAAAATAAAGTACATTTGATAAAATCAAGCATTAAACAAGTCAAATGTGATTAAAAACTGAAAATTAATAGATTAAGATAGTAATATATATATAGAGATAAAATAGTTGTTCGGAAGTTGGTGCTCAGTCAACAAAAGCGCAACTAAACAGGTGTCTCTAGTCTGGATTTAAATGTGACTAAAGTGTTGGCACCCTTGATCTCCTCTGGAAGCTTTAGTTCCCATTTCTAATGAAAGTTTGTTCCAGAGTCTAGGAACAGCTACAGAGAAAGCTTTTTTTCATTCAAATAAGTTTACACAAAGGCTTTCGATCTTTCACACAATACTTATGCATTTCAGATACTAAAAAACACACTTTAGTGTAATAACTGTTCACCTTTACTGTAATAAGTACCTACTTTTAATTATTTACGCTGTATTCTAGGTAAGGTTCTAGCACCATCTCATCTAAAAGCGATGGCTGGACTTCCCTTCATGCTGGCATGCAACATTACGATGGAGAAAGGCGAAGTTCTGAAACAAGTATTGTGGTTGAACGCAACAAACAAAACTATTCTCCACTATCAGCCTGAGAAGCATGAGAAAGCCAGCCAAGCAGATGGAGTAGAGATTTCATCTCACACATCAGCTTCTCCTCTAGCTCACAGCAGTGTGATCACCCTCAGTAAAGCAGCACCAAGCAGTGAAGGATGCTACCACTGTTTGTTTGATGTGTACCCATCCGGCCAGCAGAGCGGAAGCACGTGTCTCACACTTACCGGTGAGGATGACTCAGGTGCTTTCTAAGACTTTATGTTTCCTTTAAGAACCATGAAATCAAAAGAAAAGGTTATCTTTGAAGTTTTTGACTGAGGAGAGGCTCTACTAAGATTAGATGCTTATAAATGGATTTAAAATAGAAATGACTAAAATATTTTTTATATTCCTTTCAGCAAGAGTGGAACTCATGGACAATAAAACAGCAGTTAGTGGAACATCGGTAACCTTTTTGTGCAAGTACATACTCAGCAAGCGGGTTCGGCAGGTTTTATGGAGGAAAACAATGGAGCAAGGGGACACAGTGATGGTTGCATCTCATGTCAAGAATAAGAAACCCATCATCAAGATTCCGTTCGAAGGTCGAGTAACTCTTAATCCATCCCTCAGCGAGAGCAAGCTGTCCATTCACGAAGCTCAGACAGAGGACGAGGGGTGTTACACCTGTGAGTTCCACTCCTACCCAGATGGGATCAAGAGAACCGCATCCTGCCTCTCGGTTTATGGTAAGAGCTGATATGTTTAAGACAGATGGATGTGTTTGTTTTCTAAGCTTAATTAAAGTGAGAGTTATTAAGCAAGATGGTCAGCCTTTTTAGATGAAATACATTTTGTGCCCTAGTAAAATAACACTTCGGTGGAAATGTCTACATATTGTTCTGAAGGCATGCTTTAAGAGTAAGGGTGAGTGGGTTTTTATTGCTTCCGTGCTGTAGCTTTCGAACTCGCTGCCGTTGGAGTTGAGGTCTTTGAAATAGGGAAGACGATTGCCAATAATGTTTTGCTTGGATTCTTTTTGCCTGTCTGTTTGCTGCTTTATGGCTTTTTAAAAAATTATTAGGTGTGATTATTCTTTGCTGTACAGTGCCCTGGATAACAAAATTAAAAATTCATTCGTGTGGTACATTTTAAAAAAGCTTGATTTGGTGTTATTGATAGTCTTGATTTGTTATCCTAACACTCTATAGGCACTCTATAGACTTTGGGATTGGTCTTACCAACATCAGGAAGCCATAAAAATCATTCAAAATGTATAATGGATTGGATATTGTAAATTTCTTTTAGTTGGTGTAGTGTCGTGAGCATAAATGTTTGAGTAATTCACTTTATTAATAAAATGACATGACAGAAAATGGGCATCCAATGGGATTGGATTGACGGCATACATTTTAGCTACAATTATTATGCCCTAAATAGTTTTAAAAGCATTATATGAACTCTCTCGAGTCTTTCTCAGACAGGACTGTCTGAGCCAAAATTAAGTGCCTTTCCATGTTAAAAAAATGTTCTTCCCACAAATACCTCTTGTGTCTAAAGTTTTTACAGCTATTGGCATAATAGCTTTTCTAATGGTAAATTTTCCCAAATATTTTCCAAGTCCTTTTGTCTACCTTCCGGTTCAGAGACAGCAATTCAAACATTTTCCTAAGCGAAGAAACATAGCCTATCTCTCTGTTCTGGTCTTGTCCTGTTTGAGCCTTTTCTTTCAAATTAGTGTTCCTCTCTGAAGTCTGCCAAGCGTCTGATCAGCACAACACATGTACCCCACTTTCTATCTCCTGAAATTCCCCTCACAACACCACAAAAAGAGAAGGTGGATATGAGGAGGGAGGGACTGTTCTCTATAAATACATACTTCACATATTTGGCACACTTGTGTTGTTTGAGGTGTTCTAAGAGGTCCCAACTAAGAACAACAGATTTCCCCAATAAAGTGAACACAATTAATTTATAAAGAGTTCACCGTTTAATTGTGAACTCATGATGGCGACAGGAATTAAGAATCTAAGAGGAATTGGTTGACAATAAAAGGGTAAAAATAGAGGTATCTGGGAAAACAGATAGAATCCATGAGTTGTTCCTAAGTTTAGAGGCTATATAAAAATCTATTAAGTGTTTACAAAAAGTAATCTGATTACTGTGATGTTGCATAAATGGTAAGCAGAAGTAAAAGTCTGAGCCAAAATTAAATGCCTTTCTATGTTAAAAAAATGTTCTTCCCACAAAGACCTCTTGTGTCTAAAGTTTTTACAGCTAATGGCATAATAGTTTTCTAATGGTAAATTCTCCTAAATATTTTCCAAGTCCTTTTGTCTACCTTTCGGGTCAGAAAGAGTTCTTCCAACATGTTCCTGAGTGGGTGTATTTGTGCGAAGCGGAAGGAACAAGTGTGATTGTGAAAATTACTGCAAGTGTTCGAATGTACATCGATTCACCTTTGTCGTTTTGTTCTTAAAAGATTATATTTGTTGGAAAGACATGAGAAATTCCTGAGACAGAGACTAAAATGTCTAAAGCAAAATGACTGTTTTCTTAAACAGGGGATGGTTTTATCTAATGTATTGCTTTAAAAAGGCTTCGAAATGAGCGTGTCATGAATTGATGTTTGTTCAAAGTTTAAAAAAAAAACTAAGGCCTTATATCTCATCTCATCTTCTCCCGCTTATCCGGGGCCGGGTCGCGGGGGCAGCAGTCTAAGCAAGGATGCCCAGACTTCCCTCAGGGCAGATCTCATCCAACCCCGGTGCCTTGCCACTGAGGAGCTTGCCAACCACCTCAGTAACTTCGGCCTGGGTGATAGACGAGTCCACCTCCAGTACCCCAGCCTCTGCCTCCTCAACGTAGGACGTGACAGTGGGATTGAGGAGACCCTCAAAGTATTCCTTTCACCGCCCGACCACATCCCTGTTCGAGGTCAACTGCTCTCCGCCTCCACTGTAACCAGTGTTAATGGGGCACTGCTTCCCCCTCCTGAGGCGCCAGACAGTTTGCCAGAATTTCTTTGAGTCTTCCTCCATGACTTCCACCGAACTCCTCCCAGGTCTGAGTTTTTGCCTCCAACATAGCATTGGCTGCGGCACGCTTGGCCTGCCGGTAACCGTCAGCTGCGTCCATAGTCCCACAAGCCAACCAGGCCTGATAGAACTCCTTTTTCAGCTTGACGGCATCTCTTACTTCCAGTGTCCACCAACCGTGTTCTGGGATTGCCGCCGCGACAGGCACCAGAGACCTTACGGCCACAGCTTCGCACCGCAGCAGTGACAATGGAGGCGGAAAACATGGTCCACTCGGACTCCATGTCACCAGCCTCCCCCGGTATCTGGTCGATGCTCTCCCGGAGGTGGGAGTTAAAGATCACTCTGACAGAGGGTTCGGCCAGACATTTCCAACAGACCCTCAATGTACGTTTGGGTCTGCCAGGTATTTCCGGCCTCCTCCCCAGCCAGCGGATCTAACTCACCACCAGGTAGTGATTGGTTGATAGCTCAGTCCCTCTCTTCACCCGAGTGTCCAAAACACATGGCAGCAAGGCAGATGATACGACAATGAAGTCGATCATTGACCTTCGGCCTAAGGCATCCTGGTGCCACGTGCACCGGTGGACACCCTTGTGCTTGAACATGGTGTTCGTTATGGACAAACCGTGACGGGCACAGAAGTCCAATAACAGCACTCAGGTTCACGCCCCTCCAGGTGAAGCTGTCATCCCCCACGTGCGCATTGAAGTCCCCCAGGAGAAAGATGGAGTCCCCGGTTGGAGCACTTTCTAGCACCCCTCCAAGGGACTCCAAGAAGGCCGAGCACTCTGAACTGCTGTTCGGCCCGTAGACCGTAACAACAGTGAGAGACCTTATATATAACCTATATATATAATATATATAAAAATCTAACAAACTAATGTTGCGGTTGCATGGGGACAAACAAGATTTAAATAGGTCTGCAGTCATGAAAAAAATGCAAGGAATGATTGAAGGGTAAGATAAATGAATTTTTCTGTTGGTTCGACCCCTTTGAAAAAAAAACTGAAATAGAGATTGAAATAGAATATTAAGTTAAAGATTGATGAATGTTTGGAAGGAAGTATGACAGAAGAAACAACTCCCGTTCAGAACCTAATATAGAGTTATAGACAAAAATGTTTTCCTGTTTTGATTTAGTATGTTATCTTAACAAATGATAAAAAGACAAGGCCAAATGCTAGCATTAGAATTTAGCGTTCTCAAAAGAACAGCAATTTTTTGCAGGGTACATCTTTATTTGGAAGAAAGCTGACAATGCTATTTCTTTTGCCAGGCTTTGACAGTAGTTCAGCTTTGGACAAAAACTGTGCCTCTGTTCCTCCAAAACAGAGCTTCACTGTGTTTGCTCTCTCTCTCTCTCTCTGCTGATATTTTCTGGCTGATCTCTCTGGCCACAGATGAAACATAGCCTCTCTCCCTCTGTTCTGGTCTTGTCCTGGTTTGTTTGACCCTTTTCTTTCAAATTTGTGTTCCTCTCTGAAGTCTGCCAAGCATCTGATCAGCACAACATATGTACCCCACTTTCTATCTCCTGAATTCCTTTCACAAAACCACAAAAAGAGAAGGTCAAAATGAGGAGGGGAGTGATTGTTCTCTATAAATACATACCTCACATATTTGGCACACTTGTCTTGTTTGGGGTGTTCTAAGAGGTCCCAACTAAGAATAACAGATCTCCCCAATAAAGGGAACACAATTAGTTTAGAAAGAGTTCACACTTTAATTGTGAATTGTTGAGGGCAACGAAAATTAATAGTTTAAAAGGAATTGGTTGACAAGTAAAGGATATCTGGGAAAACATATATATATATTTGTATTTTCGTGTTACTTTTTTTTTTGAAAAATATAATTTTTTTACTCCTGAAGGAAACAATTATGCAGAACTTGTAACAATATTGAGAGGAGCATTGTCTTGTATTTGTCAGGGTTGTGTGAAATCTTCTGGGCCTTCTGGTACTGGGGTTCACAACCATGCTCCATTAATCTTGGCTAAATGTGGTTTTCCTCACCATTTGCTACCATATTGTCTTTATTTGTCTTTGATTTTGTCTATATTTTGACCAGCACTTGGCATGTAAGGTTGGCATTGTGTAAAGATCTAGCTATTTTCATATCATATAACTTGTGCACAACCATTAACTATTACGTTCCTGAAAAGTTTTTTCTCTCTTGTTGATGCAACATGAGCTCTAACTAACAAGCTCCTCCTTTCTTCCTAGTCTTGCCCAAACCTGAGGTCAGTTCTGTGAGGCTTTCCCAGGACATCATTGAGGCAAACTGCTCTGCTGTGTCACGACCCCCTGCTGAAATCTCCTGGAACGTTGAGGGTCACAATCAGACGCTGGGGCCTGCCGTCACCTCATTCTACCAGCAAGGAGATGGCACCACGATGGTGGTCAGCACCATTCAGCTACAGAGCGAGTTGCTGTATGTTCAGCTTGTCAAGTGTGAAGTCCGTCACATTGGCCTAGAGTCTGCCATCTACGTCTCTCTAAATAAATGTGAGGAAATCTATTATGTCCTCTTTTTGTATGTTTTACCAATTTAAATCACATTTACTAATTATTTTGCATTCAAAATTGGATTCTAATGTGACTTTTTGTGTTTGATTATTCCTTTTTTGCAGCTAGAAATGGCTTCGTCCTTCTGATTTTCACCAGCTGTGTTGCCCTTGTGCTCCTCATCTGTTTGTGTATCTGCCTGAAGCAGTGCTAGTTTGCTAACATGGTCAGTCAAGCGATACACTGTATTCAGTAAGAAATTGAACATTTACTTTTTCAGTGAAGTAGTGATGTAAGACTGTGTGTACAAAACATTTTACATCATTTTTAGTCAGTTGTTATTGTTAATAAACCATACTAGTCCAGGAAATTCTGTAATATATTTTCAATGTGTTCCATAGCTGTCAATAAAGACCTTTATTATGAAAAAGGATTAGCATCGGCAAATGTACTGCCATTGCAATTATTTACTTATTTGTTAGAATCTCAAGTGCCCTACTGGTTGAGGTTTACTTATTTGTTAGAATCTCGAGTGCCGGACTCGTTGAGGCTAAAAATTCTTCATCCAGTGACTGGGTCCAGTTTAGGTCATAGTCTCTCCATTTATCATTCAATTTAATAGACCATGGGCCAAACAATGTCTTTTTCCATTGTTAATTTTAAAAAAGTGTTTTTGACACAGAAGATCGAAGGCTTTTCTGCTTTTTAGAATATATTTATACAATATCTCACACAAGTCTCTCATTTCATGTAAAAGTTAAACCGTTTTTTTTTATGTGAAAATGTATGGAAATCAATCTGTGCTACAATGTAAAGTTGGGAATTTACAGCATGTGTAACAGTGCCATTTTGAAACAAAAAGAATGGTGTTACTTGAAAAATATTGTATTCAATAAAAGCAAATTGAATTTGAATTTTTTATTTCCTTTACGAAGAAACTTTGAAGATAACAAAAAGTGTCAGGCAGATGTTCATGCAGATGACATGCAGCTATGATTTTTATGTACACATGTAACAATAGATTTTTTGAATATTGATGCTCAAGGGAACTTTTTATGAGTGCTTGTAAAATCTAAATCATAAACTAAAATCAAGCCACAGTGGGTGTTAATTTAATATTGGTAATGTTGGGATTTTGGGTGGTAATTTAATACATTTGAATGAGAATATTACATTTAAACACTTCTAAAATAATTAATTTGTCATCTATATCTGTGTAATGAGAATTGTTCTATTATTATTGGAGTTGCCTGGTGTCAACTAGGAAGACTAGCAGGAAGACTGCTCATCAGAACCAATTGTCCCAAAATGCAGAACCAATAGTTTGCATGTTCTCCCTTATATTTGAAGCTAAAATGTAAAGTCTTTGTTTATTGGTGACTCTAAGAAGGATAAAAAATAAGTCCAACATGATCAGTAAACCTCTAAAAACCCTTCCAGAGGGATAATGACAAACAGAAGCTATTGAAGGTTTTTCAAAATGGAAAGCAAGGGACAGATGCCAGAATAACTTCCCAACCGTTTGGGAAAGTTTTGACTAAGTTTTGACTCTTTGACTAAGTTTTCCTTCCTCCTTTATTCTTTTTCCATTCCTCTATTAATCCAAATGTAATCTACCTTAGAACACATGGTTAATTCGACATAAATACCATGGAAAACCATGCGTTACGTGATGAAATATTTTTTAAAAAACAAAACATGTTTGTGTGATCCCAAAAACAGAAGAAATCACTGAGTCCTCTTTTCAACTATCTGTCATATCTGCAATAAACAGATTGAGAGAACTAGGGACATGTAAAGCTCTCCTTCTCAGTCAGGCCAGCAAATACACAAGAGCGTAGTTTCTTGAATGTTACGACAGAATGAGAGCATAGTTCTCATTTTTCAAATACTAACTTTAATCATCGATTGGTCTTAGTACACAAATTGTAACTATATACTGTAGACGAGTAAACCAGAAAATATACAAAATTAAGTGACATTTTTTGTGTTCTTCTTCTGGTATGATGAAGATTCCATGACCTATGCTAAAAGTGCTATTGTCAGAACTGAAGAATGGAGTTGGAGAAAGAGCCCAACTCAAAAAAAAAAAAAAAAGTGGAGAGCCCCTTTAAATGTCCTAAGGACGATTACTCCTACTTTAGATGGACTTATATCTAGACTTTGTTCTCCCTGACAGTGTGAGTCCTGTCTGAAGCAGAGTGCCCCATTAATCACAGCCCCATATTTCAACAGGAAGTCTTAGGCATTACTACTTCCTTCTTTTGCAAGAAGTCCATGCAATGTGACCTCATAACACCACAGGTCCAAAATGTTTTCTTACAATTTGCTGTCAATAAAAAATTGTTGTCCTAACTTATCCAAATATAAAAGGAGGGTGTTACTTCGAGGAGGCTTCAGCCCTGAACATCAGGTAAAACACAGTCATCCGATTCTCTGTTTTAAAACAAACAAAGATGTCAGCGTGTGTAATTTACATGGTTTGTTCTTATAATCAAATTGCAGCGAACATCTCAAACCAGCAAAGGCTTTGAAGCACATTTTAGAAAGCCTTGATCTTGGGGGAAGTGTTGGGACTATTGTGTTCTTTTTATTCATAATATAGTGAAATTACTAATTTGAAACTATTGCATCATTTTGTTTAGATTTGTTTTTTCTTAGGTTTAGTGTTGAATGTAAAGTAGATTGGTATGCATGCAAATAGTATTTGTATGCAAATAAAAGGGAGATTGCTGCTTTTTGGATTTATGCTGTTATCGGTAAAGCCAAAACTGCAAACTATAAGGAAATTGTCTTTGAATGAGAAACATAAAGACAAAAGCACCTTGTGTCCAGTGTGCTGATGGCATTAGCCACGAGTCTACCAGCTGTAGCATATAAATCTTTCTTTGATTCTTCTCTATTTCAGTAGGATATTTGTGTCTGGGTCATTTAAATACAAGGAAAAACATTTAAATGAACTTTTGTATTTTTATATTCTGTTTCTATTCAGTTTTATTTTCCCCCCAACTTACAGGATCATCAATTGAATATTTTTTATTCCAAACAATATAACAAGTTTAATTTTCTGATTCTATTGAAGAAACAAGATTGTGTTTTCTGTAAACCTCATATGACGTGAGTTACTTTGTGTTGGTTTGAATTTTTCTTTAGGTGATATTCAATTATTTCAACAAACCGCTTCTTTGTGTGCTGGTCATTCCTTGATTTCTGAATCAACAGTTGTTTCAATATGTTCTAAATGTATTTAAAGACATGTAAATATCGCTACCGCCACACTCTGATCATTTGTTTGGATTTTCTTCCTTTTTTAAACTCCCTTTTAGAACGATTTTTAAGAGGATTTAAGGAATTTGTTGTGCTAGAAAAATATGGAACATTGAATCATCGTTAATTAAGATGGAATGTTAAGTTTGGCAAAGCTTAGCACAGTTTCTGTCATTTTAAAAACAAAATATTTTTACATTTTTTTGTTTAAAGAACAGAACACGCACATAACTCTACTCACTTGCGAGTTTAAAACAACAATTCACCTACTTTAGTGATATTCTTTGTGCTTTAGATACACAACAAAAAGCTAGGATCACTTTTGTCCAGTATAGACTGTTTATTTAGGTAATATTGCAAGGCTCTGAAACATTCAAAGTAAAAGCATTCAAGCATATTCAATTGAATTATTGAACTGTAATGTCAAACAAAAACTAGCAATATACAGATACAATATACATGCAGCATCTTCTTAAAAAGAATGATATGAGAAAGATCAACATGGATTTATAGTGATTTAGGGAATTGGTGACTCTACAAAGTAGGCGTATACATTAATAACTAAATCTACCAGTTCTATACCTGGTCCCTTTAATATAATTAAACAAAAATAACTGTATACAGTAGATTTTCATTGAAGTATTTAGCACGCTGTTTAACTAGGGACTTTTAAACGATAGAAGACAAGAGTGGGTCTCAAAATTCCCGATCACTTGAGCCGATTCATGTCCCATGTTATAGAAGAAGTAAAAAAAAAGAAATAAATGATAAGAAGATAATTTTTTTGTTATGCATTTTTAGCTGTATTTTTCTTGATTTGACGAAATTTCAGATTTTCTGATGGGTTTGGAAAACCTTTCCACCTGTAGATGGATGGCTATTGATAGATGTTGAAAAACCCCACCTGGCAGTGCAAAAAACAACAGCATTTTTCTCCAGATACACAATTACAACAATTTGTTGGTAAATTAGAGTGTTTTTTGGTTACATTTTAGATTAAATATTTATGTAAATATTTTATTTCAAGGCAATAAAAAAATCTCAACTTCGTTTTCAGTCGCAAAGGAAGCTGAGCTTCTCCTCACAGTCCCTGTTTTCCCATGTGTCAGCTCTCATGTTGCGGGCTCCGCAGCGATAGGGGTAAACTGGACACCCAGGAAGTGAGGTCTGAGACTTTAAATCTGCATTGCTGACCCAGAACCAATGACCCAGCTGGAAACGCAGCCCGGTCCACACAACATCGATCTGGAATCCCATCACCTCATCTTTTGCCAGCTGTAACTTTGTGTCAGTTTCCAGAGTAGTCAGATCTTTATAGTGTGTTCTGCAATACCGGAGAGCTTCCTCCCAGGTCTTTTGCTCCTTGACAAGAATAAAAGTGTTTTTTTGGCAGAAAAAAGCATTTAACATATCACAATAATAGTCATTCCATTGGAACTGTATGACGACACAATGCTGAAGTCCTTTGACATTATTGGGCTGACCAGCTTCCCAGCTAGTGTAATCAAACAAGGTTCCATCAGACCACAGAAACTGCTTCATGTTTGATTCGTTCCTATAAAGACCGATCCATTTAAGAGAAGTCTTGTTTTCAGCTATCTGCAAAAGCTGGTCTTCCTCTTCTTGATTTTTGATGGTGGACAGGTCTGTGTAATACATCCTGCAGTAATCCTGTGCATCTTTCCAGTTCTTTAAAGTTGTAAAATAGAAATGAGTTCTAGCTGAAGCTGCAGCCAGTAAACAGGTGGCAAACAGGAGAATGGTTTGCATTTGCATCTTTCTAGAGAGCTGTGTGAGTGTAGTTTGGTGTCAGCCTAGACCTGAGGACGGAGTTTAGTCTGGGCGGTGTCTTCTTCAGAGGAAAATCATTCAAGCGATAAACAAATACACTGGCTAAACCCCAGATGACCCTAAACCTGTAAATTTATGTTTTTGTTTAGTTTTTTCCTTGACTTGACTTTTTTTTTCCCTCGATCTTTTTACATTCATTATTAGAGGCTAAAGTTTTAGTCATAATTAAATCCAGACTAAAATCACATTTATTTGAATGTGTGTGTTCTGACTGCCCTGAACAGCACTGCACTGAAAATCTTCTGTTTTTTGTTTATTTATTTTTTTAGTGCACAGAACTCTATTCACTTGCGAGTTTAATACAACAATTCACCTACTTTAGTGATATTCTTTATGCTCTAGGTACACAACAAAAAGCTAGGATCACATTTGTCCAGTATAATTGTTTAATCTAGTGGAGCTGAAAATGGTTTAAGCGTCATTGAAACCTTTTAAATACCAATTTAAGACACATTCACTCAACAAGGCTTGGGTAAAATTTAGAATTTTTATTTAGGTAATATTGCAAGGCTCTTAAACAATCAAAGTAAAAGCATTCAAGCATATTCAATGGAATTATTGTACTGTATTTTCAAGCAAAATCTAGCAATATACAGATACAATATACATGCAGCATCTTCTTAAAAAGAATGATATGAGAAAGATTAACATGAATTTATAGTGATTAAGGGAATTGGATACTACAATGTCTACAAAGTAGGCATATACATTAATAACTAATTCTACCAGTTCTCTATCTTGTCCCTTTAATATAATTAAACAAAAATAACTATTCATATGAATTTTATATATTTCTTTTATCTACCTTTGACCACTGGATTGTGGAGTTGTTTTGATGCAACCAGAAAAAATATCCAAATACATTTTTGATTCGAAAGCATTAAAGATTTCTTGAGGACAAACTATTTCTTCAAAGAAGTATACAGTAGATGTACATTGAAGTATTTAGCACGCTGTTTAACTAGGGACTTTTACACGATAGAAGACAAGAGTGGGTCTCAAAATTCACGATCACTTGAGCCGATTCATGTTCCATGTACTACTTATAGAAGCAAAATAAATAAGTAAATAAATAAATAAGTGATAAGAAGATAATTTTGTTGTTATGCATTTTCAGCTGTATTTTCTGATTTGATGGAATTTCAGATTTTCTGATGGGCTTGGGATTGTTTCCACCTGTAGATGGATGGCTATTGATAGATGTTGAAAAAACCCCACCTGGAAGTGCAAAAAACAACAGCATTTTTCTTCAGATACACAATTACAACAATTTTTAGGTAAATTAGGGTGTTTTTTAGGTTACATTTTAGATTAAATATTTATGTAAATATTTTATTTCAAGGCAATAAAAAAATCTCACCTTCGTTTTCATTCGCAAAGGAAGCTGAGCTTCTCCTCACAGTCCCTGTTTTCCCATGTGTCTGCTCTCATGTTGCGGGCTCCGCAGCGATAGGGGTAAACTGGACACCCAGGAAGTGAGGTCTGAGACTGTAAATCTGCATTGCTGACCCAGAACCAATGACCCAGCTGGAAACGCAGCCCGGTCCACACAACATCGATCTGGAATCCCATCACCTCATCTTTTGCCAGCTGTAACTTTGTGTCAGTTTCCAGAGTAGTCAGATCTTTATAGTGTGTTCTGCAATACCGGAGAGCTTCCTCCCAGGTCTTTTGCTCCTTGACAAGAATAAAAGTGTTTTTTTGGCAGAAAAAAGCATTTAACATATCACAATAATAGTCATTCCATTGGAACTGTATGACGACACAATGCTGAAGTCCATTGAAATTATTGGGCTGACCAGGTTCCCAGCTAGTGTAATCAAACAAGGTTCCATCAGACCACAAAAACTGCTTCATGTTTGATTCGTTCCTATAAAGACCGATCCATTTAAGCGAAGACTTGTCTTCAGCTATCTGCAAAAGCTGGTCTTCCTCTTTTTGACTTCTGACGGTGGACAGGTCTGTGTAATACATCCTGCAATAATCCTGTGCATCTTTCCAGGTCTTTAAAGTTGTAAAATAGAAATGAGTTCTAGCTGAAGCTGCAGCCAGTAAACAGGTGGCAACCAGGAGAATGGTTAGCATTTGCATCTTTCTAGAGAGCTGTGTGAGTGTAGTTTGATATCAGCCTAGACCTGAGGATGGAGTTTAATCTGGGCGGTGTCTTCTTCAGAGAAAAATCATTCAAGCGATAAACAAATACACTGGCTAATCCCCAGATGACCCTAAACATGTAAATTTATGTTTTTGTTTAGTTTTTTCCTTGACTTGACTTTTTTTTCCCTCAATCTTTTTACATTCATTATTAGAGGCTAAAACTTTAGTCATAATTAAGTCCAGACTAAAATCACATTTGTTTGAATGTGTGTGTTCTGACTGCCCTGAACAGCGCTGCACTGAAAATCTTCTGTTTTTGTTTAATTATTTTTTTAGTGAACAGAACTCTACTCACTTGCGAGTTTAATACAACAATTCACCTACTTTAGTAATATTCTTTATGCTCTAGGTACACAACAAAAAGCTAGGATCACATTTGTCCAGTATAATTGTTTTATCTGGTGGAGCTGAAATGGTTTAAGCGTCATTGAAGCCTTTTAAATACCAATTTAAGACACATTCACTCAACAAGGCTTGGGTAAGATTTAGAATTTTTATTTAGGTAATATTGCAAGGCTCTGAAACAATCAAAGTAAAAGCATTCAAGCATATTCAATGGAATTATTTCACTGTATTTTCAAGCAAAATCTAGCAATATACAGATACAATATACATGCAGCATCTTCTTAAAAAGAATGATATAAGAAAGATCAACATGGATTTATAGTGATTTAGGGAATTAGTGACTCTACAATGCCTACAAAGTAGGCGTATACATTAATAACTAATTCTACCAGTTCTATACATGGTCCCTTTAATATATTTAAACAAAAATAACTATTCATATGAATTTTATATATTTCTTTTATCTACCTTCGACCACTGGATTGTGGAGTTGTTTTGATGCAACCGGAAAAAAGATCCAAACACATTTTTGATTCGAAAGCATTAAAGATTTCTTGAGGACAAACTATTTCTTCAAAGAAGTATACAGTAGATTTACATTGAAGTATTTAGCACGCTGTTTAACTAGGGACTTTTACACGATAGAAGACAAGAGTGGGTCTCAAAATTCACGATCACTTAAGCCGATTCATGTTCCATGTACTACTTATAGAAGCAGAATAAATAAGTAAATAAATAAATAAGTGATGAGAAGATAATTTTGTTGTTATGCATTTTTAGCTGTATTTTTCTTGATTTGACGAAATTTCAGATTTTCTGATGGGTTTGGAAAACCTTTCCACCTGTAGATGGATGGCTATTGATAGATGTTGAAAAACCCCACTTGGAAGTGCAAAAAACAACAGCATTTTTCTCCAGATACACAATTACAACAATTTGTTGGTAAATTAGAGTGTTTTTTGGTTACATTTTAGATTAAATATTTATGTAAATATTTTATTTCAAGGCAATAAAAAAATCTCACCTTCGTTTTCAGTCGCAAAGGAAGCTGAGCTTCTCCTCACAGTCCCTGTTTTCCCATGTGTCAGCTCTCATGTTGCGGGCTCCGCAGCGATAGGGGTAAACTGGACACCCAGGAAGTGAGGTCTGAGACTTTAAATCTGCATTGCTGACCCAGAACCAATGACCCAGCTGGAAACGCAGCCCGGTCCACACAACATCGATCTGGAATCCCATCACCTCATCTTTTGCCAGCTGTAACTTTGTGTCAGTTTCCAGAGTAGTCAGATCATTATAGTGTGTTCTGCAATACCGGAGAGCTTCCTCCCAGGTCTTTTGCTCCTTGACAAGAATAAAAGTGTTTTTTTGGCAGAAAAAAGCATTTAACATATCACAATAATAGTCATTCCATTGGAACTGTATGACAACACAATGCTGAAGTCCATTGACATTATTGGGCTGACCAGGTTCCCAGCTAGTGTAATCAAACAAGGTTCCATCAGACCACAGAAACTGATTCACATTTGATTCGTTCCTATAAAGACCGATCCATTTAAGCGAAGTCTTGTCTTCAGCTATCTGCAAAAGCTGGTCTTCCTCTTCTTGACTTTTGATGGTGGACAGGTCTGTGTAATACGTCCTGCAGTAATCCTGTGCATCTTTCCAGGTCTTTAAAGTTGTAAAATAGAAATGAGTTCTAGCTGAAGCTGCAGCCAGTAAACAGGTGGAAACCAGGAGAATGGTTAGTGTTTGCATCTTTCTAGAGAGCTGTGTGAGTGTAGTTTGGTATCAGCCTAGACCTGAGGACGGAGTTTAATCTTGTCTTCTTCAGAGGAAAATCATTCAAGCGTTAAACAAATACACTGGCTAATCCCCAGATGACCCTAAACATGTAAATTTATGTTTTTGTTTAGTTTTTTTTCTTTGACTTGAATTTTTTACATTCATTATTAGAGGCTAAAACTTTAGTCATAATTAAATCCAGACTAAAATCACATATATTTGAATTTGTGTGTTCTGACTGCCTGAATAGCACTGCACTGATAATCTTCTGTTTTTGTTTATTTATTATTTTTATTTTTAGTGTTTTTAATATGTTATCCTTTACTTTTTATCTGATTTAATTTGTTTTATCGCTGACCCATTGTATGGGTCACTGCTATTTGCTATGATCACATTAAAGTTTTCTTAAAAACTCGTGCTTACCATCACTTCACAAATCAGATCTAAAAAGCAGAGCTGCTGTCGACAAAAACTTGTATGTGTAGGGAATTAGATTCGTCTCCTCAGTAAAGCACACTTACAGTATGGGAACCTGAAGACCCCTCTGTCATCCTGGGAAGCTACACATTCCTAACTTATTTTCAGGACCAGATGCAAGAAATAAAACATTCGGTTCAGCCTAACGCCAAGCCCTAAATGGTGACCGGCGCCACAACGGTCAGTCTGAGAGCTATCAGTCAAGAGCTTCAAAGAGACTGTTGGACACGCGACGCTTCCCAGGACTCACGCCGCGCACAGGGATTCACGGATCCTGTGACTGAAACCTCGCGATTTGCGGATATTCAACACAAAACTGCTCTTCTTAACGTACAGAGAAAAAGGGACAAATCTGTTTACGTGTACACGTCCATATCCTGGATTAATAGTCATGGCATGTCTTAATCTGCATTGTGTACATTGAGAACTTGTATCGTGTTTAACCAGTTATTTTAAAACGAATGAATGTGTGAATGAATGGAGTTTTCAGCAGCTGAACACTGGTATTTGGTCTCGTTCTGTTTTAAATCACATTCCTGGAATGATTTCATTGTGTAGAAAGTATTCTGGTACTTTCTTGGTTAGATATGACTTCGTCTATTAATGAATACTAATTAGGAGTGAACTTCTCTTTAGCCGGAAGCCTCCACTTGCGGGATCGTGACGTCATCACGAATCAGAACGAACTCTTGGAAACTGTTGAACTTGATTATGTGCCTAGATTCGTAATTAAGGGTAACTTTCGAGCTGTTGACTTGAAACTCTTAAGAAAACTTCCTCTCTTGCTGTTCCTAATTATCTCTCTCTCTCTCTCTCTCTCTCTCCCTCCCCTCTCCCTCTTGTGTGTGCGTGCGTGCGCGAGCGGACGTGTTAGTCAGTGTAGTTAAAACCGTTTATCCTATGTGTTTTAGAATAGCTTAATAAACATTTTAAATGCATTTGCTTTGTCTGTGGTTTATATCAGTGATATCCGTTCCCTGAGGTCACCGGTTTTGTTGCGACGTGAGTCTTAAAAGCTCCGTGATATAGAATCATATTTTGATTAAGGATCAAGGTTAATGGCGGTTATTTGGTGGACAGTTTAACGATAAGCTGTGAATTGTTGGTCCGATTCAATATCATCTGATTCGTCTCCCAGGGAGCCGATTCTCCGGTTCGATTCCCCAGCGAACCACTGCAAGTCGCTAAAGGTAATGAGCTGATTTGTTTACTTGACAGATTGCTTATTATCGTGTATTATTATTATCGTGTAATTTTTGTTACAATGTATATATTTTTTATTTGTTCTTTAAATTGTAATTCCTGTACAAAACAGATAGTGTGACACTTCAACAGTTCCAACCAGTTGATTCTAAATTAAAACAGAAAATGTTGAAACAAAAAAGTAATCTGGCTTCATCTTTTGTTGAGTGGAGTTTATACTGTCAGAGGATGGGGTTAAGTGTATCTTACCTGCTATATTTTTCTGGCTCTGGTAATACTGAGCTGTACTGTGCTACACTTCTGCAAAAAGCCATGCTCGCAACAAAACTCGGAACTTGAGCCAAACCTGTAGTGGTCTCATATGTAATAAGCCGAATGGAATAACCGCGGCTGCGGAAGCCATATGCCCCAGGAGCCTCTGGAAGTTCTTCAGAGGGACCACTAATCTTGTGCAGACTCTGCCTGCTGCCTTCAGCAGGCTCAGGGCACGCTCTAGAGAGAGGCGTGCTTGCATGTTCAATGAGTTTAACTCCATACCCAGAACAGATATGCTCTGGCCAGGAGTTAGACGCCTCTTTTCTGAGTTGATCAGAAGCCCCAGATGGCTGAGGTGGCATAAGACCCTGTCTTTGTGGCGAATCAACTGGGACCGCGTCTGGGCCAGTTTCAGCCAGTCGTCCAAGTGAGCCAGGATTCGAACCCCTTCCCGTATTAACGGTACTAAAGCCGCCTCGATCACCCTTTGTGAAGGTACGAGGGAACAGAAACAAGCCGAAGGGAAGGATGCAGTACTGATACACTCGACCTTCGAGTATACTCACGTGAAAATACGCATCCTTAAGATCTATTGTGGTGAACCAATCCCCTGGACGGACTGAGTGGACCGTGCATCAGAGGGATATCATCCTGAACGGAAGTCTCAGAAGATGAGCGTTCAGTCCAAGCAGGTCGAGGGTTGGACGCAACCCACCTGTGCACTTGGAAACTAGAAAGTATGGGCTGTAAAACCCACTTTCTCTGTCGGCAGGAGGGACCGGCTCGATAGCACCTTTGCGTAGAAGGGAATTAATCTCCTCGTGCTGGACCGGGGCCTCTGTGACTGAGACAGAAGACAATAGAACAGCGTTGAACCTGGGTGGCTTGGCAGCCTCCGGTCTTGAGGGAGCATGTCAGCCTGGGTCAACCAAAGATGGCGGCTGTGGACTACTAACATAGACATCGTGTGGCAGAGCGAGCTAGCAGCAACTTTTGTCGCCTTGAGCACAAAGTCAGTAGCCGCCATCAGATCCTCTGGAAGACCTGGGTCACAACTGCATCTCTTTCAGGGCCTTGGCTTGGAACACCTGAAAGGCTGCCATGGCATGCAGGGCAGATGCAGCTTGACCTGTCGCAGCATAAGCCCTCGAAGTCAGGTCCAAAGACAGGCTTTGCTGGCCTCGGCTGTTCATACCAGGCGGCAGGGTTACCCGGGCATAAGTGCACCGCCAGCGCCTGCTCTACCTGGGGAATCGCTTCGTACCCCCTTGCTATCACGCCATCAAAGGGAGCGAGAGAGGGGAGACTGACCAACCTCGCTTTCAGAGGTGCCTTCCAATTTTGGGTCAGTTCCCGATGCACTTCCGGGAAGAACGGGATAGGAGGGGGCTGCGGGGTATCGTCCCAGCGCGACCCCACAAACCACGCGTCCAGCCTGGAAATCTTGGGTACCAGGGGCGGAGCCACCTGCAATCCAATTTCTCTGGCACCCCGGGTAAGCAACTCGGCCATCTCCTCCGCAGCACAATCTGCTGTCACCCCAGAGGGGGAGAGCGATGTTCCGTCTCCTTCGGGAGATACGCCAACTCTCTCCGATGCAGCAGTGGAGATCGCATCATCAAGTGCACAGGAGTCCCCAAAAGATGCAAGCAGCGCATAATGCGATAACTCACTGTGGCGGATAGCAGACGCACAGGGGGAGCGGGACATGCACTCATAGACTCTTATGGGCGCGAGCTACAAAGCCTCCGCTGGTGGACTGAAATTACTCCAACCTCGCCTTAAGTGCTCTGCTGTAAAGATCCACACATTTTGATCCCTCAACCGCTGCCTCAGCAAGCATACGCTGATTGCCGTTCGGATCAACAGATCCCCAATATCCACACAAGGTAATAATCCAACTGTTTTTGTGGTGTCTTTCACACAGTCACTTGCGTGTCAGAGTATAGCGCCAGAGTAAAAACAGAAAGAGTGTGATACTCGCGTCCGGTTTATGCGGGATGGCGTGATCACATGACCATCAGCGCGTTCGCTGACTGGCATTTTGAAACAGTGTGAAATGAGTAGAGCGCCCCTAGCGGAGCTTCCCATAGTCGTCACCGACATACATCGTAGTGACCGACTGATGAGGAACTGATTCACATACTGATCCATGTACACTAACACCAAGAGCTTAGACCTGCTGTAGTGTCTTGATCTTCTTTCTTCTTT
The DNA here is from genome assembly GCA_900490495.1 of Danionella dracula. Classification (NCBI taxonomy): domain Eukaryota; kingdom Metazoa; phylum Chordata; class Actinopteri; order Cypriniformes; family Danionidae; genus Danionella; species Danionella dracula. The sequence goes on along the minus strand of UELW01000289.1, from coordinate 3,062,424 downwards.
CTCTTCATTAGGAGAGTGATGGAGGCTTTCATCAATATACTAAAGTGTACCTGTGAAAATCTTTTAAGAAGTATACAATTCTAGATAAACTCTGATAATCATAAAGATCTAAATAAATGTAAACAAATATAAAGTATGTAAATATATTTTTAAGATTTCTTAGCATAACATGGATTAACTGATTCAAATTATGGTATGTATCTCAAGTAATGGAATCTGAAAAGAAAACGTAAACATAAAATGTAAAGTGCACTCTTTTTCTGTCAATCATAAAATATTTTTCTGAATTATAAAAAATAACCATTAAAATGTGTCAACCTCTTTGTGTCAAATGACTCGGAAGTCATGCGTTACTTCAAATTTTTTTACACTCAAGTCCTTTAATAAAGTCAAGAAAAATATTCTTGTTTTCGCCTGTTATTTTTTTTAATTGCAAAAATACAATTAGGTTTCTTCAAAATATCATACCAATTTGAAAAGTTAAGGTGAATTGAGTCATGAATGACCGTACCGAACACATCATTTTAAAATTAAATCTTTAAAGGTTGCATCTTAAATGCAGGATTATCATAAATTATACTTTAAAATAGCAAACAATTGCGATATAATAAATTACATTATATTTACATATATATATATATATATATATATATATATATATATATATATATATATATATATATATATATATATATATATATATATATATATATATATATGTTCTATATATTTTTATTGTTCTAGTGTGTTTTTTTTTTTTTGACAGGAAACATTTCTGAAGCAAGTGCTCTCTCTGCTGGGGATATAGGAGCAGTGCATCTTCCTGCTTCAGCCCTTGGGGCGCTTCAATTATTCACAGTTACGTATCAGTTAATAAATGTCTATATTGCTGGTATTGAAATGTTTCTAAGATGTCATGTACACTTTTATAGCATTGTTTGTTCGGTAGTTTTTTTATATTTACGTGTCTCTATTTAACCTTTTTTTTTAAACCTGTCCTGTCCCACTTCAAAGCAACCCCATGAGAAGGGAGGTGCTTCATATGAGTTGATCAATTTTGCTATTTCCAGGGAAATGAAGATATTATACAGAGAGTATTCCTCTGGATAGAAGCTCATAATTTATTTTATTGATTATTTATTTATTTCACGTCGATCACAATAATTACATTAATCAATCATATAAACATGCATCAGGACAGGATGGTGTTAATAAAAAAGGGGAAAGACGAGAGAAGTAATTGAGGGGGAAAGAGAGGTAGAGAGGTTTTGGAGGGGGAAAGAGAAGGTGAGAGGTAATTGTGGGGGAAAGAGTCAGGATTAAATAAAATAAATAAGATTAGATACCTACCTTAGCATATCCAAGCAGTTCGCATCTATCTATATATATGCATACAAATATAAATATACATACATACACACTGTTAATGATCTATGCACCAAACAGAAAAATAATAATGATAATAATAAATAAAATCAAACTCATCCAAGTTACAGAGCAGTGAATGCATCCTTATCATTTAAATGATAGCCATTGTGCTTGATAATATTGTAAATAAGCCATCCCTGAACCTCGCCACCTTTATGGATTTGTTATATTTTGCATACCATTTGGAACAATTGGTGTAAATAGTTACCAATTTTTTAGCTTATTTTTTATTACTTTGTTTATTGAAGTTTCAGTCACATCAAACATTAAAGACAAACATAAATAATAAACTTTATTGCAACAAAAAAAGAAACAATCTCTGTAAAACACACATCAGGGACACACGAGGAGCATCAAATCATCTTTTGCCCTTAACATTAAACCCCAATTGGCAGTATCAAAGTGAAAAACATATACTTTCTGTTGATTTGCTATGTAACACCTTTATACATCTAAGGCAGTTTCTCATGATGTACAAAAGAGTCTATTATTATTGTAAGGAGATGGAAAAATGTTAAGATATGTCTCACTCCAGAGTTATAGCAAAGTTAGTGACACGATACAGAAAGTATCCCCATGTTTTAAGGAATTTGTCTTTAGATCCTCTAAATGTAAATTAGTTTTTTTTTTGCAATTGTACACATTGCATAATCTCTTTGATCTGTTGAGCATGTTTAGGGGTAATTTTCTTTTTTTTAGGTTAGTCACATATCATACAAAGGGTTCGCTGAAATCCCTAGACCACAATTAATATAAGTAATTAAAATTGTAAAAGATTATCAGATTACTAGATGTTAAGACCAAAAAGATCATAAAAGGTAAAGTTGATTTTCCAGGAGACTTCATGGATCTCAGGCTTTGTACGAAGAGGAATCTGTAGCACAGAAAAGAAATTTGAAATCGAAATGTCAAAAAACAATGTTATAAATCCCTCTAAGCTATGTTTAATAAAACAATCAGCAGCTCAATTTTTCTTTAAAACCTTACCTTTAAAACATTTGGAGGATTTGACCTTCAATATTCCTAGTAACAGAGAAACGAGAGACTCTCTTTGCAGTTCCTGTTCTCCAACTTCCCAGTGGCTCTATTGAAAGCTCCACAGCGGCGATTCTTATCTGGGCAATCCGGAAGGGAATCTGTCCTCCCAACAGTCTGTGTGTTCAACCAGTACCACTGTCCAGCTACAAAACTAAGACCGACCCAGACACTAGATTCATTGGCTAGATTTTTCCTAATCTGACTGAACTCATCAAGTTTAAGAGAAGCTAAATCTGTGTAGTGATCTCTGCAGTACTCCATAGCTTCTCCCCATGTCCTGTTCTCTCTTACTAATACCATAGAATAGCAAAAGAAACGCAGAGTATCATCACAAGTATAATCTGCCCATCCTGTCTTATCTGTTTCTACACAATATTGATTTCTGCTTCTTCCATCAGGCTGGTTTGATTTCCAATACATCTGTTTTGATAGCAAGTCGCCATCAGACCATATGAACTGGTCTAAGTTTGAGTTGTTCCTGAAGAGCCCAATCCAAGCATGAGAATTAATCTCTTGAAGTGTAGTAAGAAGAAGACTGTTTTCTTCCTGGCTGGAGACTGTGGAGAGGTCTTTGTAGTTTTTTCTGCAGTACGATTGAGCTCCTGTCCAGTTCAAAGTGTAATCCTTTAGGATGTGGATTCTTCTGAATGTTGAGAATCCACCCTGGATCAAGAGGAAAAACAGAAAATATTTTTCCATGTTTTACTGTGAGTTAGAAGTGTCTCTCTAGCTTTTCGTTGGAAAAGACTCATGAGTCCTTCGGTTTTCTGTTAAAAAATGATGGGATTCAAATCTTATGCAAAGCAATGGTCACTACTGAAATTTATTGCAGGGCATTATTTTTGTTGACTTGTAAAGTTGATGTAATGACTTTTAGAATCTCATGCTAAGCAAGTACCATGTTTAAAAAAAATCTCCCCCTTTATAAAATTCTGGTTACATTTTGAATAATGAAAGACAGAAGTATAGCTTCTTGTGCCATATTCTCCAAATGTAATGGGAATATATGTGTTTGTTTTTCAACAACATATGATAAATAATATATAATATATGATACAATACAAAATATAATATAAAGTGTGTTTTTCTCACCTATGATTTTACAGTTGCAATGTAGAGTATATGTGGTTATACATATCTGAGACATTAGATTATCAAAGTTCATAGAGCATAGATTATCAGAGTTTACTGAGGTTCAGTGAGAAATGCTCTACATAATTTTTTGTAAAATATTTTTAAACGACTTTCAATATTTTAAAGAGGTCATGAACTGAATTTGACTTTGTACTGTAATAGATTACTCTTGAAAACATAGTTGTTTAAAAAATAAATCTCAACCTCCATAAATCAATTAGTTATTAGCAACATTATGCAGTTTGGGAATGCATGAAGGTTTGTTTAAAAAGTCAAACAAATCTATTGAATACCTGCTTAATTCTCTCTCTCTCTCTCTTTCTCTCTCTCTCTCTCTCTTTCTCTCTCTCTCTCTCTCTCTCTCTCTCTCTCTCTCTCTCCTCTTTCTCTCTCTCTCGATGTGAGCATGATCTGTTTGTTTTTTGTTTGTTATGAAACCAAAAATGATAAAATGTAATTCTCACAGTTTTATGTTTTTGCACGGAGGAATATTTTGACAATTAGATTATCTAACAAATGTTATTTAATTCACTTTAATTATGTATTGATTATGATATATTTAATTCTTCGTCAAGGGCATTCCTATGAACTGTACTTGTAAGCACTGACTATGCAAGAAATGTGAGAGAAGTGAGCATGTGTGTCATTAAATTAACTTTCTCATGTTAAAAGCATGCCCATCACATGTTAAATAACATTGATAATAAATGTTCCAATATCTCACCTTTTTATTATCAAGTGTGAGCAGAGGGGAATAGTCCGGAGCTGCTTCATGATGCTGTTACTCTTAAAATGCTAATTAAAATAATCCAGAGCATTTGTTGAAGTATACTCATCATCGTCTTTTAAAAAAAATTATAACTACGGTTAAACCAACTTCTCGAGAGAAATGGTTCACTTCACTACAGTTACCAATTGACAGATCTTGTACTAAGTACTTATTGTTTTTTTTTTAAGTTGATGTTTCTGTACTTTTACCTAAACAGTTTGTGTTTTTTTGTCCACTTGGATTTTAGCTTGTGTTCTTTTGTCAAGTAGCTGATTTGAGTACTCCATCCACCACTGCAAACACAATGTAAACCATCTGTCAAAACACATCTTAAGTTTTTACTGCTCCAACATAGCTCCTATATATAAAGATGCAAACACAACCAAAACAAGTCCTGAAGTCTCTTTGAAAAAGAAAAAAAAAATTTCAAACATGGTTGTCATAAATAAATCATTGCCTCACAGAGAAAGTTCAACTTTAAATATGGAGGTGGAATCTGACTGTTTGTAGTTGCTTATGTTTATTCTACAAAAGACATTCTATAATGGTACTCTGTATGCCATATTTACTTTTAAATCAACCCATTACATTACAGAAACATGTTCCATGAAGATCCGCAATAGTCTTTCAGAAACTATTAGCGACTGTCCTTGATGACAGTTCTTACCACTTAAAAGTCCCCGAAATACTTGTATTTCCTGTTGAAGAGTTTACATATGCTGTGAGTGGTTATGTATTTTAGTTTGTGAACCATTAAAAAAAACATATTAAAAATGTATGCGGCATAATCCGTTGTAATTTGCACACAGAAAAACTAAGCATTTTTACTTAGTTCATAAAATGGCTCATGTTTTTTCCTCTGCATATTTATGATTGTTTTGTAACCTTAAAATGAAGAAGAAAAAAAAAGAAAAATTTGTGCAAACTAACACAGTTATTGTTAATTTATGCCTGATTCCATGAAGAAAACTACTCCATTAACCTTAAAAACATGTAAACGAATAAATTAAATAGTAATAATAAATTAAACCACAGTGTAAATATTTTAAATAGATAAAAAAACAGCACAACTTCTATAATATATATTATATAGTTTATATATCTTCCAACTATACACTCATATTTTTAAAAATAGAGATTAACTATATTTTTTCAAGGATGCATTTTTACAGTATATTTCTGTAAACGTTTAACTGTGAACATACAATAACTGTATTCATATATCATTTTTATATTGTTTTCAGTTGCAAAGGAAGTTGATCCTCTGTGTACAGTCTCTATTCTCCCATGTGTCCGTTATCATGTTGCGGGCTCCACAGCGAAACGGTTCAGCTGGACACTCTTGCAAGGAGATTTGAGCCTGAACGGAATCGTTGTTGGTCCACAACCATCGACCAACCAGGTAGCGCTGTCCCGTCCACACGCTATCTGTCTGGGATCCCGTAGCCACATCTTTTGCCAGCTGCAATTGTCTATCAGTGTTCATACTCGCGAGATCATTATAGTTAGTTTTGCAGTAATGAAGAGCCTCCTCCCAGGTCTTATTCTCTTTAACCAAAATGTATCTGGTTTTACTGCAGAAGAAAGGTCTTAGAGACAGACAGCTGAAATCAAACCACTTGTAGATTATTGCAACACAGTATTGGTTTTCACCTGCATTATCAGGTTGGCTTTGTCCCCAGTCACTAAAGGAAACTGATTCTCCATTTGGCCACAACCACTTGCTATGGCTAGTCATTTCTCTGCTGAGGCCGATCCATTTGAGACCTTGATTGGTTGTCAAGTTGAAGATCAATGTTTCATCTTCGTGACTTGTGATGATGGACAAGCTTTCGTAATAGGTCCTGCAGTAAGTCTGGGCATCATTCCAGTTCAAGGTGGTGTTAAAATAGAAATGCTGTCTGATCAAAGCTGTACCCGGTCCACAGAGGACCAAGAGAAGAATGATGGATGCTTCCATGGTTCCAGAGATGAGTCAAGACAGACTACTCTGTGTCTTGTCTTAAGTCTAAACTTTAGTGACATCATTGAGGGAGTCATATGTGTATTCTGAAGAAAATACCCATTCAGACCTTGAAGGAAAAACTCTGAGAGACTAGTTTTCATTCATGAAAATTTCCTCAAAGTGTTGTCCAAGCAGCAGTGCTCAATGCAAACAAGGTGGTTTTAAAAACGTTTATATCTCATATATGTAAACTAGGCAACCAAAAAAATTACTGAGCTATTCTTAATAAACTATAATAATTATCTAATAATGTCTTTCATAGTTATTTCTTCATTTGGGCTAACAGCCTGTCTAGACAGTACCAATAGCTTTCGATCAATTTGAGCTGAGGCAGGTTCCAAAAGGTTCCTGTAACCTTAATTAGCAAGAGAAAACTGAATTTAAATTAACTTTTTTTTTGTTATTTACATTACTTTAAAAGTTAAAGTAAAATTCTCAAAATAAAAATACAAGAACTGTGATTATCTTATCTTTTGTTTCTCAGATATGAAAAAGATGAACAGATGAAATGTTGTAATAAAGACGATAATACAGCAAGTTTGAATAAATAATGGCACATTAAATGTAATTGTTTGAACTGTACCATTGCTTGATTTTTACTCCAAAGATTCTTATAATGCCTGAGTCAATTGCTTTTATGAACTGAAAACCTTTTTTGTAAAAAAGAATTTTGTAATTATTTTTTCACCCTCTCAAGATAAGAAGAGATCTTCAGCTCACAAGCTGAGCACATTTCGTTCATGGTTTAAGATGCAGGTTGGAATAAATTGATGTTGCGGATACTAACTTACCCCTAATCACAAAGTCCTAACAAACTTAATTTTGAGGGCATCCCACAAAACAAAAACCTACAAGCTTGCCTAGAACCTAATGAAAGCTGCAGGGCTTATTGCTGGTGATTTCTGTGCATATTTTTGGGGAGAGCAAAAACAATTCAAGTAATAATAATTTATAGTAAATAATTCAAACCTGATAGTAGAACAGAAGTGTTAAAGTTTATAGACATAGCAATTGCATTGATTTCATCCCCTGAGACACATAATTAGTGGATTCTGTGGATTTCGGCTGAGTTTGGTGTGGAAATTCCGTCTGGCCCCACCTGGTCACCTTCCATCACACATGACTTGCCCACATCACAACAATTATTCTTAACTAAATAATTGTATAATTATAACTGTATATCAACATTTACTACACTGACGCACCAACAAACTCCTAAAAAAGTAAATACTGCACTGCGTAGTGCTGTGGTTTTAGATTCAAATTACAAAGCTGTCTGTTACATGTTTGCTAAAGTACCTAAAAATAAATTAAACTCCATCTGACAAACAAATGAAATATGTACTCAAGACCTCAACAGATGTTGTACATTTGCTGTTTAAAAAAAATGAGCTTGAAAAGAATTTGGTCAGCTTTAGGCTGATCTCAGGAGCGAGCAGGCTCTCATTCCTCCTTTTTAAAAACAGGCTAACTTCGCTAGTTTTCACTAGTTCTGACCTTTGTTTTTAAAAATATATAAAAATTTAAACCTTTAGCCAATCAGACGTCTTTACTTCTGCCTATGTGGACACATTTTTTATTTCTGGCTACACCCACAGACAAGGGGCGCTAGCATGAAAAACCAACAGGAGTCTGTGGCGGTGGCGCAACACGGAGTGACATTTAACATACCGACACTATCAACAATGGGAAAGCAAAGCAGGCCGTACTGCACTGTGTCGTGCTGTGTAATGGAAAAGCACAATAAGCCTCTTTTAACTTTGCCTTAACTTATGGGTGACGTCACAGACACTCCAAAGGGTAAATAGACTACAGCATCTCAATATCCAAAACTTTTTAAAGGGTTTTCCCCTTTCCAGTGTAGTTCCAGACCCAATAGGCTTTGTTCCTCCTCTGAACACATTTTGCAATATTTGGGGTCATTCCAGGAGGGGCGTGAGAGCCCCATTGACAGTAATATCACACAGATTTTCAAGCCTTGACAAAACCTGAAGAAAATAAAATATCTCCACCCGCCATTAAGGGTAAGATATGAGTTTAATAATATTAAAGACCTAAATCCACATTATCATCTAACAAAACTTGTCCTCAACTGGGAAAAGAGTTGAGTGTCCTCGAATTTTGGGTTTTGCAACATGTCATACAGGAACATCTGGGGATATTTTGTCCATGCCTAAAACCTGAGAAGTGAATGGACTCAGCTAGTGCTTCGGAATCAGTACTTTGATGAAAGGAATTTGATTTTAGGACATATGTAATATTTAAAATATTGTTTTAGTAAAATTTTTGTCGTATAACTACCAAATGTAGATATATGAAAAATACAATCACACACATTAAATATATTAAGTCAGTGTCAGAATATTTTTGAGGTGCAGTGCTGTTCTCCCCTGAGGACGGCTGTTGTTTTATTCCAAGCCTCTGTGAATCCCAGAAAACCCACATCTACCTCAGTTTACTTTTTTGAAATCCTCTCTAACCATGAATTAATCAATAAATAATTGTTTGCTCGCTTATGTTTGAAGTGATCAGAATAAAATACATTATGGAACTGATGAACATCTGGTTTAAACAAAAAGTAAAAAAATAAACACTACAAAATACCCAACCAATTCTATGGTGTGACATATATGAAGGCTCCTAAATTCTGACTTACCACAACAAATCTGTTTAAATGTAGAGCAAAATGTGGAATTGTGAAAAAAAAAATTCAGTCAGAATGTGTAACATGTTTCTAAATTTTGAAGTGCTTATTTTTCAACATAGTGTCAAAGAATATAGCTAATGCAATCATTTGCAGAAAAAGAAATGTAAATACAAATGCAAATCATTCTCTCATTTGAATGATATGGGTTGTGCAAGAGAGACCACAAGCAGCAGGTCTGCTTCAGCCCTTCTTTACATGGGGTTTACATTTATATTTGTGCTCCTCAAATTACCTTTGACATGGTCATTTTGACAAATTTGGTCATTTAATTTACAAGTTTGTGATTTGAATTGCTGATCTACAAGTCTTGATTAGATTCAAAACTGAATTTTAGTTGATGTAAGGTATGTTAGAATCAGGGTAAGCATGAATTTAGCTTCAAGAGTATTTATTTGAGTTTAAAAAATCCAATGTTTTATTGAATATTCAGATACAATTAGCACATTACAGTTAGCAATTGCTTTCAATTTATTTGTATTTTTTTTTTTTTTTACTTTTTTGTACATCAATAAAAAATAAAACAATTTCCTTAATTGGTTAGAACTTTGTGGACGTTGTTGAGATTTTTATTTTTATTTCAAAAATATGTTTCTTTGACAATACATCATTTAAAAAATCATTAATATATATAAATAATATTTAATATCATCACTTTCTGTTAATTCTGCTCTGCTTAAATAAAACCACCAATAAATAAAACCTGAGAAGCAATTTCAGAGGACGCACACAGTGCTACATGACGAATGTGGCAGGTTTTTCAGTCGTCGCTTTGAATAAACAAAATAATTGTGGTAGGATTTGAATGTCCTGGTGGAGCAAATCTAATATACTGTCCGATGCTCAACCATCCTTAAAGCCAACCAGCTCAGGACAGGAAAGATGAAGTGGATTGTACTTGGGCTTTTCCATGTTTTCTTTCATGCGCTGACAGCAGCTCAGATTGAAATGGAAGTGCACCATTTTGTGAACGCATCCGTGACATGCAATATGGCTTGGAGATTTTGCACCAATTTTTACAAAAGTCTTTCTATAGTTGCTAAATTTACAGATCTTCAGAAGCTTGAGGAGGCAGCCGGAGGAAAGTACAACAGTAGTTGGATCAACAACATTGAAAATACTTGCAAATTATTGAAGTATGAAGACACCAAAGCTCAAAACATTTCGTTCTTATTTCAGAGCTCATCAGATTGTGCATTTGCATTGGATGTTCGTTGGAAAACAGTATCATGCTACAATTACAACTCTTTCTTCTGCTATGAAAGATTTGTTCTGGTTCAAGAGAAGAAGACCTGGGAGGAAGCCCTGGAGCACTGCCGGATTCATTACAAAGATCTCGCTTCTCTAAATTTTCCTTGGCCAGGCAATCAGATTAAAAACGAGACCAAGAACAGCCAGACGGAGAATGTGTGGACAGGCTTGCGCTTTCTGAATGGAAACTGGTTCTGGTTGAAAGTCGGTAGGGTTCCGAAGATCTTTCTTCTGCCCACTTGCCCAGCTGAGCCTTACCGTTGTGGAGCCCGGAACCTCAAAGATGACCAATGGGAGAACAGAGACTGTGAAGAGAAACTCAACTTCATTTGTCTCAGTTAATTCAAGTAAATTCTACTAGGATGTCATTTAGGACCCTGCTTTCAACAACCTGTTTTATTTAAAGGTTTAGCATTACTCCCAAAAGTTGAAACCACAATTGCTTGTCAAAATATTAAAATGTCTTCTGTAGAAATTCTTCAGTGTTGTTTTAATTGAAGAGGATGAGTTGCGTTTTTTATTAGTAACATTCTCTTACGGCTATCTGTATGAGGTAATAACTGTAGCACTTTTTTGTTGGTGTACTTTTTTTTAATTTGTGCACTTTAAACCGTCTGTGTTCCTTAATCTGTAAATATGTGTAAAAACATTGATTAATAAGTTCATAGAAGCATTAGTTGTAAAGCTCCAAGCTGTTACGTAGCGATCACTTAAGTTTAAGTTCAGAAAAAAATATAATAAGCATATAAAGTTTATCATACATTTTCTCATTTTATTTACTAAGCTTAACTCTGTCTTGAGATGGGGATTATGTGTGTACAGTTTTACTTCATGGTATTTATATGTACATGTTATGGTCTATAGGATATAGCTCTGATGCAACTATCAATAATTTTTAAGAACAATAAAAACACTCTGTTTATGAGACAATCACTCTGAACTTTAATGAAACAATTTAAAATAAAAAAAAACAATAGATCAGAATTAAGTTTAATTAAGGATTAAGAAAAGTCTAATAAGTCATTAAAATGTTTTCCACCTCCAGCTGCATGGCTCAGGTCATGTGACTGACGATGGTCATCCTTTCCCCGTCCTTCTCGTTTTTTAGTTAGAGTTTTTAGTTAGTACACCTGGGTTTTCCCTTGTTATGATTGATTGGTTTGCCTTTATAAGCTTCCCTCAGTTTTCTCTTCCTTGTGGTTTACTCCATATCTGTAAGTTGGTCCTTGTCCTGGTCCTGGTCCTGTTTGTAGTTATTCATAGTTGCTTTCATGCTGTTTTTTAGTTATTCTGTTTTATGTCTTTAGTGTGTATATTGTTGATTGTTTTCCCCCTCGTGAGTTTGGCTTTGTTAGCCCTACTTTCCTTGGGCTTGTTATTTGTTTCTTTAATAATTTATTATTTAAAAACTGTCATACTGTCACCCTGACAGTATGGATGCATATGTTAAACATAATAATTATATGTACCCTCGTCCAGTGAATCAACAAAAAATGACAAAGTTCATGATTAGTTCATTAATATTAGGAGTGACCTTAGTTTATAGGACATATCTTTCCTAACTCATGATTATTTAATTATTTATTACATTTCTACAAGAAAATTATTGATTTAGCTCACTTCAAAGTGTTATTGACTGCGTTAATTAACAAATATAATAAAAAATGTAAATAATGATCCGTATGCCTAATTAATGAGCTCATGATTAATACATATGTTAACTCATCATTAATGCATCATCTGTTCATCATAAATAAATAGTAAATGATGTGAAATGTTATCAAAACATTCTCTTTCTTTTTAAAGTTTTGTTAAAAATTGCAAGAACAAGCTACAAATGTGTTAAAACTATTGTAATGATCGCAATTAGCTGAAATTCATGCTAAAGCAGATACCTTTTCCCAAATTGTCACTCATTTTCTCAAAACATTAACAAATACCAATACTAAAACTAAATTCAAAATCTAATATTTCTCCCAGATCACACACGCAACACACATCAGTAACTATATTCATGTATATACATACAGAAAGAGAAGTTTTGTGGAAATGCAATTTTGTGGAATTGATTTCAGGAGAAGTGGTAATTGACCTTTAAGTTCCAGTTGTTTCCAGTTAATCTACCTACTCTCCAGGATGTAAACAAACAAAGCTCCTCTGCCCACTTCATGATTAAAAGCAAAAAACCCAACAACACCCCTCTCATCTCTTCGTTTCTCATGGGAGGGGGTCTCAGGCTGTGCTGCCTTCCTGGACTTAGGTTCTGAACTCCTTGGACAGCTCGCCTGCTTCTTTATGCTTGCCAATTGAGCTTGCGATACTGGGAAAACCTGTAATAGATCCAATAAAATACAGTGTATACATGTCCGAAAACAGGTAGATAAATGTTCTACATATCAAACAACAGTATAAGCATATCCATCAGAACATTTTCATCAAGCAAATCTCAAACATTGCAACATGATTTATGAAGATGATTTATTCACCAAGACTTATTCAAAATCCTGTTCACAAAGAACATTTTTAACTCGACAAAGACACAGTATAAGCATTTGTTGCTGATTAAAAAAAACTATTTCTTAAAAGAGCAGTAATGTGAAATCTTTTTTATGACACAAACTTAGTAGCAGATGAAGTTGAGAGACTCATTACAGTTCCTGTTCTCCAACCTTGCTGTCTTTCTATTGAAGGCTCCACAGCGATACGGCGTTGGTGGGCATGATTTCAGTGGACCCTGGTATGGAATATGACTGAAACCCCTGCCAACCCAGTTCCATTCACCTGCCAGAAAACGCAGACCCATCCACACACTGTCTGTCATTGAGGGTATCCGTTTTCCATCTAAATAATTAACCTGATACCCTGCCAAGTCTGCGTAATGTGTTCTACAGTATTCAAGGGCATCTTCCCAAGCCATATTTGCTGTGACAAGAGTCATAGAACAGAAAAATGGATGCAAATTGGAACATAAATCCACCAACAAAGTAGAGCGTTGTTGTTCGACATATGCACAGTCAGAATTCAGATTGGAATTGGGGCTTGGTTTAAAATCAGAAGCTTTTTGACCATTAACCCAAACCCATTGGTTTTTAATTTTGGTCAGACCAATCCAAGCATTAGAGAAATTTCCTTCTGCGTTCATCAGTTTTTTGGATTCCTCTTCACTAAGGCTGGAGGAAAGCTCTGTAAAGTATGATTCACAGTACGAACGAGCATCATTCCAGGCCATCGAAGTCGACACATAAATGTGTATCTTGTAGTCTTCAGCAGGAGTTGGTTCAAAGAGGACAAACAGGAAAAGTCCAGCGAGAGCAAGCTTCATCTTTGATTTCGTGAGCTGATGTGGGTTAGAGACCTTTGTGCTCTCCAGAATGTATCAGCTTTTCTTAGGAGAAAAATGCAAATCCTGTACTATGTAATCAATACCATCCAAGAATTTTTTTTTTGACTCAACCCCTATTTATCAAAACAAAGTGTCCTTACTGAATGCAATGTACGTCGACAGTTTTGTTTAAGAATATTAGAACTCAGAACAATGAATAATTTGAGAAGAAATGGCTAAGATAATTGAAGTCTTATATTGAAAACTAAAACTATTCATGATCAGTCCACAATGTTGCTGTGGATAGCACTACTGCCTCCTTAGGATCTGATCTATTGATACAAGCCTCTTTTTCATTTTGTTAAAATTAATAAATGAAAAAAGAAAACATCTGCATGTCGAATTATAATAAGGAGATTATTTTTTTCTGGCCCCAGAACATCATCTTTCTGGGAACATGGTTTTTGAAGGATCTTCCCATGCTTTTGTTCGATAACTTTTTAAACTTTGGTTCAAATACTCAAAATTTGGTTCAAACTGGTTTGTTTATTATTGACTGTAAATGACACATAATGATAAGAGCTGGTCTCAATGTCTTTGCATGGAACTATTAAAAAATGCAAATTATTTCAGCCTGTTTCTTTGAGTTATGTCGCTAAGTCACTGATGATTTACATGAATTCCATTCCTGTTTGAACTGCTAAATCCCTTAGTTGTGTTTGGATTAAATGAAGCATGACTCACAAAATGATTAATTCCTCAAATGGCTCAGAAGTCAAAGACAACTTTGCAGAAAGGTAGCAGACAAACTCTTCAAACTCTAAATACAAATGTCCTACTTATTTTCTCCAGCACTTCATCTTCATCTCTTAGTCTCCCACTTTCCCACTTTTAGTTTTAGTTTCTGTAGTTAGAGTTTAGTTTTGTGCAGTGAATACCGCCATCTGTTGGTCTAACTTCTGATGGGGTGTCCATTTATGTACAGAGAGAGAGGGAGGGAGGGAGATAGAGACAGACAGAGAAAGAGAGAGAGAGAGAGAGAGAGAGAGAGAGAGAGAGAGAGAGAGAGAGAGAGAGAGAGAGAGAGAGAGAGAGAGAGAGAGAGAGAGAGAGAGAGAGGATTCTTGCTGCTCTCTAACCCCTTGCTCTCTGTGACTCTCAAGTTTTATGGGAACCAACTTGTTAGGCAGCATGTCTGTGTTTATTAAGTGTTTTTATGATCCCAATACAGTAATTTAAATGACCTTAAATGAACTCTTTGCATTCTGTTTTTGGATGCATGACTTATCTTCAAACAATATTTGTAATAATGTGCTTTATGTCCAGTTCAAGAGGACAATTGGTCTCAATGTAAAGCAGTTCAGGTTTGATTACTGTGTGCTTGTGCAGTTTGATTCATGCAAATCCAGAAGTTTGTGAAGAACCCTTAGGATTTATAAGAAAGTAGGGAAAAGTGCACAACAAACCAAAGCAAAGTTAATGTGAATCAGTTTAAATTACATTTTGTCAGTAATTGAGATTTAGAGTACATTGTATATTCAGTTGCATCATTTGGAAGACTCATAAACAGAAGTCAAGAGCTTTTTTTTCATAACGCAGACTTTTTCGTAAACATTTTTTTTAAATACCAGACCACAGAAAACCAAATTAAAAAATAGTCAACAAAGAACTAACAGATCTAATTCTGTGCAAATACATGCAGAAAAAAAAGCTCTGAACAAAACAACATAATAGTGACATGATTTAATAGTCAGTTTGAGGTTGCATATTTACATATATAGTTGAAATAAAAATCCACAAACGTTTACACACGACATGAAGACAAAAATAATCTCTCAAAGTCCATAAACATATGTATATCCATAAATATCTATTAACATGATATAGCAAGACCAATAACTAAATAAACAAAAAGGTCAATAAAAGCAAGTTTTCTGTTAATCTGACTTATCCAGCTGCAACTCACTTCTCCTAGAAGCAGATGAAGTTGAGTGTCTCATCACAGTTCCTGTTCTCTATCTGTGACGTTATTGTGTTGAAGGCTCCACATCGATACGGCTCTAGTGGGCATGATGGCAGTGACCCCTTGAATGGAGTATTACTGAAACCCCTGCTCACCCAGTACCACTTCCCTGCGAGGAAGCGCAGACCCATCCACACACTGTCTGTCTTTGAGTATGTCAGGGAATTTTTCAAAAGCTTCAGTTCAGATCCATCTGTTGCACAGGCCAAATCAGTATACCGTGATCTACAAAAAGAAAGTGCATCTTCCCAAGCCATATTCCGGGTAACATGATTCGGTTTAAAGTAGTCATAACAGAAGAAAGGGCGCTTAATGTTACATGAATCCCCAAACCACTCTAGCTGTGTGGTATATCCACAGGAATTTGTATTGTTTAAAATTGCTTTTAAGAGAAAAGATGAATGACCATCAGCCCAAATCCAGTTAAAAACATTAACTCTGCTCAAACCGATCCAAGCTTCAGAGAAATTTCCTCCAGCATTCACTAGTCGCTGGAACTCCCCTTCAGTAGTGATGATTGACAGGTCGCTAAAATATGATTTACAGTATGAGCGAGCATCATTCCAAATCATTGGAGTCGACACATAATTGTGTACCCTGTAGTCTTCACTAGAAGTGGAGTCAAGGAGACCAAACAGAAACAGTCCAGCAAGAGCACATTTCATGATTGCTGCACTGAACTTGCTTGATTTGGTCATCTTGAGCTTTGCAGGTTTTATTTCCTTAAAGGTTAAAATTTTGATTCTAAAATTTTGTAACGGTAAAAAAATAACTTCAAAGAAATCAGTATTGATATTTACAGAAACGAAAGCAAAAATCGTATTTGTCAAATGACTATGAACAATTCCTGCAGGAAGACAAAAATAAAAATATACATGAATATTACAATTAGTCAAAATATATACATGTATTATATTCCTTCAAAAGTTAAGATATGTGCATTACCTTTTTGACAGTCTCTAGATAGCGCTCATTTTCTCTTGTTATCATCAAAAGTGCAGTATGCAGTATCTATCAGAAACACTGGATGAACCTGGTCCTGTTAGAACCAAAACAAACTAGAGAAATCTCTTAATCCTCAAATCCCCAAAGATCTGGTCCTTGCTCACATCATTAGAATCTTAGCATTGATGGCAGAGGATGACTCCAAGCATCTTTTCTTACTGTACTTTGAATAGGAAACACATTTGATTAAATGAATAAATTAGATTTTGTTTTGTTGTTCCTAAATTTTCATATATTTTACATTGGTTGCAATGGTTTAGAATGTAAAACCCCTTCTCTTTGCATAGGTTTTTCTTTCGTGAACCATGACTCATTAGCTACAATGAAGTAAATGTGATAAAAGTCAAGTAGAAATGAAGTAAACAAAAAAATTCTGATTTCCAAATATAAATTTGTGTCACATTATTGCTTCTTCTCAAAGTAACTGTATGTTTGTTTGTATTTTAGAAAGAAATCAGAAGGTGTTACAACTGTGTTTACTAGACTTCTTTTTTTTTTTACATTAGATAAATGTTCAATGTTTGAACTTGCTTTAGTTATTTTAATGTTATTCCCATTTGAATGTCATTCTATCATTAAATGTCACTGTGTCCTGTACTTGTTCTTCTGAAGACATTTGGTAAATGTTTTCATATTGAAATCCCAGCTTTATCTGTGTTGTTTTAATGCCTCTCTAACTTGAATACAGCCAAATTAAAACTATGTTTGCATTTATCTATCCAAGCTACTGGTACGCAACCAACCACACATACTATTCACAGACCAATAAAACCTTATTTTTGTTCTTTTTAAATGTGTTAAGTGAAAAGTTTAAAAGAAATAATGTTACTGTTTCTGGAATTGACTGGATTTTGATGTTTGTGTACAGGAAATGTAAACAACTATGGATGAATGTGTAAAACCTGGTTGATAAACTACCAACAAAAACAAACAAACAAACAAAAAATAAGTTAACAGTGTGTACATGATTACCAAATTGTGATCTTAGATCTGATTCTCAAGAACAAAGCAATCTTGTCCTACCATTTCCTGAAAGGGAGTTACAGTCTGAGAAATGGTGTAACGGTTGTCATCATGTGGGTTCTGATCCTCATGGAAAAATATTTTTTGTAGACAAGGTATACCTTTTTTTCGCACCTCAGTCTACTATGTTATGATCCTTTGCCAAATTTGTTTGCTATGTTTCATTTCCACACGCACGCGCACACACGCACGCACACCCACACGCGCGCACGCACACACACACTCGGAGGGGAAAAGTAAAGGTAAAATTCAGAACACCATAGGCAATTATATAACGCCATGTAACAATACATGTTAGCCATCTGCAAATAGGATGAATTGATGTAAAATGAAAATAAATAAATACATAAAATGCATAATTGTTTCTGTAAACACGTTGTTGGGTTAATGGTTTTGAACATAAAAGTTGGTTCGTTCACAACTGACCCATATTATGGTTTAGTGTAACCTTAATAAAACTCTTTGGAAAATAAAGGCCTTTTAATGAATTAGTTATTTGGATAAAACATTATATGTTCAATTAAATTGAAACGTATGTTTGCTTACCTTTGATACTAATATAGTAATAGTTTCGCAACTGTATTTAAATAGTAATTCAATTGATTTGACAAATCAAACTGTAAACAGTTTTTGTCAGGTCTGATAGGGGTAGAACCGGGCACCTGCTTGGGGTCTTGGCACTTTGTATGCGCGTTCTGATGACGTAGATGTAACAGCTGATTGGAAGACTCCGCAGTTTACAAACGTCACCCTGCAAAATATATATTCTCAAGTCTGCGATGATTATATACATATATGTTCTTCTAGAATTTTCGGAATGACCTAACCTGGTAAGTGCCAGTAGTTCTTGTTACATTTGAGCGGATAACGTTTACTAGCAAAGCAAATGTCAGTTTTTGCTAAGTCAGTGCTGTGCATTGGTAATGTCTTTCTTTGTTTGGAATTCCTACTCAGCTGATTTGGTCGGTAGCAACAATTAAAATATTTAACAGTCTGTGTGATTATATTTTCATGTTATTCTATTGTGATACATTATATTTTGTTTAATTGATATCAATTCTTTGTGTTAGCAAAGCTAGCAAGCTAGTTAGTTAGCTGGTCTGTTAATGACAGATTCTGACATACGTTGCTTCTAGAGTTATTTTAATGTATCTTAGACTACAATAACATATACCATTAGAAGATAACACATTAAAAAGTGTACTATTATATTGTAATATTACAAAATAACATACAACCTAGTTGTCATTTGTAGAAGTAACATGATTACACTTCATTGACTAAAGGAAGAACATAAATTTTGAATGTAGCGTTATTTTGCTAACACAATGCTCAAAGGTGTAGATTTCATTTTCATTTTCATAAGTTATTAAAACCATTTGTTTTCTTCACTCGCGTAGTCCTGGTTGGTATAAGGGTTCATGTGGCACCCATCTCCAATCGTCATTGGGCAAAAAGTGGATTTGATCTGAACAAATATGACTGCAAATACAACCGTGTGTTTATCAAACTGTGCATCTATTCCAGCTTCTTCAGAGGACCGTACCTGTTGTGCTAAACAGTCCAGCCATGGATAAGATTTTGGAGGCTCTGGTGAGTTCCACCCATCCTCTAAACGTCAAGCGAGCTATTGTGAAAAAAGTGACAGAGGCTGCAGAAAAGGAGGTGACAGAGGAGCAGTGCCAGGCCTTATACCATCTCACCACCCGTCTTATTCTAGTGGGTGAGGATGCTTTCCAGCGGCAAGTTGGTCTCCAAGTTCAGGAAGCATATGCACGCTACCATCGTGATGAGTTTGCTCGCTTTTTCAGCAAGGAATATGTACTTGGTCTCCTTCAGCAGGGGTATGGTTCTTTAGACCATAGACACCCTGCTGTATTGGACTTCCTTCATGGATCCCTCCGACTGCTCATTAGCTGCCCGGCTGTGTTAGAGCTGGCGCCTCTACTCCAGACAGAATTCCTACGCATCATCTGTGAACGACCAGAACCTGGGACATGTTCCAAGCTAGCCACCATCCTGACAGACTTCCCTCAGTGTGTACCGCGGGATAAGGCTGGAGTTCTCTTCTGCCAGCAGCTTGTGCGCACTTTTGCATATTTTCACTGTCCTGCAACTGATGAGCGGGAACTGCGGGAGTATGTGACCCATGTGACCCGTGTGAGTGCACTGCTGCAGGGCATCTGGAAGACTGAGCCGACTACACTGCTTCCTTCACTACAAGAGGTGTTTGCTATCATCTCATCCACAGGTCTGTAACCTGTATTTATTTTTCCAACAACATTACATTTTTGCTTGCCACATAGTTTGGTTTAAAGAGCCCCTAGTGTGGATTCTAGAAAATAAACTATCATGCAGTGTGTAACATCACTCTAAGCTTAAGTTTTAACTCTGCATATCTAGTTATTGTGACAGTGTTTAAGAGAGCATAACTTTTTCTCTATACCTAAACCTGAAACCTATGCCGAAACTGCTTTTTAATCATGTGGAGTTGAATAAGACACTCACCACAATGATGCCTAAAAATGTAAATGCCTAAATATCAGCTATTCACTATATTGGAAGAGATGTGTTAAACTTGATATTGTATAACTTCAGTTTCACTTCTCTGACATGTTTATAGCTTAAAGAAAATCTCTAAAGAAAATCTCTATTGAACTCCGTTTTGTCTGTTTGTTCTTGAGCATTTCAGAACATCACATTATAATTTTATTAATATTATTTATTTTAATTATATTTTTATATTTTATTTATTATTTACAATTACAAACAATGTATACTAATTTTCGTTAGATTAGTACCAGACCAACTCAGAGAGGCTCTCTGTTACTCACGTAGGGGTTCCTTGCTGGGGGAGATCTTTTCTCTGCATGTCTGTTTTTTTTTTTTTATAATTATTATTATTGCTCCAGATTCTCCCAATATGTGAATTGGATACTTTTGGTTATTCCACCAAAAAATTAGCAAGACTTGTATATTAAATTAGTGAATACTGGTCAGCGGAAATGAACACTTTCTAAATACTATTAAACTTTCCCCTTTGACTGAATAAGAATATATACATTTACTGATGTCAAAATGAACTTTAAAGTCTATGGTAGTTATCTTTCTACCACCTAGAATGATCCAATATGAATTCTTATTAAACTGTTAAGCCACATGAGGTCTTTGTAAAGTTGATAATGTTAGATTTGAATTAATTTAGGTTATTGACACTGGCTACCCTAACCATCCTCAAGCTCTTTCAGGATTAAAAGAAACTCTGAAAAGTTTATATTGTTGTAGTTTGTTGTTAAAACTAAGCAGACAAAAACTCAACTCAAAAGCACAACAAAGACTACATATAGATCAGCTTTTCTTGTGAAATAAGTTCCCCTGAAATAAGTGGTGGGATTAAACACTGAAAAAAAAACTGACCTTTAAAGCATGCCTGGAAACGCTGAAGGTTATTGGCATTGGCTATTTAAAAGCACTTGATCGCAAAAATGACAAAATATGTAAAAATAGTTTATTCTCTAAATATAACAGCTAAATATGACATGCTATAACCCAATGAAGTGAACAAATGATGAATGAATTCAATACTTCTCACACACTTCCTGCATGTTTTCCTTCCAGATTGTTCTTTTGAACCCTCAATTGCTTTAGCGAGCCTGGTCCAGCACATCCCACTGCAAATGATCACCGTCCTCATTAAAAGCCTCACAACTGACCAGAATGTTAAAGATGCCAGTATGACACAAGCGCTCTGCAGGTCAGTGTGTGTGTGTGTGTGAGTGTGTGTGTGTGTGTGTGTTTGTGTTTGTGTGTATTAGCTCTGAATAGTACTTTTGTTCTTATTTAAAGCTCTTCGCTCCTGATCCAACTCCGACTAAGCTCTTTTCCTTACTGTTTGTGTCCCGTGGTTATTAATCCCAATAACTGGGAAAAGTCTTTATTTTTTTAGAGGGCATTACATTTTTTAAATGAGCAGAAAAGCTTCTATCTTGTTTTCATTGTTGACCTAGCTGAGCTTTGATCCAAGTATTGATTGCTTGCTTTCTATATTGAAGACTGAACGTTGAGGTCAAAATGTTATTTGAGGATACATGTTGTGGTCCTGACCCAGTTTGTCCCCTGTGTTTTAGAATGATTGACTGGTTGTCCTGGCCTTTAGCCAATCACGTGGATACCTGGGTCATCGCTTTGTTAAAAGGGCTCGGTGCTGTTCAAAAGTTCACCATCCTCATAGATGTCACACTGCTCAGAATTGAACAGGTTTGGCAGTTTAAACCCTGCTTTCTAACACATGTATTTGAAGAATAACTCATAACCACTGTAGATTTGATGAAAAAAAATCACAAATCATGTTTTCTGGGGTTGTTTATTAGTTTTGGAATTTTGCCTCGTCTCTGACAGGGGGTTCTGTGTTCACGTGTATGAATGTGTGTCTGTTGGCAGGTCTTTAATCGGCTCTGGTATCCTATTGTGAGACAGGGAGCACTGGTGGTTCTTTCACACATGCTGCTTAGCTTCCAGCACTCTCCTGAAGCCTTCCACTTAGTAAGGCCACCATGACCTCAAACTTGCCAAAACATAGAAATAATAATCACTTTAGTTGATGGAGCTATTTGTTTTTAACATGAAGGTGCTAAGTCTTAAGTCTCTGCATATAAAGAGTAAGTCTAATATAGTCTTCTATTGTATTCTAGTTTATATAGCTTTATAGATTAAACATATACATCATATACATTAAACGTATTTCTCAACATCTATTTTCTTTATTTTTGATAACTTGGCTCCTTAAGAAGTAATTATGCCATTGTGTATTGTTCAGTTATTTTCTTGCTCTGTGTGAGGTTAAATTTCTTCATGCTAGGTTGTCCCACATATCGTTCCTTTTGTGAAATCTCTGAAGAATGATGGCCTCCCCAACAGTGAAACCTTCCTGCTGCAGTTTACAGAGCTCATCCATTGCACGATGTACCAATACTCTGGCTTCCCAGACCTCTATGACAGCATTCTTGAATCCATTAAAGTAAGAAGTGTACCAGAAATTTGAAAAGCATATCATAGGCTAGCACACAATTTAAATGCTTGTTTTAGCCTGATTTTGTGTGTGTAAAGCAATGCAGAATTACATAAAGGTGTGGTAGGCAGATTTTCAAACACGCTTTAAGGAACACTCCTCATTTTTTCAAGTTAGGCTCATTATCCAGCTTCTCCTGAGATATTAAGTCATTTTAATTCTCTGCACTTTTAGCATAGATCACTAAATAATTTTTTACCCTTAGCATTTTGTGTCTTATTAAACCAAGCCTAGTTTGTGACCCTGTGTCTGTTTTGCTGATTTTAAAGCAGACAAGGCCCTAAAGTATCATACCAGAATGATAAGTAAAAAGCAAATAATAAGCAAAGTTCCTAAAGATTACTTACAACACCTTTAAGTGCTATGCTTAAGGTGTTAATATGTTTCTCTTCAACTGAATGTAAAATGTAAATCCATATCAATATGTAACAAATTCAGTTTTTTTTCTAATAGGAGCTTCCTAAACCTTGCGAGGAGAAGATTAAATTTGTTCTGAACCAAAGTGCTTGGACATCCCAATCAAACTCATTTGCCTCTGGCCTGCTCAAGTTCACGGGCAAGTCAGAAACAGGAAAGACTGGACTTGTGAATCTGGGAAACACGTGCTATATGAACAGTATCCTCCAAATTTTATTTATGGCCACAGAGTAAGTTTGAAATCCTTTGCATTTTTCCACCTCTCATTTGTTCCACTCAACTGTAATAAACAATGTGTATGAAGAGAACAACTTTATTGTTACGCTATGTGAGATGGTTTACATTTTATCATAGAAAATAGGCTGTTTTTGCAGTAGGATGTCAAAGTCATGGTCAAGTTTGAAAAATACAGGGGAAACTATACCAGCAGTTGTTGGCGAATGACACATGCACAGCATATGTTATAGCGTTGAACCTTAATAATTCAAATCTTTTTGACTAGTGTAGAATTTTGTAGTACATGGTTTTCCACTTATCAAAATGGCCACAAAATCCTGGCTTGTTGCATTTCAAACAACCTTCATTTGTGTTTTTCACAAGAAAAGGTAATTTTTTTTTATTAAGGCTGTCAATAAGAGGTTTAGTAGCACTGTTCATGATTTTGCCCACTGCTTTTTCAAAAACCTTAAGTTTTATCAAAATAAAAATAACCTGAAAAAGAATTAAATTTAAAATAAAAAAATTGAGTGTGTGTGATGTCATCACTCTTTTTTGCATTCATGCGTTCAATTGTTTACCTTTATTTTAAATAATTTTAATTTCAATAGTTTGAGTAGAGTTTAATGTGTTTTTGTTGGCGTAATTTCAGAAATAGTGACAACAGTAGTACTATAAAATAATTATTGACCGTATAAGAAAAATTATAAATGTGATTAAGTTGTTGGCAGGACTCATTTACTCTCTTTAAATGCGACATATTATTCATCTAAAATTTGACAAAACAAAAAACTCATTTTAGCCAAAGTTTGAGGCGTAGAAGGGCAAAAATGAAGTTCAGAGTTTCTTTGTAAATGTCACTGGGAGCCATTGGGATAGAGTCTTCAATGGTTAAATCCAAAGGACATCTGATCACTGTGAAACCTCAAACTTCAGTACTGTATCATATTTCCATCTAGAGATGGTATTTACAAGAATTTTGGACAGCTGTATTCATTGAAACATGAAACCCACATGCATTTATTATATTTTATTTTTTGACGTCTAAGACATACATGAATTCAATGCTTAGGATCACCTCTAATCATATCTCCTTAAAAGTTTCAGGCGACATGTTATGTCTCTGCAGTTGAATGGAAGTAACTCGCTCATGAAGAAGCTTCAGCTGCTTTTTGCCTTTTTGGCTCATACTCAGGTTTGTTACTTTTTTGGTCTTTCACATTTCTGGAGCTTTATATTGGCACAAATAAACTGTGCTTTTTGCTCCTTGAACATGAGTTTAAAGAATACATACGCGGGATTCAATTTTATTTTGCATTTTTTTTCCAGAGGGCAGCATATGCACCAAAAAGTTTTTTGGATGGTTCTCGACCTTCATGGTTTACATCAGGATCCCAGCAAGACTGCTCAGAGTATTTACGTTTTTTGTTGGACAGGTAAAACTCTGAAGATGTATGATGTATATCCTTGTATAAATTAATCAAAGATGCTTATTATATATGCTTTTTGATGTATGGTCGTCTTGACGACTTTATTAATACAACTTAAAACAAAAATATTGTTATCATAAATATATAATCAATAAGTTTATAAATCTTTTAAATTATCTATCTTTAGATAATTTAGATCTAATAGGAATAGAAGTGACCCTTAAATAATATCACAATGTTTTAGGCAAGTATGGCGATAACAATTTTGAAATGATATTTTGGATGAAATATCATCTTCATCTTCATGTCAGCTTTCTTCCCTTTTGGGGTCGCCACAGCGGAATGAACCGCCAACTCTCTGGCATATGTTTTACGCGGCGGATGCCCTTCCAGCCACAACCCATCGCTGGGAAATGGATGAAATATATTCAATACAAATATCTTATCAATTTCAAGAAGATTACAACTGTACACAATAACTGTCAGCACTACACCTTATAACATAGTGATATAATTTTATTTCAATAATTTTTGGTGGCCTAATGTTGGATTGTTTATCTCTTTGAATTTTGAGACTACTACTTTCGGGACCCCTTGTGTCCTGAAAAAAGTGGTCAAATGAAGCTAGAATTAAATTAATTGAATTCTGAAATTTTAATTCTTAAACTTGATGTATACTCCTTACTATGTTAAATCCTGCAAATGTTTTTCTGTGATTGGTTTATTGACCATTTTCAATTATTTAATAATTCAGTATTAATGTGTTGTATATTTAAATCAGTGGCTGTTCTATTTCTGTCTTAATTTTTGTCTTTTGTAATCTCAAGGTTACACGAAGAAGAGAAGGACCTCTCCGCCCTTCAGGTGACCAACCAAAAACCTGAGCCTGCATCTGCTTGTGGAGAAACTCTCCAGAATGTTGTAGACCAGCCACTCACTGATGTGCCACCACAGCAAGATACAGTGGTACCCGAGGGAGACGGTCGCACTCTAGTGGAGCGAATGTTCGGTGGAAAACTCTCCACAGCGATCCGCTGCCTGCAGTGCCACAGCCTTTCCGAGAAAGAGGAGCCTTTCACAGACCTCTCGCTTGCCTTCTGCCCTTCCATGGCAAAGCCATACCATGTCCTCCATGGACCCTGCCAAGGGGCTGTTAATGGAGGGAGTGAGTCCTCAGAGGGCTCTGTGAAAGAAGGTGCCGTTACCACCACAGAGAGACCCATGATGGAACCCCCTATACGTGTGCCAGATTTAGTGGATTACTTTCTAGCTCCAGAGATCCTGGAGAATGAGAATTGTTACTTTTGTGAACGCTGTGCCTCTCTGCAGAGGGCTGAGAGGGTCATGCGAGTGGTATCTGCACCTGAATATCTCATTCTTACTCTGCTGCGCTTCTCTTATGATGCCACCTGTCACGTACGACGAAAAATCTTAGACAACGTGGGCATTCCACTGCACATGTCGCTTCCTTTACACCTACACAGTAGTTCTTCCACCACAAATGCTGCTGTGTCATCTTTATCAGACTCTCCTGAGAGTGGTGCAAATCTAGCCAAAAAGCTCAAGCCTTCTCAGAAAGAGGAGGGGGTGGCAGAAAACAGAGTGAAAAATAACTGTGATTTGGGGAAGCTCTCAGTGCCCTATGTTCTGAGCTCTGTGGTAATGCATTCTGGGATGTCTTCTGATAGCGGTCACTACTATTGTTATGGAAGGAATGTGAGTGGTGCTGATGGGTGTGTAGCTCAACTATGTCCTAAGACTAAGGATGCCTCCAGCCAATCGGTGAACTCAGTAGGAAAACAAGAGGAAATAATGGGCACTGACCAGAGCTCAATGGACTGGTTTTTGTTTAATGACAGTAGAGTGACTTTCACAAACTTTCAATCGTTGCAGAATGTGACCAGTCGCTTTCCTAAGGATACAGCCTATGTCCTGATCTATAGGAAACTAGAACTCAGAGGAGAAGAATGCAGTTTAAAGCCAATTGAAAATACCTCAAGAGTCAATGCAGAGCCACCACTGCAGAAAGAGCTAATGGATGCCATTACCAAAGACAACAAACTCTTTCTACAGGTGAGGATACAAGGTGTTACCCGTGGGGTTTGTATAAGTATAATGTCACCAGTAATGCGTGAAAACACACGTCTGTATGCACAATGCCTGGCATAACACAGGGTTTCCACAAGGTTTTAAAAATCTCGAAATGTAAAGCTAATTTGATGTGCACTTTTTGTTGTTGCTCAGTGTTACCAAAGATTGACAAAATGCTCCTAAATACTAAAAATAAAAGTATAAGTCACAATTAAGGTGGGAAGAGTTTGATAAAACTTAAAAACATTAAAGTGACTTTTAATTGTACCATAGTTTGAAAAAAAAGGCTCATATACACTGAAAATCATAAAAGTAATTGTTAGGGTTGCCAGAGTTTAAGAAAATGCTTGTGAACACTCATAAATGCTCTAAATGTTAAAACTGATTGTAAAGGTTGCCAAATATTGACGTGAGACTAATAAATGTAAAGGTGATTGAGAGTTGCCAGAGATTATGAAAAAAATGCATATATGCTCAAAAGCATAAAAGTGATTATTAAGGTTGAGAGAAATCTCCTAAAAGGTAAAAATGTATATATAACCATTAGGGCTGCCAAAGTTTGAGAAAATGCTCATAAACATTTAATTTTGTAGAAGGTATGGTTAGAGGGTCAGAGTTTGAAAAACTTTCAGAAATATTGAAAACCTTTGAATAATATTTTGAGACTTAAAAAATTTAATCTGTTTTTGATATAAATCTAAAAACTGATATGGTCATATAAAGTCTTTAAAAGTCTTAAATTTGACCTTAAGAAACCTGCAGAAACCCTGTAAAACAACAGAAACTGCCCAAGCAATTTGATTATCAGGGGAGAAGAAACAAGTCCTGGAGACTCATTGTTGGGGTCAGAGAAATGTGTTAAAGACTAATGTTCGGGTTTGGTCTGTCGTTAAAAAAGTTTACTAACAATAGTTGAGCACCTTGTCTGTATAACATAAATGTGGTGGAAAAAATGTCACAATAGGTTTAAGCAAAAATGCTGAGAGTTGGGATGGTTAATCGTGATTAGAAAATATTCATTAACGGAGACTCACAAAGTCCATGACCGAAATTAATCAGCTGATGATTGACTTGCCCCACCCTTATTTATGTCGAACTGAAAATCATAATACAATTTAAAGTCTTTTTAAAAATCATACACTAGATTTAAAATTCAATTCCCACAAACTAACCAGGGGGTTTTTGAGCTGGAAAGGTTTCACATTTTAACATTAGTGTCAGTGGGAACACTTCTGGAGTCTCAAACGTTCAG
This sequence comes from Danionella dracula, assembly GCA_900490495.1. Classification (NCBI taxonomy): domain Eukaryota; kingdom Metazoa; phylum Chordata; class Actinopteri; order Cypriniformes; family Danionidae; genus Danionella; species Danionella dracula. The sequence continues at coordinate 3,034,248 of UELW01000289.1, read as the reverse complement.
ATGACGTGTCTCACTCCAAATATATTACTTTTTCAGGTTTAAGCTCATTATGGTGTTTTTTCTTTCCATAAGCGGTCATTGTTTAAGGCAATGTGTATAATACTGGATTTAACACATTGCCAGAAACAAAAAGATGTTTTAGCTTGTAAGAAATTGACCTCAACCAAAAACATTCTGCTTTTGTTTTGTTTGTTTATTTTCCTTCAGGGTTTTTTCTCTGTGATTTTCAATTTAGAGTGGATTATTAGACTCAAATAAACTTTGATAGCAGTATGTTTTAGTAGCCAAATAAGTCAGCAAACTGTGCTTTTTTGAGTAAAATAAACCACCATCATCATTACCAACTATCAGCCATTTTTAGACTGAATTAATTACTCATTAATTGCAGATGTTTTTTTAGAACAGTTATGCTCAATTTCAAGCCAACTCACAGGATCTGGATTGAGAATGATCTGGGCTTTTACTCAACTATTTCAGCACCCTGTGTTTAGTTTTCAGCCATTCTATTGTGGGTTTACTGGGTTATTTAGGTCATTGTTATGATTCAGCCTCTTGCTCGACGTCAGTTTTATTTTTTTTCAGATGGTTGGAAGTGTCCCTCAAACACTTTGATACAAAGGAATTGTTCATGGGCTGGACCTTCAACCTTCACAATGTTCTAATGCCTTTTCAAACCACATACTTGAGGCATCAACTCTGGCAGTCATGTTTAAGAAAGCCGTAGACAGCTCTATCAATCTCACCATAATGTTTTATATAATGTTTCACCATAGTGTGTATATATATATATATATATATATATATATATATATATATATATATATATATATATATATATATATATATATATATATATATATATATATATATATTTAAATATGTATGTATGTATGTATGTGTGTGTGTGTGTATGTGATTTTCACTTTTCATTATTACTTTTTTGTTTGGATAAATAGGATGCAGTCTATTCTTTCTCACATAAAAATCCGTTTTGAACTTTTTTTTTAATGGAAAAACAGATTATGCCTACAAAATATGTTATATACAATCCAGGATTCTTCCAGATAGTTTAACGAACATTAACTATCTATTTTTCTTCACTGTTACAGATAAGTAATTACCATACTGTACGTCCTTTTTGAAGCAAAACTACTGAAGCTTCAGATCAACTAATATTTACCTTAACAGCATGCTGTCCTTGGAAAAAAATGTTTAGAAAGACAGTTTCCCCAAACAGTAGCACTGCCCCCCCCCCCAACATTTTTCAAAAAAGGAAGTCATACCCACATAGTGCTGAACAGTTCGTCGCGTGTAGTCTTTAATTTGATTGTTTAATTATTACTTTTATTTCATTCATTTAGTTGTAATGATAGAATTATGTTGAATGGGATTAAATGGTCGGAACTAAATACATTTTGAGTTTAAATTAAGGTTAATATTTTAGAGGAATATTGTAAATGTTGTTAATGAACTACATTTGTATATTTTTGTTACCATTAAAATCTTTTCAATATATTTGCAAGGCTCAATTAAAATGCCGTTTGATTTTAGACATGAATATTGCTGTTTGATCAGTGTTGAATTTGTACTATATAAATCATATTGAGTTTCTTTGCTTTTAGGAGCAAGAGCTAAACGCAAGAGCCCGGGCTCTCCAAGCAACCTCTGCTTCCTGTTCGTTTCGACCAAATGGGTGGGATGACAATGAGCCCCCTGGCAGCTGTGGACCCTCGGGTGGGGGTGGTGGTGGAGGAGGAGGAGGGGGTTTTAATACCATCAGTAGACTGGTCTTCTAGGAAAGAATCAGACTTTGCCTCAGAGACTGCACAGTTCTTTTGCCAACACCGGGAAACATTCTTCCGGTAATAGCAATTTACACATCGCTGGTCCTTTCACATCCACCTGCTCAATCAAGCCAAAACAAATGCTCTGCTTTTGGTCAGAAATGGGTTTGCAATAAACGTGTACAGAATGGAATAATTCTTAAGTATAAACAGCATCTGAAATTTCAATTTATTGACTTTAAATTTATTAAATTTATGCATGAATATGCAAGTTCAGTTCCAGATGCAAATGTTTTGCTCGTTGTTTAATTTAAATTGAATGATTTTACTGATTCAGGGAAGGTGTTGTTTAGTTTGCAATTTTAAGATTTTAGAAAATTTCTACGTGCCTTTCATAATTAAAAACTTTTGCTGAATTTTTGAACTGGAAAAACCATGCTCTTATTGTACAGTGGTGATATGCAATTGCTGTGTCATTTCTCTTTTAGTAAAGACTTGTAATTGAACACTGATTTTATCATCTAAAGGGTGTACTTATTGTATGTATTTATTTCATTTCAACAATTAATGAACAAAGAAAACACCAAAATTTAATCATTTTCTTGGTGTGTGTTTTAGTTACAATGGCATTCAAATTTTATTGCCAGCATAGAGAACCTATGCCATGCCGCTATAAAATGTGAAAGATCTGAAAAACTGAACTGAACATAATAACATACAAAGATCAAGTCCTTCTGTCCTCTGCATAGTGTAAATACATCTCTTCTCAAAATTTCCATTGATTCTTTATTTAGTGTCTGACTCTGGTCTCTTTAGTCGTCCTACTCAGTCTTTTAGCTCCATTTGACTCTGTAGCCCACCATATTCTCGACTAGAGGACATTGTCTGTCTGGAACTGCTCTCCAGAGATCATTTTTGTTGGATCAAAATCTACAATCAACTTTCACAGTCTCTCCAGATGGCATAAATACGCCATTAAAAATGCCAGTAAATAAAATATATATTTTTAATTAATATTAAAACAAAGCTTGAAAACAAGTAAAGGTTAGCAATACTTGCACCAGAGAAACAATAGATTAAAAGCATCAAGATGACTTCTAATAGCCCACCCTAATAGATTTGTTTTACTACTGATGTCTGAAACCTTAGTTGTCTATCATGTGACTAATCCATAAACGCAGCCCCAAGCTGCAGTGTCCTTAACTTGAACTCTGACAGAGGGCTCTGATCTTAAGGCCAAAGTCCAGTAAAAATCAGTAAGACATTAATCTACTAACTAAAACCACTTTTAAGACTGCAGTGAAGCAATCCATATTTATTTGCAGGAGAATTAATGCAATGTACAGTGGCTTTTTTGTTTGGTTGGATGTCTCAATCAGAGCCATTAGTTTCATATTATGTGGAGTCCAGTGTTGCTTCACTCAAAGACTCTAAACCATTTGTTAAAATCAATAACTCTCAATTATTCAGCAACCGAACCCTTCACATTTGTTGTTCATCTTAAGACACTCCCACAAGTAGTTCATTTTGTGACATGGAAATTTGGTATTGGTGGGTTTATCTTGGTTAAATCAACTTGTTTGCATAAAATACACATATAACATCAAGTTGTTTGAAAATAATGTGTTCTATTTTAATGATTTCTCCAAATCTGCTTGTATGTGTGCAAAAAATAAAACAATTAGTGTAGTCTTAGCAGTAACACATTAGAAGCTTAAAAAGCATACCCTTTAGTCGAATAATACAAATCTCCGAATTGACTGCATATAAAAACTCTTTTTTTTTTTAATTACCATCACATCAAAAGCGTAATGTACACTTCTCATAAAATAATTATTACTTTAATTTGCCTACTAATCAGGAAAAAAACATCCTGACTATAACATATAGAATGTAAAAATGCACATCTTTGGAACATTTTAACAACATCGCTAGAATTGGCCTTAGGTCGCCGTTTGACTGTAATGACGGTATGTTTTTAGGAGAACTCTAAAAGTTAAAATGTGCTGCGACTGGCTCAAAGTTTCACATATAAGGCGTTTAGCATTACAATACATTCCAAAGATGCCAAACCCACAAGCATGAGACTAACTTTACAGAAACGTCACATTCCTTTTTGTATATTATCAGTTTAAAATATTTTAACTTTTCTCTGTTCTTTCTGATGTATTTTACAAATATGAACAAAGGAAAGTCTGTCTGTTTCAAAACATCAACCGGTATCATTTTAAAGGTACAGTGTCAATTAAGATCTGTCTTCAACAGCATCACTGAACCTAAACGCAAAGCTGATAATGTCTGGTCATGTTAATAGCACAGTTGCTATTTGATTTTTATTTAACGCAACTTGGTTTTTATTGGGCTTATCAATTTATGTATGCTCTAATAAAGCATACTTTAAACTGCACAGTGTGTTGACTGAAGTTATACACCTTATTTATATAGGATATTCAAATAAACATTTGGTATTTTAAAAGTTGATTGTAACATATAGGATGATTTTCATCACATTTAAATGTAAGTTAATTCTAGTTTTAGGACATATTTGTTACAATATTACACTAATGAGGCAGAAAAAAGTGGATCTACTGGATTATTAAGATTTTATAAATTGTTGTGAGCAGAAGTGGGAAAAGCTCAGTTGCTGAGATTTACCACAAGATTATGTAACCTCAGTGGACAATGCTGTCGGTCTTGTCTAATTTTGACACTCATGTCTAGCTGTCTTTATGGTCTAGTTTTTTTACATTCTAATTGGCTGTCTCATCTAGAACCTAGCTTTAACTTTTGTCTTTATGGTCTTACACTAAGCTGCCTTCCTTGTGTCTAGGCTGCTATCTTATCTAGTCTAGTCTAGTCATAGGTTACTGGCAAAGTTAAAAGAGACTGAAAGCGGGTGTAGACATTAATCGAAAACGCATCCACAGAGGGACATGGCCATAGTGATTGTCTGAAGTGTTAAATTTGAATATGTCTAAAACAAACACATTTAAAAATAATTCATTCCCTTCAGAATGTTCATGAAGATCAAAACTAACTTTCTGAATCAACAAAACTAATAGAGCCACGAGTGTAAACATGTTCACTTCAGGAGCCTCAACCAGCCAATCAATGATCTGGAGCTCAGTCACTTCCTATTACCATTCAGAGTATATACCATGGACATATCTGGCACAATGCATTGTATGAATGGTAAAGGAGGCTCAGAATGGGCATAGCCATTATCATCATCATCATCCTCATCCTTGAAGTTTTTTCAGCTCCAAAGTTAGGTACTTTAGCATGGGAGTGAATGACACCTTGCTCACTTCTGACCTAACGGTCGAGGGCCAGACGAGGTACTACAGTTCAGTCAGCTCTTATTGCACACAGGGAAAGGAAAGCAAGAGGTCCAGAGAAAGCAGGACATTTGCTTCTGATTGGTCGATATAAGTTGAGGGTTGAGGTCTCAACTGCCCTGTATTGGAATGATTTGATTTTTACAGTGATTTATTGAGGATAGTGTTTTTTTTTTTCAACCTGTGCTCATGTGGACACAAAGAATAACAAGGTATGTTAGACTTCATGAACTGTTAACCCATCCAGTTTAACAACTGTAGCCTTGTAACTTTCAAATTGCACAAAAATAATAGACTTATTAGGTTTCAACTATAGTATTACATTTTTTTTGGTACTTCACACAATCCACCATCCTTCATTGGATATAGCAAAGGCTGAAGGTAATGCTTTAAAATGTATATATATATATATATCTTGCTTACTTATTGTTTTCTCTCAGACGGGGCAACACTCCAAGACTACATTTCCCATGATGTAACGTTCTCCGTCTTGAACGACTTCTCCCTGCCTCCACAGGCCAGAGGAGGCTGAGTTTAGGGAAAGTATCGACGTTTACGCATGTCAATCAGCGAGGAGCCGTGGGGAGCGAAACTGGAGGGAAGGTCGACGCTTGGGGAGGATTTCTAGCTCAAAAGCTCATCGGTGCTAATGCGAGCAGAATGTTTTGGGAAAAACAAGGGAAAAGCGAGGAAACTCTATTGTTTTACTTTGAAATAGAGTAACCAAGTATAACATTCACACGCCGAACTTGGCAAGTTACACGCTGTATTTCTGCTCGGAAAACGAAAACGACGCCTTGTTTACTCCAGGAAAGCGTGTGAAGTTAAAGCAGCACATCTGCCGACGGATATTTTGGTATTTACATTTTAGGGTGCTTGGTGTACTTCCTCTCAGCAGAGCAGAGGGGTTCCTCAAGAAGAGTTTCCGAGAGCCGCTTCGCTGTCGGGAAGCTCTTCCCGTGTGGACGTGCTGGAAGCAGCAGTGACGGTATTCTTGTTGTTTTAGTAGCACGCGCTGAAACCACTTCGGTGCAACTTTTACCTCCGATTTTTGACTTTCTGTGACGGTGTGTTGCAGGTCGAAACACGAGACTTTCAACGCTATTTTCCGCCAAAAGTCTTCCAAGAAAATGAGTGGAGGAGATGTGGTGTGCGCGGGCTGGCTTAGAAAGTCTCCACCTGAAAAAAAGTTACGGCGTTATGTAAGTAACGTTCTAATCATATTCAAATGCGTTTGACAGCGGTGTGCTCGCTAATCTGTTCGGGTCCGAAACATGCAAATCATCCGAGAGCTTTCCCGTAACCGCAGATTCAATCACTGCACGGCATGGACTTTCAGTTACGCTGACTAATGTTTGTTTTTTTTGTGCCCCCACATGAATGAGTGAGGAATTTTAGCTCGCCGCTGTTTATTTTGTGAAGGAAATTTTAATGAAAAAATATTATTAATAATAATAACTTCTTGGTTGGATCTGACACACCTATCATGGTTTTGTTATTCTAAGGTGCAGTTTTTGTTTTTAGCAACACTTCCCAGAAACACGTTTTGATTTCGCACGGTAGAGAATAAATTATGTGGAATACAAGGATAATTCTTTTGAGATTTGGAGTGGGTTGCCTCCTGATGGGCGGCGCCATGTTGGCATCGCATGACATAATTTAGCTTTTTTATAGTTAGTTAAGCTACTGTTTAGGATCTAGTTATAATCGTTTTTGTAAGAAGTAAGTATAGTGGGATATAAAAACAGTACCATTTGTAAATAAAATATTATACGTTAACGTGTATAGGTTTTGCTGTGGGGTTGTTTTTCTGCCTCACGTTTGCTATCAGTTCATTTTTGCATGTCAGTAACATACAAATGCCAGCTAATAAATAATAGCTTTTCATTTTTGCCATGTCTGCACGTACAAGCACATATTTTCTTCTTACTATGTAAAAAACAAACAAACTAACAAAAATGCCCCTTAAATGCTGGTAATAGTATGCAAATTCAACTAGTGGAGGTGATTTTAACACCAAAATGTAACTGGTTAATTACAAGTTTCCAACCTATTTTAAATATCAGTTTATCTCATAGCCATTGTTACTTTTAAATGTGAGGCCATTTTTTAAATTTACTCAAATTTAAGGGGAGTTGGAGTGACATTAAAGTCAATTAACAAAGTATTACACTGTATTTGCATTCAACGCTTAAAGTTATTAAATCTAGCTGCAAAAAATACCACAATTCCTCAGTGACTTATGCAACAGACATATCCAGACATAATAAACATATCCAGCCACAGCTCAAAACTGTATATTAACATGCACATTTATTTGGTTTATAGGGACAGTTTTTTGTGTGCTGCTGGGCCAGAAATCCAAGAAGTGACTGTGATCCTCCCTTAATCCTAAAATGCAAAACTATTTCAATTACTTTGCACAGACAAATGGAGTCATTAATTTCTTACTATGAATAAACATACTTTCCTTTTTAAGAGAGGTGTTCAAGCTCAAGTTACGCTGTAACAACCCCCACTTCTTGATGTTCATGAAAATAATAGCATGTATTCACTCAACTGAATTAAGTTTGTCATAGTGATTTTTATTTTACACATAATTCTTGATAAACAAATCACACAAAAGTTAAACATTGAACATATAGTTGGTAAAATTGAAATACGTTCCAATAATAATCAGCTCAGTGTGTTGCTGTTGGTTTCTTCTGCTTTTTGTGCAACTCCCTTGAGCCTGGATTTGGTTATTACATCGGGTTTTATTGTCATGCTATGTTATTAGCAAAACATTTAAATTAGCCATCCACCGGGAGCATGATTGTGTAGTTAGTTAAATTTATGCTAGGCAGTTTTGACAAAATACTGCTTAATTTGGGATACAGGCCTAGTTTATTAGTTGAAGAAACGAATCCTAGCACGTTAATTTGTTTGTTAACTGTATTAAAGTCCTGACACATGCTTTGTTGCTAACTCAATTTATGTTTGGATGGGTTGAGAATGCCAAATTGAAAGCTGCCGATAGGTAGAGTTTGCTACTTCTGAATCATTGAAGGGTATTGATAACAGATCATTTTCAAATGTTTACATTCTTTTCAAGGATATGGCGTGGAAGAAAATCCCTCAAATTATGAAATGCTTGTTTGCTTGCTTCTATATTAGTTTCTAAGACAACTGAACACTTTGAACCACTATTCTGTCTGGATGAGTTGGTGCATTTAGTCATTTGTACATTTTATCTGTACCATGGGGTATTCCCTTCCTCTTAGTGGTAATATACACCAATAATCTGTAATGAAATCACTCACTTACAGCTCAGCCTGCTATCAAGCTCCATCCCAAATGTTAGAAATCTCCTCCAGGCTCATGTGATGCTTTTTATTGGATTCTTTTAATACTAGGAGCAGGAACATTGCTTTTGAATTCGTCTTTTATCACACCGCACAATCAGCAACACGATTTAGACTATGACAGCCAAGTAGTTTATAAAATTTTGATGTTTGTCCCTCTTTTTATTGTTATTCATGCAGAAACCGTATTTGGCCTTGAAGCCAGTCTATGATAATGCAAAGGTTCAGGCAAGACAGGGTGTGATTTCAGATGCTTTGAGCTGGCAGAGTAAACGGTAGTCTGTTGAATGTGATGAGCAATCTTTCAAGTCTCCAAATCAAATTAAATTGATTTCTGAGCTCATCTACACAATTCTGTAACACGATTAGATCCAAGCAAGAACAAGTGTTTTGTTGCACCATGGTGTTTTCTCAGAAGTCATTTTTAGATTTCCCTTAGCTTGATAGACTGTAAAACCAGCCATTTTTATAGTTCAGTGTGATGTAGAAACTCCCTTTCCTCTTGTTTTTGTAAGCTTTGTGCTTTACATACTTTTGTGGGACTGTCCTCTATGTTGTTATTTTTTCACAGCCCATTTTGTAGTGAGGTCGTCTGAAAGTATGGCATGTGTTGCTTTGTCTAATTAGGACCAGACTGTTTTTATTGGAGTCGAGTAAGTAACATGCTTCTCTTCCAGGGGAGTTCCAAGCCAGGTGCACAGGACCATTAGACTTGGACATCAATTTAAGCATCGTGTACAATCACATCCACAACTGTTCATTTTATTTTTATTATAAGAGTCTCTAAATCGTGTAATATTGACATGCTTCCTGAGATGTTTTACTTTTTCCAAATGTTCCATTGGTAAGATTCATTTTGAAGATTTTTCTTTATTCAAAAGTAAGTAATTACATTGTCAGGTAAAGGTTTTAAATGACTAAAATAAAACACTTTTTAAAAAGTAAATTAAAGGTTTCTACAAGTTGTTAAGAATTACTAGAAAACTAGGGTAAGGTTTCCAGAGCACAAAACACGCATTGTTAAAAAGATTACTGAAGGATCACGCGACTCTGGCGAATCCATCTTAGCCAGTACAAGTATTTTCTAAACAAATCTGTTGAAATGAAAACATTTTACTCTTTCCTCGTCAGAAGCATGAAACTAAAAAGCAAGTTACCTAAAAGGTTAGTTAATCAGTCAACTCATCATGGCTGAATGAATGCACTTTCATATATTTTCTCTAAGAGCCATTGAGTCCAGCTTTCAACACAATACAGGGAGTGCAGAATTATTAGGCAAGTTGTATTTCTGAGGATTAATTTTATTATGGAACAACAACCATGTTCTCAATGAACCTAAAAAATGTGTTAATATCAAAGCTGAATATTTTTGGAAGTTGTTTTTAGTTTTAGCTATTTCAGGAGGATAATTTTGACTTTTCGGAACCTGTCAAGTCCTTCTTTTGACCCATTTTGCCAAAGGAAAGGAAGTTGCCTAATAATTATGCACACCTGATATAGGGTGTTGATGTCATTAGACCACACCCTTTCTCATTACAAGGATGCACATCACCTAATATGCTTAATGCTTGGAGTAAGACAACATGCATAATGAGGATGATGTGGTCAAAATACTCATTTGCCTAATAATTCTGCACAGAGTGTAGATTTCATTAAAAAGAAAAATAATTGGTTCTACAATTTTGATATGTCTGTTTCAGTATTGGAATAGATTGAGATTTCAAAATGTTAACTTGAATGTAAATGTAGATTGGGGTTAACCAAATCCGGTCCTCCATGGAGGGCCGAAGCCACCCACATTCTAGTGCAGCCCTGCTCTAGTATGCATACTACTCATGTTTTAGACAATCAGAGAGGACCCTGATTAGTGCAACAGGTATGTCTGATGATGGTTAAACAAAATGTACAGGGCTCTGTACCTCCAAGGCCGGATTTGGTAACTTCTGATGTAGTTGATTAATCATGAGTTTTGTGCATTTTCATAGAAAACTGTCTATTGCCGTTTTTTTCACAAGAGATTGATTGAATGTGCTCTGCATACACTAGCACTGCAAAGCATTTAGTGGCATGAGTCAAAAGTCTGATGCGTTTGGCAATAGTTCAAGATCAGATCAGAGCTGACTGTAGGGAATCTCCATGGTGGCTCAAAGTGCACAGTGCATAGAAAGTTTCCTTTCAGGTAAGGGTCAGTATAGCTGTACACTTAAAAAAAAAGTTTGTGGAAGCTCTTTCCTGCAGTTTGTTTAAGTAATGAGTTTCCCCAAAATGTGCTTATTTAACTCGGCAGAAGGGACTACATTTAGCATTAAACTAGTATAAACTTGATGTCTTAATTCTGCAAATCATGTAATTTTACATTTAATGGACTACAAAAATAGCAAAAAATGTTTAATAGCGTGTCTTAATAAGGAATGCGATCCAGAGAGCATCAGAGAAGTCAAAAATGGAGTAAAGCATTATCTATATATTCATAGTCAGATGAGTCTGCGACTAACTTTACTAAAGTGAACTTAACCCTGAAGCAGCAGAACTGTGAAAATGTCATAGAAACTTTACCCTCATGAGTTGCAGAACTTTGTAATTAATTTAATTTCTGATTTGAAGTTGTGTTTTCTGAATTGTGAATTTGCTTTGTTATTTGTTGGAGTCTTTTCTGAATTGTTATTTTGTTTTAAGATATGTGTGTTTTTTAATTGTTATTTTGCTTTCATAATTGTGATTTGCTTACATCTCTTGGTCGCCATAAATAAGCATAATGAGATAAGAAATTCAAGTGTCATTTAATGTCATTTCTCATTCGTATAAAACTACCATTAAACATATGACTGGTGTCATCAACCATGAACTCCCAATGTAGATACAATGTAGACTGCATAGTTCAAACTTGGCTTATGTCAGCTAAAATTGTCCCTATGGGCTTTTATACTGTTATGTAGCATTTTCCACTTGTCCCTTTCTTATTTAGTAAACTTCTGCTTTAACTCTGTTCTTGTAATGAACAGAAAGAGCAATTGTGAAATGGACAAGTTAATGCGTGTATGTGTGACCTTGATTTTAAAATTTTGTTTCATTAAGACCATTTTATCTATTGAGAATACGATTCCTTTTTCAATTTTCTCCCATTGAAACATTTTTTAATGACAGGAGGAATTTTTATAACAACATTATACACATTGCTTTTATTCATTATTAATATTAAGTATATAAAATGAGCTGATTTTGGTAGATGAATGAATTAAGAATTTGTGTGATGATGGAGGAAGAGAATGACATCTTTTGTTTCTAAGTGCAGTTTTTTTAATCGTCGAGAAGCAGCAGTGCAATCTGGCGCTAATCTGGAGCTTATGTTAACGCAAAGAAAGCGATCCTGCACGTGGGACATGGAAGTGTGGTTAGCAACATGCTGTTCAGACAGCTATCGACTAGCAAAATGGTCAATAGCTTGTCTTAATAAGAAATGCGAATCAGAGAGCATCAGAGAAGTAAAATTTGGATGAAATATTGTATATATTCATAGTCAGATGAATCTTAACCCACAAGCAGCTGAACCATGAAAATATCATAGAAACTTTACCCTGATGAGTTGCAGAACTTTGGAATAAATTTACCTTCTGCCTCTGATTTGGAGTTGTGTTTTCTGAATTTTAAATATGCTTTTTTATTTGCTAGAGTCTTTTCTGAATTGTTTTTTTTTAAAGATACTTTTTAATCGTTATTTTGCAGTTTTTATAATCGTTATTGACTGTATAAATGCATAACATCAGATTGAAAAAGCTGAATTTAGTTGCATTCCACAGCAGGGTAGTTTTTTTTTTTTACTTTGAGGTTGCATAATACTTTTTAGACAGGATTCATGAAATCTGCTTAGGTGGGAGAAACACAATCGTGCAGCTTGTGTTGAAACAAACATGTATAGAAAGCAGAAACAAACAGTGTTTGTGGTCAGGTTTATCGGCTTAGCTAGGTGCTGTGCAGACATTTTTGCTCATTTGTTTTCCCGTCTATCCCTCTTGTTCCCCTCCCCCTCCTTATGATGATTTTTCTCCAACCCAGATTGGTCATTTGTGTCCAGAGTAGATCTGAGAGGGTCTTGATAATGGGTTGCCACTGTCATCAATTATTAACTGTAACAAATAAGAAAATCCTTGTGCAATATTAATGTGCTCCACTCCTATACCCAATATAGCTTTTCACTACTGATGGACTGAAATTAATTTTTGTTTGTAACACATTTTGTAGCACATTTTTAAACAAAAGCAATTAATCCTGAGAAATGTAATTTAGCAATAGACATATAAACAAAGTCTAAAGCATTTAATAAAAATAATTTATGGTGTCTATTGTAATATGATTTTAATGACCATATATTTTTACTTTTCAACTGGGTAACACCAGTGCTTCCAAATGCTAAAAGTTAGATCCAATACTAACAATCCAAGTCAAGCTCCACGTCGTAGTAGCAATCGTTTGCTTTTGGATATGCAGATGCTATAATATGTAACAAATTGTTTACTATTAAATATCTATGTTGCTCTTTCATATGTTAATTAGAAAGTCAGAGGAATATATTGAATAGGACTGAAAGTTTATGTTTATCAGTAAACGTAATTATTGAATACTGTTGACCAAACTAAATAAAAGGAATTTCCTTGGAATTCCTAGATTAAATATTGAATTACTATCCTTCAAGCAACCAAAACAACATCGTAAACATGTAAAGTAACATGATGTTATTCTGCTGCTGGGGTGCTGTGCGTGCACAATGTCTGAGTATCTCTTCGTTTTTTCTTTCTATGATTAGTCTATTTTCTTGGTTTGAATAGGGTTGATAACTGGTCACATAACAACAGTTATCCTCAGACCCCAAAGACAGAATGTTAGCCCTTATTGTTGTTTAACTCCAGAGCTTTGAGAGATTACCAATCATTATAGAAGAACAAATAATAAACATAAGGTTACTACTGTATTTTAGTTTGGAGAAACTTGGTTCTGTACAAAAAAACTAAAATTCTAATGAACAAATTTAAACATGGGTTAACATGTGTAATAAGAGCTAGTAAAGATAACAGCTATTGTAATAACAGCAGCCATGCAATGTTCTATTTTTACTGTGCATAGTAATAAGTAAAGTATTCAAGGGTTACTGTTTAATGGGATGTTCTTGAAATGCAACATTCATTGTGCAGCGAAGCTCATCAAAGAAAATTACTGCTTGAATTTTCTTCACAAAGGGTTAATCGCCTAAACTAGTCAACCATTTGGCGATGTCTGTTATTATCCTTTTTAAATAGCTTTTCTGTTTAAAAATCATATATTTGAATTATCTTTTAATTATTTTTTTATGAAATCTCCTTAAGTGCACCAATCAGAGATGTCACTTTGCACCTTTGATTTAGATTTTTAAACCACAATTGTGAGAGGTAAATCTCGTGTGGTGTGTATAATATGAACTCCTCATCCTGAGTTGAGTAAAAACTTTTTTTTTTTGGTTAGATCTTATGTTGGTCACATGATTGAACTGCTCTGGAGTTCATGTTGAAGCTGGCCAAGACCTTTTTGTTCAGACATTCTGGGGTTGATGGTTTTAGCATGGGTCCAATCACGATTGCAGTACTTGTTCCTAAACTAACAAATTGTGTTTTGCAACACCTCATTTTACATCAATGCCTCTTTTGGGAAATTTGTTTTGTTGCAGTTATTTATTTGTGTACTACAAAAGTGCTGTACTTTTCCCCCAAAACTAGAATATTTGACCAGACTTCAAACTTTGGACTTTGGAAGCGTTAACAGATACATTCTAAAGAAGTATTTGTACTTTATACCATGGTCATTGTATATCCCTTACATGTTGTAGCTTTCCACAGGTAGCTCCTGTGCTTTAGGCGTATGCAGATCCGCCTCAGGAGGTCATTACACTGGCAATTTATAAGCATTTGTTGCTAGCTTGATTTGATTTTATTGCTGGGATGGTGTGTGTTTTAGGATTCCAGTGGTGAGGGAGCAGCTCTCAGCTGTCGTAGCTCATTCACACAGTCCGTTCTCTAGAGGGCCTCCAAAGGCAGCCTCTGTCTGAGAGCATGGAACAGGACCTACCTCTTTAAAACATGTGCACACTCGCTCATCCATACATAGTCTCTCCCTCAACTCTGACCTTTCTATTTTTGCTTGGAAGCCTGAGAGTTTTTATTATTCACCAGAGCTCCATCTGTTTGATCCTTAGCAAAGAACTTTATTTACAGTTTGTTTACATTAAGTTGGTGGGAAATGTTTAGAAAGGAAGTTGTGTTTTAGTTATTTTGGCTGGCTGTTTTCTTTTTTTATTTAATCAGTTTTATTGAGTATACATTGTTGGCCAACTGCAACGTCTCGTGTGTGCGCAGAATAAACTTTTTTATTTTAAACAACATTTTGATAAAATAGTAATAATTCACATTTTTTATTAAATACGTTTTTTTGCTTTGACTTGCGTGGGAATCCATCATTTTATGTTTTTATTTGAGATTAAGCAAGTACAAATATCTATTGATTAAAGTTCACCGAATGCGTGACCTCATTTGTATGTTTTAAAACATCAAAAACATGACTGATTCTCACATTGTACCCTGTCTGATATAAACAAACAAACAAATGTGTGATTGAATGTCTAACATCTTCATGACGTTACAGGGGATTTAGGTTTCACGCATTTTTTTCATGTGAGCACGTGGAGGTGGGTTATTGAAACATAGTTGTTGTTTTTGGTGGTGGAGTTAGTCATCCAGTAATTGGAATGCTGGTGGTTCGATCCCCTCTAGGGTCATTCTGCTGTCGTGGCCCTGAGCAAGCCACTTCCCCCACATTGCCTAGTATGGATGTGTGTGACTGGTGGGGTGTGTTTGGTGGTGGTCAGGAGGTCGTAGGCTTGCATTGGTAGCCACGTTCTGTCAAACTGCCACAGGACAGTTAAGGGCTACCAAGGTTGCTTATCACCACCAGAGTGTGAATGTGGAGTAAAAGAATAATGCACTAAACATTGTAAAGCTTCTTTGAGCTCTGGAAAGTGGTCTTTAAATTATTTATTAATATTATCAAGGACTCTGAGTTTACTGTAACCAGATGTGCATAGAACTTTCACATTCAAAACAGAAGCTGAACATTTCTTGCTTAGAGCCTTTTTACACACTGAAGGAAAGGTCATATTCAAAACACAATAGGGGCTGATTAAATTAATCTGTCAGCCTGCTTGGACTCCTGTTTCAGATTCTCAAACTATTTATTTTAAAGATGTAATGTAAAAGAAAATGCTGCATTTTTTAAACAACAAATGGAAGTAAAATTTTATGGAATTGTCAGTTTAGATGAACTGAAACTCGTGTTAGTTGATTGAAAAGGGTAAATCCCAAACACTTTGCCGGCTATTGTTATCTTCTTGTTCTGTTAGTCAGTGGTTTAGCGATATAGCTAAAATACATGACGAAATGGCATTTTTATATCCTAAAGTGTCTGTGCTATTTTGTGTTTACATTTGCGGAAATATTTCTCTGTTTTAAAGTGGAGAAAATAAAGAAAAGAGATGGGTAATTTACAACCAGTACTTTCTCCATTGTTTAACAGATTTTTTTATTACAGACTAGCTGTATTTTACAATAATTCACTGTGATTTGTTTACTGTTTTTTTTATTTACAACTGGTTAAAATGCTCAGTTTCTTTAGGTGTTGCAGACTTTAACCCCTTTTGCTTTCATGTTAAGTTTCATTGTCTGCAAATCATGACCAGTAGGGCTTTGCCTGCTGGTTCCAACTTGGCCTATGGCATCAGCTGCAAAACCCTGTACAGCAGTGAGAGGCTTATTGGAAGGAGAAGATTGTAAACAGCTTTGCTGGGGATGTCTGTTCAGACTTGTTCTTCTCCAGCCACAGATAAGATGAAATGGAAGTGTCACACTTTCATTTTCTTTTCTTTCTTGCCTTGTGGTTTGCATGTGACAGATTGAATTGAGATCTGGTGAAGTTTCAATTTTTTATCAATGCATTTCTAGCTAAATGTATGTATTCTTTAATTAAATTATACTTAAACAATTTATATTTTTAATTCTTTTAATGATGTGTATTTTTTTCACTCTCTGAAGTAACCTACATCATTCATGTATTTGCATCATTTACCTTGAACATTATTTAGTTTCACGAAACCCCCAAAACAATATATTAACCTGTGATTTAAGAAAAAAATTTAAATGCAAAGCATGTCACAGAGTCTTATTATTAATATAAAAACAGATTTTATGAGAAGCAGTTTTTTTTAAAATAATAATACAATTTTGAGATATTGAGAGCCATATAATTATGTATGTTTGTATGTATGTGTCTATGTGTACCTATCAATCATTAGAAATGGACAGGGAAGCTCATTACCTCATCTTAATGGCAAAAATTCTTAGACTTTTACGTTTACAATGTACTTGGTAAAAAATCTAAAATAATTCTATAAGCACACATTTTTTTTGCAAGTGGATTTCAGAAGGTGTCCTTTTAAGATTGAGTATTTTATAAGAGCCTTTGGTTTTAGTATTAATACATGATGTTATTTTCATTTCAACCTAGTCTTTTAAAACAAAACAAAAGAGAGACATTTATCCTTTCTAGCTACCAAATTCTCACTCTGTTTCTTCAGCTGCTCTTCGTTTTGGGTGTGTTCTGTTGTCTTCTGAGGTTTTTGACAGGGGCAAACGACCATTTCCTCTGCTGTTCTTCCACTGCTGATTGTTCCCAGATACTTTAGAGAGCACTTTCTCTTTTCTTTATTTGGAACAAAACGAGATTTTGGTCCGAGTGCTTTAAGAAGAGGTGTTGGAAAGATTTCAAATGAGTGGGCTGGAAAGTGAGCATGTGGGCTTGAAGAATTCATTTCGGCTGTTAGAGATACTTCAGCATGACATATATATATACTAATCCAATTTTACTCTACTGGAAAACATGTGTGTTTTGAATGTCCACATTACATCATTTTATTTTGCCGTAAGAAAAATGTCTGTTTTGCACCATCTCTGTTCATATGTATTGTGCAGGAGGTTGTGTAAAGTGTTTAAAATTTCTCCAAGTGTAGGAGAACATTCTTTTGCATGCACAAAAAAGTAATTGTAATTTGAGATGTAATTATTTGATTAAGTTTGATTAAGCATTTTTCTCACTATGTATTATTTAGGTGCACTTCATGTATATGTTCAATCAAATCATCAAATGTATATGTTTTATTCTTTTTTTTATGCTTTAATTAAAGAACTTTATCTCTTGGTCAGAAGATAACATCAACAGCTAGTGTGAAATTGTTACAAAGTGTTAAACAAAATTGTTTTATCCCCAGAGAAAATATTGTCTGAATATGATCTCAAGGAAACATTTTGCATGAACTGTTAATTAATGTTCGAGATTAGAGAGTTAATTTGTTTACTGAATGAAGCCGAAAAATTGGAAATCCCAGAATCAATGCCTTTGTTGCACTTTTAGCCTCATGTTGAAGCAGACCAGCTTCGGAGGTATGCGCAGGCATAAAGTGAACAATAAAAACAATAACTGCTTGTTCTTGATTATATACTTTTTATCATTAAGGCCTGAACCGGATATCATTTACTAAATTGGATTAATTTCACAACCTTTATATATATTAACAATATTATATGCTCATTAAATAGTGGTTCGTTTTATTTCTAAATGTGATTAAACTGTCAAAAAGAATCCTTCATGAAGGAATGAGACAAAATTCTTTAAGTATAAAAATAGTTGTAATGCTAAGTGGCGTTAAAATAGGCTAAATTTATATAGGCAAATGCCATGTTCACGAAAAAAATCTGTACAAAAATAGGCTTATTAATATTTGTAGCTGTTGTATTTTGTGTTCATCGTACAAACAGTAATACCCCTGTCACCCATTTATTGGGTTACTCGACTAATACCTGACTAATCAATAATAGGAATAATAATTGTTGTAGTCCTATGTAAACTTTAAAATTGATTAGTGTTGATTGCTCTGTACTGTTTACTTGGTACTACTACCTTTTGCATCCTAATGTTAGGGGTAACTAGAATATGTTTTTACTGATTGTTCTTTACTCAATGTTGCTGCGTTCTAATAGTGGGTAAGAGGGGTCAGACTGGAGACAAGCTGTGAAATGCCGCCACCACATCGTGTAATTTCTCAGGTTACTGCAAGTCTGTCTGGGCCTGGTTCATATTGAACCACCACTCCCCCTTTCCATGTGATTGTTTATGGAGGGAGAGTGTGCACTTAGGGAGATTCCTGATAGAGTCCTCTCTATGTCTCAGTCGCTTTCTCTTGTTTCTAATATCATTAGAAGGGCTTGATATCTACAATCTGGCATGGTGCCCAACAGAACTTCATGTGCTGGAAGAAGCAAAGAGACCTCTGGCAGTGACAGAGCTATCCAAATGTTTTTCTCGTCTGTGTGGTTTTGGTTTGGAGATATATTGGATGTCTATCCACTGATCTGACTTTTGGTTGTGTAATCGTTGTCAACTTTGGATTAGGTTTCATACTGGTAAACCTGCTCTGCTCTCAAGGTCAGTAGGTTACTTTCATTTCTTCATTACGCAATCTAGTCGTGGGGAAGACACCTGGCACAGAGTGCAATAGAGTTGCTCTGGAGTTTCTGTTGTAATCTATACACAAACAGGTGCTTGCAGCCTCCGGGTGTTTTAACTGTAAGTGCAGAGAACATTGGTCTGCTGCTTAAATTCTTCAGTAGATTTTATATTCTCTGATCAAGGCTAATTGCATAGTCAGTACTTGGTGAAAGATTTGCCCTTTTCCATTTTTTAGCCCTTGAATGTGATGTTACGCAGAAAGTAAAGTCAAATAATTAAATCATTTATCATTTCTGAGGTAGCCGGTTTGGAATATTTTGTAATGCTTCCTTATTGTTTTTGTCAGAGAAACGTTCAGTGTAAATTGTAGGTCTTGAAATGAATGAGGTCTTTCTACAAGGAATTCCTGATTTGTTCATGTCTGCTTTCATATATCCTCAATGGCATCTTCGCTCCAAGAACTGACGTTGTGTTGGTTTAGTTTACATTTACATGTTGAGTCAATGCAATCTTGAACTAGTTCTTAGAAAAGGAGTGTGTTTGGTAGAGTTATAATAATATAACCCTATAATAATAGGGTTGTGTAATACATCAAATTTTGATCACAGACGGTTCACTCTCAATTGCAGACTTATAAAAGCTATATAATCTGTCATATATAATCATTTTAAGAATAAAATGTAATTTATTCCAGCACATTCACAATAACTCACTGTGGAAAATCTCAGTATTGAGCATGTTTTTATAGCGATGGTGTTAATTCTAGGATTTCCATCTACATTATCTATGTTGTTCAGTTATAGGTTACTGAACACAGTAATCTGTATAATAGCGGAAAGGATGGCTCCACGTATGACTTAAACTATGCACAGTGGTGTTCAAAATTAGACTCTTTTGTCATAATAACTGTCATAATAAATGCAAATCTATTGAACTTTAACGAGCATTCATGCCGCGTCTACCAATCAAAAGCTCTCCCTTGTAGTGACGTGTTTTTTCCTGAGAGGGAAGATTAAAAAGAACATGGGGGGCAAGCTTACTGTGTGCAGACATCCAGGGTTTTAGACATCCAGACTCTACAGACTATTTTTTTAAAGGCCAGACAAGAAGGATCTAGCTTGGAAGGCAGCGAGTGTGGAAGTAAGTTAAAATATTTACTGCTCAATTCAAATAAACTTAGCAAGTTGTGTGCATTTCTGGAGGCTCTGGTAGAACAAGATTGATCATGTTAACACCGTTTTCAGCTTTCCAAAGTAATGTAAGTAAACAACAAAAACCTCGTATCAATATGCCATTATTTTTCATCTCTGAGAGAAGCTCCACCCTCACGTGAGTCAAGCGGAGTTTCAGTTTTGAGTGAGGCAAGTGAATTTAAGATGGTCAAGCAGCCATCTAGGCACAAGTAGAGCTATTTTGTTTGTTTCATTTGCATTCAGTGTGTAAGCCTGGTTTGAATAATTTTTAATGAAGGAACAGGAAACAAGGAGTTAACTAATCACACACGCCGTGTCTAAGGACATTGTCTATACTACTTCTGTCATTTGACATTTTAGTGTGTCCCTGACCATGCACATTCTTATCTTACCCCCTAAAAATTGTACAGTGAGTGAAATATTGCTTTGAAACAAATGTTCTACAATAAAATAAATGTTGTGCTGCAACAGAACAACACGAATGAAGATTTTTAATATTTTGTTAACATGTTGTTCCAAAGTAAGTAAGGTACCAAGTACCCTCATAAAATTATTTTTCTCAAGTTAGACACCTGAACTTTAAGTTGAGTAATTGAAAGGAAGTTATTTCTGTTTTTTTTCACCTAATACAGTCCATGAGTTAAATCTTGTGGAAATTTCCATGTTTGTTTGGAAACATTTAAAAAAAATTGATGTGTTTTTATTTTTGTATTTTATTCAGGATATTTTGCACACCACTGCATGAACTTTTGACATTCACATGTTTGTGTTCTAGCTGTTTTCCATTTCCAGCTAAAGAAGAATCAATTTGAGACTTTTCTTGGGAGTCTTTTTGTTTTATTTTAAATTTGAAATGATCATTTAATTTCATTTTGGGCCCTTAGTCTTTGGTACTTAAAAAGAGGCGATTGTTTGTGGTGACTGTCGGACAGACCTAAGCAGTGCTACTGTCATGTGAACCTAGGCTGCCCAGGCCAAAACTATGTGTTGAATGTGAATGACGCAGCTTTGACGAAGACATGTGTCTAAGAAAGAGATAGATTGGGGGACAGGGTAGTAGTCTTATACAGCCAAAGTGTGACCATGCTTACCATTTTTTGCAGTTTTTGCTACTACTGCCCTTTTGGATCAAAGAGTAGGATGGAAGGAACAGAATAAGTGAGAGGCTGAGTGAATGTGTGGCCTGTTTGCGTACGTCTGAGTGTGTTGATGTCATGTCTCTTTGTTTCGCTCCATCTTAGTCAGATGATTAGCCCGTGCTTTACCCCTTGGTGTTCCACTGCAAATGCTCAGACGCAATCTGTGACCTTTGGAGATTCTGATGGCTGCACGCTGCATTATAAAGATGCCTTCCAACTTGAAGGCATTTAGTTTTTAAATGTCAATGTTGTTAAACATGTCACTGTTTTTGTAGTGACCCATGACAGTGTTATGCCTTGAAAAAAAAGCTTTTCGCAATGACCACAATATTCCCTCAACTACCCAGTAAAATTGTAGATTGTGCTATAAATTAGGGGTGGGCGATATGGCCCTTAAATAATATCACAATGTTTTTGGGAAATATGGCGATAACCATATGATGCGATTTTGGATGGGAAATTGTTCAATACAAAGGTACAAAGTACCTATTTTAAGATAACATACCCTTTTTTCTGGATAAATAGCTAGGGGACAAGTTTTTCTGCTGGTTGGCTTCTGAACACCGTGTTCTCCTAAATGGGTCACTACCTTTAATGTGTTGTACACACACCTCTTGCCACCTGCTAAGACATTAATT
This sequence comes from Danionella dracula, assembly GCA_900490495.1. Lineage (NCBI taxonomy): Eukaryota > Metazoa > Chordata > Actinopteri > Cypriniformes > Danionidae > Danionella > Danionella dracula. Next base: position 3,012,234 of record UELW01000289.1, on the reverse strand, counting down.
AGATTCTAATTTATGCTTGTGCACATCACATAACACATTTTAAACAAGTGTAAAAGTACTGCAGTATATGGTGTAAGTGTAATATGAGCTACAGTAATCCATAGCTTTAGGGACAAATCTTTCAAAGTATCATGATAAGTTAAAAAACAATTGCAATTAATTCAACCAAAACTTTACACCATTATATTGAAATCAAATGGAACAGTCAGTACGGGATGTTTTAATTGCCACGTTCTTGTACACAGACAATGTGTGGCATAATGGTCAGACTCAATAACCTTAATTGATACAAAATTTCAGTGTGAAAAATGCAAATACCATTACGGTATACACTGTAAAAAAACAAAACAATCAAAACAAAATGTCTGTATTGTTAAATGGCCTTATCTGTAAATTTACACACTTTTTAACTTTTAATGTTTTTACTTATTAATGTAGTGGATTTTTGCATTGTATAAAGTGTAGTTCAGTGTTGGATTTGAACTCTGAACTGAGGAGCCTGTTAATACTCTGTTCTAAATGAGTCAGACTCAAACTAGCTATTAATAACTCTACGGATGCTATTTAGACAGAAACAGGCCATTTAAACAAATTATTTTAGCTTAAGTACTCACCATGTCTTCACTGACCAACGGAAATAAGGATAACAAGAGACGGCAGGTGTTTGGGAAATACAGGCACCTGTTTAATAAGAAGATTATCCCAGAATGCACTACACATTTTTCAATATGGATAAATCCCTGTTATAATTTTTCAACTATAGATTCTGTACAATTGGCAAGGTATTAGTCCTGCATTTCTGTAATTTTTACATTTTGTAAACAATATGTATGATAAATACTATTATATAGTTAGGTGTGGATTATTGTTATCTCATCATCTTACTGTTCATGTCTGACGTTCAACTCCGCATTCATTATGCAGTTAATTAAGTTGCGATAAAAAAAGAGTAAACAATTTAGAAGCAAGGAACCGTTTTAAACAACTTCAGAAGCCTCCCCTTGCTCAGGAATTATTTTGACTAATACGTAATTGAATAATGGACACCTGATCTGGTATTGCTTAAAATATATCTAATCAGACCAAACGAAGCATGTGAAAGATGCTCTGGGATGCAGCTTTTTTTTGCTTAGACTCTGAAATGGCATGGGTAAATTTCCTGTACCTCTTTCTTTAACCCTAAAGGTTTAGGTGGACCAAAACCTAATTGATTTAGCCTGAATAAATTCTATCATGTGTGCTAAATGTGATTTGTCATGGTTAGGGTTTCTTGAGATTGGATTATGCTGGGTCACAAAAAAACAAAAAATTATTCACAAAGCATTTTTGGCTTGCATATTAAAGGAAGGTACTGTACTAGTACAGAAATGGCTCTTTGCATTATGGACACGAATAACCCTAAATGTTAGAAGACAACAAATATGTTAGGTTTTTGTAATTGTTTTAAATTTGCTAATTGCTTATTTACGAAATCGAGGTTTTGGTAAACTTCATAAAAAATATGATTTTTTTTTGTTTTATTTTGAGCAAAATTGTCCAGTCCTTACTAGAGGCATGCCATTCAGTGTCAGTATTAATTCAATATTAGCCAACACTACGTATTTAGATTGGAAGAAAGAACAAGTAAAATGGGGTTAAATGTTAGTTTTTTTTATTTATTATATATATTTATGGTAGTAGGGCTGAAAAAGTTAGAGAACCACTGACTTCATCATCTCAGCATGATTTGGTCTCATTGCTGCACACTTTCTTCTTCATGAAGTATAAATTCTGTTCTTGTCCTTGAAGAGAAGGTGGAGTGTAAGAACAGAAGAGAGGGAGAAAGGGGGAGGAGGCGGTCTCTTGTTATTTTCAGTCTATTGTGTCTACTTCCTGTAGGTCAGGGGTTATTGGAGTAGGGAGTTGCAGACTAGCTATGAAGCACTAGTGAGACAGAACTTTCATCTTATTGGCGCAACAACACCACAAAGGAAAAAGCACTTTACAAAAAACCTGGAGGCAGCAGCAATCAACCTCAATAGGTAAATAAATATTAATATACAAACCTAAAAGTTGTGATCGCTCTGGCTTTAGACTCTTGTCAGTTCTGCATACCGCGTGTTCCTGAGATGCCATTCAGCATCCTGTTGTGGAAAAGACATAGCATTTAGAAGCTGCTCTTCCAGTGCTGCTAAATGGAAAACATAATTTGTTCAGAGTCCTTTAATGAGAGTTTGTGGTTTTGTATGCATTAGTTTGCTCATAAGCAGGTTTACTGGCTTTGGAGTCTGCTGATCAGAAGTGGAGGAGATAGAAAGGGGTTGGGATTGTTTTTGAAAGGTCTCTTATGCGATTTGTATGGAGATTGGATAATGGAGAGGGAATGTAAAAGCTCATATAGATATGACTAAATTATATTGATGCTGCACAGTGCATTTCTTCATAGAAAGATAAGAACATAATCCGCTGCTAATAGGTTGAGCATTGCTGTGCAGTTAAGCTCTCTGATATGAATGTGCCATCAAAAAAATCACATCAACCATTATATTAGATGTTGCAGTAATCTATATGACTTGTAAAAGATTCTATTATAGAAATTAACCTTTTGTAGTCTGATAACAACTTGATTGTTAATACAAATCTATTGCTATTTAGTGTTTAGTTCTGATTGAGATATTTCGATCATATTTAAAAATTAGATTCTAGAAGTGTCAGTTTAAACGTGAGACTAAAATGTTGAGCAATAAATTACTTTGGGAGAGTGCTAGCTTATATCTAACAGCCAGAGTTTATAATTGAAATCGTACAGCTTTTTTTTTGGTATGTTAACCATTATCAGTGTTGCAATTACTGATTAAGCATGTTGTGATATGCTAGAAAAGATCCCCCCTCAACAGAAACCATGTAAATAGTCACGAGCAGCTATGTACCAAACTTGTGACAATGGAGGAAAAACAGGATGTCTTTTCCTCAAAGCGTGTGTTGAGAACAGATGACCAGGAAGATGAAAAACGCCAACGAAGTGGAAACTTCTCCATTTTTATCTTTGTGTTGTTGCCCAGTTTAGACCAACAGCTCATCTGTTGTCCCAGAGCCAAGCAAGGTGCTGAATTGTAAATGATTAAACCGTTCCTCTTGCGTATTTTTTGCCCTGTTTCACACTCTGTCGTTTTTGGTTAATGTTTGAATCTTGTGCTGGTGCAGAGGTTTTCCTCATCTCTGCTGACTTCTGGCTCTCTTTTCTTCTTGTGGAGGATAGATGAAGACAGTTGTACTGTACGCAGTACTGTTATCGATTCCCATTCTCTTTGCCCTAGTGATTGATATGGGATGACCCTGGGTTGAAAACACGCAGCCATTTTTGTTCTCCCGGTCAACTGTATTGACGGTCATTTGTGAAAGGGAGCCATGTGGAATAAGAGACCAAAGCTTGACTCAGCCTTTTAGTGCCAGATCCAAGGACGGTAGGAGCCAGGGGTGGTTTAAAAAATGAATGTTTTGGACACTGGGCTCTTTGCTCTTTTGAATTCAAAGAGAATAGTTTGAATTGGCTTTGATGCAGATGATGCACATATCTGGGGGTGAGTCTGTATGCACTTGTGAGGGTCGTGGAGCTTTATTGTTTATCTTGTACATTTCATGCTAGACAGTTTTTACAATATTGGAACAAAGATGGCAGAATTTAAGGCTCAGGGTGAGTGAGTTGACTGTTTTCCGAACGATTGTATTCTCATTTTGAAGTTTGTCATGTTTTTGGATGGCTCTTGTGTCTGTCGACAGAAAGCACGGTTGTTTAGGTCTGCTGTGAACTGTAAAACCGTTGTTTAAAGGATTTTTTGCTCTAAAATTATCATAAAAATACTGCTATGTGTGGTTTGTTTTTAGCTGCCTTTTACAAACATGTATCTGTAAAGAACACTGTTTGCATAGTTTTTTTAACTTGCTTGCTAAAATTACAGTTGAAATGTGCTTTTATTGTGAGAATAGATTTTTAAGGGTTGTGTTGTCTTAATATATTGTTTAATGATGTATGTTACAATCATACATCCATGTAAAAAGAACACAGAATGACTGGCTTTCCTTTCAGTTTTACAGCAAATTGTTAGGAAAAATATCCTATTTTAAAATAATGTCAAATATCATTACCAAAATGAATGCAAACTGATAATTTTTCAAGTGTGTTGACTGTTTTTTTTATGTAGTGTAGTTTCAGTGGTCTGAAAATGCTAAACAATTTTTTTGTGAATCTGACTTGTTTGGAAAGCTGCGATTAATATTTTATAACTTAATGCTTGCCTTTTGTTAATACTAAGATACTATTAGTGCTATAATTTTCTAAGCTGATATGATGTCAATGTGATGACAACCAATATGATGTCATTACTTATTATGTATAATATATATATTAATTTTAGTCAATAGTAGAAGTGACAAATATAGACATTTAGTCAGTACCAAGTAAATGGTCATTAATAACTTGACTTTTTAATTCTGGTCCTTTGAGGATAAGGGTGCTACCTCTCTGGAGGACTTTAATAAGGGTTCGGCTTAATTGAATAATACAACGATTGATGTTGATCTATGAGAGCTGAGCTGCACAGCTGTCTTAGTCATTCCCAATGTTATTTGAATCAAGTTCAAGACACCGGGCCCATCCCTTTTAGACGTTATCTTTTCTGCTTCTCATACCATTTGTTACTAAACACAAAACAGAGAGGAATTTCAGTTTTCCTCCCAGATTCCCAGCAATACTTTGATCTCATTGCTTTCATAATGCAGAAAAAAAGGAGTTGTCTTGGAACAAGAGAAAAAGGGTTTTAATTGTAACTCTTTTCGAGTGGCCTTCAGTGTGTTCTCTTCAAGGCAAAATAAACTGAACTTGGGTTATAGACAAAAGCAGACCAAATTCTCTTTCATTTTTATGAATAAAGTAGTCTGATGCAAATAGGAATTAAGGGGAAAATGGGGAAAGCAAAGCTAGCATTCACTTTGCGGCTTGAAAGTGTTTTGTAATCAATCTCTTGCTGTGTGTTAAATATTTTGAGAAAACTAAATCTGTACTCGAACATTTGTTGTTACAATTATTTTTAACACTGATACATCATTATTTCATGTATACCAAAATGAATATTGATGCTCAAACTAGCAGAAAAAAAAGTACTTTTTTAACACAGTATTTTGGTTGACCACTAGTGAGTCTTTTAACAATATCCATGAGCTTTACTGGCTGATTTATTTCTAAGATGTATTGATTTGTTCCTGAAAATATGGTTGGCGAGTGACCTCATAACATAAAAGTTAAATGAATTATATATATCATAAAAGCAGCTCTTTGACAAAGTCTTCTCTCTGTGCAGCAAGAGAATCTTCATTCGGAGGATCGCTCAAATATGAAATTAGATTACATAGGCCTGGAAAGCTTAGAACCAATGGCTTGGTGAGCTTTACAGGCAGCAATCTTCAAATGCTGACTACCAAAAATCTTTGGTTGGAAAAAAATAACTACTTAAATGATCTTTAATGGAATGGGTACAGATTGTTTTTACTAACTATTTAATTCTCCTTTTAATTTTTTATTGCTGACCACTTTTGTCATTACCTAGTTTAAAATGAAGTCTTTTTTTGTTACCTGAAAAAACACAGCACACTTATATATTTACAGAATATATTTATATTCTGTCAATATATTCTAGTCTTATGTTTTTTTTAAAAGCAAGTCTTCAAGACTTAAGACAAGCAGATACAATGTATTAGACTTTTTTTTGAGGAAAGCTCAATAGTAGGTTGCATCAAGTAGAAAATATTTTACATGGCGAACCCAGCTGATAAATTTCACTATAATATTATGTTTTAGTTAGATAGCAACTTTGATAGCAAGCAAGATGAGTTTAAAGAGCAAAGTAATGCTTTAAGTCCTGACCCAAGTCCTGTTTTTCTTTGGAAATCGCTAACGTGGTTTCTCAAGTGACTGGCATTACACTTTGCTACGTTCATCTGTGCAAGTTAACAGGACTGTATGTAGAACTAAAGATAAAGATGTGACTAAGCATGTCTGAAAAAATTAACATCAGAAAGTCAATGCATATTGCTCTGTAACTGCATCAAAAATGTGGTGTTTTTGTTGGTTGATATACACACCCGTTCTGCAGTTCTGCTTGCTGTTCAGTTCAGCTCAGCTCCTCTGATTTACTGGTCAGGTTTTGGAAGGCATTCTGGTAGGACCTGATTACCCATACACGGGAAGTCAAAAGTGGGAGAGGTCTCTTAAGAGGTCCATGTTAGAAGACTGGTGTTCTTGATAAAGACTCTCTCGTGCCACATATAACTGACACTTCCCTGTAGCCTCATCGCTGACTGAAGCTGAAAACATTGTTAGGAAGGTAAGATGAATATCTGCTGATTTTTTTTTTCAGGATATGTAATCCCAGAAAAAGGTTTTGTTTGAGGACAGTGTTTGTTTGTATGGACGCATCGGGTTCATTTTGTTGTTTGCAGATTTTATTTTACTTGCTTGTGTTGGGGATACAACAGTTATTGGGGTTGTCTTCAGGTGAAGCGGTGAAGCCTTATGATGGCTCCTGAAAAGAGAGAGAAAAACTGCATTTCTTCTGGATTAACATTAGATTTTGTTCATGTTTTCTCTTTAACAAAATTAGTTTCCTCCTTTTACCATTTTAAGCGCTCAGGTTAAAAAAGGTAAAAAAAAAACAGTTTATAAACATGCAATTACACATTTATGTCAACAAAAACACTGACTAAAAACAAAATAAATAAATAAACTTGCAAAGTGGGTGTTATGTAACAATGACATTACATCATTTAATTATCACAATAAAATTAGCTTTTATCTCAAGCACATGTTTCTTATCAGCTTAATTATTAAGCAGCATTTTAGTGGATAGCATTTGTTGTAAAAAGCTTCTAATCTGTCCTGTGGATTACTTAAGGTTTCAGATTTTTTCTTGCAAAATAACTGTGGTGCTATGAAATAAAATAAGTGTTTAGTTTGGCTTTAAACTTGTTCATTCTATAGTTTCTAGCAGAGATAAGTCCAATAAGAGTTGTTTCATTGTTTTCTATAGGGATGCTATCAAATGATATTGGAGAAATTCAAGAGACTGTCGCAAATTCATAATCTTTGTGGTTTGCAATTAAAGGTGCAGAATGTGAAGTTTTGGAGCCAATGTTGATGTATTAAATCATCAAAAGCATTTTAATAGCTCTTGATGATTAGTTAATAGTTTGTTTTGGTACCTGTCAGGTCAGGTTGAACCTGCCCTCCTTAAGAGTTTTTGTGTGCGGCATGAACCATGTGTGCAGCAGAATTTTTTTGTTCCAATGTATGCCTCAGTGTACAATCCCTGGGTCAAATTAATACATGCAATTGTGTATCAGTAGACCAATATAGGTCATGTTTAAATGTTGTCTTTGTTGTAAAAAATTTCACATTTATGCATTTACATTTATGCATTTAGTAGATGCAATCGACTTAAAACAGGAGCGATGGCATGCAATTTGTTACAAAGGCAAATTTTATCTTGAGTAGTTCATGCTAAAGTGCTATGATTAAAGGAGTATTCAGAAAGAAGAGGCTAGATTTTTTAAATTATGTTTTCACACTATCCAACCAGTTTTAAAATGCTCAAGGAAGAGAAGAAAGTGAAGTTTGTTTAACTTGTTTTAGGTATTCAAAAAATAAAGGCTTAGTCAGTGGATACATTGTTGATTGGTTTGAATTAGATGATTACTTGATCGCTTTGGAATTGATCATTCTGGCATTTCAAACGGTCTAGAATACAAAATATATAATATATTTTTATTTTCAAGTCAAACTACACTGCAGATTAACAATTACAGGACTAAAAAAAAGCTGCTCTTCATTACTGATTTACTAGTAGAAACTATGAATGGTTTAAGTCACGTCTGGCTTCTGACAAATTTTGACTAATCTATAAAAAGTTGTCAAGTAAAGCATTTTTAGAATTGATCCTTAAAAAATTGTACCAACATCTTTTTACTTGAAGTAATGTTTGATGGGAAGATTAGTGTATGGTTTGGAATGCAGCTGGAATGACTTTGAGAACCATTCAATCTGGTTTATTGATGATGTTTTTTCTGTTAATAAGAATACACAGCTCAGCTATTCATTCTGCAAGGCCACTGATTTCTGTTTGAAGTGCCATTGCATGGTATCTTCCTCCATGAAGATGATGATGGTCCATCTGAGTTTGCTGAGACATAGAGCTGAACATCATCAGCATAACAGTCCAAATTAAACAATTATATCCTGAAAGTACTTTGTAATAATATTATATCAATTCAGAATAGTGTGAGGCCTAAAACTGAACCTTGTCGCACTCGCGCATATTTTACAGCTGCCAAATTGGCTTTTATCAGTTAAACCATCTTAGAGCTTTAGAGAATCTCAGAGAGATAATAATGCTTGCTTAGTTAACTGGTCTCTGGTATTTTTTTAATCTGAATCTGAGATTGAGTTTTTAATGCAGCAATGATCTAACAGAGAGATCTTAGATCATTAGTATAGAGATCGAGCAAGTGAGAGATGTTGGCAGGTGTGTCCCATCCATGGCTTTGTCCTGACATGAATCTGCCATCAAATAATCACCCCACACCTCTTGAGACTGGACAAAAACAAATACATATTTGCAGATGATATTCATTTAGATATTTTCATGCCTTGATTTGAACGGAATTGTTTATTCAGTGGCTACTAATTTTCTTAAAGACTGCTGTCTGCATAGAGATGGGTGAGAATGAGATTTGAAACCATGATGTCATGCACAGAACTGGTAGACAGAGGGAGGGGCCAACATTTGAGTCTCATGTTTTCAGGTCTGGACAAGCCAGTTCTATTATTATGCACTGAGCTGCCAGCCCATTAGTATGTATCCTTTTATCCCAAACACACAAGGGTTTCTTTTGGTCACAGAAAATTGTTAACTGCACTGGATGGATCTGAGTAAAAATAACTAGAAGATTAAATGTATTGCATGTATTTGGGAGTGGGAATGTGGTCAATATATTTGTAATCAACAACAAACCAGCATCAGATGTATCTTACAATTTGAATGTGTTTCAATAGAAATGTATTTTTATTAATTTTAAGAAAACTGATCCAATTAACTATTGTTTCTTAGTCTTAAAAAGATCCCCTTCGGGGGCTCTAAATATTGGAGGAATCTTATGCTTTTATTGTATGGTTGAGGCCATTTGAAACATATCAGAAATATGCTTTGGCTGAATATGCTTCTTTGGAATTTCTCATGACCCATAAGCACCTTTTATAAAGTAGCTCTCAATTTAAGAGCGCACTATGTGGTCTTGGTGTGACATGACTTACAGGACTCTTCACTGTACAGTCAGAATGAAGTGACTTTGGCAGAAAGATGCAAATATGTCATAATTATTCCGTCTCGGAGCAATCTCACACTTACAAATCATGCAACTGTTAGCTCTTACACATCAACCTGCTCTAGTCTCCTAGAGAACACTCGTTACATCTCGAGCAACAAGGCCAATGAGATCAAGTGTGCTATTTTTTTTAGAATCACTCAAACAATAAGAAATAAGTGCATTTTAAGCTAAAAAATGATTGTGCGTGTGTGTGCGCGTGCGTGCGCGTGTGTGTGTGTGTGTGTGTATGTGTGGATGCATCTAATCTTAAATATGATGCAAGGTAATGCTGTTGGAATTGCAGGCATGAGAAAAATGAATTCTGGTGCACTGGCAGCCGAAGAATCTCATACCAGCAACAGCTTGTAGTCTTGCTTTGCTTGGTATTGTTACCCAGATATTTCTATTTTTTTCCCTCCAATACTGGGCTTGATTGCGTCAATTATTCGCAGAGAGACTGACCAGTGAGTGATTCAGTTCGGATGGCATTCCCCTATTTTAGTCATCAATGGCATCTCTGTTAAGTCAAGACACTAACACTATGGCCCCATGCCTCTGCATGCATCATACTGCTGCATGTGTGCGTGTGAGGCAGACAGCTGCTACCACACTTGAAGGGCCTCTTCTATTTCGTCCCACCCAGTCTCCACCCTCCCTCTGTCCTTATATACAAACATACTCATTTTACAAACTTTTACTGGAGATAAAGGACTTTTGAGAAGTCCTCCTGTTGGCTCTTGAAAGTTGTTGGATGTGCAAATGACATTGTTTGGAGATCTTCAGGAAGTGGATGAGCTCTGGCTGTCCCTGGCTTTGTGCTTCTACTGGCTTCTATTAAATACAATGGAACAGGCAATCACAACAGGTGACCAAATATTACATTGACTGTACCTGTGCTGCATAGAACTCAAGGTAGGGGTTATCCAAAAAATATAGATTATGGACTGGTGTCGTGTGAGTGTTTGTGAGAATTGAGGACAAAACATAGTGTGTTGAAGAGATATCAATGGAGTGCAAGAAAGAGATAGAGATAGAGCTGGTGCAGAAATTGGAGAGTAGTGTTCAGGGATCAATCAGTACACTGTAATAACGATAAGCCTGTAATAACGTTGGTCATGTTAAAGGCTTCTTGTGGGTCTCCTGAATGTTCCAGCGTAAAACGTTTAGAATATTTTAGTTTAAAATATAATTTAGATCAATTATTGTCATTTTTAACCATTGTGTTTTTGGGGGTGTGTATGAACTTTTATGGGGCATGTTTCTCACATGCAAATTACCTCTATCTGCAGGAGATGTGAATCATCTCCTATATTAAAAGACACTTACATTATTATAATGTTAGAAAATGTACTGGTTGCTTTTTGGATAGAAACATAATCACAGATTTGTATGTATTGTCCACATGAAAGCTTCTAGATACAAATCCACTACGATCTGCTGCAGTCATAAAAGCTCACAAAATTGTGTTGATTCAAGCGGCCAGTTTGTAGTCATCAAAACGAATCAAAAGATACTACTTTCCCTGTACTGTAAATAGGTTTCTGCAATGTAAGTAAACACACTGTAACTGTAATGTTATGTTTCTTAGATTTTCTGAATGTTATTTATTTTCTCTGACTTCATTACTGAAGGCCACCAAGTTGCTCCCTTGGCTCCTAATCAAAAACTATGAATTTTAAATGATTAAAATCTTATAAATGTGAATTTTATTAGACTAGAGTTGTTTAAAGGACAACGATTTAAAACTCAACCTTTGGATCAAGTGTGCATGACAATTAAGTCCTTTTTGTAAAAATACAATTTCATGGTATTTTAATACAGAGAGGTTTATGATGTTACAAACACTCTCCCACACTGGCCCTGCCCACCTCTGACGTATAACAATTGCATTGGTCTTGCCATGCAATGTCCAAATTGTGCAATTAAGATAAAAACAATTAAGACAATATTTTTTCAATATTATTAAGACAATTAAGACAATATTTATGTAAATCAGTAAATTGCTTTCTTGCAAAATCCACGTTTATAAGAAGAGTTTTAAATCATAGATTTCATTCAGGGTCATGAACAACTTGTGGTTTTTTATGAGGAAGTCAGGAGAAACAAATACCATTTGCTATACTTAAAAATGCAATATTTCTTTACAGTACCTGTCAATGCGGATGGTTTGTATTTTGTATAAATAAATTATCAAAAACTTCTTAAATTGACATACTTTTATAAGTTTTAAGATGACAGAAGACCACCATGGACTTCCTACCATTGTTGTATAGAGGGTTTTATTAATAAATTAACTCAAATCAAATAAATACAATTATTAGTTTACATAATCCTTTTTTTAGTTTTTACCTGAGTAGATTTTTACTTTTTACAGTTTTTTGAGTACAGATTTTATTTGGCCTCTCCATACGTGGTTATTTTGGATTGCTCAAGAGATTGCTCAGTCTATAAGGTTTCCTCTAATGGTTTTGGATATACAATTATATTTTGTTTTCTATGTCCTCCTTTGTTTGTTTTTTACACTTTCCCTTTAAAGATTATGTATTTAAAATGAATAGAGTTTAAATTAAATGATCGATTTGATGATCACTTCAATGTTTTTCAACTTTACCTCACTCGGGATCATGGTTCATTAAAACGGTTCTCTGAAAATTCTTATTTTCCATCTGTGTCGCTCAGCCCACGTAAGCTGATCTTTGTGACAGGTTAGCAGAGGCTCTCTCCTGCCAGTTAACACATACACACACATATTCACGATCTTGTGTAATGTGAGCTATGAGCTCTTTGTTTTGAAGCGCTGAGCAGAACCAAAGAGGCCTCTGTGTTGCCTCAACCATAGCAAAGGAGCAAAGCCAACGCTGCTCACTTTAGGAGACTTTCGGCATCCCTCCCTCTGTTGCAGTTTTACTTTTATGTCAATTGTTGTGGATAAATTACGAGCAGACTTGTCAGCCAAGTGCTTCAGGCTTCAGCTTAAAATGAGTAAGTTAATGCTTGGAGACTACTTGAGTGGGACATTTCAGCCGCATTACACAATTAGTTTAATCATGCTGGTCATTTAGATTGTCATGCTGAGTGTGCTTGTGCATGAGAAATTGTTTAGTTTGGCATGCAGGAGTGATATCCAGAGTGCCACAGCTTTGCTCTCTAACAAAGAGAAGCATGTGGAGAGAAAACTGCTGAGCGGCTGAAGTGCCGCATTGTTAATCCACTCTAAATAGTATAAAATAGTAAAAAAAAAAAACACATATTGAGCATTCCTTGCTGCTTAGTTCTCTAATGAGATAAGATAGTAGTCTTGGCCTGAGAGTTGATTACCTTATATGTTTGTAAGTCCAGTGTAAAGTCTAAACTTTCCAAATACAGTCTGCAAGTCATTGATTGATATAGATTCATTATGAAATGTCAAATTTAAAGAATCATTGTATCTTTGCATATCATTTATAGAGGAACTGTGATGATTAAACCATGCCATTATGTTATTTTTTCTTGTCCTTTCAGGCATGGAAGAAACGATGGTTTGTTCTGCGCAGTGGGAGGCTGACAGGAGACCCAGACGTACTGGAGTATTACAAGAATGACCATGCTAAGAAGCCTATCCGCGTGATCGATCTGAACCTGTGCGAGCAGGTGGACGCAGGTCTTACCTTCAACAAAAAGGACCTGGAGCACAGCTTCATTTTTGACATCAAGACTTTTGACCGGATCTTTTACTTAGTGGCAGACACCGAAGAGGAGATGAACAAGTGGGTGCGGTGCATTTGTGATATCTGTGGCTTCAACCCCACTGATACAGAAGGTAAAATATCTCCCATTTCTTATCAGTTCTATCAAGAAAATATTTTGTTTTTGTGGAGTGCAGAATAATGGATGGCCGGCTTGCATTGTTTTGCTTCTCCATCAACTGTAAGGGACAAATATCCTTGTTCATTATGGACCTTAGATGATTTTTTTTCCCATGGTGCCTATATGCCCACTGATTCCAACCATTGGATCTGAAAATGTTGAATCTGAAATGTTCTGCCTCCAGGAGGTTAGGAAAAAACAAGCAATAAATCAATCAAAATTAAAGCCACCTTATATCGTGTGTCCCACTTGCTTTCCAGAGAAAGATAACAAAACAATATAGCAATTTAACCATATAAAAGCAGTCAGGGCTAAAATAATTGCACATAAAATATTAACCATATCTCCTCTCAATTTGTTTACAATCTACTGTTGAACTGGGACAAATCACAAGTAAAACGTAGATCAAACTTTCTGACCAAAAAATCTGGCCAAAGGGCTTCACAGTAAAAAAAAAAAAAGTAAATTCGGCAAGCGTATAAAATATAATAAATACATAACATAAATAACATCAGTAAAATTAAAACCTGATAAAATCAGTAAAATACAGTAACGAACTATGAAATGAATCAGAGACAACAACAGCGACAATGGTATAAAAGCAATCAATGTCCATCAGCGTAAATATGTTCTTTTTCTTGGAAAAAGATACAAAGTATCCTTTTCAAATATGTAAATAGATAAGTGTTTTTCTATCATTTTGTTTGGAAAAGGTATATAAATATGATAAGTATGTGAACATATCTGACTAATAATAATTGGCTTTTTCAACACCTAACTAGTCCGAGAAAACTATCAATGGGGACGTGGTATTTTTGAGGGTTTCCAAAGCTTAGGTGATTCAGCAGACCAGTGAGGGTAAGCAAAATCATTTTAGTGAAGAGAAGCGTGTAAACCCACCTGGTTTGTGCTGACTGCTCTTAGAGTCAAGAGAAACCCAGTGAGCGAGTGGGTGAATGTTGGTGTCAATGAAACTCTGTTCAAGCGATGTTCGCGTTTGTCTCACTGAACCACTGAAAGCTGAGTTCGAAGAGAGGCTTGTATAGATAGGTGTACAGTAGCTGAACTTCACTGACCTTGAGAGAAAGCTTTGATAAAGAAAGCTTCTTTTAAAATAAACAAATTTACCTACAAGCAATTCTAGATGCTAGGTAATGGTGTGTACTGTGTCAGATTCGTGTCACTTTCCTCCATGTCTAGTGTTGAGGGTTTCTCCTTCTGTAGTTCTATGCTTTCCTGCAGCCTTAACCTTGATCAACTCCCTTGAATCAACAAGTAATAAATTTCCCTCAGTCACTTCTCAGCTGTTCTTCAGTATCTTTTTTCTGTATCTTTCAATGTGGCTGGAAAAGATTTTAGTGGGGGAACAAAAACCTCCATTGTCTGCCCTGTTAAAGAAATCATGAAATACTATTTTTTTTTCTTCTTGCATTCGCAAAATGTATCTGGTCTAGAAACATGATCTTAAATTGTATCTGAAAATATTGGTATCAGCTGATACTCAAACATAAATGATCGGATCGGATCGAGAGCAAAAAAAAGGACATCTCTATCAAGAAATTATTATTGTGGTGCGTGTTCTTAATGTGACTTCATTTTTCTTTTACCCCCTTTCAGATTGTTTTTTTTTGTCCCATATCGTACAACATATTTTACACAAGTGTGATAAGTACATTTATTTTTATGTGAACTTTTTATGCTAAATTAACTATTAGATATGGCTGTATAAAACAGGTTTAAAATACCATGGAACTGTTTAAGCATATACATTTACTAATCAAACTTGGTAATCGATACCATATCATGCCCCTTTTAAATGATTTACAATAAATATTTGACCCCTCTAGACTACCACTGCACCCTTATAACCTTCAAAAGGCAGTATTTATCGTAAAATCATCTGATTGGTTAGTGTCCAATGGACATGGCTATGGACATCGAGCCCTTTTGAGCTTCCAGAAATAGAAAATAGGATTACACAAACATGCATTGACTAAACTGAATTAGACTTTTGATAAGGGAGCAACACTAAAACATGCAAAAAAGTTTTAAAAAGGAAAGTAGAGTTTACATGATGTGGCATCTTTACATATTTACAACTCCACCAAGCCATATTTCAACTTTTACATGTGATAGTAATGATGATGCAGCACACAAATAGTGTTAGTTTTAATCACATCTTCAAATTGCTTCATTGTAGTAGTTTATTGTATACCGGAAATTTTGGGACTTTTTAAGAAAAGCTGAAGGTCTCCTTGTTTGACTAAATAATCCACAGCTCAACAACATCCTCTAAATATATCTGCTCTTTCGACAGACCCTGCAAAAGTCTCTCATCAATTAAATGTCTCTGGGGGTCTGGTGGTGGATATAGCTCCCAGTGGAGGACCGATTGGATCTTTAGGGGCCTCTGCACTGGCCAACCTTCCACCTCCCTACCAGCCAGTCAGCGTCAGACAGCTTGGATCCTCCTCCAGTCTGGATGAGCCTCAGGACTACCTTTGGCTGGTTAATTGTGAGAGCAAGAAACCTGAGCCAAACAGGTAAGTCTCAAAAAACTGTCCCCTCTGACAACATACCAAATAAAGATTCCTCATCTGGTCTTCTTGGATTTGTGGTTACAACCCATCTCTACAGAAAGGGTTCGGTAAACTTAGAAGCTACTGCTGAAGATTTGGATGTACGAAGCTTACTCTGTGTGTTTGTGTGTGGTGTAGTGCAGTCGCTCCTCTTTGTCTAGGGGAAGAGGAGCAGGAATACCTGCTTTTGGAGGAGTGTGAGAGCCGGAGCGCTCCTGACAGTCAGTGAGTGAAGAGCATCAGTGTGTAGAAAACAATACTAAATCTCACACACATCTAGACAGAAGCTGAATGTGTAGAAACAAATAACTGTCATAAAAGCACATTGCTTGACTTGTTCGAATCAGGTCAAGTTGGTTGATAAGAAATGGATTTGGTTTCAGTATCTGCTTTTTGTGACATGCATGTTTGTGTTGGATACTAATTGCTAGTTTTAAATGTTATTTACTTTCTTTATAAAACTCTGCTGGTATACCATACAACACACTTCTCCTATTTCTTTAGAACTAATAAGATTTTCAGAAAATGTTTTAAATTTGACATTTCACAAGGTTTTTAAGTTGTTGTTTTTTTCTTCTCAAACACCAAATTATAGGTCATCTCAGAGCTGTAAAATGGATTGTCATCCTTGATCAGTTTTCTCTTTATTTGTATGGTACTTAAGCATTAGTGTTTTAAAGCTTGCTTTAAAATGTACCAAAGGTCATGCCAACAAAGTTTGAATTTTTTACGATACACGGTTTACAAGTCGACAATATTTCAGACTTCCTAATAAACCTAATAAAAATGTGTTGGGCTCTGTTCTGTCAATCTTTTAAACAATCAAAATAGTTTTTAAGAAATTGATTCATCACATGATAGAACTGATTCTTAGCTACGTTCAGACCGTAACCCAAAGTGACACAAATCCCAAATTTTTTTCATATGCGACCTGGAGCTGATCATTTCAGGACAGTCCGAACAGCTCAATTCAATTTTTTTTTCCAAATCCGACCAAGTTCGCTTTCATATGTAGCCCTGAATCCAATACATAACCAATTTTTTGCAAGGTGACTTTTATGGCGTTGCATGTCGACAGGCATTGCATTTCTGAATGTTGACAGTAAGTTTCACAATCAATCATGGCTGAGGATGGAGCTTAAAGCAGTCAAGTGAAACAATAGAACTAATAAATGTTGTCGTTTTTTGTCTTCTTCTTGATATGATTTGGTTGTATTGACGGCGACTCCAATCAGAAATAAACTGGAAAAGCCAAGCTACATTCACACACTACATTACATTCACGTCTATGTTTACTTTCGTTTTTATCAAAACCATTTCCTACACATGTGATGTGCACCTCACAAGCTGGATTGCATTCATACACAGAACAGATACAAGTCGCATGGTGGGCAACGGTGGGCAACACTGAATGCATTTTTTGTAGTTTGAAAACCTTAAACTCCATCATGAAATGCACTGCATGTTTATTTTTTAAACAATAGGTCTCTTTGATTGCAGGGTCCATGGGGACTGCTCTAAATCTACCTCCTCTGAACCTGACTGTAATGACAACCTCCCTTCCCACTACACACCCACCTCTTCTTCGTCCTCCAAGCACGCATCAGTCAATGGTTTCTTTCCAAGCCAACATTCTGTGGCACTCTATGATTCTCCTCCTTCACGGGGCCAGTCGCTGTCTGCCGACTCACAAGGCCTTTACCACCTGCCTCGAAGCTACTCTCAGGACACTGTGTTGCTGCCCAAGTCGGCATCCTCTCCTCCCATTCCTGATGGGGAACCTGGTGAACTCTATGTCTTTAACACACCTGCTCGTAAACCCTCATTAGAGGCACATTTGCGGAACTTATCAGTCAGCTATGATATTCCTCCCACGCCTGGAAGTAACTCCACCTACCAGGTTCCCCGTACAGCAGGGGTCGAAGCTGTCTCGGGATCCACAGATGTGGTACCCCCCCCACGTCCCCCAAAGCCTTCACTCAGTGGGGGATCAGTCCCACCTGAGCGGTCGCCTACAGACACGTATGTGGTGCCACGGTCGGTGTCTGAGACTGATGCTAATTACTGCGTGCCCTCGAGTGCAGGGAGCAAAGCACTAAGAAGTAACACCATTGGTACAGTGGACTCTTCACGGCTGCGGAAAGGTAAGAGGGTTTGTACTTTTATTAATGCTTGATGGATTTATAATCCATTAGAAACTCATTATGTGTTGAAATATGTTATCATGCTGAATATTTTATTGGGTTTTTTAACGATACTCTAAATGGTGAAAAGGAGGAAAGTAAAAGCTCAATGCTTAAGCCAAGTTTAACACTATTAGCTGTACAACAAATAATGTATAGTGCAAATTATTGCATCTACATATATTTGGTTTGATTGGTTGTGTAAAATTATGCGAAATGAAACTGAATCTTGACATCCAAAATCCAATTTTAACACCACCTTGGATTGTGTTCTGTAATTATATTTTTCAAATGACATATAGTTACTACAACATTAAAAATCATCTGAACACGTAAGTTCTTTTTAACTTGTTCAATTGGCGTCATGGTGGCGCAGTGGGTAGCACGGTCGTCTCACAGCAAGAAGGTCGCTGGTTCGAGCCTCGGCTGGGTCGGTTGGCATTTTTATGTGGAGTTTGCATGTTCTCCCCTTGATCGCGTGGGTTTTCTCCGGGTGCTCTGGTTTCGCCACAAGTCCAAAGGCATGCGATATAAGTGAATTGAGTAAGAACGATTGTCCATAGTGTGTGTGTATGACTGTTTCCCTGCGATGGGTTGCGGCTGGAAGGGCATCCGCCGCGTAAAACATATGCCAGAGAGTTGGGGGTTCATTCCGCTGTGGCGACCCCGAAAGGGAAAAAAGCCGACATGAAGATGAATGAATGAATGAACTTGTTTAATTTTTTTCTGTCAGTTAAATTAATCATTTGATAATCAGTTAATTATTGTCCTGATAGTTTTAACTTTAAAGTTGGATGTTACTGACTTTGCCGCAGGACGATTTGTCATTTTGTAGCAAAGTTAATTATCTGTGAAATTTTTTTATGGACAGGTTTTTTTTGCTCCAAATAGTGACTCGAATATCTGATGATTTAACTGATTTAAAAATTATTAGGCTTAATGTTTGGCTTGAGTACAGCTGCTTGATCATGGAAACATTCTTCTTCAGAAGGCTACATGAAAGCTACATGAAGCTTGGAGTCTGTTGGTGACCTCTTCACTTTTTGTTCTGTTCATTTCCATGTCCTACCTCTTTGTGTCGTTGTCAAACATTTACTTTATTCTTATAACACAGCTGACAGGTGACTAAAATATTTAGGTTGTGAAATATTTCACGACTGTAGTTGTTGCAGAGGTAGCAATTTATCACAGTTCCATGCTAGAATTTACAGATCTTGTGTGAGTGATCTATTCTTCAACAGTCGCATGCAGAGGAGCTTGATTTTATGTAGCTGTGAAAGGCTTTTAAACACCTTATTATTGGTATGGGTGAGTGAATAGTTTTGAAAGTATAGTGCATATACATGTATGAAAAACAAAAGATCTTCCAAAAATCGTACAGCTTAGTTAATTTACCATTCTTATGGTTAAAGGGAGTACTAGATGACAAGACATTGTGTGAGATATCGCTAAAATGAGGTCAAGAAAATTTGATGTATGTTTTTGCAACAGTTGGCTATTTATATTCACTGTTCGTTGTTCGTTGTTTGATGTACACAAAATTGGAAAATTGATTTAGAAATGTTAAGTTTTATGTTCTTTCATAATGCATTTACAGAAACTTGTCTGTTAATGACACTCATTGTGCTGATGCAGTACAGTCTTGTGTTGCTCAGCTTGGTCACTCGATAATATTAATCAGATTATAAAATATATGCATCTATGTAAAATATATGTTTTGTCTCTATATAATCAGAGCTGTCACTCAATATTTTTTTGTACACCTGAAAGAATAAATGCTCACTAGCCACATTATTGTTTATGTACACATTTCTGTTTATATGTGGTGCATTTAGAAGCACTCTTAATGTAGTAATATGTGGCCATTTCAGTTACAACAGCCTTACAACAAATTTCAACTCCCCAATGATAGATTTTTTTAAAATCGGTTAGGAGAAATGAGATAGTGGTGAGTGAAATTCTGATATAATTCAGAAGTTTCTAGATTTCTGAACTAAGGCTGTCTAGGACCAACATCCATTTGATTTTCAAGGAAACTAAGTCCTCTTTATTTCTCATTCTGATGCTTGATTTGAACACATCTAGAACTCTGAATACCCTGACTTGGTGCAATGCAATAATGGCTATTTTTTTGTTTTGTCAACATGTATTAAAAATGTCTGAGGCTGGGATAATGACGAAACGGCATGAAGTAATGCAGGAATTAGTATTATTTCTGCAATGACTAATTTTGTGTTGTTGTTTTTTTTAACAGATTATGGATCTCAAGACTGCTATGATATACCCCGTCCTTTCCCCACTGACAAAATTTGCTCATTTGATTTTAATGAAAGCTTCAACACCTATTTTGTGAGTTTTCTTCTAAGAAACAAATTTTGTCTTGAAAACTTGAAAAGACATGAAAATGTAACCCTTGTTTTTCAAAAACTTGTTTTGAATGTACCATGTAGAAAAATAAAGGCATGGTGCCAGTAGGAGGAGGTGTTTCTACTGAGGAGATGGATGAAAACTATGTGCCCATGAGCGTTCACTCTTCATCACATCATCGCTCCGGCAGCCTATCAGAACCAATCCAGGAGGCTAACTATGTTCCCATGACACCAGGGACTGTAGAATTCTCATCCCTTGGAAAACAAGTGCCACCTCCAGCCCACATGGGTTTCCGATCCAGCCCCAAAACCCCACCACGAAGACCAATCCCCATGTCTGAATGCCAACCACCACCCATTGACCGCAACCTCAAACCCGATCGCAAAGGTGAGTCTGTTCTTGATTCAAGAAGTCATGTGAATGTGGGCACTACTGTCATCTCTTCATCACAGCCACTAATTTCGCCGCTTTCATCGCTAGCTCTCTGACTAACAGGTGCCAGCCCATGCTTATGAAACCATTGAAAACCTGAACAACATTACAGTCCTTTAGCTAAAACCACAATGTTTCATAGGCCTATGCCTTTTAATCGTTGGCATGTGACCTCATAAATGAAAGAGGCTTTTGTCTGTGGACTTTGAGCTCTGGGTATGAGGGAGCCTGTCTGTGTCGTTAGCCCCGAGCGGTCACCTCTGTCGCTATTGTGACTTAGTGAAAGACCTCTTTGATGGCCAGACCTGCAAGGGGAATTTCAATCTGCTCTGGGACAAAAAAGGGGATGTGCTGAAAGTTGCACAAACAAGCCGAAACATCAGTAACCAGCTGGGACAACACTGTCCCAAAGTGTTAATAAAAATGTGCTGTATTTTCAATTAATTGTGTCAATTGTTCTGAGTAATGCAAGATGCAGAAGTACAACAGGTTTCAAACTTTCTTTTCAATAGTCTACTGCTAAATGTTTTAATATTTTGTTTATCAAGTAAACTCACTGACTAAATGCTTACAATGCAAATACTAAGGTGTTCAAATCCGTTTTTTTAGGCCAATCACCAATTATTGATCAAACTCAGTATTGACCAATACCAATCACATGGAGGTTTATCCAAACCCCTCACAGCCACATTAATAAACCATTTACAGCAATGCGGTACTGTTTTTTTTATTTTATTTTTATATATATATATATATATACAATTTTTGTTCAGTACTACAATGTAAGTAAGAAAAAAGCACATGATAAACTTGATCTTTTATCTTGGAAGCCCCATGCAAGAGAACCAAGAGCATAGTATGTGAGTCTATGCACGTAGCAGCTCTTCAACATGGAAACGGAACATGCCTAGCCAAAATATCCCTCTTAACAATTTTAGTGTTTTTTGGTGTTCATAAGTAGTATGTATAAATGAATGAAGGAAGGCATTTATTGGTCACTACACATGCAGCGAAATTGAAAGTTGAGGGTGTGAGTTTGATCACCTTTCGTTTAAAGGAGCTTTAATCATACTTTCTGAACGTTATATTTTGTTCGTTTTATTAGGCTATTTTCTGTTTAAAGGTTCCCTTTTTACCTTTTCAATGTATTAACAAAAAATATTGAACCCCTCTAGAATCCACCTTTTATCATTTATAATAAACAAATACTTTGAATCACCTCGTACTTCAGTCTTCCCAAAATGCTCACTTTACACCTGTTCCACCCACACCAATGCTTCCACCATACCCCTTATTTCTTTTAAAGCGGCATTTTCTATTTTTGTTCTGCACAATTCTGCTACTCTTACACTTTCAGGTCAGATAGCACATCCACTCTGCATTAGCATTTATTTGATTGGTCAGTGGGCATCGCTATAACAATTAGTCAATCAATCAAGTTTTTATGTATTGTTTTTTTAGCAGTTGCTTTTAAAGCAGATTCACAAAATCCTAGTGTGGATCAGGTAGGGTAAATAGGAATTTCTTTATGTGAGGTCCCTTGGAGCCTCGCTGATTGAGGCAGGTAGCAGTCACCTCCCCATCATAAAGAATATACAAACTTAATCGACGAACAGTTTGCCAGACAGCACATGAAAAAAATTAAATTAATTAAATTAAAAATAACAGTAGGTGGTGATGTGCTCGACGAGCTGTTTTGAGCTTCCATAAAAGGAATATGGGAATACATAAACATGCAGGAGCTACCTTGATTGCGACAGAATATTCAATACGAGGGTTTTTATTTTTACAGTAATGGAAGTAAACAACCAAATTTCTTCAGTTCATGTTCTATTTACAATACATAAAAGGAATATAGCAGTCAAAGGTGTGGTGTGCTGGGTCCAAAAATATAATCGCATGGACTATGACTCAAACTAATAACAAAGGACCCCAGAGATCAGGGTATCAACACTAATAATGGAGAGAAACAACAACTGAATAAACAGAGGCATTCAATCTTAAGCAAATGCAAGTGAATGAGCAGAAACCCTGCTGGTTAAGTTGACCACTCTGCTGAGAACCGCTGAATCATCAACAGCCAAAGAAACCTGAATGTTAAAGGAGCAGGCAATTGAGAAATTGAGGGGCTAAAAAACAAAGTGTCTACATCCCGAACTTCCACTTTCAAGAGCTTGCTTTTTGGAAGCTGGCTTTAATAAAACCCATTAAAAGAAACAACTAAAATATCTGATTTCTAACTGTAGGATTAATAACCCTTTGTGCAAACCTTGATTTTGTTTCCAATAAAACCGGAGTAGATTGAAAAACTGTTAATTTAATCAAAATTCAGGCGTTGTTTGTATCTTTTCATTTCTGTAAGCATGGGCCAAGCACATATCTTGAACATTCTCTCAGACACTGAAGTCTCTTGCCATCCTGCAGCTTTTTATTTTCATTCCATGTTTGCTTGATCATAATACTGCAAAATTTCAATGGCTTTGTTAGTACTTTATAGCCAGTTGGTATGTGTTTTTTTTGTCTAATTGTCTTGGTGTTCTTTGTGTATTAGCTTTCTGGGTAAGCTAAAATCTCAGTTTTTAGTAACTATTTCTGTCTTTGAAATCATTAAGGTATCTTTGTTTTCCCTCTGATTTATTTGTGCCAACCATTCCCTGTTAACTTGTTATTTATTTATCAATTTTATCCGTGTGAGGGATTCAAATAATTCTAAACAGATTTCATTTCTAGAATGTTGCAAAGGGAATACCAAACCGTGCTGTTTAGCAGAGCTTCATGATGTTGTGTCGTCGGTTGGTGTCTCACCCACGTGTGTCTGTTTAACTTGGTGCATGCCTCACTCCAGTCTTTGTGGGGAAACCTTGGTCATCGCATGTCTTAAACGCATGAAGTGTTGTTGCCATGACAGCAGCCCAACGCATATCTGTGCAGCAAGAGAGAGTGGTGGAGGTGGCCTTGATTGTGCTAAACTGCTTGGGTGTTTAGAAGAAATGAGAGTTATTGAAGAGGCATGTAATAAAGAAGTTTTCTCTCACCAATTCAGGTCAGAGTCCTAAAATAAACAGAGCAGTCGGTCTTGAGCGAACCGACTCCCAAACCATAGGTGAATTCTCAAGACGACGTAAGGGTATGTAAATTTAATAGAATGCTACTTTCCGTGTTTGCCCCCTCTGTTCTGAGGTGTCTTGATATTGAAGGTCTCACCAAGCTTAGTTTGTTTAGTTGAACAAATCAGGCTTTCATCGCAGATTTGGCCTTGGTGCAGGTGAAACATGCCTTTCTTTACACAGTTTAAGAGTGCTATCGAAATAAAGTTTGAAGCTAAACTTCAGAGCTGTGGGTGTGACTCAGCAAGGCTAGTCTGAATAAAAAAATGCACAACCACTTAATGAATTCTCAAATAAAATATGTAATTTAGAATTTATCAATAATATTACAGGATGTCTGATGAGAACAAGGATTTTTAAAAAATTTATTATCTTTTTCCATCTTTGGCATAACAATATTTATATTTTTAGGAATGCTTAAACATTTTTTTGGCTTCATTATCAAAACCTGAAACTGAATCACCCACCCACCAATATTGACTGTTGACATGACACACAAAATAACATTTTGATCTTTGAATCTAGGCAAGCAACAAATGATTCCAGATCAGCTGATTTGAGGTACAGGACAGTGTTTGTACGTCTCGGCTTTTGGCAAATGAGCAGAATTTTTCCCGTCTTTTAAATATATGTTTAGAAGTAGATACCAATACAATGCTAGGTAGCATTATGACAGCTTAATTCATATGTCAGAGATTTGAAGTGATAAAGAAAAACACAGTTTGGTGTGAAGAGGTCCTTTAACATAATACAGCCAATGGTTTAATGACGCTTAATGATTGGTGTCTCTGCAAGGACATTATTTCTGCTCACTGACCCAACAAGCCAAACATACACTTGATAAGCATAACCAATACATTTGCTGATGCATTTCTGAGTCATGTTAACAAGAGCTGACTGTGGGTGGATGGATGGCAGTGTGAATGACAACTCAAGTCTCTCCTTGAATCATGGAAACAGATGGCGTAGTGGCTCATATGAAGATGCACCTCTGTGGAGAGGCTTTGAGTTCTTTTAAATGTCGATCACAGCTCTAAGCGTGTGCTTCTGTGATCTAATTGTACATATCTGGCTGAGGGACTGTTAAAAAAATACATATTCACGAAGTCATTTTAGTGAAAGGAGGGAAGGTTTTATTGTTGTTGGTAGGGTTTTAAATGATTCTATAATTCAATTGATCAATTATTGGTTGTTCTTTTTCAAATGTCAATGGTTTATAGTTTTAGTTTGAAATGACATGAACCGTAATTAGTAGTTATATATTTGAACAAAGTAAAAGAAAACTTTGTTGTACATAACAATTTTGACACGTTTTTCACTGTTTTAAAAAATATTTACTAAAACATAGCATACACATAACAACTGGTGCTGTTACAAAAGCAGTTTTGTGAAAACCTATATCTCATGTTCTACTGTTAATACATTATAAAAAAACTAATACTATTAAACAGATATTATAGGTAGAGTATGAATAGACAAGTTATTTAGATGGTGTAAAAAAATGCCTGAGCAAGAATTGACCATAAATAACTTTTTAAAAATAGCATTTCCAAAATTTTGTAATGGACAATATTTCAATATTTTTTATAAAACAATTTAGATGATATTTCTGTTTTGAGCATTGTTGTGTAATTTCAACAAAGAAGCAAGTTAAGGAAACAATGTAAGGCTTTGGATTCCAACTCTTACCTAAACCATTAGATGGTATTCTTAAGTTTAAGTGTATACTTATTGCTATTCAAGACACGAATCATACTTGCTTCAACACAGACACTGTTCAGACCAAGACATGTTATGTAAACATGCATTTTAGTAAAGAAGCACATACATTACATTCTCCACTGATGAAAAGATAAAGATAGTGGACTGGTGTTCAGTATTTAATGGCAATCAAACAGCAGACTTGTGCTTGTTTGAATTTGTGTGAATGTATTTTTACTTTTTTTGTACAGTGTATGCCATGCGGTTTTCTGTATGAGCACAGAGCCTCCCTGTGGAAGCTAATGTTCTGGATTTAGCATTGAGTCACTTTAAATAAAAGTGACAATAAATGTTAATATTAAAGCAAAAGTTTTTCATTAAATAATTTACATAATAACATTGTATATGAAAGCTTACAATAATAATAATAAACGCTGCTGTAAAACAGCATCATTGAGTCACCAGAGAGCATAGTTTGTGTTTTAAGCTTTCTTTAGCAATGTTCTGTTAAGTCAGGGGCTAGGGTTGCATCAGTCCATTGTCTCTTTCCTCACTCACTGGCGCCAGCTGGTGAGCACTTGTGTCAGCTACAGACACAACTGCTTCCCATTCCAGGTCATGTGAGGTCACTGTTCTGATATGGCTTTTATCCTGGAAAAGTCATATATTTCATGTTTTGTGTTTTACTTTTAAGCCTTATCTTCACTGACTTTGGGTTTCTTTGGTGTACGATGTGTATTATTTGAATTATGTATCCATTGCAATAGTGTTTCCAGGCTATAGTGTTTCTAATTTTGGAATCTTTGTAATTAATTGTGTATTGGAAACTTCGATTAGAACTTTAAAAGTTTTATTTTCACTGCATATGTTTTTGCTTGTGTATTTTAGGTGTTTGGATCCTTCACTTTTTCACATTACAGCATGCATCATGCTTGTAAACCCAGCAAACAAAATAATAATTTTGATCCCCTTATTGTTTTTTTAAGACTGTAAAGAATAATTTTCCCAGAAACTTCCCTAGTGGTAAACATATTTTTCCAAACCTCAAAACAACCATACAATAATCCTACAATCCTAAAATGGTCGATGTTGGTTATGTTTTATCACTTGTATAAAATAAATCTCGTAACATTTTGGGAACCATACATTTTTTATATAATAGTTTCCATAGCTGTGTTTGCATTACATATATATGGATTTTGTTCTTTTCCTCATCAACTGTCACCCTATATTGTATTTTAAACACCAGGCACAATTTAGACTGTCCAATTTAAGGAACATTGTTTTTTTACTGTATCAAACAAATGTAACTTTTCTTCTTACCTTTTTGATGTTCTATACACTCTAGAACATAGCTCAGTGTAATTGTAGTGGCAAATAATTGAACACATTTCCACCAGAGAGAATAAACCTTGACACCACTCACTTTTGCCTTTTCTTGACGGTTTATTAAACTAAATATGTTGAAAACTTACAGAGGACATTTGAAGCATTAGGGTCAAACAAAAAAGTGATGATATCACTTATAAAAACACATAGCCTAAACGCTTGCAAGCCAGGCCAATAATTGTTTGCTCTCACTCTGTGTCGCATTGTTTTGAGTCTGAATTTAATGAGCTCCACTTGTACAACACACTTTGTCCTTGTGCCAACAGAGGGAGCCAATATTATATATTATATATATATTTACCTTAATGGAAAATATACTGAAATTCCCTGAAAACACTATTTTTTTTATTCAGACAAAACCTTTAGCTTACTGAAAGCCATTGAACACATTATTTTGCCAAAGATTCCCTTTTTTGAAGTGTATGTGTCTGTTTATAGATCAATCTATTTTTGTTTATTTTGGACACTGCCCTCTAGTGAATGATTTAGGACCAGCACATTGTGTTCATTGTTTTTTTTTATCAAACCTGAATAACTTATACAAAATAATAGATGTATTTTTCAAGTTTGTTGCATTAATCGTGTACCCTTGTTTGACATTCATTTTGAATACCGTTCAGTATTGAAGTGTGTTTCTCTTGCAGCTAAGCCAGCCCCTTTGGAGATTAAGCCTTTACCGGAGTGGGAAGAGTATACGGCACCAGTCCGGTCCCCTGTCACCAGGTCCTTCACCAGGGAGTAAGTGTCTGGCATGCTTTTTCTCAAATAAACATCTATTCAAGCATGTTTCTGCATGGCCTCAACACAACACACTTCAATGTAATAACTAACCATTCATACATTACTGTAGTCGTGTCCTAACAACCCATACTACAGCAGTATTGTTGTAAGTTTTTTTTTTTTAAATGGTTTGACTGTCATCACTACATAACACCACATAACCGTACAAGTAGTGATGACAGTCTAGTAATAGCATGAATTTTATTCTTGTATGTTGACGTGAGCACCACTTCCTGAAGCCTCATGACAGTTTTAGGGAGGCATTGTGTAAGCTCAGTAAAAGGGCGTTATCATGGACCATTCGTTGATTTGGAAAGCGAGTTTGTGTTCTGTTTTTGTGTTTCTGTTTATACTTATGTTTGCGGCAGTGTAAATATTGTCCTGCTGATCAGCCCCTCTAGGTTTACGGCAGCCCCCAGACCTTCTTCGGGGCAAAGCACTGCCTCCAGCAGCGACTCCGACGACTGTGATGAGAATTATGTAACCATGCAGGCTAATATGTCTTCAGATGAACCAGTATGTAAAAAACACCACAGCAGATATTTTACTTGACTTTATAGGAAACAGTGAAAAACGTATGTTATCTTTAGGTTTTAAGTGTAGCATAATAAACGCTATATTAGGAAATAACATTTCTGCATTTCCTTATAGTTAAATGTTTAAACAATAATACAAGTTCATGGACACTAAACTTGCTTTAAATTCAACATTATTTTATATAAATATATATCATGTTAAACTAATACGGTCATAGGAACACCTTAAACTTGTTAAAAAATGATAATTGAATGTAATAATAAGTATTTTTTTAAATCATCATTCTTTTGTGGTCTGTAAAAAAGATTCGAAACATGTTTTTGATAGATTTTTTTTGTTGCAATTTTGTTGCTTGAAGAAAAATCTATTTTGTGAAGATTTTGTAAATGAATACCAACTAGGTCAATGGGAAATAAGTTAGTTTTTATATAGACGTAAAAACACAGTAAACAGTGTTAAATCTGCTCAATTTAAGTCATTAGTCACACATTTTGATAAATGCATTTAGAGAAACCAAAAGGGTTATGTTTAGTTGTCTGTCATCAAAAGACTTGATAGAAGGACCCCTCACTGCTTTTCTTAAATTTTATTTCTTTTTCTCCACTTTCATGCTTCTGTTTCTATTTAGCATTTTGTTTTTATATCCTTTGGAAGATTTTTGTCTGCTCCACCTTTATGTTTTTTAAAGGTCTTATAATTCTCTTTGATTAGCTATCTTAATCAGGAGCTTTCTGTGCATGCTTTTTATTTTCTAACATGTTAGCATGTCAGGCGCTAAATAACAAGCAGAATGATAACACTGCACATGTGGCTTTTGATGCACTGGATTAAAATATGGCTCAGATCATTTCTATGCCCTGGGTCTCTTCTGTTTTCTCTTTTCCTAATTCTCAGCTCTTTGCCATGTTTTGTGGATTTTTTTGTCTGCCTCATCTGTATTCAGCATTTTCACTTCTTGTTTCTCTGCTTGCATTTGTCATTTGTTTCCTGTTTACTCTTTGATTTTTCTGCTGCTCCTCTTCCCCTTTTTAATGCGTTCTGTAGAGAGGAGTCCTTCTACTGTACAGTTCCCATCACTCCTATAAAGAGAGAAGTGTCAGATCTAGAGCACCTGGATGAGGTGAGCAGGGCTAAGAAAGAACACATATTTAGACGTGAAGTTTCATAAACCTATAGAGCATTATACAGGGGAGTTATGATGTTAAATATGTTTTCTGTAAATTGGGTGTAAAATGGCCTGTAGGAGTCTTAAATATATATATATATTCTATTTTTGTATGTTTAGAAAATCTGCCATTCTTGCTAAACCATAACATACCATTTTTAAAAATTTCATTAAAAAAGTATGTATATAGCATTATTAATATACAGTTTCCCCCCCCCAACAGGTACATTTCTGACTCACAATCAAGATACTCACACTACAAGCTTGTATTTGTTAATGTCTCAATTTTGAAGTTACCCTGTGTATGTGGCTCTCAATAAATAATGGTATAAATATAAGGGCTTTCTTAAAATGCCATTTTCGTTGTGTGTTCAAAATACGTTTTTTTAAAACCCTTAGTCATCATCTTGAGTGTTCATTGAAGAATGTAGGCATGTAGATTGATGGATTTAATCAGGGGTCCCCAAACTTCCAACCTACCCAATAATGCCCAAGTTGTTTTTTTTGACACTGTTAAATCTATATTATGATTACATGTTAAATGATATGTATAAAAATTAATTTAATAAAACCTGTCTTGCTCACTGGTATAGTGGTTTGTGAACAGGACATGTAAGGCGCAGCTGCTCATCAGATGACCCGATTTCAAATTATGAGCTTGCGATTCTTTCCTACCCTGGCCCCAGCTTCTACCTGCCTAAACCTACAGCAAAAATACCTACAAAATAATTGATAAAATAAATAAATAAATGCATTCATATGTCCTATCATAACACACCAGACTAATCAAATGAATGAAATAACTTTTTAGTAAAAACTTTGGGGATCCCTGGATTAGATACTTCCAAAGAATGTCCACTTTCATTACCTAGCGTCAATATTGTACATTAATATACTAGTAGTCTAAAACTAATTCTGACTATAACATTGACTGTTGAAATGGATCTGATGGTGTTGGTTATATATTTGCAATTTAATTTGTCATTTTGAATTTTCTTAGAACATGAAGTTAGTAGCACCAATAAATACTGATGGAGGTAGCAGTCCCATGGTGAAGCCAAAAGGAGACAAGCAGGTGGAGTACCTGGACCTGGACTTGGACCCAGGGAAATCAACTCCTCCTCGAAAAGTATGATATGACCAGAAACATATTGGAACTCTCTTTATATATTCGGTTTTTCAGTAACCTTGAACTGCCCCAGCAGTTTCACCCAGAAGTGCAGGAGGGGTTTGACCTAATCAAGCATTTTGTAAACTGCCATACCTCATCAAGTGATGGTGTGCTTAGTAATGTAATGACTTGTTATGTCTGATTGTAGAGAAATAGCTTAAAAGTTTTTACACCAGAGTGCAGATTTTAATTTGTTAGTGACAAAGCTCTTACATTTAGTCACTTTTGTTTTTACTATACTAGTACAGCTGTATTCAAATAGTGCCCTAAATGTCCTATTATAATAGATAATATTTGTAAAAAAAGTTATACTTTGAAATACATTTTAAAATATAATGATTTTGTTATGTTTCAGATTGAGCTGATTTAGGAGCAGATCTGATGTTATGAAATGATGAATAAATGAGAAGTAATGATTCATTAAGTTTAAAATTTTAATGCTACATATTTAACATGGTAATTTGAATTTTGTCAGATTTAACAAGCTGCATTAAAGTGCCAAGAGATCCAGAGCCAAGGGTGCTACATGAATGGTTGAGTTACATTGAGCCTCCTTGCACTCATGTTTCCAGTGCGGCAGGAGACATGAAATCACAACTAATTTACATCTTCAGCAACACACCGCTAAAACAGCCTGAATCGTTGATGCCCCCAAATTGGGAGTTTTTATCTAATAAATGTAATGATCTTGATCATTTTTTAAACTAAAATTTAGCTGGGTGTGTTCAGGAGAGCCACAAGATCATTATCAACTCTTATTATATAAAAAAGAAATACTGGCCCTTTAAAAGCTATAGTTTCAGCTCCTCTTCAAGATGATGCAAATCTTGTAACTCGTTTCATGAATTTATATAAACAGAAATGCTTTTTGATTTAACGTTCTGAGTTTTTGACTCGCTGGAGTTAAAAAAAAACTTGACGTTTCTAACACCAATCTATATCTGTATTTTTGTGTCTACTCACAGAAGAAGAGTAATGGGACTAGTATATCTGCATCAGACGAGCGAGTGGACTACGTGGTGGTAGATCAGCAGAGAACTCAAGCACTGAAGAGCACACGTGAGGCCTGGAGTGATGGACGACAGTTGACAGAAGACACCCCCACCAAAGGGCCCAAATGACACCCTTCCACGTTCCTCTCTTCATCCTTGTCATGCCTCAAGAGGGGCTCAGGAGCGGAGGACACCGCACAAGCTCAGTACCTCCCATCCGGCCTCAGCATCTGATTTTAGACAGCTGGATGACAGCACTAGTTCACACCTCTCAGATCAGCTAGTTTACATTGCTTCCTGTTAGACGACGGAGCTGGTCTTGGGACCATCACGAATAAGCTGACTCGTAGGATCAACCGTTCTCTCTGCAAAAGGGACACGCCGAAGCCTGGTAGAAATCACACTAACAGAGAAGGTATCATTCATACAAACTGCCCACAATGATTTTTTCTGATGTTTGGGCAACGCATCACCCCATCATGGTGTTAAAGCACAATATTCCATTGACTCGAGGTGCATCAGGTCTGTTCATGCATCCACTCAACTGCCAAGTTTCCAGAACATGTCTTTGTAGGTTAAAACCTCTGTGTATAGTTCCATGATAATCTGAAACCATTAGACATCTAGTTTTTTTAAATTGGCTTGTGGCTCAAGTGTATTTCACTAGTGCAATCAAGCTGTTGAGTTTGCTTGAACCGCAGATATTCTAAGGTAAAAGATCGAGTTTTTCTTTGCATTTTAGACAGCAGGCAGACTGTATGAAGTGTTATGTACATTAATGAAAGTGTCCTTTATTTGTATCTTAATATTTAGAATGTTAAGTCTAAGGTGTGGACTCTGCCGGATAGAAGTCTGCACGGTCTGAGGTGGGATCAGAAACTGAATTATCGTTTGCGGGATCAGGAACTGTGATAGATTTTTATGTTTAGATTTTTTTTTCTAAGTAAGGTGTCAAATGCACATGAAATTGCAGAGGTCAGGTACTCACTGAAAGTTAGATTTTTTTCTTTTCGTTTCGCAGCTGTAGATGACGTGTTCTCATAGAAACCTTTTGAAATGGTTTAATATGGCAAAGCCTATGTGATGTGTGTGATCATGTCTTCATGGAGGGGAGGAAATAGTTTCAGGTATTTTTTTTTTTTATTTCTGTTTCCATGCTCTCTGTGTGCCTGGTCCATCAATTCACTTTGTTGCCTTTTTGATAATTTATTTTAAATTGAGCGCCACCGCTCTTAGAGACTAACTGCCTTACCGTTGCAACTTTTTCAGATTTACATACACGATGCTCAGAAAGCATCTTTTTTTAATACTTCGGTGTAGAACTTTACTGTGCGTAATTGAATTAGGTCTTCTAACTAGCGTTCTTAAGCCAGGGCATCACAAGTTTGTTGGAACAGCATTGGAGACATTTGCTATCGATACAGTCTTGATTTAAAGCTGTGCCTACATTGTTTCACTTCTATTCAAATCATTTTTTCTGTTCTTTTCATCCTCAGACCTTGATGCTTTATATATTTTTTAATGAATCTGAAGAAATGTACATTTAAAGTAAACTCAATAAAATGATAATTCAGGAGATTACTTGAATCATAGTGTTTGTAAGATTTTTTTAATTGTTTTTATTAACAAAACCATGCACACTGATGCTAGAGTGTTGTTCATTATAGGATAGATGTGTGTGGAAGATTGACATGATTAGGAGTCAAAAGGTGCCTGAAATCTACTAAAATCATGGACATCATGTCACTAGGTGTTCATACCAGCAGAAAAACGAGCAAACAGATTTGCGTGGATTTGGAAATCTCGCCAAAACGGATGTAAAGTGTGCGAACACTAACTTGCACTTTGTGGCTCCAATAAAGTTTGTGTTTGGATTATGTAGAGAAAAAGGGGCTCAAATCAAGCAAAATGTATTTTTATGTTGTCGGAGGGATAAATGAGACCTTAGGTGAGGTAAGGGATAATGTGACCTTAATAAGGGAATCAGACAAAGAGATTTGGTGCTAACCACCATACGCCGTAGAATAAAATTAGCTTTTTAGAGTAAAAATGTTTTTGCAACTTGGCAGATTTTTTTTTCCTCGTCACATACACATTATTCTGATAAAGATTTTTTTTTTAATTTCTAGTGTCATTTAGGAAACAGCTGCTAAAAACAGCTATGATTAGATTTAAACACACCGTAGTGCTGAGTCATGAGAACAGTAAATACCTTCTTCCCAGAAAAAGAAATTTTACCCATATTAAAGGATCCCATTATGAGATTGTTAGTGCACTCAATGTTCACAACTATAATGTTGTTATATTTAAACAGATAAATGCAACTTTAACATGTTAACATTTGTTTTTTAATCACTTAAGACACTTTAAGTAACTTTACAGAACTAATTTCAGCAAAGAAATTATGAACTAGATTATTAAACACAAGGTCAATTTTCATATTTCTACATAGATGGTTATAACTGTTAAATCATTGAGCCATTTCCACAGGGTACAAGGCATAAATAAAAAAAAGTATTGAAACAATGGCATTAAAACATCAAGCAGACGTTTCAAATTTGCTACTGTGAAATGTTAATATTGTTCTTCAGCTGCTAATAAGCATGACATTATATTTTGTGTCATTTAAAGTTGTTTCAGTGATTTACATTTAATAATGAATATATTAATATGTTAAGTCTAATCTTGCTTTCTGATAAGATGCATAGCAATTGCACACACACAAATGTGTGCAGTACAACATCCTGAAAGTGTTCTAAAGATTTATGTAAAGAAACCTCATGCTCCCTTTTCATAGCACAACAATGATCTCATGGAAATGTTGACCTTTTCTACAACAGTTCATGTCATGTAATATATGAAATACGCATTTCTTAAAAGTTCGAAGAAACCAGCTCTAACAGCATTCACTTTGCTGGAATTTAAGTCAAAATCAGATCAATGGCCATTGAATACTGACCATACATTTGAGGTTACATTTCTTTCTTTTTTGTGTTGAAACATTGACAGTGTTGGTGTTTTGAGCAGCACGTCACCAAAAGGTTTTACAAAAGAATTGACTAGAACGAAACCTCAGCTCTAATAAATGGCTCACACTTAAGTAATAATTATGCAGAACTTTAAATGTTAACTCTCAAATAATTGAGTAATGACAAAAAAAATCACCTCCCTCAGAGTTGTCATGAAGGTCAATGCAAATAATGTGCCTTAAAAACCCTAATGGAGCCAGGGATGTAAAAATGTTCTTTATTTAGCCATAAAGTTGGTCATTTTTAACATTGCCTCAATGGGAACCTGCTCACATATGGAGTTAGCCTCAAGAGGTTAGACGGTGACCTTAAATATCTGTCACTTACTATTACACATTGAGAGAGAAAGCTAAAGTTTGCTCCTCAGTCTAAACTATTTTTTTAAATATATTTCCTATAGAATTAAATGACTCTGTTAAATAAGCATTCTACTATTCAACCTCACTCCATCTGCGACAAATGGTAACAGAGATGTGATCCCATTGGCTGGATTCCAATCTGTGTACATCTTTATTGATTAATATGCAAAATGTACGTTCAAATACAAAGTATGTGAAAATTAGGAAGTAAGAAGTTTATTAATTCTGGATTAATTCTGGAGTCTGAAGGGTTGATGAAGTCATCATTCCCAATCACAAGATGCAATGCTAGACAATTGGAGTTGGAGGATTGAGTTGCCACTAACAAGGCATGGATACATTCATAAAAACTTATCTCACCCTTTTCGGATTCATACTGTAAAGTAGGTACTTGAAAATAAAAAACAAGTACCTTGAATTCATTTTCAAGAAAACGCTGTGACTTTAGGTGTTAAGAGTGAAAGAGGCCTTCAGTCTCGACTACTAGTCTCAGCCTCAGACATGTCGCCCACAAAACTTTAGCTAAAGGTCTTATGGGTTGGTGCTTTTTATGGCAGGCACTTCAATACTGAAGTCATGATTTGATTGGTCAGAATTTCCATGAGAAGCGAGTAAGAAGCGAGCGTTGCATTTGTTTTTATTTCGCTTGGAAACTAAGTTCTACCATAAGATTGGGAAAAGAAGATTTTACGAGCTGTGTTAGTTAGTTGATGTGGTGATATTTTCACTCTCTGAAACATAACGCAATGTGAAACGACATGGTATTGCTTTGTCATGTCAGTTAAATGGCCTCATGGGAGGGTCTTGAGCAAAAAAGAAGCCAAAACACTGTCTACATGAGACTAAGAGACTACAAACAATGAACAGAAGTTTTGAAAAAGATCATGCAAACAAGAGGCACTTTTCAGAAATATCAAGTATTCTTGCTCATGCTTCTACATGCCACTTGCTATATTAAAGTTTTCTTGTCAGTGATGAGCAACCGGAAAGTATTAAAAACGATGTGGTTTATGCACAAATGTAAGTATAAATTACTGTTTGTCTCTTTCTCTTATTGCCCAGTTCTGTATTTGTCATAGGTTAATATATCGCTGCTAAAATAATCTTTCAGGATCAACCATTTTAGTTGTTTAACCAGGTTTTATGAAGACTCTGTTCTTCATTGCAGCCTGAGATCTCATGTGCGTCAATAAAACTGAGATTTGAACCTCAGGCTTTAGTTTTTCTCAGAAGCAAGCACCATTGAGAGTGAAATCAAAACCTGTTTGTGAGAAACCGAGGTGGTTTAAACCTCTGAGCTGTCTGTGTTGTGTCCTCTGGGATTCTTGTACGCTGTGCAGGATGAAGTGGAATAAGGTGGGTGCTTCTTCTCTTTCTGCTTTCGCCGAATCAAGAAGACTACTATGAACACAAGCAGGCATACCAGCAGTATGAGCCCTGCCACCCACAGCAGTGTTTCCATTCCAGCAGGTAGAGAACCACCTGAAGTAGACCCTTTTCCCAGGCTTCCCTCCACCAGTGGGCGCTCCTGGTAGGTTTCGTGGTCCCATGCCTGGTTCAGGCGGAGCCGATTTGAACGGTCCAGGGCTATATGCTGAATGTTTGTGCCTCTGCTGTTTTCTGCACCAATTTCATAAACCTCTGGGTCAGGAACTGCGCGTCTACTTCGAGATTGAAGTTCGTAGTTAGTAATGGCAGATGAAACTGCGTGATGGTACTCCAGGCTCCTTTTACCACGATTTGCATTCTCTCTTGAACGAAGGGTGTAGATGGTGTGGATGAACCATTCACGACCTGCTGCGACCTGGAAATTAAACATAATTGTTAGATTTTAGTTATTAAAGGGTATGTTATTGCCCATTTTGCAATTTAAAGTTAAGTGACGGTCAAAAAAAGTGGCACTTTTCTTTTTAAAAAAGGGTTAGGGGACATGGAGTGTTTTATTGCTGTAATATTTAATATGCTAAATCAATTCCATGTCACATCCAGCTCTAGACATATGTCAAGATGCAGCAAAGATATTTCAGGTTTGGCAGACTGTTTTTACAGTTAAACATTTGGCTTCACTATACAGAGAAAAATATATGAATAGTTGGATACTGATGAATGATAAGTTTAGTGCCTCCCTCTGGATAAGTGGAGTCTTGAGGACAACTTCAAAAGGCCCCCCTGGGGTTTTGGAACTTGGGAGCTTTGCTACATGGACCAATGAAAGTCAACGATAGGGCAGAAAATCATCCAAAGAGTGGTGCAAGACCAAAAAACACCATACAACCTTTCTTCAAATAGATAGCTGGATATGAATCGTACTTGCATTAGAGACACATTCAAAAGAATATAGGGCAGCCGTTTCATCATTCATAATAAGGTTTCTAAAAATAAACACTGCTCAATGTAAAATAAAGCCAAACTTTTAACATTTCACCTAACATGGCACACTTTTATAAAACACACATTTAACCTATAATATAATTCTTATACAAAGTATTAATCACCTCTTACCTCCGGGTGACAGATTTTTGCCATGACACCTAGCTAATACAGAGTTATGCTTGGCAGAATTTAAAATCAGAAATAAGGCCTTTTTCAAGTCAATATTCACTACCAGAGATCACAAAGAGACCTTATATGATTTTGAAAGGTTTCTTTTTTAATTTTGGAGCTTCCAACAACAGGTTGACACGCATGCAAAATAGAAAAAAAGCTCTTGTTTTCTTGTACTATAAATTCAATTTGAATGGATTTTATGGATTTATGGTTCATCAATCAATGATTCATTTAGTGACTTGTTTGTAATAAACCCCGCCTCTATGTGACCCAACCAAAGCAGTTTATTAAGCTGCTGAATCCAGAGTCAAGGTCTGAGTCAAGCTCACCAGAGGAGCTCAAGGCTCATTGTGAGAGCGTTCATCATTTAGAGTCTCTTCTAAAAATATGGTTCCAGTTCCTTACTTCTCAGAGAACAATTCAGCAATCAGGCGCACATAAACTATAACATTGTCCCTTGCTGCATACTAATCTCTGTGAAAGGCTTGCATAAACATGCTACTCTCCATGCGATTGTGTAGTCCGAGAGATGGTACCGCGATCTTCAGGGGGGTGGATTTTTTTCCGACATGAATAATGTCGAGGGGGTTATATGACCTCATGGGCTAAAAGATTCGCTTTAAACTAGAACTCATTTCAGTGACTGCGATTCAACTCTTTCACTCTTTCCTATTAAATGTGAAAATTTGTAACACACAGCAGTTTCTGTTTTAAAACTCTTGCTGGGTGTTCCTTGGACCTAAGCTATGTTTCATACACATAAAATCTCTTTAAAAAAACTAAAAAATGAATAACGGCTCTTTAACTGTTGTTACATGCAGTCATTCAAGTAGCTGATTCTGACCTGAAAAAGTGGTGAAGAAGATAATGTGAAACCATCAGATCCAGGCTGTCGGACCAAAGGTAATGCTCCTGGGGTGTCGAGAGCCAGGCTTGCATCAAAGTGTACATTTCCAAAGGAGGTTGCTTGGGTTTCTGGCTGAGCTTTGTCCTAAACAAGTACACAAAATACAGAATTAGAATAGTGCAGGCACACAAAATAATACAGAAATCTACTTGGGCTTCTTTTAAAAACTTATTTTAGAGTAAATCAAGATTCCTAAAGACTTGAAGCTACTCTCTCAGGGTTTCAATGAGATTGTCAGACTCTACCCTCAGCAACATGGTGTTTATATTTAGAACATCTTCAAGCAATAACGAGGCTTAGTTAACTGGATCATATAACTAAATCTGATACATGGTTTAACTAAACTGTTTACTGCATAATACTCATTCAGCACCTGTGATTGCTTTTTAAACATATTTGTGGAGCTATAAAGATTTTCTAAGTATTCATCACATTACAAAGGTTTCATCAGCTGTAAAATTGGTGTAACATTCTCATACCAGGATCTTAAGTCTGTACAGCAGGGATGGAGCGTCTGCCAGGCAACCATATTCTTTGTTGATTGGGTTGTACTTGGGCACGTAGCCATCTGCACCCGTGCAAAGGAAAACCTTCTCTATGCTGCAGGAGAAAGAATCACCAAGGTTCTGCACAGGATCCACCATCACACGCCCGAAGATGTTAGAACCTTGAGATGAAAACTCATGTTTAGGTGAACTATTCAAGTTTGATCGAAATACACATTGAATCAAACAGTTCTTTGGTACCTTCCACAAAAGCAGTGTCTGTACTCTCTCCATAATCTATAGAACCATCAGACAGCCAGAGCTCCTTCTTTGACAGCAGGAACATTTGCGTGTTGAGACTAAACTCAGCTGCCACAGGGTCACTCACCTGGAAAACAGTTTGCAAGTACATTAAGGATATTTAGATCTTTGTTTAAATGAAGCTTAGTGTCTGGATTAAAAATTAACTGAAAAACTGAAGGTTACTTTTTGGTTTTATTGTTAGATAATGTTTCCCAGCGATGGGTTGCGGCAGGGAAGGGCATCCGCTGCGTAAAAAAACATATGCCAGAGAGTTGGCGGTTCATTCCGCTGTGGCGACCCCGAAAGGGAATAAAGCCGACATGAAGATGAATGAATGAATGTTAGATAATGTTGAAGAAACAGAAAAGTATTTGCTGAGCTTGGATGGATTGGATTTTTTTTGTGTGTTCAAAATGAAAAAAGGTTATGGATAAAGAACACGTTGAAAATTATATTTTAAATTTAAATGATAAAATCTTATAAGATGTTAAAATGACTATTCCTTTATATCTATCACATTGGTTTTTACCATATAAGCATACGTAGTGCATGCTCATTTGATAACCTGGAAAAAGGATAACAGGAGAGATCCTCTTTTTTTTGAAAGATCAACATTACACACTTGCTAGCATAAATTCTCAACAGGTAGTTATTTAAGTCAAGTTTGTAGTCTATGGATAAAAAGGTATGTGAAGGAAGCTAAACAGACCTGTTGGAAGCGGATGTCCATGTCGAATGTGAGGGGCTCTCTTGGATGACACACAGGAGGAATGCTGAACTCCCCATTTGGAGAAGCAATGCATGGAATCAGCTTCACAGTATAAGTGCCAGAATAGTCTCTCACCTGCATTCAAATAGGTTGATTTCAATCCTTATGATCAAGCTTAAGTAAATAAAAGGCTGAAACTGGGACAAAACTTACAGCAAAGTCAGAGACAAAGCTCCATTGTTGCATGGGTTGGTTGTAAGTGGGCTCAGTTCTGACCAAGGATAGAGTGAATGTGAGGCCAGAGTGATCCGCTGACATTACTATAGATGACAGTGTGGTTGCTAAAAGGCAATGTGCACATAAAATATTTCACTTGCAACATTTTTAGTTTTTTAATATTTTATGCACAGTTCCAGAAAAAAAAAATACTAGTGATTTTTTTTTTGCATGTGCTTATAATCAGTATATGGTTTGGATCTATGGTTTGGACTCCAAAACAGTAACCACTTATTCCACAAGGCTGCTTCTATTACATATGAAGTAAACACTGTTTAAAATGAAACAATTAAACATCCCATTTCATTTTATAACAATACATTGCATTTAATCTGATACTAATCCAACGTTCAGGAGTTATGTAAGCATCACCATTTGATAATGGCATACCAAAGAGATTGCAGTTAACTTAATCAAAGTCAATTAAATAATAGTTTATCTTGTATATATTTAACGAATTTTTAAATTTGTTATAAATGTTTCAAACGATAACGTTTGATTCGATCCAAATAAAGTAAAAATAATTATATGTTTTTTTTCGAAACGCACAGATAGGTTGATGTTGCAGCCAATTAGAGAGCACCCTGAACACGTTCAATTGCATCACCAAAAGGCGGGAAGAAAAGAAACAAAATGTTGGAGTAACACCACGCAGAGTAAGAAATTTGTGTTTGTCAATTATATTTCATGTAGACTATTGTTTAGAGAACCAGATAGATATACATGGCATCTGTGCATCTAGAGATATCCTATTTTAAATAAAGCATTAACCATAAATACTTTGATACCTTTAACGTAACGTTAGATTTAAAATGATGACTTACTCTGTATTGCTCAAAACGAATGCTCTAAAATGAGTAACGGACAAATACACAAACCAGTCTTTTAACTATGCATAGCATCCTTTTCAAGCGAATATCAAACATTCAATGCCATGATGTCAACCTATCCTTTTAAATATGCGTAACGTTAACGTACATTGGTTAATCAGAGGGGACAAGATTCTAAATTGCCGTTTCCAGTTCAGTTTGTCTGAGGTCTTACAATAGGTTTTTATCAGACTATTTACAACAATGCTCGGTTGTTTACTGCAAACAATCTTTTGCTTAAAGAAAGCGTTATTTGGCATCTGTATGAAAGCCCCCAAAGACACGTTAAGCAAAATCGTTCTACACCGACAGAGGGCAGTAGAGTTTTGTTTAGATCATTTAGAAAGGAAGATATCTATCTGTATTTTAACTGTTTCACAATTACATGGTACTGTTGCCAGAAATTAATGCGTTTGTTTTTATTTTTTTTTTAGGTCAGAGAATGACTATTATCAGGTTGCGGATATAATCCCGGTCTAAGTATGTATGTCCATGTTTGGTAATGTTTGTGTATTTGCTTATGTACTCATATTTGTGCCTCTTGGGTTACCTGGGTGAGACATGACAAACTGTCCCCTGAATCGAGCCTCAGTCTTGAAGTTAACAACCAGGCGACCATCATCATTTATTCTCATGCTAGTTGGATACATGGCGCCTGAAAAAAGTGTTTTTATTGTAAAATGATAATATTGTTTTTATTCAATGTTGAAAATGCTGCATATATGGTACCTTGTAACTCAGCTTCTGGTGGGCTTCCAATTCCATCTTGCCATAAGATTGCAGTGTCATAGACAAAAGTGAGACGTAGCTCAGAACGTAGATCAAAATGCTGCCACCCACCAACTGCAACAGGTGAGTGGAAGACATAGGACACAAACAGCGGCACCCGGAGGGTTACAAACGACTGAACAAGATTCAGCACCTAAAAACACAGGGTAAAGTTTATTAAATCTTGATTGTTGTGGTTAATTTATCTATTGTTTATTTTTAAGAACAGCAATTATAAATTTCACTAATTTTTAAAAACATGTACTCTTATTTTCTTCACCTTTATCATAAGATGATATTACTTTAATTAATACTAATAATACAATAAATAATTAAACATTCAATTGTTATTTAAGTTTTTTCAAAGCACTCAATTCTTTTAATAAATTTGCTCTAAAATATTTTTCTTGCTTAAAATTATAAAGGGTTTAAATTATATAAACAAATACAGTACTTTTCTATTTAAAATTATTGTTCTACATAAAGTAGATGTCCAGTAAAATTTTTACAGTGGATGATATTGGAAAAAAGTAACAAAATTATTGAGATGTTCCTAAACATATTACACTTCCAATTTAGAATCTTCATAAATGTAGTTATACTGCTTTACATGAACGAAAAAAAAAAATAACAAAGATTGTCTCTAGCTTTAAAAAATACAGACTTGTGAAATTTTTACCTGCCCATCAGTGCCAATGGATCCCCCACAGTCATTCAGCAGCTCTGACATGTCATAGTAGCTGCTGAACTCCCACAGACAAGCCTCCAGGTTAAGGTTGCGGTAGAATCGAAGGGAATTGGCACTACGCAGTGCCACACTGTATTGATATGGTGAAGTCTCTCCAATGATTTCAGGGTTCTTTGTGGTATCAGTAATGAAGCCATGTGCTGTTTGAATCTCATTGAAGTCTAGGAGGTTAGAGCAGCGGTGGTTTCCTGCTCTTGTCCCATCAGGGCTAAGAGTTAACTCAAAGTTGGAAAGCGGACGTGTGGAGATGACCGGCAGCATGCCTGTGAACAACCAATAGAATTTAATATAATGTACTTTAACTTCAGTAAATTTTGTATAGGCCACTCACCGTCCATATGGGGCATAGTAACAGTGAGTTTGACCAGATTTGGGTAGTCTGGGTCATCT
Organism: Danionella dracula; assembly: GCA_900490495.1. NCBI lineage: Eukaryota > Metazoa > Chordata > Actinopteri > Cypriniformes > Danionidae > Danionella > Danionella dracula. Next base: position 2,969,199 of record UELW01000289.1, on the reverse strand, counting down.
GGGCCAGTGTAACGGATTTTAGCAGAAAAAGGTTCTGCACCTACTGTGCCAGGTATACGAGGCTGACAAAGTCCTAAACATGAAAGAATTTAAGTCAATCAAAAGTTTATCATACCAAACATTGTAGTATTTGAGCAGTACTCGGTTACTATGTCCTCACCCTCTTGTTTACTGATGACTACAATGGGTGAAGTGAGCTCTAGCCCAGCATCTCCATTGATATTAAAAGCTCGAGCAGCACACTGAATTCGAGAGCCAGCCTGAAAGTATATGGAGTCCAAAGTGATGGACTTTGTGTTGGTGAAGAAGGTATTGGTGTCCACTTCTCGCATCGGGCTGGTGACTCCATCAGGCCCACTAGGGGCACTAACCATCCAGCGGTAGTGAGTCAGGGTGTCATTGATGTTCTCCACTGAGCAAATAGACCCAGTCTTGTCAAAGTCAAAGTATTTGGGGTTGCAAGCCTAATGGAACATAGAAACTTGATTTACAATTCCATAAAAATTAACTTTATATAGCACTCTTCAAAGCCAGGCTGCTCAAAGTGCTTTACATTTTTAACAACATACAAGTTACTTTAATATACAAGCAAGCACACACACACATCAACACAATATAATGCCAACAAGGGACAACACTTTGGAGTCTATAATAAAAAAAGCTTTGATGCAAAGTGAATGGCATAACATACCGTGACACATACAACAGGATAGCCATTTGGGGGTTGGGGGTTAACTTTAGAGCGAATGGTATCGTCATACAAAAGCAGTGAGACCACCTGAGGCACTGCTGGGAAGGTGACATCAGCCACGCTGTTCATTTCTTCAATGTACACAATAGCTTTATTCATCTACAGAAGAAATTGATTAAAAAAACATTAAGGTTATGTAATGTCCATATACAACAAACTTTAAAAGTAAAAACGTTTTTTGGATTCAGACCAGATAAGCTGTATTTTTTGTATTCCTTTTAAGTGTTCTGGGCCAAATTCTTAAATTCTTAAAATTACAATTTATTCCACACCTGCAAGGTGACATATTGTCTTAAACATTGAGTGTGGTAATATAGATTATAAAGAGCATGTTACAATCACTGACTTATAAATGTCTATTTGTAAATGCTATAACTTATGTTATTATTAAAACATTATGCAAACACTTTTAAAATGCTCAAAGAAGGTTTTATATTTTCTTGTGACTTTGGCTTAAATATTACTTCTGTAATAACTTACTCTGTCATTAAAAATCATTGCAAAAAAACAAAAAAATATAAATACAACTGTGCCCAGGAGCTCTTAGACTGTACCTGTGTACATGATAAATTAATAACTCTTTTTTTTTTTGGGTCACTGTATATATTGAGGCCCATTGACTACACATCCAGATTTCTGTGAACGAGACTGGAGCCAGCGATTGGTTCTTGCTGACAGAGTCAGCTGCTGCATGGCTATTTTAGCAAGAGAGGCCCATTAGTGTGTGTCTATGCGAGTGCACAACGTGGCGTCTCTGGGTGTAATTTTAGAGATGATGGTCTCTGACCTGTGTCTCAGCCACCATAAACTCGTCAGGCTTCATGTGAACTGTGAAGGCCTCTCGGATCTCTCTCTGTCCATCATATAAAACCTGGATTTCCACTACATGCTGTGTCTCGCCCTCTTTAAATTCCAAATCTGTTTGGGAAAATTTACAAAAAGCATATTAAATCAGATTTTTTCTAAATGTTTTAGCTTGAAAAAAGAATGACTGCTGGGAGTGCTGTGCTTATCAGTCTTCTGACCTTGAGAAAGGGGGTTGTAGTCCTCTCCTGATGTTGCAGAACCATCTTTGGTGTGAATTCTCACCACAGACACCTTGGAGGTATCACCCTGACGAAGAACGGGAATCTTCACAACAGCTATATCTCCAGGAAGTTGAGGCTCTTTAACACTGTATTTGATCTCTGCAAACCTGATGACTGACTCTGAAATGTAGAAAATGTATTGCTGGCTTTAGGGAATGCTAACAAAAAACTTTTTTTTTGGCATTTATCATTGACTTTGCAAACAATAACTACTCACTATCTTTGTGATCCGTGATGGTGACCAGACTTTCTTTGTGCTCTCCTATTGAAGCTCCATATGGTGATTTACTCTTAGGGGATCCCAAAACTAAACGGAACTCTTCTTCATCTTCATGAATTGAATCATCCACTAAAGTTACTACACATGGTTTCTCAATCTCTCCTGTTGGACGGTATCAATACAGACATGAGAAAAAGATTGTTGTTCACATGTTGATGAAAGATTTTCTTACCTGGGAGGAATACAATTGTGGAGGCATCTGTATTGGGCCTTTCATCATAATCCATCATTACTTGAGCAGAACCTTGACGGGTGAAACATCGAACTGTGGACCTCTGACTTATGTCACCACTGCGATACACCATTGCTTTAACTTTTCCATCAGCCTCATCTATCTTGTACTCTGGCTCTCTGAACTGAAATTTAGGCACTGAAAGAAATATAAGCCTAAAATGGTTAGATGGTGCACAAACATTTGTGTATTTTCTTTTCTTAAGAATGTTTCAACTATTTACTCACAGTCTGTGAGTGTGTCATTGATGGTGATGACAGTTTTACTAGGCTCTCCAAGAGCAGCATTCATTGGCATACGTAGCACCAGCTCAAACATCTCTGGGCCCTCCAGCTCTGGCTGTCCCAGGTCATCGAGAATAGTCACACGGAATGTCTGCATGGTCACACCTGGTGCAAAGTCCAGGTTGCGACTGATTCCCACATAATCTAGTCCTGCTGTTGGAGAGAAAATTGTATGGAGATGTAATATAATTTTTTTTTTATTCTCAGGGTTCTTCGATGGATTGTCATGAATATTATTGCATGTTAACAAACATAAACATTACATTAATTGTGCCCGTATCATGTAAACACATTTTTTTTGCATGTTTTAGTATTAGTTCTTCATCAAAAACATGGCTCAAGTCATATTCACATTGGTTTGTGCATGTTTCTTCCTATTTTCTTTTTCTGTGAGCTCAGAAAGGCTCGATGGCCGTTGTTACGCCAATTGGTCATGGCACCGCCCACTAACCAATCAGATGAACCGCTAATGCAGCCCCTCTCTGACTGAACCGGAGGACGTCGGATAAACAATAAAAAGAAATTGTGTTTTTAAGATTTCAAAGACATTGTGGATAATAAATACTAAATTAAGGATACTGTGATTGTCTAGAAGGGTCAAATATTTATTATGAAGTATTTAAAAGGAGAAGGTCTGGTATCTTTAACTGAATTGTGGTTTACCTTCTGCTGAAACAGGCTCACTCTTCCTGGATCGAACTGTGACAGTGGCTGTTTTTGAAAGGTCTGTTCCAGTTCTCCACACTTTCACCTCCACGTAACCATCACTCTCATCCACCATGTATTCGGTCTCTCCAAAATAAAATGAGGGTTCTGTTCCAAAGGAATGGTTTCAAAAGGTTAGATAATACATATGTTTCATAGTGAGATCCTAAAAAATAGGTCATTTTAAAAGTGAGCTATAAATAATGTAAACCCACCTTACAAGAGAGAACGAATGTAATGTTCTCACATGTCTATGGACTAGTGTACTGAGCTCGGAAGAATACAAATAAAAACTGTTCAATGTGCAAATAGAATATCTAAACATTCTGGGATAAATTGGTTTGCTTATCTCCTTCTCTTGCTATACCCTATTAGCACAATATTCAAATCTAGCCCCAGACCTAAACAATATAAAAAGCTCTGATAATGAAGACTAGCAGAGCTGTAGACATTGGTTAAGGAAGCGTGGTAACTGCCTGAGGCTCTTGGTTTTACTGTTCACTTGTGGGGTTTAAACAGCTGTTTCCTAAAATTCTTAGGGGATCTTTCATCTAACCTTGAGTTTTTGTTCTTCTAAGGCTTTAGACAAAGATCTGGATCTGCCATCACCTCCATGACTACTCAGGAAACCTACCATCATTACCAATGTTCTGTTTGAGGGATGACACCAGCTCATGTGTCTACACTCTATGGTGGGTTAAGATGCACTTTGGTAAGTGTGTTTGGGGGGTCTGAATGTCTCCCAGAGTGATATCAGCATCCGGCCATACAAATGAAAGCTGGTGGTGGAAGGCTTTTCTTGAGGAGGCCATAATTTTGAAAGACCATACAAAGAAAGCGAATAAAGTGACACTAGAAAGGAAATAAGTCAAAGGTACAACAAAAAGATTCTAAATCTGGCCGGCATCCAGACCACAAGTCTATCCAAGGAGTCTACCCTCCTTTCTCACTAACACCAAGAACCAAACAACACAATTAGGCAATTCAAGACCCACCAGCATGCTAAGCTTTGATATGAACAGTTATCTTCACTTGCTGATTTAAACCCAAATTGTGATTAAAAACCCAAATGATAGATTATGAAAAACAAACATTTATTGTATTGTAAGGAATATTAATTGTTTTATAATAGCATTGAAACTCTATTTCCCAATATTAAAAACACAACCCTCATCATACATTTTGTGTGAGTTTGTTTGTTTCAGGCATCCTGAAAGGCCTTTTATTGACCATTCTTAAGATCACAGGTCATTACAGAGGTCACAGAGGCCTCACTTAACTTGTTTTGGGTTATTATGTTGCTGTTCTGTCAAGGAAAACAGGGGTCTGACCACAAAGCAATGCTGCAGTGTTCTATTGCTGTCCGTATTTAAATCCACTACAATAATAGAATGGGTAAAACAAAAAGACAGATGGGACCATGCCCCAATTCACAGAGGAAATATTTTTTGAAGTTGGCAGTACCAGTGGCTAATTTTAACTGTCTTTAAGAATGCCAAATAATAATTTGTTATTATAAGTTTGTATTTGGTTTAGATGTTTGGTATAATTTTGGTATTTGCTATTGACCAAATAGTTTTATACATAGTTTTATACTCTCTTTGTTTTGGAAAGAAGGAAACAGGTTTCTAAAAAAAAGTTAACATCTTAATCTAATTAGATTCATACAACAATTAAGTTGATCTTGAATATAACCATAAAGATTGAAATGTAAATGTACACAGAAATGTAAATTTGGTTTAAAATGTGTTATGAACCCTAAAATGTTTTATGAAATGTAATACAATCTCTTTGAAATGATTCAGCTGTATTTTTCATTAAATAGATGCATCATAATCTAAAGTTTTATAAAGGTTTGAATGGTGTATACACAACTCACCATCATCACCATCCAGTAAGATGACCACTTTGGTGCTGGGGAACTTGGCTCCCACTAGGCCACCCATAGGCATACTCAGGGATACATTAAAGCTCTCCTCGTTCTCATAGAGAGAGTCATCAATAATTATGATGCGGCATGACTTTTCCCGCTCATCCTTGTCAAAGCGCAGAACACTAGTGTGGTCCTCAGGTCTTGTGATGTAGTCTGAATAGGAGAGTACTGTGGTGGGGGTGGTTCCTGTCGCAGTACCTGCATACAAACACAAGTATGCAGTTGTATATATTTAATGCATATTTAAATAAATGGCATTTTAAATATAACCATTGCTATATAAATTGTTGTTGGTTAGAACACAAAACAAATTTAATTCTCACCTTGTTGTGTGTAACATATAACCATTAACTCTTGACTGACATCCCCTGATCTGTGAACTGGGACTAGCAGTTCTCCCATATCCTCTTCTATGTGATATTCCGCTTGAGGGAAGAAAACCGTGGACTCTGAAAGAGATTGTTTAATCTGGTATTAATCAATGAATATAATTGTTTGTTAAATTTTCAAAGCAATGTATGGTAAGTGAATGTATCCACATATATATATACCATGTTTGAGCGTTTTGATTTCTTAACTTGACAAATTGAGAAATTAGTGGTATATTTAAATAGTGAAATTAGTTAGTTTTGGAAGCAACCTTTTCCTGCCAGAAAAATAGATTTCTGTATTTTACTGAAGTGCATGCCAGAATTTATTGTGCATAGTTACCATCCCCAGGGTCTACAATCTCCACGTTGGCTGTATTGGGGTATTCTAAAACAGCCATTACTGGCTCAGAGAGCTGGATTTCAAATGTCTCTGAGGTTTCAAACTCTTTGTCGGTGAATATCTTAACCTTCCAGGTGGCAGATGTCTGGCCTGGGTTAAATTGGACCTGTTTCTGAGCTTTACCACGAAAATCCTGGTCCTGTTTTGCAGTGCCATCTTTAGTGGCAATACCTTAAAACAGAAAGCACAGATTAGAGACTTGAAAGGGAATTAATACACAATCATTATTTAATTGAAATAATGTGATGCAGAATGAAAACTCTGACTTGATTCAGAAATAAAGGATTGGGACAAAGGAAATGTACTCTTGAAAATTGGTTTGGATTTACAACCAAAACACATTTTTGCAGCCATTACATTTCTCAAGAAAATTCTGATAAATTGTCACCCCATGTTATTGGAGCATCTTTCAGATGATAAATTACTCAGTGCTCAATTTGTTCCGAAAAGAGCTCAATGGGGCCTCAGAATTCCTTTAGACTCCTTGATTTGAATATGTGTTGGTAGTCTAGATTAAAATCTACAGAAATTTATGTGAAATATTTTTTCTTTCTGCAAAACCTTCACTAAAGTCCCATTTTTTTTTTTACAAAAACCCAAAACATATATAACTACAAAACATAAGCTTGCATTAAAATTATCTCTAACAATACTTACTGACAAATGATGTCTCTCCCAGATAACCACGTCGTTTTAGAGTCACCTCCAGAAACTTTGCATTCTCATCAACAATGTAGTATTCTCTTTCCAAGGATATCCAAGCCCAGTTCAAACGGAACGGTTGTGGCTTCAGAGTGTTTCCACCTTTTCAAACAGAGAAAAGAAAATGTGTGTATTTAGGCAGCTTGACTCAGATTAAATACAGGTCTAACAGTTTCTAGTTTAGATCTAAAGAAATAGTAGACACAAAAAGAGTGCCATTTGATCCTGGCCTGTGCTTGTAGCTCTCCTGTGGTGGTTTCCTATTCTCCACCCTCTCTATTCTCTTTACCTCATTACTACTGTAAAATCAGAACACCATCTCATCTTTTGTGATACTTTTGTTGGTTGGTCAATGAGACTATGTGTTAAAAGATCAGTTAGTCCATCGCTGAAAAAAGATCACTAGTTTTTGACAATGCAGTGGAAGATGGAGTTTAAAATGACTGAATGAAAAGATAAGTAATTACAACATTGTTTCAGCACTTAATTGTATTTTGTTTATTGATATTTTTGGGTAATCTGATTTGTGTATTTTGAAATTCAAGTTTTTAAAATGCTAAACTATTTAAATGTAAAGAGAAAAGGAACATAGATTCTGACTATGGCTGAGAAAAATAAATCTGTCAAAGCTTTAAAGCATCCCAGATCTTATTCTGCCATTCTGTGCAGCATTTTTGCAGTTTTGAGATTAAAATGTTGATGGTTCGCTTCAGATACCTTGCTTACCTTCTAAATGACAAACAAATTATTCATATTTTCATTTGTAACATCATAACTGTTACCTTGATATTTTTCTCATGTCCTTGTCCTTTACAGTATTTATTGGCCAATAACTTACTAAACCTGTATGAAGTCTTTGTCACTGACTGTAATAACAACATTTTAAGTCATTCAGTGTTTTATTGTTACATCAGCTTTTGTGAAAATATCATTTACCTTTTGGTTTCTGAGTTCATGACCCTTTTAAACATGACTGTCATCTAGCTCAACATCTTAAATAGGTTATTACTACGTGTAGATGCCATGCGCCTTCTGTTTATTACAATGAAGACCACCTTCGTTTTCTTAGTGTGCACTTTTTTCCTCTTTTTCTCACACCATTTCTCAGAGGTTTTTAGATTCCTAGTGAAAGAACTGACAGCTGTATCTTCACACCCTAGACTCGCCCCTCTCTTGTTCTTCCCTTTTGTCAACTTTTAACTGCTCATAGGGGCGCCAACTGAGGAGGACAGCAGGCACTGACTGGGTGGCCAAAACGTTTCTGCTTCTTTCTAAACTGTGAACTGTGTTTCTAAAGAGTGAACAAATAACTCCACATGGTTGTGGTGTGGAAGTAGAAGGTGTTTGTGTTTTTTTCCCCTTGAATGTTCTTGTGTTTAGTTAAATTTTAATAATGGAAAATGGAGGACATTTTAAAACAAGAGGATCCTTAATTTGAAGGTTTCTGCCATTAGTGTAAAGTCATGCTGAACCTATAAACATCAGCATCTGAGAGTGTTGCTTACACATTCTAAGGCTTTAGGCGTTAAAGAAGGATAGTTTTGTTGGTATTTATGACTGCAATAATGGACACAAAGAAGTAACAGTCACATTACCTCTTAGGTCCTGTCCACACACACCAGGAAAACAGTTCGTTTTATTGTCATTTCAAATCAGTGGTTCTCAAACTGTGGTACGAGTATTTTGCAGAGCAATCGTATCTGCAAGATCCAAAGAATGAGGAAATTAAACTAAAAAAGAAGCGTACCATCGCGCAAGTCTTCGCGATGCCAAAGCGGGTAAACCCCACACACTTCTGAAAAGTTTTGTTTACATTTAGCCAAGAAATGGTGCCCATTATGTGCAGAGAAAAAGCAGCAAGAGTGAAACTTACGGCGGTTTAAAAGAGCATAGTGTCACTGAATGTGGACATGACTTACAATGTTAAAATATGCTGATTGAGCTCATTAAAAACTTGAAAAAATTTTAAAATCAAAAAGATGTAAAAACTGTTGTTTCTCTCTGAGCGTGTGCGTGAGTCAGTGTCATACACAGGTGCGTGCAAACTCCGTACAATCTGCACGTTTGTTTCAGTCAGTGATTAACGAAACATGCTGCAAATAAAGTTTGTGATTCTTTGGTATGAAAGAGAAAGGGATAAAAATGACATCAGATGATAATTTCAAAAAGTATGAACATAAAATATGAAAGAAAAACGATTATAAAATAACACCAACAACACTGTGTTAACATCAAATTGTGAATAAACAATGAATGCAGCTGCGACTTTAAAGTTTTATTTACAAATCTATTATTTTACCCAAATTTTTTTACTCATAACTTTACCTCACTATTACTTGCTCTTAGTAGTAGAATTTAAGGGATGAAAAAGGGATGTTTCATTGAATATTATAAAATATAATATTGAACTGCACTTAACTATAGCTGAACAGTAGGGCCTGTACGCTGGGGCTATACTGTGCGTTTTTTAATGTTGGTGGTACTTAGAGCTCCAAATTTTTTCTGAGGTGGTACTTGGTGAAAAAAGTTTGAGAATGGCTGTTCTAAATCATCTCATGAATCACTTTCAACTAAAAACTGACTGTTTTTTTTTTTAAAGTGAAGAATGTTATTTATAAAGGATTAACTGATTTGCAATAAAGCATGAAATTAAGGTTATTAAGCATGTTATATAGATGCTTATAAAGCAGAAAAAAAGCATTTAAAATGATATTTACTATGGCTTACAAATGTGCAATAACATAGATTATACATTCTTTTTAACTAATGTTTAGTACATGAAATATACCATCAGAGACTTGAAAAGGCTTGCAAATGCTTAATACATGATTAGTAGTGTGTAGTTATTATAAAGTGCTGCCATGTTTCTTTTTATTAAATAAAAAATTCTGTTTTCATATTTGTTTGGTAATCCTTATTTAAGTCACCTCAGGCTTAATACTGTAAAAAGTCACCACGTTGGTGGGAATAGATGTTTGACTCTTTAGGACATTTTATGAATTACATGTAGTTTTCTTTCACATAGATTTGTATATGTATAGCAAAGCGCCTTTCAGACAGCTGAAAAGGATAAAGGTGATAAGAAGAGTTATCCCAAACAACCTTCTTGGACTTGGAACAATACAATGTTTTAACAATATACAAATCAAGCCTAAACCATCTCCAAATATGGCTTAAGGTTATATTCAAATATGGGTCACATCCTTAGTTGGGTTGGCCATTTCCTCTACATCTAAAAATGGTATCTCATAAGCATACGGACTAGAAATCTATGTTAGGGTCATCATATAATTCCAAGCATCCCGCTGGAGAACTATTTGACAGGTACTGTACTTGCCCACGTAGTATTTGTAATGACCAGGCACCTGATCCCCAAACTGTGTGGTGATAATTTATTGCATGACAGACTAGTCACATCTAGTCGTCTATGTTGTCTCTGCCAGGGTGAGGAAGAGGGATCAAGAGAAATTACTCTTTGAAGAGAGGCACCATAGTGTGAGCTCAGGACTCAAATCACAAGAAGAGCATAAATCTGTGAGATAAGAATAAAGCCTAAACTATAGGTCACATGCTTTGATAAGCTCATAAAAAGGAGTAAATCTGAGTGGTGAGAAGAAGCGCCATGGAGACGAGACTATTGTTATCGCCACTACTGGCAACCAAAGAATAGGATGTCTTTCAAATCTGATCAGACTAGTAAAAAAAATTACAATGTTGTATGACTGTGTAGACATTAAGTTTATCAGAATAAGAGTAGACATAAGAGTTTTGCAACAGTATGGCGGTCACTGTTTACAATAACTGGGGTCTCTTGGAAACCCTGTGGTTTTTTGTATGTCTCATGATGGATTTGAGTTTCAGCCAGGCACAGAGAGATCTTTGAAAGCAGATCTCCTACCAGATCTCCATTGCACCACACAGACACCCCTGTCTGCAGTGACTTCACCACTTCAGTGTAGCTGGAGTAACAGATAGTCGATTTCACTTACTCAGTCAATGAAAAATTTGAACTTGTGTGAAATAAGATTGTATAGATCAAACGTTGGCTATCACAAACTAAAAATCTCTAGAAATGTTTGAAATCATCAAGATGATTTAGTGTTAAAATTTAATGGTTTTAAAATGAAAATTTTTTAATCATATATGTGCAATGTACATATTCATAAGAGTCTGTGATCAAATGGCATTTTATCATGAATTTTTACTTGTTAATATGTTTTATCTGGTGTTTAAAGTGTCGAAGTGTTGACTACATGCAGTTTAAATACTGTCAAACTGATGAAGGTCTAGGTATAGTAACTTCTGATTTGTTGTAACCATTAACATGTTTGTTATACAAATACAAATAAATATAATTTAATGGAAAATGTTTGATATTTTGTAAAATGAGCACCTAATGAAATATATAAAATGACCTCTTCTGACTAATCAAAATTCATTTGACTGTAAAGTTTGGCTGGCAACAAAATGATACCTATTTTTTATATAACATTTGTAATATTTGGAAACAAAATTACTATCAAGTAATATTTAGAAGCACTTCTGTGGTTTTCAATTTGTCATATTCCAAAATTTGTAAAAGAGCTATTTCCGTTGTAATTTTAAAACAGACTTCTACAACGTTTTTGTTAATGATGATGAGTAAGAGAGAGAAATTCTTACCATTGTCTTCCACTTTGAAGTAGAAGATATCACTGGTGGCATTTGATGAATCAAAAAGAACATAGCAGATCTTCATATCGTCAATGTCGGCTAACAAGAAGATACAACCATTAGGAAATTAGCAAGACAAATATACTATTGTTGGGTTTATTGTAGATTATTAAATGAGGATATGTATCATTTACCCTGTGAGAAGGACTTGATGCTGTCATTCCCTAAAGCAGAATTCATGATAAAGCCGTGATGAGGGGACTCTGTTACTATGTACTTTAGAACTTTATTTGGACTATCTCTGTCTTCAGCCTTAAGGGATTTGCTGGTTATAAGAAATCCAAGATGACCCGTATGAAGAATTCTTATTGTGGGTGCTGCTTTGTTTACAACAATCTGGGGAACACCATTGTCCACTGTGTTAATCTGAATACTCATTGTTTGAGGTTTACGAGTTTCATATACAGTATCAGGGAAAACATAAAATTCAGTGTGAGTCCCATCTGTGACTGTGAAAGAGAAACTGTCTTCATTCGACTCTGTGCCATCATGCTTGTACGTAATTAAGTTTTCATTGAGATCTTGCTTGGTAAATGACGTTATAACTTGTGTTCCATTGAACAATAGCTGTCCGTGAACTGGCATTTGTGTCACTACAAATCGCAGTAGGATGTCTGGTGTGTCGCGGTCCTCCACTGTCAACTCAAAGGGTGTAATGAGCTTTGTTTCTCCTTCTCCCACCATTAGGTTGTTGATTGTCAAGACTGGTGTTTTGTTGTCAACATCTGTTATTGATACACGGAAGGTGCGGAAGACAGGGTTATACCCATCTGTCACCTCAAACTCAAAGCTGTCCATTTTTACTTCATCATCGGATGTGTGTATGTAGTAAACCTTGTTGCCTGCTAACTGTAATTGAGTAAAGGTTGAAATTGGTACCCCAGGGAGATCAGTATTTTCAAGATGGCCCCTGCTGGGAGCGCGAGTGATGCTGAAACCCAAATATTCATCTGGACTGTTGATGTCAGTTGTGCTGAGAAGGTCTGTTGTCAAGGTGACTTTGCCACCTTCTTTGAGAGTTACACCTTTGTTAATAACATCAGGGAAAACCATGTCCATGCTGCCAATATTAATGTAAAAGTAGCGGTCAATTAGGGGATTGCTCCCATCAGTTACATCAAATTTGAGCAGATCACGCACTCCTTCCTGGCCTGTATGAACATACTGAATCAACTGCTTGTCAAGTTCATCTTGAGTAAAATTTGTTCCACTACTGACATTGCCAATCACAACACCATGTTTAGTGATTCTCTGAAGGTATCCATGGCCAGGGCCATAACGAAGGATGTAAGTTAGTTCTTTGTCCTCTGAATCCAGGTCTGTGGCTTTCAGGACTCTGTTGCTTATGACTTTCGTTTCACCAATCTCTACCTCTAGGCCATCATTAATGACCATCCTAGGCGTCTCATCATCAACTGGAATTATCGTTATGGTGATCTTCTCCTTAACAATGTGTTTTCCATCAGTGAGTTGAATTTCAAAGCTGTCGTCCTTGGTTTCTGAGTCATCATGCTCGTAAACAATAGTAGAAGCTTCCTTGATTAGCTCCAAGTTAAATTGCATTATAGGAACAGGCCCACTGGTTTGCTGCTGAACTATTTGTCCATGCTTAGGGGTTTTAAGAATTAGAAAAATCAGCTCATCTTTTGGTATATCTGCATCGACCGCATTTAAAATAGGAATGTCAATAACCAAGCTCATCCCCTCCATGACAACAAAGTCACGTATGAAAATCTCAGGTTTCTCATCATTTGCTGGGATTATGACAATGGGGAAAATGTGCTTTTCTGAAAAATTTATCCCATCTGAGCAACGAAATGAGAATCTGTCCTCCATCGGTTCCACACCCTTGTGAATGCTTTGAACATAATAGATGTGGGCTAGACCAACGTCTTGGATTGTAAAAGCAGTGATTGCAGTGCCTGCTCTGGATTTTTCTGAACCTGGAGCTGGGGATATGTTCTCTACATAGCCAAATGCGCACTGATCAATAATGGTGCACAGGATGTCATCATTATCTGTGTCAATGTCTTCAGCTTGAATGTGTTCTAATGTGATTATGTTTTTTTCACCCTCAACTACTACAAACTGACTGCCCACATTAACAATTGGTGGAATGCTATCTACAGGCAGAATCGTGACATGGACACGAACCCCTTGAACTTTGTTCCCACCTACAACCCATTCATCGGACATGTCAGATATAGTGATATTGAAGGAATCATGCTCTTTGATGGGGCCAATTTCTCCGCTAGTATGCACATAGACAACCACGCCATTGATTATGTCCTGCTGGGTGAAACGCTCAGCTGGTGCACCACTGACCATTATTTCTCCAAGACTAGGTGGCTCCTCTACTATGAAAGTCAACATGAGGTCATCAGTGTCTTCGTCTTGACCTTGGATAAGATTGGAAGTAATTTCTGTTGCACCATTCTCAAGTACATCAATTGATGCTCCTAATAAACCAGAAGGCAAAATAATTTTTGGAGTTTCATCATCAACTGGCTTAATACTGATTTTTACAACAATGGGGACTTCATGGAAGCCATCGCTAATACCAAGCATAATGACATCTTGCAGAGATTCTTCACCACTGTGGATGTAAGCCAGCCGGCCATTTTCAATGTCCTCCAGCTCAAAAGACTCGCTATTTGACATATCAATCCCTAAGTATTGCAGCTGTCCAAATTTGGGAACCTTGGTCACTACAAATTGAATATTCTCATCCTCTGTGTCCTGGTCAGTAGCATCAAGTTCATTCTTGGTAATAATAAAAGAGTTTTTCTCAAGAACAGTGAAGCCAGTGTTGATAATTGCAGGTGGTTTGTTGTCAACAGGCTGTAAAAAGATTGTAAAAAATCCATCAACTGAATTACTAGCAGTGTCCTCTACACTGAAAGAAAACTGGACCACTTTTGGAGTAATACCAAGCTCTTGGTCTGGAGGTTTGTATGCCACTTTATGGTGGTTTATTTGAGCTTGTGTAAACTCACTGATTATGGTGTTAGGGCTATCAGTCAGTACAATGGCACCAAGAGGAATAGGATTATTTTCATCTGTGTCAGCAGGTGGTTTGATTATGCTGTATTTAAGATCCCTGTCATCACAGTCTAGATCTGTATAACGAAGAAATGTCTTCTTAAAAAATGTCAGCTCGTATTCTTTAACAGTCATATGTAGAGTAGTTCCAGGGTACATTTCTGGCGGAATATCATCAACAGGGTGGATCTTAATAGTGAATATTTGTTCTTCCGATTGATTTGGTGGATCATTATCATCGTGGACTCTGAAGATAAACTGGTCAGTCACTGTGGTGGTACTATGAGGTCCTTTGTGACGATAGAAGAGCTTCCCATCTAAAATATCTTGCTGAAACCATTCTGTCACAACTTGTTCAAACGTTTCATCCGCTGCACTAAACTTCCATGCAGATGGGTCAGAAGGAGGTTCTGTTTGCTTGATTATAAATTCCCCAATTGAGGAGTACGGTTCTTCTAAAATAAATTTAATTGTTGAATCTTCAGAGTCGATGTCAGTGGCACTCAGAATAAAGGGGGATATTTGCATGACCTCATTCTTAAAAATAACTATTCCGGTGTTGGCATTTATTATAGGGGGTTCATCATCAGTTGGCGCGACTGTAATGGGGAATAAGAATTCCACTTCATTGCTGCCATCCGTCATTCTGAATATGATATTATCACTGTAGGTATCGCTACCATCATGCTGATAAACAACAATGTCAGCGTCAAGATCAGCTGGTGTGAAATATTTTCTTTGGGACCCTAAAACAGTCAGCCTTCCATGTTTCAAGCCATCAACAACCGTGATCTTCACATCATCAAGGTTATCTTCATCACTGATCTCTAAATTTTGCAAACTGGATAGTGGTCTTGACTGACCCTCAAAAAGCAGCTGACCTGTATTTTTGGTGACAACAGGAGCTAATGTGTTCATTGGTTTCACAACAATCATGAATGCAAAAGGGTCAGAAACAGCCCCATCTGTATCAATGATTTCAAACTCAATTTGGAAAATTCTTTCTACATCTGAATCCTCTGAGGGAGGTTTGTAAGCAATCTTCAGATCTTTAATATCTTTCTGTTGAAAGGAAGTTATTGGCTGGTTTTGATCATCTGTGCTGATAATGTAGCCCTGCTGAAAACTCAGGGGAGATGTTATGTTAAATATTAGCTCATTGGAATTTGATTCAATATCTTCTGCTGCCATCATGTCAGAGGTAATGGCAGTCATCACAAATTGGTCAATCTCCATCATCATCATTGATATAAAGCTTGGTTTTGGAGCTGTATTTTCATTTCCTTCTTTGATTCTAACCATTATTTGGAAATGTTCCTGTTGAATCGTATTACCATCATTATCATGCACTTCCACTAGCATAGGAATGTAGTCTCTGTTTGGAGATTTGGTGACTGCTGTATGTTTATACTGAATTCCTTTCTTGAGAAAGTCCTCGCAGTCAATCATTTGGCCATTAACAGAATTATCAGTTAAACTACCATACCTGGGAAGTTTTCCAGTACCAACCAGAGTTGTCACTTTGCATGTAGTGACACCATCTTCAAATGCAAACTCCAAAGCTTTTTTGTCAATGGGGTTGCTCAGACCATTGAGCTTGTCCACCACCAGAGGCATGTTACGAGTGAGAATCTCCAGTTGATTAAAGACCACTTCTACTTCAAGAATGAAAGGAACCACCACAGTGTCTGTGTTTGAATCATACCTCAGTTGCAGCTTTATGTGGTCCTTGCTTGGGCTCCTGGACCCAAAATGTGTATATTTCACCTCTTCAGCTCCAAAACTGCAAGGGAACTTTTTGGGTGTTAGCATTCCAGGTCTTTGGGCCAGTGGGTCATTGTCTAAGACTGTGATGTGACAGCTGTCTCCTGTATGCACTTCGGTCACAAGGTCATTGATAGGGTCCAGACAAATGGAACGTCCAAAAGGAACTCTAACGCCATTGTTGGCTACCAATATTGTATCAGCGGTAGGTCCAGGTCGATGCCTTTGACGTAAAGCTGTGTTGAAAGGGTCTGAATCCACTTTGGAGAGTAGACATCCTAATGAAATGAGTATTAACAGGTATTTGAGAGGTTCTCCTTCTGCATTTAACCTTCCTCTATGCAGACAACCAGCCATAGCTACAGCGAGTTGGACTGCATGTACTTGCAAAAAAATATGCTCTTTGATGCAGAAAAGTTTAGGATTTTTCCCTTGGTTTGTCACAGCTTGATCTGTTGAACTGATATGTTTCCCACTCACAGTGCAGCCAGCCTTTTGAACCACTGCAGGTAATGCTTAACAAGAAAGCCAGTGACAGCAAATGCACCTCCCACAGTCCAGCCTCTTCCAGGGCTAATTTAAGCGCACTGGACAGACCCCCAAAGTGTCACATTCACTTTTTCCCCCTCCTCCCTTTTATCCACCATCCACACTGAAGGAAAAGCAAGATAATTATAAAGAAAAGAATTCATTTCTACACACAAACACTAAAACAAGTAATTTCTACAAACAAGAACTCTTTGTTTTGAGAAAATGTTGTGTGGCCAAAAATCTCTGAAATGTGTGACGTAGCTTTTAAATAGTATTTTGTGAAATCACATTGTTTTTGTAAGCATTTATACTCTGATTAGTTTATTTGCTTTTAAAATAATCAATTCATTTTCACTTGAATCATTTGCAGAAGCGAAGCGACAGCGCCTTCTGTTGGAGCAGGTGGAGATATAAAAAAACATGGGGTCACCTCAAAGGGTAGTTAAAAGTTCACAGCACACAATACTCAGTCCGTTTGTTTAAACTTCATGGGTAGATTTTTTCCTATTAGGTTTTTACTAAAATAATTCTTTCTTTTCTCCCATGCAGTTACGAAAAGAAAATGTAAATAATCACCACCCCTATGTTTTTTGCAAAGTATGAATATATTTTGACACGTTAATTCCTCGTGAACCTAGTGAGAGTGATGTCCTGCTGCCTAAAATTCCTGTCATGTAACTTTATTTCTAGAGAGCCCAAATATATCTTCTCCTATTCTAGTCCCTGGGGATGAGATTTTTAATGTGTCCACTGGATGAAGGTGGAAATCCCCCATGGCAGTCAGAAGCACGTAGAGTTTATCTGAAAATCGGACACATGATATGGGCAATCAGTATAAGTATTCAGCATCAATATGAAATAGAACAAAAAAAGCTCTTGTGCTTTCTTTTCCTTTTTTAATTGTTCATTTTCATTAACAACAATCGTGTTCATACATACATGCAAATATTTTCATTTTAAAACAATATATTTGTGTTGAAGGTATGGGTATTCAGTATGTTGAAATACTTTCTAAATGGGACTAATCTGAAGGGAAATTGGGGTAGATGTGCAGCATACTTTAGAATTCAAACTGCTTATGGAAACCCAGTGCTCACATCTAGATATAAATACCCCCTTTCCATTTAAGGAGCAGTAATAGATGTGTAGGAGTTGATATACTCTCACGAGTATTAAATGAAGTGAATACTTCTGTTTTTAGAGATTAACATTTTAACATAATTTATTTAATATCTAGTTGAGTCAATAGAATTGCAATAATACAATGAAAACATATTATCCAGTAGGTTCACCTGGTTAGGATGTGATCCTGAATATCTCCCATGGTTGCATTGTTGGTTAAAGTGTTTCATGTTCCAATATTTTAATGACATGAGAACCAGAAATCCCTTGGAAAATATGGATTTATGTGATTTGATTCCGGTAACAAGCTGACCTACATAAATACTTCCATGTTTGCTTTTGTGTAACACTACAATGCATTTAACAGTGATTGTGGAACATTTAACTTGCTGTTTTGGCTCAATGAGTTTGATTAGTATAACATTTGGTGCATTTTGTAAAGCCTTGCCCAGGCATGAAAGTTTATCGACATTTGTTTTAGTACAGACTCTACAAACAGAAATCTGAATTTTTAAAGAAGCAGTCACAAGAGTGTTACAGTGTAACTTATAGATTGCTACATTTTCTGTACAGATTATGGAAGGTTATTGTTACGACCCCAAAATGGTGGTGGTGTCTAGGGTCGGGGTGTAACAAAAAGGTGGAGGAACAGAAATGAAAACGGGAACAACAGGACACAAACAATAACTTGACAAATCAAATGTGCTTTAATTAACAGAACTGGTGTTTCCAATGGTAAAATAAATCAAATACAAATACACACACTCCAGGGGCAGAGACTAAGGGACGCCAGGTAAAACAAAACATAAACTAACTAGAAAGTGCAGACAATTCTAAGCTAACTAAATAACATACACAAAGCTAGAACTAATCTACCCTAACTAGGAAGTTATACAATAAACAAACCTGGCGCACACCGCTAAACTAGTGTGTATAACAGAAATAAGCCTACGTGCAGAATGTATGTCACGTGACATGCTAAGCTGTCTCTGAGACCCTGGAAGTCAGAAGACAACGAACGTGACACACCGGGTAGGAAACAGAAGTGAACTCAAATGGCAACAAACGGAAGCAAACACAGGGAGCAAGGACAAACAAAACGGGCGGCAACCGAGTGGAGCCACTCTCTCCACGCCGCGTGAGCTAAGGACTCCGCAGAGCCCTCGCTCTCCCATCAATGGCAACATATGGAAGGAAACAAAAAGGAGCACAAACGAACAAAACGGGCGGCAACCGAGTGGAGCCACTCTCTCCACGCCGCATGAGTCAAGGACTCCGCAGAGCCCTCGCTGCTGAACAGGTGTCGGCGCGTTCCTTTTCAACTCCAGCTGCCGCCGCTGATTCGCAAACGAGCCGAAGTGGTCCGCCTCCTCACTGGTGATCGGCGTCCCAACTGGCGAATCAGGGGACAGCTGGAGTCACCTGCAGGAATAAGCAAAAGCGCGCACGGGCGCGCGCACAAGCAGGCGACAGAAAATAAAAGGGAAACGCATCAAAACGGCCAGGGCCGTAACAGTTATCTTGAGAAAGTTACTATATTTTACAATAAAATTGTAATGATGGTCAATGTAATTTCCCTAGAATGCTAAATTACATGAAATATTATTGAACATCTCCCACTATTTGAAATATAGCCATGTTAACCTATGGGTACATACAGCTGCATGTAGCAGTTGTGGCTGTGCATCACTGTCTCAGGAGACGTTGATTACAGACAAGCGCCGCTACCAGCACTCAACCCTTAACCTCTTTGCTCGTAATACAAGTTAAGCATGCTAACAGACAACATGCTACTATGTCAATATAGTCACAGTTGGGCGGCAGAAGGGTGTCTCTACATGTCCCTCCAAAAAGGAACATTTTTGACAAGTATGTTGACATGCACAAGCTTTTTTTCAGCACTTTGATTTAAAATCTGTCACTTTTAAGTAAAACTGTCTAACCTTCTACATGGGGTTTTGAGGTTACACTGCTTTTATTACAGTGCTTGAGTATAGATAGAAAATTTAAGTAGCGGAAAGATTAGTTAATTCAGCTTTGATAATACTGAAATAAAATAAAAATTTTGTAGTTCAATATTTCAGTATTTTGGTCATGCTGACATTCACTGTTCATTTAGTGAGATTTAAATTAAGGCAGTCTTACTAGCGATATTGACAAACATTACTTCATAATATGTTTATTTGACCAGATTCATATTTTTTTAGATAATTTAGTTTTTAACAGGATATTAGAATAATTTAGTCTTCTTAAGAACTCGTAAATAAGGTTGAAAGATTGTTGAGTTCAACAACAGCACTCACACTTTAGATTTTCAGTTGAATGCTGAACTGCTGGGCTTAATTATTAAAGTTAATCTTTAAATAAATAAAGTTTATTTAAAAGTGAAAGTGTGAAAGTGTTTTAGGTTAATTTTCAATAGTAGACGATCAAACTGTTTATTTTTTATACAGTTTTTCAGGCCGTATCAGCCAAAACTTTCTTCAGCTCAGAATAACTCTTTCTCAGAAAGGGTGTTAAGTTTTTGCATTGCTTTCGCACTTTACAGCATCCCAAACATACACTGCTGTAAATATACTTACTGTAAAAATAGAGAGGATGCAAGTATTATTTACCCCTCTGGATCAGGCTGCCGTTGGGCTGGGCAAGGACTGGCACCAATCCACTTGTTCTATGGTTCTCTCGGCGTTCCTTCCATTCCTCTTTTACTCTTTCTCCTCCATATGCTCTTCTCTGCTGACATTGTGGACTTTATAAAGTTAGAGGTCTACTCTGGTCATATGGGTCTGACTTTCATATGGTTTTTCTGTCTTTAAAATGTTGCCTATTTCTTTTATGTTTTGTTTGCCTCCTTTTGTTTTAATGTGTAAATGCACAGTTTTATAAATTATTTATTCTATATGTGTTTTACATGTATAAAATCTACAGCAAATATTATTAAGCTGTGTAGCACACATTGTCTTTTTATTCTTTCCTTGCAAATAACTTTCTGCCATTCTTATAATATTGTCCATGTAAATATTACAGTGTGATTTAGCTTAGTTTTTTTTATGTTACGGTTAGACGGTTAAATGTGTTTGGTTTTCTAAACAAGTTATAACATACAGTACAACTACACTGTACAACATGTCATCTGCTCCTACTAAAATATGTCATTTGCAAGACTTGATGACCAGATATTTTAGTGTTGAAAACAATTTATTTTACCACATGTAGTGGGTGGATTGTGCACCTGGAGGCTTGCAACAGAGGACAGAAAAGATGTACTTAAAAGTCTCTGTTAAAATAAAAGATTTGCAAAATGCGAAATTGAACCACTTTCTTTTCTACTACTTGGATTTTGGTAAGAAACCTTACTTACAAACTTTTGAACCTCTTAGCATGTCTATTCACCCAATATTACACCAATTTGATAGAAGAGGCCAGGTGTCATGGTGACCCATATACATGAACCCTGGCCATGGTTCAAAGGATGTAAAAGATAGAATTATAGAAAAAATTTCATAATCTGTGTCTTTTTAGTGAAAACCGACTAGGTTAAGTATTTTGTCTTTTATTGTTTAGGTTTTGTTATGTTGTCAGCTTTTCTGAAAATCACTTATAACTTCTCAGGTATCAGTAGAAAAGCTGCTTGTAATCCAATTTAAGATTAATACTTTTTTTTTACCGCTGTCCACAGACAGTGGACCATACACATCTGAATGGACTTGTAGACTTAGCGTGAGGTACCAAGTAATCTGAGCCTGAGATAATAATCTCCCAACCCCCTTAAATAGAGGAAGAGACAGCAAGTGATTGGAAGAATGGACATTCCTTTAAGGATTTATCAGGACGAAACCAGGAGACTAATCTAAGCTTCAATCTGTTAAACTGAAGTGGAACCTCTAATTATATTAGAGCTGTTAGGGCAGGTTTTTAAATAAAGCTCTAGATAATAGCAAAAGATCAGTCAATGAATCATTCTGCACATTGTATAGGGTGGTGGAATGGGATTACTTTGTATTTTTCAATTTAACTATGGCATTTGTATGTCAGGTTTAATAACTGGCCTTCTTTAATGTTTAGCATTTATTTTTTGTTTTACTTTTGGAATTGATTTGAGTTTTCAAAATTGCATAATTCAGTTTCATGTCATTTGTGTGTAGTTTAAACCTGAGGCATAGTGTCTCATGTCATGTCATATTCCAGGTGTGAAAATTTTGATTTGTATCTCCAAAAATATAAAAGCTAGCTTCAACCTATGTCATGACAGCTTTTGCTTAAAGATTATTTGCTCACATTTCTGTTCTGACAAGCCGACACTGTCATCATGACCATCAATCATACATTTCTCTCTTTTATATATTAATTCTGCAGTACAGGTGAGAGTAAATGCCTCTGTTTGCCACATATTTTTTCAGCTTTTTGTATTTGTGTGTTTTCAGTTACCTTTGTCTTTCCTGATAGTTTTGCAAGCAAATATATTTATTATGTACCAAATATTATTTTCTGGATAATTTAACAATTTATTAATTCTGGCTCTTGCATTAGTGGTTCTTGTATCTTCAGGTTCCTATGCTTAGGCCTTATCGTAACACAGACAGGATGGTAAACGAGTCTTTGTTGGTAGAAAGACTCTCTGTCACTCACTCTCTGAGGAATGTGGTTGTGATGGCCATAGGCAGATACGGACAGGTGAAGGTGTCTGTCTTTCAACAGGAGCTTGATCACAGCTTGCATGTGAAGCCGCTGCTGCATGACAGTTGTTGAAATAATAGAAAGCTGTAATAGAGATATTTTACCTGTGCCTTTTGTTTTGATTTGTGAGAACACCTAAACAAAATATTTGCTTTTCTGGCTACGTTCAGACTGCAGCTTAATGTGACCTAAATCCGAGTTTTATCTGATATTTCAGGACAGTCAGAACAGCTCAATTCAGAGTTTTCAAATCTGATATAGGTCGCTTTCATATGTGGTCCTGATTATTTGCGATGCGACCTCAGTCTGAACAGCCAGGCTGCATTTATCTTGGTTTTGAATCATCAAGTGCAACTTAAACTATTTTTTTTTTCACAGAAACCAGTCGCTAGAGAAGATGTTATTGTACTGAAATTGGAATCAGGAAGAGCCCAAAGACATATTTGAAGCTTAATAAAGTCATGGTTGTTATCCAAGCTCTTCTCTGTTATCTAACACTGCTTTGATCAGATATTGACACCCACAAACTAGAGTCCCTGTGAGTAGGGGCTTCATGTTTTCTTCAAATAGACAAATGTTTACGTTTATTATCAGTGCCTTCTGGGGGACGTAGTTTCCTTTTCTGTCCATGCATGTCACATTTGAGCCTCTTTTTGTTTATACAGAAGATGGTCAGCAGGCAACTGCTATTTTTAATGGGAACAAACACACCAAAAAATTGGATTAAAGGTCTCCATACACCTGAGCAGAACCTGCTTTGCAAGCAGTGAACTCACCAATCATCTCTCTGCGTGTCTGCTCCTGAGGTCATAAATAAGTGCAGACCTTCTACTAAAAAGTACATGGCGCTTCAGTAAACTGAAAGTTAATTCAGGCCACAGGGTGGTGCAGATGCAACCAATGTTGTGTGTGAGGTTTGTTAATATAAAAGAAGTCTGTAAATTGAACACCAAACCATTCGTTATTTGGCAAACAAGCCATTTATTATAGCAACAGCTTCAGCATCCCCAGCATTATTTCTAGTTAATTCCTTCGTTTTCGGGGAGGTGTGTGAAGAGGAGAGAAGAGAGAGCGTTTCTGCTTGGTGCTGGATAATGCATTAGTGGATGGAGAACTCAATACAAACTCAAAAGCACATTTACTTATTTTTATTTATTTATTCATTACGTATGTTTATGTAACAAATAAAACTCAATTTCTCCTGTAGAAAACATTCTATTCTCACACTGTGCAAAAAAAGCTCTTGCTCCTGCGATTTTACAGAGACTGCACGAGACTCCGGTCAGAGATCGAAATACAGCACTTTCATGTTCAAAGTACTAGTTCAGTGGAAAATAATCAGCTGGATGGTCCACTAGATGCTGTGCGCAGAAGACAATGCTTGATTCAGGTCTTTTGTAATCTTTTTTGCATTGAAATAAAAACCAAAATGAACGGAATGTTAAGGGATTCTCCACGTTTGAACCATGTTCTTAGATGCATCCCTTGGTGTGAGACACAAAACTGATTATGATGGTGGGGTATGATTAATATATCACAACACTGAAATGAATGAGAGATATTAAGTCCCTTCATAGCTGCTGTAATGTTAAAGCCAGCACACAAAAAATCCCACTCACAGCATTTCTTGGAAACCAGTGTTTTTTTTGTCAACGATAACAACAACGAAGTGATTTCGTTGACGAACCTTTTTCTCGTGATGATAACGAGACGATGGAAGGAAAATATGTCTCTGTTTTGACGAAACACTTGACGAGAAGCACGTTTCATTAACAAAAACGAGAGTGAACGAAAATGTTAATGAGTGGACAGTTACATGTTCAAAATTCGTTGCTGTAATCTGTCATTCAAGCTGTAAGATATAAATAGGAATGTAATACAAATGATGAAGAAAGTGTCTCGTATGTCAGATGTCACGAGAGAGGGGGAGCACGGGAAGCGTGTGCACGTGTATGGTAAAGAGAAGAAAGAGAGGCGGTCACATCTAATGGCGTGGATGTAAGGTTGGTCCGGTTTGTCACGGCCGGGTCTTGAACCCGGGTCTCTGGGGTGGAGACTGAAGTGTGAACCACTGAACCACAGGAGCAGGTGTGTTGGACCCAATGGAAATACACTCCAAGACGCAATCCAGGATACAAGGATTTATTAGAAAAAATTTAACTTCTTCTCAATAACAAAAAAAAATAATAATATAGCAAAAACACAACTCAGATTCTTCTCGGAATGAGGAATAAAAATACTCAGTCTAACGAACATATAAAGAAAACTCCACGAGGGGAGAAAACAAATAGACAATAAGGCAACAGGAGAAAATCAAACAGTCTTACTGGACGTAGCTCAAGACCTCAAGGGAATGCACAGCAAGTTCACTGAAGCTGACTCAAAAACCAAGTGAAGTTCAGAGAAAAAGTGACAACTTAAATATACAGGCTGGAACGAGTCACAGGTGATAGAAATAAAGTAAACAAGAGCACATGAGGAAGAACAAAGGCAAAAGGCGAACTACGGGGACCTCTAGGGGAATGGAGACAAAGTGCAGGATGGTGACAGGACCCCCTCCTTTAGGAACGGCTCCTGACGTTCCTACCAGAGCTCCCTGGCCTCTGGGCATGGAACTCCCGGATTAAACTAGGATCCAGGATGTCTTTGGCCGGAATCCAGGAGCGTTCCTCTGGCCCGTAGCCCTCCCAGTCAACCAGATACTGAAGTGAATTCTGGACCCTCCTGGAGTCCAGTATCCGGCGGACTGTATAGGCTGGCTGGCCGTCAATGATCCTGGGGGGTGGAGGGGGTCTGCGAGGGAGGGCAAAGGGAGAAGACAAGACAGGTTTTAATAAAGAGACATGGAATGTGGGATTAATTCTAAGTGAACGAGGAAGAAATAAACGATAAGAAACAGGGTTAACTTTCCTTGCTATTCTAAATGGCCCGATGAACTTCTGGGACAATTTTCTTGACTCCACCCGGAGCGGCAGGTTCTTAGTGGCCAACCAGACTCTCTGACCAGCACGGAAAGCGGGGGCCCTTCGATTAGCCTGATGCTGGTATCTCAGTGAGGTTCGAAGGAGAGCGTTTCTAGCTCTCCTCCAGGTTAGTCGACAGCGTCGAACGAAGTGTTGGGCTGAGGGAACTCCCACCTGCACCTCCTCCTCAGGAAACAATGAAGGGGTATAACCAAATTGGCATTCAAATGGGGATAGTCCAGTGGCTGAGGACTTGAGGGTGTTGTGAGCATATTCGGCCCACATTATGTAAGAAGACCAAGTCGTGGGGTTGTTGAAAGCCATGCACCGTAGAGTGGTTTCAAGATCTTGGTTTACTCGTTCGGTCTGACCGTTAGACTCAGGATGGAACCCGGAAGATAGGCTGGCAGTGGTCCCAAAGAGTCTGCAAAAAGCTCCCCAGAATCTGGACAAAAACTGTGGGCCTCGGTCAGACACAATGTCTTGGGGAATGCCAAAAACTCTAAAAACATGGCTCATTATGAGCTCCGCTGTCTCCT
The DNA here is from genome assembly GCA_900490495.1 of Danionella dracula. NCBI lineage: Eukaryota > Metazoa > Chordata > Actinopteri > Cypriniformes > Danionidae > Danionella > Danionella dracula. Next base: position 2,943,102 of record UELW01000289.1, on the reverse strand, counting down.
TGGCTGATGGTAACTTGGGCAGGGGAATGAACCGAACTGCCTTAGAGAATCTGTCCACCACAACCAAAATGACGGTGTTGCCCTGGGAGGGTGGAAGCCCTGTAATAAAGTCCAGGGAGAGGTGTGACCAAGGCCTGTGGGGAACAGGTAAGGGATGGAGCAGCCCCTGAGGTCGTTGGTGTGATGATTTTCCCTGGCAGCATACTTGGCAGGCCTCCACAAATCTTTTAACGTCCTTCTTCATGGAAGGCCACCAAAATCGCCTTTGGAGGAACTCTAGAGTACGGGTGTTACCAGGGTGGCAGGTCAATGGGGACTCGTGGCCCCACTGCAGGACCTGAGCTCGTGCTGACCGAGGAACATACAGAGCACCCAATGGCCCATTGCCTGGATCAGGTTCCTTGGTTTGGGCCTTCCGGACCACTTGTTCTAGATTCCATCTAAGGGGAGCAACAATCCTTGTACTAGGAATAATAGAAGAAACAGGCCTTTCCTGTGTCTCGGGAGAGTAGGCTCGGGACAAGGCATCTGGCTTGAGGTTCTTGGAACCGGGTCTGTAAGTCAGGATGAACTGAAATCTGTTAAAAAACAGAGACCATCGAGCCTGCCGGGGATTCAGTTGTTTTGCCTGCTGGAGATATTCCAGGTTTTTATGGTCTGTAAGAACCTGAAAAGGATGTTGAGCACCCTCAAGCCAATGGCGCCACTCCTCCAAGGCCAATTTTACAGCGAGCAGCTCTCGGTCCCCTACATGGTAGTTGCGCTCGGCATTAGACAGGCGACGTGACATGAAAGCACAGGGGTGTAGTCTTCCTTCCTCATTCCTCTGTGATAAGATGGCTCCTACCCCCACATCTGAGGCATCCACCTCTACCACGAAGGGTCTGTCTGTATTAGGGATAGAGAGAATGGGAGCTGAGGTGAATTGATATTTGAGATTCTGGAAGGCAGTTGCTGCTTCAGGACCCCAGTCAATCTTGACTCCTCCTCCCTTTGTCAGCGCTGTCAAGGGAGCCACAATAGAGCTGAAATTCTTGATGAACTTCCTGTAAAAGTTTGCAAAACCCACAAACCGTTGCACCTCTTTTACTGTGGTTGGAATAGGCCAGTTGAGAACAGCCTTAATCTTGCTATGGTCCATCTCCAGGTGACCAGGGGTGACGATGTACCCAAGAAACTTTGTCTGAGCTACATGAAATTCACACTTCTCTGGTTTGACAAACAGATGATTTTCAAGGAGTCTTTGGAGAACCCTGCTGACGTGCCCCTGGTGCTCCTCCACTGACTTGGAAAATATTAGTATATCATCCAGATAAACAAATACGAATCTATTTAACATGTCTCGGAGGACATCGTTGATAAGTGCCTGGAACACGGCAGGGGCATTGGAAAGCCCGAAAGGCATCACCCGATATTCATAATGGCCTGTGGGGGTGTTAAAGGCCGTCTTCCATTCATCTCCTTGCCGTATCCGCACCAGATGGTAGGCATTGCGAAGGTCCAGCTTAGTAAAAATGGAAGCTCCTTGCAACAACTCAAAGGCTGTAGCCATAAGAGGCAGGGGATATCGATTCCGAACAGTTATCTTGTTGAGACCTCGGTAATCAATACATGGCCTAAGCCCCCCATCTTTCTTCCCTACAAAAAAGAAGCCAGCACCAGCAGGGGAAGTGGAAGCTTGGATGATGCCAGTTGCCAGGGACTCCTTGATGTAAGCATTCATGGCAGCCTGTTCAGGGGGAGATAAGGAGAAGACTCTGCCTCTAGGCGGAGAGGAACCAGGAAGAAGGTCAATTGCACAGTCGTACGGGCGGTGAGGTGGCAGAGAGGTGGCTCGGGACTTACTGAACACTGCCTTAAACTGATGATAGACAGTGGGAACTTGAGACAGATCTACAAACTCTTGAGGCTCGGGATGAGGAGCTGTGGGGCTCTGGGTTAAACAGGTGAAGTGACAAGAGGGACTCCAATCTAGAATGGAACCAGTAGACCAGTTGATATGGGGATTATGTCTGCGCAGCCAGGGATGACCTAGAATAACAGGGTACTCGGGAGAGTCAATAAGGTAGAAATCCTCCTCCTGCTGATGTTTAGCAATGGTGAGTTTCAGGGACTGAGTGGCCTCAGTTACTTTGCCAGGTTTTAGGGGTCTACCATCCAATGCAGTTACTGCCTGGGGATGAGGGAGAAGGTGGGTAGGGATCTTAAGTTTCTTGGCCAAGGACAGATCTATGAAATTACCTGCGGCACCTGAATCGATCATTGCCTGGACTGGAAGCTGATGGCTCTCCCAGGACAGAAGGGCTTGGAGTGCTAAAACAGTATTGGCAGGAGGAGCTCTTATTTTCCCCATCACAGTCCTCCTGTAACTGGGTGGGGACCATCGTTTCCCGATAATTCTGGACAAGTGGACCGAAAGTGTCCAGACGTACCACAGTAAAGGCATCGTCGCTCCTTCATGCGTCGTTCCCTTTCACTGGGAGAGAGTCTGGAACGACCTAGCTGCATATCTTCTGGAGGTTGTTCACCGACTGGGAGGAATCTGACAGGTGGGGCATGAACTGGAGAAACAGGTTTGTGAACAGGAGCTTGGGACTGGGATGCTCTGCCTCGAGTGATTCTCCGATCTCTAAGACGATTATCCAGGCGAATGGCCATATCAATAAGGGATTCGAGGTCTTTGGCTGATTCCCGAGTGGCCAGTTCATCTTGAAGAGATTCAGCTAATCCTCCCTGAAAGCAGACCCTCAAGGCTTCGTCGTTCCATCCACTGCCTGCTGCGATGGTTCGAAACTCTATGGCGAAGTCTGCAGTGCTGCGGGACCCTTGACGGAGAGTTAGTAGACGTTTGGAAGCTTCTTGTCCACTAACTGGATGATTGAAGACCCGCTTAAACTCCTTCTCAAAGGCTGTGTATGATTTGCAATAACTAGTCTGGGACTGCCACACCGCAGAGGCCCAAGCTAAAGCCTTATCAGTCAGAAGGGTGATAATATAAGCAATCTTCGAGCGGTCAGTGGGAAAACTTGAGGGCTGAAGCTCGAAAGTGAGAGAGCACTGGGTGAGAAATCCCTGGCAAGAACTAGGATCTCCCGAGAATGGTTTAGGGGGTGGAAGTCGAGGTTCTGCAGCAGCTACAGGAGATATGGGAGGATCGGTGGTAGTTAGAGGTGGCGCAGCCGGAGAAGCATGAGGGAGGCTTTCAGAAAGCTGCCGAATGGACCACATAACTTCTGAAAGGAGTTCTGAGTGTCTCGTCATTAACTCCTCTTGACGATGGAGGACCTCTTCATGGCGCTGGAATGAAGCTTCATGGCTGGCAATCACTGCCAACAGATCTTTGGCACTGAGTGTTTCTGGGTCCATGTCTGACTTGGTTTTTCTGTCACGGCCGGGTCTTGAACCCGGGTCTCTGGGGTGGAGACTGAAGTGTGAACCACTGAACCACAGGAGCAGGTGTGTTGGACCCAATGGAAATACACTCCAAGACGCAATCCAGGATACAAGGATTTATTAGAAAAAATTTAACTTCTTCTCAATAACAAAAAAAATAATAATATAGCAAAAACACAACTCAGATTCTTCTCGGAATGAGGAATAAAAATACTCAGTCTAACGAACATATAAAGAAAACTCCACGAGGGGAGAAAACAAATAGACAATAAGGCAACAGGAGAAAATCAAACAGTCTTACTGGACGTAGCTCAAGACCTCAAGGGAATGCACAGCAAGTTCACTGAAGCTGACTCAAAAACCAAGTGAAGTTCAGAGAAAAAGTGACAACTTAAATATACAGGCTGGAACGAGTCACAGGTGATAGAAATAAAGTAAACAAGAGCACATGAGGAAGAACAAAGGCAAAAGGCGAACTACGGGGACCTCTAGGGGAATGGAGACAAAGTGCAGGATGGTGACACGGTTATTAGGAAAGTGTGAAATAAATGAAGTAGGTGTGTTCTGGGCTTTTATTCAGCACCTTTATTCCTTGAGGATAATCAAGAACCCATGTGAGCTGACACACTGAGCAAAACACGAGGCTTCTGCATTCTCAGTGACACTGCCATGTGCGAGAATTCTCCTTCTTATTTGAGAATAAGCGACATGAATTCTCAAGGTGTGCACAAAAATAGGCTGCTAACTTACTTCATTAGCTAACGTTGGTTGCAGTCTATTAGCTTGCATGAGTGTTATTACCTTAGCTATGATTTACCACCTGAAACACAGATACAAACACAGTATTTTATTTAGGCCAGTTTTCTGTTACTGAGGTGTGTAGATGTACAGCATAATTGATTTGTGTTCTTAGCAGCAGAACTACATGTTGCTGGTCTTCTGTTAAAATAGGCTACCTCCAGCGCTCATATTTTGGCCATACATACATGTTTATTTCATGGTAAAATAAAGCCATAGTTGCCAAAATTAGAATGTTTTTGTGCTTAGCATTTGTGAATAAATTCCATTGTTATAACACTTTATTTTGCGTAATCCTTACTTGATAATGCATATGTATTATTGTATTTGTTAATGAAAACCCTATCAACAATCTAACATGTGAAATGGAGACTTAATTCATTAAATAAATTCAAACATGTAATTTATAATATTTAAACAGTTAAATGAAGCTATTAAAATATATTTTTTCAAAATATGTTTTTCTTTTTTGTTTTTCAAAAAGACTAAAACTAAAACTTAGATGGCTGCCAAAAACAACACTGTTGGAAACTGACACATTGATGCACCACATTTTTTTCTGGGTGGTGTTTAAAGTTATTTGAGCACTCAAGTACTTAGATGAAAAATCCACAGTAGTGCAGCCCCTGCTTGCAGGAGATGCGTATGTGTATAGAGACCGTAAGACCTGCAGTCTGAACGTTGCGTCTGGCACACGTCAAAATGAGTTTCCTTATTAAAAATTTTACTTGTGTTGAAATGTTGCAACACTTTTTCATTTATTGTTATGAAGCTCATTTTTATAATGGTGTTATGAGGGTGGGGGTAGTAAACTGTTTCAACCTCCTCAACATATGTACTTTTTAAAATGAAAACGAATGATCCACATTTCCTGAGCAAGGTTGGGATAATTTCTTGAAGTAATACGGCATTTCAGCCGAATGTTTGAAATCAACAAAATAACACTTGCAGGACTAAGATTCAGTGAAATGTTTCTTTTCTACTATAATTTCACATAAAAAGGGATGTAAAGGAATTAAAAGGAAGAGCTTTTGTCAGCATTATGGTCCCCTCTTTTCATTAGCAAAAATTCGTTAGCATTACAGCGAGTGGCTATTATGGGAAAGGTGTCGCTTGATAGAAGCAACTTTAAATGCTCTGTCCATTAATAATATCTTTAACGTTGGCCAAAGATAATGGTATAATAATACACACCAAAGATTAAGACATCACAACCTTAAACTTCCGCACTACTTTTGTCGGCATTGTCAAAGCAAGATATAGACTGACTGGAAAAACCTTAAGTTGCATCGTTCCACTCATTTATTTCAGCCCCAATATTACCAATGACTTGATCATGCTGGTGTTGGTAAATGACCATGACATAAAGGGGCAAAAAACTACATTTATAAAGTGGAAAGGACGGGTAAATGTAAACACATCGTTGTTTCTCGCAGAGTTTCTCTTGTAATTTGCATTTCAGAACAGCACATCCCACTTAATGAATGTATTTTTTAAGACACCTTACTCTAACCTTTATTATGGCACGTTATGGGTAACCTACACATACTGTTCCACTTGATTTAAAATCCATTTAAAGTGTAATTGATGCAATAATAATGAAAGTTTCAGCGGCATTTAGAATGTCTGTCTATGGGCGAGTGGAGCTGCAAAATCTGGAAGCAGCATGTGATGTCACATATTTTTAATCTGATTACTCGGTTAATCAATTGATTGATATTTCAGTAGAATATTATTTCAGTAGAATATCAGTAGAATTTTACTAAAATATTCAATAGCTACAGCCCTAGTCTAAACAAACAGGATGGGACTTTAGTGGTGGTCAGACTTGTCTGTTGTTCAGAACAGCTGGTGGGTGTTCATTACATATAGAATTACAACCCTGTTCAAGTTAGAAAATGTCTCCCTTACCCTGTAAATTTTAACAAAAGAGTGGTCTCACCAAGGTAAACTCACAATGAGGGTGTCTAGACTTTTCAAATAGGAAATTGCCTCTGCATTGTCAACCCCAATTAGTTCAACCAACAAGTAAATTTGCAGTACGTATTGGCATTTAGCTTCTGGTTGTCCTCGATGTCACAGAACGTCCTGTAGAGTAATAAAGCTTTTACTCTAAACAACAAGGATTAAATATAATGTTGTAAATGAAGTTCTTAGAAACACATAAAGTGTTTTTCTGTGAACTAATGTTCACCCCAGCTAAATGACTTTACTGCTTGTAAGTTACACGAGTAAATATAACCTCACTCAAAGAGGCCATCATCACTACTATGACGAGCTGCATAGGATAGATATAAAAGCTCAAGTGAAAGAACAGCTGAAGATAAATACATATATATCTTAACTTTTAACTAAAACATCAAGAAACTTTTTTAGTAAGAATACAGGTTTTTCAATTTGGATTGCCATTTAATTAATTAAAGTACAAAACGACAAACTTGATTGGACAGTTGGCAGTTAAATACAATTGGTAAAAGAATATGCACTGTCTTTGAACAGGTGGGTGTGTTGGGATTTCTTGCTCCCAACTGTGGAAGAACACAATCCAATGGCTTATCTCAGTGACCTCTTAAATTTATTGTGTCATTCTGCAAAAATAGCTGTCATTGAGGATGGTGTGAGTATTAATAGTGTAAGGTCAACAGGGACTTTGGTGGATGTTTCTCAATTAATATAATAATATGTAGAGTGGGATTGCTCCGCGGTATTAACCTACAAGGATGTGAGCATGAGGCATCAAAGATGAAACAAATTTTTAGAAATATAGAGAATTGAGAAGTTAGTTAAAATATTACAGACCTCTAACAATTAATTTGATATAAAGCATGGTCTGCCACAAGAGTTGTTTTAAAAACTCCTTAAGCATTGAAATTTGACTGATGATAATTTAAGGTTGATATATGCAACTTATCATATCGGGCACCATCTATCGGTAGGGTTTTTTGGTTCATGTCCAAATCATGCCAGTTGTGTTCTTTGTTTGAGAGAAAATTACATTTGCACTACTTCCAAAAATCTGATAAAGTTTATAAAAATGCTATTCATGTTGTTATTCAAAAGGGTGTTACATTTTAATGTAATGAAATGTAATTATAATATCTAGAAGAAAAAACTAATCTAACAGAAAGTTTAAAAAAAATTATCCTTAAAAATGGGCAATTGCAAGTTTCTAAAAATGCTTTTAGTCGTGTGACACTTGTTTGCTTATTTGCAAAGCACTATTAAAGACTATTAAAGAATTAAAGAATGCATTAAAAACATTTCTAGATCTTAAAAAATGGTTGTCCGTAGCTAAAGTGGCTAAGCTGCATTAATGTCTTTATATTGATGGAAATAAGGGGACTACTTCTAATAAGCCGTATATATTATCTAACCTCTTTTTTAATTTAACTGAAATCACATGTATAAATTATTTTATTATAATTTTGGTAATTATTTAATATGAAAATAATAATTTTCTTGAGCAGTAAGGTAAAATATATGCTTCGTTAATTTTTGCTTAGTTAAAGAACAATATTTTCTGTATTATTCTGTAACTTGTTGTTATGTTCATGGACTTGGGACCTTCGAAAGGTCAGATGTTGTCTGTTGTTAGATAACTGTTGTCTGATTACAAGCTTTTGTCACACTCTATTGAGAAGACGTTGCACCGTAAAGTTAAAAATCTGTGTAAGTTTGGTTGAAGCTTTTACGAGTGTACAATGAACTCCCAACCCCTAGAAACAGAGCTTTCTACAATGAACAGGGAGCACCTGAAAGCATACCCTCTTATTGGAAAATAATACCTAATATACTACTCCCAGAGGCACTGGGTAATTGTACTACTTTATGAGCAGTCATGGCCATTAGCTGTTGTCTATGGAGGTAGTAGAACACCTCTTTAAAGTTCAGGTCTCTAACCCATTCATCAGTTTCAAAACAGCTGGTGGGAATGAAGGGTTTTCTCTCAGTTTCTCCCTTTTGATTCTTTTACTGTTGCTGGTTTTGTGAACTTTTACTTCGTTTCTGTTGCATATGTTTTTTTTCTCACAATGGTCTTGGTTTATAGTATACATTTCTGTTTTAATTTCATCTCACACTCAGATTTTCACATTTTAAAACTATAACAAATATAGTTTAACATTTATTTTAACAGTGATTTGATAGCTTCATTGTTATTTTTGTCTGACATTAGTTTTCTGATACTGTTAAATTGGTAAAACAAACAGCTCCAAAGTGTGGAATGATGGGTGTAACTTAAGCTGCATTGAGCATTCCATGGGCCATACCAAGGGGCATCATGTACTGAAATGCTGATGAGGGTCTCTCATCAGCTGTTCAGAAAAAAGGAAGCTTCAGTGGGAGCACCAGAAAATAAAGCTGCTGGGGCACAGGTGTGAAAACACCCTGACAGAGAGAAATAAAACACTGGTATCTTTATGAAGTGTGTGATAGCATGAGTTCTGAAGCAACACCTGTGTTTGAGGTCAGTCCAAATAATGGACACAAAAACTCTTTTGGCAGTATTATTGTGAGACACATTGCATCACACACATTTTGGATTGACAAACGCTTATATTTCTGGTTGAATCTAGAATGAATGTTTATTTAAATTTTTTATTTAGCACCTCCTTTTGGAGGGACTAACTGGGAAATAACGCTTTTAATTAATTTAATAAATTATTATATCAAAAACAACAACAGAAAAGCAAGATATGAATTATGTAATCCTTTTTCATGAATACAGATTGTATTCATGAGAGAGGGTGAAAATTTATGAATGAAATCACAATTTAATGATAATTGAGATGGAAAACTTTAATGGATATAAAAGCTAGCGAAGAGGTCTGGCATGGAAGTGAAGAGTGAAGAACTTTTCCAGTGAAGAATGGAGGCGACTAGGTTCTCAGATGAACAGGATTCTGGAGATTGGTGTAGGAGTAAGTGTGTTATTGACCAGACCATTATATTTATATATATTCATACTAGTCATACTTTATATTTACCATGTTGAAGAGCTGCGTAGGAGCTAAATTAGATTGTCCGTTTAGAAAATTTGTGTATTCAATTCTTTTCTGGCTTCAGCTGAAAGAAAAAAATGACTGATAAGTGAAGTAAAGTGTTATAATTATGTAGTATCCACTCCAAACACAGTTAACGTAACCTTAAAAATATCAACAATATTATTAATCCTGATTCCTAATGCTGAACAGACACTGTGCTATTTTTCAGTACTTGGCTCAGCTCCTGCTTATACTCCACAAGTAAATCGCGTGGGTTTAAGTCACACGATTTATGTTCTAACACTCTATGAGCTGATGCTCGGAGTGCTTAAACTGGTCTTCCAAACCATTGACTCTTATAACGGTACTGTAACATAGAAAACCCGGAAATAGAAGATGTGCATCGCTTACTTGAGTATTCTCATTGCCTTGGCAATTTGTGCAAGTCTCTATGCAGAAACTTTTAAAAATAAATAGAAAAAATATGTAGGGACAAGGACATGGAGTATAAGGCGTGTTTGTGCATACACTAAGTGAGATGATACGTTGTATCCCTGCTTCAACAGTGCGATGTTCTCACAAGGATTGAGCAGGATTTCAAACCAGTTTAATTTTTTGCAACCATACAAGCGGGAGCTGGTGGTAAGGTGTTAATCTCTGCTCATTACTGTCGGTACATGCACGAGCCACAACCCACGATTCAGCAGAAACTCTGACCAATCCGCAAAATATTCACACAAATGAAACGTTGTGACAAAATGGGCTAAAGTAACACTGTGTCTGCCCAGTTTAAAACTTATCCAACTATGTGAGACTAACCTTCAGGTTCTGTTTTACTGCTGTTGTTTTCATTGAGAACGTCATCCAGTGATTCCATAGAGGTTTTGGTGGAGATTGCTGGTTCTGTCTCGGTCATGTCCAGTTCATTAAGGATGTCAGGTTTCTCAGATGAAATCACAGAGTTCTGAGGGATGGATGAAATGTCTTGGTTCTCTAGTTTAGCGTCATCCATTTCTGATTGGAAAAAAGCATATATTTTATATATGTCGTTATTTCACAGTAACTGGTGTAACTGTGTAACTGGCCCATTCAAAACATGAAAGTAAATGCAGTATTTACTACATAATATGGATATTAGTAGCACAAAGGAATTTTGAACTTACTTCAGCAGCTATGTGAAAATTTCATGAGATACGCCACTTTAATCTGCACTTGTTGACCGTTCTGAATTTTTTTTAATGCCAACTAGTTGTTTACATCAGTGCATCATGTGATTTTTTACCCTACCACAATATTGTATTTTGAATTCTAATGAAATGTAAAGTTCACTTTTAGCTGCACAAGTATATAGATTCAAATGCCCCATAGACACATGCAGACATTCAGTCTAAAACCATTTAAAGGCTTTGTCAAAAAAGGCAAAAGATTACACTGATTTTTGATCAAAATTATCTAAGGAGGCAGATTAATTGTTCTACCTTGTTCCAAAGCCAAGTCGTATTTAAAACAATACTACAGTGGTAGTCCATATTCAATAGTTAAATAAGTAATGCACATATTTTGAATTGATGCGCATTATTTAAATCTGAGAAAAACAAGCTCAGTATTATTTTGCTGCAAACTTGGACGCTTGTCTTCTAATAATATTGTAACGATTTCATTTCCTGATCATCATCAATGCTGATAGACTTTCACATTAGCCGTGGGAGAAATGAAGTGAGCAGGTGGTTGTACAATTAGATAGCCAGCACTTACAAGATACAGGGATGTTGTAAAACCATTAGAAACCATGTTATTGCAATGCACACTTCTGTTTAGTTTTCCTCCATAGTAATTTTCTTTCCCACTATGCCTGTTTCTCAATCTCTCCCACAATGTGGTTTAGTCCTCGAGGCATTTGCAGTAAGTGAAGCCTGCAAGTGGATCGAGACCAATTCGTTTGGATAGATATACTGTGGAGCTGCTCAATGACAGGAAGCAGATTTTGGTGGGAAAACGTCCTCTGATTATAGGGAGTTGAAAACCAATGGAGAGTATAGGAAGCAATGTTGTGCTGTAAAGACATTCCAGCTGTTTGCTTTAGGCAAACAACCCCATTTACATCGGTTAACAGTTTGTTACGTTTACTTTGTCACGTTGTCTAACATATTCTCTGGGTAGATGTTCTTAAAGGTTTCGTGACTTTCATTAGTTAACAGTCAGGAAAGGAGAAACAACTCTCTTGAATTTTTAAGGAACACATTTTCACCCAATTTTCAGAGAATGGAAGGATCTACAACTTAGAGAAACTCCAAACATGAATATTTTTTGCTTTATTTCACCTTAAAACACAATATTTTTTATATAAACCAAGAGGTCTGTGACAGACGTTTTATCACTTATATTACATTCATTTTAAAGCTTAGAAAAAATATATAACTCTATCTGCTATATGGGATTAGATAGGACATTAATACAATGACAGGACCCTTTCTGATCGCAAAATGAAAGGGTTAAATCCACATTAAATAGTCACCTTTTCAAGTGAAACAGTTTGTGGCAATGTGGCAGTTAAGCAGTTAATCTTCTCAATGTGTGTTGCATTTTAAATGCTTTGTTTTTTTAACATGTTGGTCAGTTTTATTTGTCCCATGTCAATAAATAAAGCAGGAACAAAACTTTGGTTTCAACTTTCATTTTGTCATTTTGACAAAATGTTGAGATAAAGGAAAGATTCCGCAAGCTACTTATCTCAAGTAATATCCTGTTGCAAAAGGGGTGAAATAATTTCCTGTAAAATTCAGTCATTTTAATCTTTAAACTTGTAGATACATTTTGAAGAACTTATAGGTCTTCTAAACCCAAGCAAAATAAAAGGAAAGATGAAGAGATCAAATAAAACGACATACGTTTTGAACATAAGTTGAATGAACATTTCTCCCTCTTTTACTATAGTTATTAAATGTAAGTGTTTATTATTACAGGAGATAAACATCCTCTATGGTAGAGACCAGACATAAGTAGCTTCTGTTTGAAGTGGTCACTTCCTAAATTTTGAATGCTCTAACATGTCTTAACATGCATATTTCAATTACCTCCAAGTATGTTCCATGTATATAAAATATATCAATATTTCTAGCATCAAATAACTGATCCGGATCATGATTTTTTATCATTTGTTTTATAATTTCTATTACATTCAGTAATTATCTGCAGAGCTTACCTTGTTTAAAAAGGAGATTAGCATTTAAAATGAGGCATCTTTGAAAAAGCTCCATAACTTTGTCTTACAATTCCATCTAGTGGATTTCTCTGTTATTGCAATTGTTTTTTGTCGCATACATTTGACACACTGATTAATAAAAGAGAACAGCTGTGTGTCTTGTACCTTTTCCTTTCTTTGGGTTTTCAGCTTCATTCACAGCCTTGAGATCTTTCAACTGGTCACTTGCCTCCAAAGGGGCAAATGTTGGCAAAGCTTTTGGAAAAGTAGATTGCTGTCAAAGTCAGTGTATTGAAAATGTATCCTTGTTAATATGAAGTGCTTGAAATGTTAGGTACCTTTTTCAGATGCTGCATCAAACACTTCTGTTTCTACCCGGCTGAGCGGAATATGAGCATCTTCTCGTTTGGGTTGCAGATCCACAGAGTATCTCTGCAACACAAACATCAGAAAAATAAATGTTTTATGGCTTAGAGAAAGCAATATAGCATATTACAATTAATCTCCCCACTTAAAATTCTGCATAGGTTTTGTTTCAACCACTGAAAATGTAATGCACAAGCAAAGTCTCACATCGCATGATCTCACTTAAATATTACCTTTTTCTTAGCATTGCCAATTGTGTAGTGGAAAAAATTCAAATTCTCATCTAGCTTGAAAACAAATCATTTTGACTTGAGATACTTAGAATTACATGGACAAAATTTAAGCTTGTTGCTGCTAGAAATATAATAAACTCTTAAAAATAACTTGTGCAATAGAGTAGGTAAGTTTAAAACAAGTCACAAATTAACATTTAACTCAATTAAATTAAAAACACAAGTACGTTTTGTATAAAACACGTGTTGCATCATAACACATGATTTGTGCACAGATGTAAAAAAATATTTTAAAATGTATTTAAAATACAGAATTAACAAACACAATTCAGTCATAACACACTGTATGCTTACAGATACTGAATTGTCCAAGCAACAGAAAATGCCTTTTTTTATTTGTGGTATAATTCATTCAGAATGCTAAGATAAACTAAATAAAGTCACTATTCAACATTTTCTGCAGTATTAACTTTTGAAATAATAAAAAGAAAGTCATTATTACCCTGGAGTCCTTCTTGAGACACCAATAAACTACTACTGCAGTGAAGCAAAGAACCGCGATGATCAGGATTGCAATGTAAACTGTTGAGAAACGTATTTGGATTTTAGTAAAAAATTATAATATTTCTTAATTGGATATTACAAAGCAAATAATACGATCTTAATAAAAGTAAGCATATAAATAATCACTAAAAACTCACTTGGTCCTTGGTTTTTGCCATGTTTGTGTGCTTTAGTTGCTTTAAAACAAACAAATACAAGTTATAATGTAGCAGTATTAGAAATACATTGGTTTATTTAAATCTGGTTAAAATATTTTTATAAGCTATTTTTAGTGCTGCATTATACTCAGGAAGCAGCTTTAAGAGTGACAAGACTACAGTACAAATATCATGCTCATAACACTTCTTGTGCAAAATACAATCTTTTCTTACTGGCAATCAGAACCGTATCTTTTGTGATGGGTTGTGGATGGATGATCAGAGACTTGTCAGTAGAATTACTGGTAGCGAGTGCTTGTTTTGAGGTTGGAGGCGTGGAGGATGCTGGTGGGAAAGTATAAGAAAATACAAGTTTTTACATACATTGGTGCATGGGTATTTAACAGCAAGTAGTATACAATGAATTCTGACTTAAACCAGATATTTTTGTATGGCTATTGGTCAAGCAAGTCAAAAAAGCTACCAGAGTTTTCTTCCGATGAAGTTTTTCCATATGTTTGCTTTGTTAGGATGGAAGTGGACTCTAAAGGGATTGAAGTTACATTGTAGAAGCCTTCCATCTGTTTGTTCATAGTACTGTTAACAGGCAATGTGCTTTCTGTGGTTTGGTTCATGGGGATACTTTTAGTAGCAAGGATTAGTATGGCACCTGCATAATGGCAAAGAAAAGTCAGAAAGGTCATAGTTACTTACAACAAAATCAACCAAATTCACAAAGTAGCTCAGTGAGAAATAAAAATCACAGTTTATTTACACATATCAAACTTATGTTTTAAAGTTAAATTTACATACCAATATATAGCAATTCAGAACCCATCTTCAGTGAAGAATTTGGTTAAACGTGTGTTCCTTCCTCAGCACAATGATGAAAGTACTCGCAAACTGCACTTCCACTTTTGTGATCAGCACAGGAAGCTGAAAACACTTGCCCAAATGAAGTCACAAAAGTAGCTTGTGTCAATATAGAGGGCAGTTTAGTGCATTTGCATTACTAACTGTTCAAAAAACGTATCTCTGGTCTCATAATCCCTCTTTTGCTTGAGATCAGGCTTGAATTATTGTTTACGTTTATTGTTTATTTTCCAACAAGTTATATTGTAGTGTAATTAAAAAAAAATCTTTAGAATTAATTTATACTGTAAAAATTTGCTCTCACAAAGTTAATAAAAGATTTTCTGTGCTTCAAAAGGTGCCAGGATTTAACATGGTTTTAAGGTAGCGTTTCTGGCATGGAGGGACACCTGTAAAGGCACATTTTAACACAAGATGTCACTGTAAGATTGAGCAAGCAATATATTTGTACTTCTACTGAGGTAAATACAGTAGGTTTCTAAATGTATTGTAGTTTAGCCAAACATGTACATTTTATATATAGCCTGACATTTTAAGACAGTGGCCATATTATGGTCAATAAATTCCTCCAGTTTTTATATAGCATATTTTTTTCAGCAGTTTGCTTCAAATCAGCTTCACAAAGGCCTAATATGGACTTGGAGTGAGTGAGGAGTTCATATTGGATAATTCAGTAGAGTTGAAATAGAACTCCCAAATAATTTTACCCCAGAGAAAAACCCACACACACGTGCAGAGAAATGCAGAGTTGTTTTTTTCAGCAATTTGTATGTTTATAGTGCGTAGACACCATACCGGTTTGGACATAATGGTGCAAATGTGACTAACTAACTACATGAAACAACCAAATAAATACAATTGAGTTCATGTTTATGAAAACCTTTTTAGAACTCAGCATGCACTTACAATTTTTAAATCATATTGTATGTTAATTTTCATAATTAATTTTACTTTGTTTAACACCAATCAAGCTCATCTTCTATATTAAACATTTACCTTTATGATTTTTTTAATGATTATATTTTTTACCTCTAAAAAAACAGTACACTCCAAGAGTCATGTTACACTGAAGACTACTGCTCCACCATATATTCACATACATCTAATTCATCAAATGTATATGCTCATCTTCAATACCTGCTTTATTGTTTCATTAGGATCTGCTCATAATGAATCAAATTAATGAGACCGTTTCTGAACAGTTAGCCAGATTGGATTGGATTGATAACATTGGATTACTGCTCACTCATGCGCACAAATGCACCTATGGGCTATTTAGTGCCTTAGATGAAATGCATGTCTTTGGTACATGGACAGAACTGAAGTGCCTGGAAGAAACTCTTACAAGTGTCCAGAGAATGTACAAACTCCACTATCTGTGACTCAAATAATTATAAACATGTCTATTTTATTTAAATGCTCAACAGTATAAACTAAAAATAAATTCAAAACCTTTTTAGAAATGAATGGCACCACTAGTAAAACATATTATTTCCCTCTCTAATTCCAAATAGAGTTATTAGGGAAAGGGTAGTAAAGGCCTCTTTATGTGGCTTTATCTGTTTATGTGTCTAGTCTAACTCTTTTCAAACTAAGTCTGTGTGATTAAATCAAGTTTTTGTTCTTTTGAAAGTTGTATGTGATCTTGACTTGTGAGGACCAGAAATAAGGAGCACAGGTTTGTTAATGTTTGAAAGTGCACCTGCTTATTGATGGAGCAAGGCTGTGTATTCTTTTATTACTGTTTATTTCCTCACGCCAGAGGTAATCAGTGTGAGGATTAGTGCTAACTGCCACCCAGTTAGAAGTGCGAATGAAAAGAGGCCACCCTCAGAATTGCACCGTAGAGGAGCTTGCTGCTCCCTCTGTAGGTGTGACCAAGCAGCTCGCCAGTGAGGCTCTCTAATCTTGCTCTGAATCAATCCTGTCTGTGCCAATGACTGCCACATCAGAGCTCAAGTGCTGGCCAGAGTGGATGAGCTAATCGTTTTTTCTCAGAGGTGTTGGTATAGCAGAGGAGCGAGAGAATAAGAGAGAGAGAGAGAATGGGTGTGGAGAGTGGAGACCACCCACCCAGCGGATTCAGGAGGCCCAGACGCAGATCTCCATTCTATGACCCTCTGTGCCGCCCGGAGCTCCAAGCTGGGCCCTTCGCAATTGTGCTGCAGCCCCAATGTCCCCCAACCCCCAGCTCTTTGCCTTCCTCAAGCTAGAACGGGGAGAAAGGAAGGATAGTGGTAAACAGCCTGTTCGTGTCACCCCCCCACCCACCCTCTGAGTACAATGGGAGGGAATGCAGTGGCTGAAGCACTTTGAGTGGCCAAGTGCTGCAAAAGCTGAATGAAACATCTGTGGAGGCACATAGCCTGAAGGAGAAGTATTATGCTGTTGTGCATCAAACCTTCAGAATATTTTATGGGACTTTTGTTGTTGTTTTTATTTGACATGTGAGTGTGTAGAAATGATTTTACGAGGATGCAGATGATGTGATTTTTACTTGCTTTGTTGTGGGTCGTGAGGCAGATTCCAACACATGTTTTCCATATCCTTAAAAATTCATACATAAAACAGGCAGTTAGTGAAATTATTTTGTGGAAGTTATTAACTGAAAATACGAAAGGAAACATAAAAATAAAGGAAAGATTGTACAATAATTAACTTGTCATTATAGTCATTGTTTGAAACATCTTTTTTAAAATCATTCTTTTCTTTTGAAGTTTTTTAATACATTCATAATATTTTCATGTTCTAGTAAAGGTTAAGCCAATGACAGATAACTGAATACTGAATGCACCTCACATTCAATGTGAAACACTTCAGTGATACCAGGAATCCATCTGCTGTTTTGTACTATGTGCCCATCTGTGTCCCCATCTGTATTTTCTCTAAGATGTTTATCAAATACTCACAATAGCTAGATACAATTGCATCCAGACGATGAGCTACATAGCATATCATGACAAATACTACACACATTGAGACCAGTTCCTTGTTGCAATAATGTTAATATTGGATGGCTGACAAAGTAGAGGTGTGAAGGCGCTTTAATCGATCTATAATCAAATCCTCAGGTTTAACAATTTGTTGTAGACACTCTTAGATACTCATTTTTGAAAATACGGGCTGTTTCTGTGGTCTTTTGCTTAAATTAAATTATTACAAAGGTGGAACTAATGACAACTATATAAATCAGCATTTCAATGCTAAATCATTAATAGGGTTAAAGTTCAAGGGATCAACCAAATCTGATGAAAATTCATTTACCTCGTTTGAAGACGAAGCTAACATTAATAAGTTGTATAATAGGGAATAAATACTGATCAATTTCTATCACGCATCATTCACTCCTGATGTGAGAGCGAGGAAACCACTTTTGTTTTGCTGCCTTCGAAATGGACATTCGCTTACTTCAAAGCTTATAACAAAAACTTCACACAGAATATGACTGTTTGACTGCAGGCACCATTTTGTGATTTTTTTTGTTGCAGATTTAACACATTCATGAAATCATTCACTAATTTAATAGACCCTTTTACAGGTCACATTATCAAATAGCTGCACACACATTTTGGAAACAGAAGTGGAGGTGTTCCCTATCCATTTGGACGTGGCAACAAGGTTTTAAAACATTTTCCCGGTACCCCACCATACATACGCTGAAGCGTCATATTAATCTATTTGTTATAACATAGATCGCGTAAACATTTTCAAACCAGGAAGTTCAATAACAGTTAACCTTTTTCTTGTTTAACAAAATAATGGTTCAGGCTACAGACTCAGGTTCAGCGGAGACAAATATATACATATAATTATAGTTAATAGTCATAGTTAATAAATATTTAAAAAGTGTTTTACGTTACCCTTGAGTGCCCATAGACCATTTATTCTGCTTTTCTTAATGCAAAATCTTCCACTACCTACATAGATTGGCATAGAAATGTACATTTGGCCCAAGACTAAGACTAACAATTGAGTTTTGCCTCACATGACCTGTTCAAGCAATTAACAGACATTCAGCTGTAATATGAAAGACCCAGAATCAATCTTTTGTTTTTTAGAGAAGAGGTTGATGTTGAAATTATTAATTGAAGTCATAAATAATATTGTATCCTGTGTAAAAACTAAAATACTTTAGTGTTTCAGGTTTAAAAGTACTTTTCTAGTGAACTTATTGGGGCAAGAGGGAAGGGAGGATTTTTTCAAAACCTTTTATAAGCAAATCTTCCCCTGTATAGCTACTCAAGACAAACTTCTCTTGGTAATAACAGAGGTTTGAACTTACAAGACTTCTAAAGCCAAAAGGTCAAGAACTTTGGGCATTCAAACCTCTGGCCTGCTGCCTCTCTTTTATACTCTTGCTCTCTGTGAAAGCCTCCTGAGAGCTGCGTTTGACAGACACTCTCTGCAGTGCCAATATAAATCATTCTCATTTTTGTTTTACTTTCGTCTGCTTCTATGCAACTCTCTGTGAGTCTACAACTCCAGGAAACCACAAAAGAAATATTTTATTTGCAAACGAGTTATTTGGGGGGATCTTGCTTTTTAATGCTTATTTCTTTAATGAATTGTACAGTACATTATTTGTATATGTTATGGATTAGTTTTAACAAATTAGCTTCTTATGAATGCACCATACAAACTATGTAATAACTTGTGCATTTTATATTTACATATCAATGAAAGGTGGTTAATCTTCATTGATGTAGTCCGTAGCATCAAAAACAAGTATATCAGTTGAGTTTGGATACCAAATAAGCTGTCAGTATCATGTGACCAACCTGTATTGGTTGTGGGTCTTCTCTCCCAGAATGTCTGCCCCTGTGCATGATGGTATTTGAAAGTATAAATTGTAACCACACAGGTTTTTTAGATTTTTGTAGAAAATAGTTTCGCAACAGATGAATTAAGACATACAAATAAGATGCCTGCTTTATTGCATTGTATGCATTTTATTATATAGTACGGGTATGGGCCCTGGCTAATTCTGAATCGATTCTTAAAAGACCATTTCCACTGAAATTACTTGAATAAGCTGACTGGATTTTTAAAAGTTCTTTCATATGCATTTTCAATATATATTTTATTTGTTAATATCTGTATATGATCATATTACATTACATGATGGATTAATGAGTAGTATGTCCTTTATTTTCTTCATATTTATAATATTTTATATGAGAAGTGTTGTATTTGAAATCAAAGAATGTTCTCTTTTTAAATCAATGTTCATAATTAGTTGAAGACAACAAGCATCTGTGCTTATAGTTATTCATCTTTGGGGCAACAACATCTAATGCTGAAAACCTGGAACTCCTATCAATCATTTCTATGATGAGAAGAAGAGATGTGGAATCAAGGAAACTTAGCTGTCTGCAAGAGAATATTTTTATGACCTTTTTTACTGCAATTATTTCTCCAGATGATATCAGGACAGGATCTACAGTAGACCTGAAATTCAGAGTTAAACTAAATACAACATGTCTACCTGGCAACCTGTACTACTGCAGACCATCTAATGTAAATTCTTTGACTAGGTTGGAAGTTCAGAGCAGTTCTTAAGTCTCAACGGGAGTCCACCTGCTAGAACACACATTCACACATTGAGGTCCACAGGAGGTGAACAGATGTTGCACAATTTCCTCAATGTGAGGTGGGTCTTGGAATCAAAGATATCTCTCTGCATATGGCTCTAATGCTGGATCTTGACATAATTTGCTGTGAAATATGTGTGGCCAGTATGAGGAGACAATGCGATAAGTCAAAAACAACTGAACTTCAAGCATGCCATCGCCATGCTAATAACAGCCATAAAATCAAATGTGCTACACATTTTGACTGCCTGTGTACTAGGACCATGAGTTATTGAAATAGTTTGAATCACTGCCGGTTGCTTTATGTTCAGCTCCCGTCCTGAAGATGTTCCATGCAGCTCTGATTCAAAGGCTCTTTGTCTTTCTGATAGAGGTTGATTTTTTCAAATTAACCCAGCCTCTCTGAATAGTTTGTGAAGGTTATTTTGTGGATTTGATATGTTTTGGTCCTGCGTTGACGAAGGTGTGGATGTTTTCCATAGGTTAAAATGTTCATTTTAACAGATTGTATGATTTCACATGCATCATGGTTTCCACTGGGTCTTAAAACATTGAACTATTTAAGCCTAACCTTTATGCCTTAAAAAGTCTTAAATTGACAGTTCTATGTCTTAAATTTTCACATGTGTTGTTTTTATGATGTACATGCTATGGTTTTTTTTGCTGTTTCCTGGGGTTGCCAGAGATCGAGAAAATGCTCCTAAATGGTAAAAAAAAAAAAAAAAAAAAGTTAGGGTTGCCAGACTTTGAGAAAACTTTTGTAAATACTCCAAACATAAAAGTGACATTTAGCGGTGCCATAGTTTGAGAAAAAGTTCTTATATATACTCAAAATACATAAAAAGGGATGGTTAGTGTTGCCAGAGAAAATGCTTACAATCATATAAATCCTGTCTAAGGTTACCAGATATTGACATAAGACTCATAAATGTTATAAAATGTGATTGTAAGGGTTGCCAAAGATTAAAAATGTGCATAAAAACTCTTTTAGGGTTGTCAGATATTGACATAGGACTCATAAATGTTCAAAGATGTAAAAATAACAGAGTTTGAAAAAAATGCTCATAAACGCTAAACTTTGCAAAAGGCATGGCTAAGGTTGTCAGAGTTTGCGACAAGTTTCATAGATGTTCAAAAGCATAAAAGTGATAGTTAAGTTTTCAAATCATGTATTTGTAGCATATTGTTTATTTTGCAAAAAACAAGTTTTTTTTTGCTGTTAAGATATAGGTCCTACATTTTTCTTAATAGTCTTAAAAAGTCTCAAATTTGAATCTGCTGAAACCCTGATTGATAGATAGATACATACATACATACCTACATGTGTACATATACACAGACCACCATGGTCATGGCTGAAATGTCATTCTGTCACAATTTTTCAATGGCCCTACCTTACTGGGGATGATCTCATTGATGCCTAACTGTATTGGAACTCTTAGCTTTAGTGCCCAACTGAAAAAATGTTGCGAAAATACATACTGCACATTTTCTTGACATTGAATACATTTTTTATTAGCTGTAGTATTTGCTTTCGTCCATTTTAGTTAAACCAATTGCTTGCTCAAGTAAAGAAAAACAGTGTTTGCATTAATTTTTATTTATGAAAATATGCTAAGTATTATTATGTATTTATTTATTTATATTTAAGAACTGATTAAAGAATCTTTCTGAACACTGAGTAGAATACTGTACAGAGCTAGAGAGTACATTCCAAGCACAGCCACCCTGCCACTACGTCACCAGTTCCTGGAGCTCTTTGATCTCTGAGATAAGTGCCATACCTAATCAGGTTAAAGCACTGCATGCAGCAGAGGAAGGAAATTCCACTCATAACGGCAACGTATCTGTTCCGCTCTTATGCGTCACATTCCTTGGGCTAATTAGGAGTAAATATCTGACCCAAGGACCGTCTGTATTAGCCCCACCAGTGTGGTCCATCTGTTCCACTCGCTTTGTTTTTTTCCACTAATTTGCAACACAGATGACACAAAACATAAGGAAGCTCTAGGCTCTACTTGGCTCTCTCCCTCTCTCTCTCTCTCATGGTGCTCCTTTACTGTCATCAGCCTTTCCCTTTTGTTAGATATTAGTCACAAAACTTTGTTGAGGTTGGAAAACATGGATATGTTAAAATTATATCTGCACCTTGGTTGCCTTGGCACGGTTTAGTGTTATTTTCACAAATAGCTTGTTGGCTCACATTATGAGAGATCTCTTATGTGACTCTAAAAACATATTTTATTTTTAATTACATCATTATTGTACCACTTTTAAGGGAAGAGACAGAATGTCTACACTATCCGCTATATGGTACCAACAGTGATGCAAGGCTTTTGATCCTAATTTTCTGTCAGTACTGAAGTGAGCCTAGGGAAGTGATGCAATGAGAAACAAGAGCACTTGATTTACACTATGAGGCAATTCCTGTATTACAAAGCTGTCATAACGAGATGCTATTTTGTTACACTGGGGGACATTTCATAATTTGTTGAATCCAGAAACAAAGTGGTGGTCAGTTTTAATACATATGTTTTTTACAGGGTTTTTTTGGTCCTGTGTTGATTAAGGTGTGTATGTTTTTCAAAGGTTTAATGTCCATTTTAACAGAATATATGATTATACATCCATTCGGGTTTTCTGTTGGGTCTTAAAAAGTCTAAAATATAAAAGCTGAAAATGTGTAATGATACTGAGGCAGGAGGCATAGGGAAATCCATGTGCCGAAGTTTATTTACTCACTCAAGAGAACAAAACAGTGGTGTTCAAGATGGCGGTGCCGTGTGGCAGCCAAACACTCAACCTAAACACAGTTCAGGGAAGGCGGGAAGCAGGCAAGGGTCAAAATCCAGAAAACAGTCCAACAGGCAAACTAAGTGAAATCAGAATCCAAAAAGGGGTAATCCACAGATCCAGAAAACAGGTCACAGGTAACAGGCAGGTAAGTCAGAGAGGTAACGCTTGGTATGCAACACAGGTTGGCAATACTTCGCAATGCAGGTGTGGGAGGACTTGGCTTAAATACCCTCCCAACAGGAAGTGATGAAATCAGATCTAGAAGTCTGGAGAGGGAGCCCTCTGCCTGCGTGGTGTTACAGAACCCCCCCCTCTAGGAGCGCCTCTTGGCGCTCTTCGCGGGCGACCTCGGCGTCTAGGAGCTGGACGGTCAGGTCGAGCACGGTGAAATTCGGTAACCAGCGCAGGATCCAGTATGTCAGAGGCAGGGACCCATGACTGTTCCTCAGGTCCATAGCCCTCCCAATCCACAAGGTACTGAAGTTGTCCAGCTCTCCGTCGTGAGTCCAGCAGCTGATTGACCTGATACGCCAGCTGCCCACCTACGTCCAAGGGAGGAGGAGGTTCTAGATTTGGAGAATTTATGTTAGCCGAGTGGTGTACTGGTTTAAGTAGAGATACATGGAATGATGGAGAGATTCTATAATGGGCCGGAAGTTCTAATTTGTAAGTTACCTCATTAATTTGTTGCAAGATCTTGAATGGACCGACATACCTTGGGCTGAGCTTTTTACATGGTAACCTGAGTTTTAAGTCCTTCGTTGACAGCCACACTCGCTGTCCAGGTTGGTATGGTGGGTGTGGACGACGGCGACGATTTGCCTGAAGCTCTTGAGTGCGAATGGCACGCTGTAGGCGAACATGAGCACTACACCACACCCTTTCACTACGCTTAATCCAATCATTAACAGCAGGAACACACGATAATTCCCCAGACCATGGAAACAAAGGAGGTTGGTATCCCAGCACACATTGAAAAGGTGTGAGACCTGTTGATGAATGACGTAGTGAGTTTTGAGCGTACTCGGCCCATGGGAGGAACTCTGCCCATCTATTTTGCTCCCTGCTACAGTAGGTTCGAAGATATCTCCCAAGCTCCTGATTTAACCTCTCCACCTGCCCGTTGGATTGTGGGTGATAGCCAGAGGTGAGGCTCACATTGATATCTAGGAGTCTACAGAAATCCTTCCAGAGCTGAGAGGTAAATTGAGTGCCACGGTCTGACACAATATCTTCCGGAATTCCATAGTTACGGAAAACGTGGTGGAATATTGCTCTTGCAGTTTGTAGTGCTGTGGGAAGCTGTGGGAGCGGGATTAGCTTACAGGCCTTGGAGAAACGGTCGATAATGACGAGGATAGTAGTGTAACCCTCAGAAGGGGGTAGATCTGTAACAAAGTCTATGGAAAGATGTGACCATGGTCGTTCTGGTATGGGAAGAGGTTTGAGTAAGCCTTCAGGCAAGTGTCGAGGGGTCTTAGACTGAGCGCAGACAGGACAAGACAAAACTCTCAATGTCCTTTCTCATTTGTGGCCACCAGAATGCATTAGAGACTAACAGCGTAGTTCGAAGAATTCCTGGATGTCCCGTTCCTATGGAGGTGTGTACCCACTGCATGACTCGACTGCGGTAATCCAAGGGAACAAACTGTTTGCCAGGAGGGGTTTCTCTAGGAATTACTTGTTGTTGAGTGGCCTGCTGAATTTCCTCCATCAAACTCCAGGTTACAGGTGCTACTAAAACGGACTCAGGGAGAATTCTTCGGGGAGCATGATCAACTACCGGGGGGTCGTGTCTTCGTGACAGGGCGTCAGCTTTTGAGTTCTTGCTCCCAGGGCGGTAAGTGATGGTGAAGTTAAAGCGAGAGAAGAATAATGACCATCTTGCTTGTCTCGGGTTTAGTCGTTTTGCACATTTTAAATATTCCAGGTTCTTATGGTCCGTAATTACTAAGAATGGGTGTCTGGACCCCTCAAGCCAGTGCCTCCAAGCCTCAATTGCTGCCTTGATCGATAGGAGCTCCTTATTTCCCACGTCGTAATTGGCCTCAGCCTGAGACAATTTCCTGGAGAAGAAAGCACATGGATATAGTTTCCCTGGGTTACCGTGACGTTGAGACAATACTGCACCAATTCCACAATCGGATGCCTCTACCTCTAATACAAATGGGTTTTCAGGATCTGGATGCTTGAGTATGGGGGCAGAAGTGAATCTTTCTTTAAGTGTGTTAAATGCTAGAATAGCCGATGGTGTCCAGGAGAGATTTCTTGGCTTTCCCTTTAAGAGAGAGGTCATAGGAGCTGCGATCAGGCTGTAGTTCTTTATGAACCGTCGGTAGAAGTAAGCAAAACCCATAAATCGTTGTAATTCCTTGATTGTCTTGGGTTGTGGCCAGTCCTTCACTGCCTGCACCTTCTCAGAATCCATCTCCACTCCGTTTGGGTTTATGATGTACCCTAGAAAAGTTGTATGGTTAGTATGGAAAGCACACTTCTCAGCTTTCACGAACAGTTGATGTTTTAGCAACCGAGTAAGTACTTCACGAACATGGCTGATGTGCTCCTTTAGATTCTTGGAATATATGAGGATGTCATCGATGTATGCTATCACATAGACGTCAAGGATGTCCCTGAAGATCTCATTAATGAAGGACTGAAACACAGCTGGAGCGTTGGCAAGCCCAAAAGGCATAACAAGGTATTCATAATGGCCCCTAGTGGTGATAAACGCAGTCTTCCACTCATCACCCTCCCTGATTCGAACCAGATTATAGGCACTGCGAAGATCAAGCTTAGTGTAAACCTTGGCCTCACGGAGCTGTTCTAACGCAGATGGGACTAAGGGTAAGGGGTAGCGATTCTTGATGGTGAGATTATTTAGGCCTCGATAATCTATACATGGCCTCAAGCCTCCATCCTTTTTGTCGACGAAGAAGAAACCAGCTGCTGCTGGTGATGTTGAGGGTCGGATAAAACCATAACTCAATGCCTCTTCGATGTACTCCTCCATAGCTTGTGATTCTTGAATGGTGAGAGGGTAAGCTTTACTCCTTGGGGGCATGGCATTAGGAAGTAGTTCAATGTTACAGTCAAATGGTCGATGTGGGGGCAGAAGGTTAGCTTTTTTCCTACTAAACACTTCTCCAAGATCATGATATTGATGTGGAATATTTGCAGGAACACCGGAAACTGGACTTTTGACAGAAGTGGAGAGTACAGGGGTGAAACGATGCAAGCACTTGTGATAACAGTAATTTGACCATTTAATCAACTCTCCACTGGACCAGGACAGGACAGGGTTGTGTTCTACCAACCAGGGATAACCCAGGATGAGGTCGTACTTCAACGAACCAACAGCAAAGAGTGAGATTTCCTCATGATGAAATACACCCGTCTGCAAAAATATAGGATGAGTCTGTTGCTTGATTCCCTCTCGTAAAGGTTGATTATCCACAGACAAGATTCTAAGTGGTGGGACACATGATATAGTGGCAATCTGATGCTTGGTAATTAAATTCTCATTGATGATGTTCAAAGCTGATCCTGAGTCAACCAAGGCTGTTAAGGGAACAAGTCCTCCTTTAGTGTGCAAAGTAACAGGTAGAATGAAAGTAGGGGGCTTACATATAGTGCTAGCCACACTACTCACCCGCTTGGGTTGGGCTTCGAAGCGACGAATACGTTGGCGGCATTGGGAAATTCTATGATCCTTCTCTCCGCAGTAGAAACATAGATCTTGATTCTTCCGACGTTCATGTTCCTCCAGGGACAAACGAGTGAGCCCCACTTGCATGGGCTCATGGTCCTGTGAGGAAGCATTAGAGACAACGGGGTGAGAGAAAGTACATGCAAGAACGGAACGTGGTGTCTTACGACGCGGGGCTTGGCGTATTAAATTGTCCAACTTTATCGCTAATGTGATGTATTCAGATAAAGTTAAATTTTCTCCTTTGCATGCCATTTCCGCCCGTAAAGTGGGGTTTAGGCTCCGTTTGAAAATGTCAGTCAGAGATACATCATTCCATTTACTTTGTGCAGCCAGTGTGCGAAATTCAACTGCATATTCAGATGCTGGACGATCCCCTTGTGACATATTGAGTAAGCGGTCAGTAATCTCCTGTCCCCCAGCAGGATGATCGAAGACCAGTTTAATTTGTTGCAGAAAGTATTCCAGTGATGTTTGTATAAATGGGTCGGTGTCCCAGATAGCCGCAGCCCATTCACAAGCATTTCCAGTCAATAAAGACATAACAAAAGCACATTTACTTACTTCAGACGAATAGTGCAGTTTATTGTTATCCAAGTATACCTTGACCTGACGAAGGAAGCCTCTGCAACGATCAGTAGATCCATTAAACTTCTCAGGAAGAGACATTCTTACTGCATTCGATGTTATTGCAGGGAGTGACTGAATATAGTGGGTCAGATGCTCGTTAGCCGCTTGTAGCTTAGCTAGTTGTCCTTCGTAGCATTTCATCATTGTGGTTTGTTGGACACAAAAAGCACGTAACTCCTCCACTTCGGCTGGATTCGAGGGAGGCGAAGTATTCTGTAATGATACTGAGGCAGGAGGCATAGGGGAATCCATGTGCCGAAGTTTATTTACTCACTCAAGAGAACAAAACAGTGGTGTTCAAGATGGCGGTGCCGTGTGGCAGCCAAACACTCAACCTAAACACAGTTCAGGGAAGGCGGGAAGCAGGCAAGGGTCAAAATCCAGAAAACAGTCCAACAGGCAAACTAAGTGAAATCAGAATCCAAAAAGGGGTAATCCACAGATCCAGAAATCAGGTCACAGGTAACAGGCAGGTAAGTCAGAGAGGTAACGCTTGGTATGCAACACAGGTTGGCAATACTTCGCAATGCAGGTGTGGGAGGACTTGGCTTAAATACCCTCCCAACAGGAAGTGATGAAATCAGATCTAGAAGTCTGGAGAGGGAGCCCTCTGCCTGCGTGGTGTTACAAAATGTAGGCCTTTAAAGGTCGTAAATTTACTTAAAATACATTTTCACATGTCTTTTTTTTCTGATATACATGTAAAACTTATTTGTTATGTGTTTTTTTGTTGTTGCTTGAGGTTGCCAGAGTCATTATTTTAGTTGTTAGATTTTGAGCAACCTTTCGTAAACCTCTAAATTATAAAAATCAAAGGGCTCATTTTTGCAGTTGCTAGAGATTGAAATAATGTTCCTAAATGTAAAAAAATCGAAATGTAATTTTAAGAGTTTACAGAGATTAGAAAGCTATGTATAAATGATCAAAACCATACAAGTGATAATTAGTGTATCAGTATGTATTTGAGTTTGAGCTTAAGTTTTGTGTGTTTTAATTTTATGATATAGGTCTTAAATATGATTCTGGACAGTCTTAAAAAGTCTTAAATTTGACCTAATGAAAGGAAACCTTTTTATAAGCTATTGATGGCAACACAATAAAACCTCATTATTGATTCAACCAAACTCGACGAAATCCTGGGTTTTGAACGATCAAGAATCTGCCAAACAATTCTCTTAATTACATAGATTTTACACGTTTTATATTAGTGATAACACTACGCAATTCTGCCAAAACATATTTGTATTATATTGTTATCTAATATTCATAACAGGGAAATGATTTTGTTAAGAAAAATCATTTTCTTCCTTTTTTTAAGGCTTTGATAAACTCGTGTCTTGCCTACACTTTCATCTTGATATTACCCACAGGCTGATCATGGTTGAAACTCAGAAGTGGTGGACAGATAATTGAAAAGGAGAAGTGAAAGAGTGTTTTTTTTTGTGTTGAGTCCGTTTTAGAAGGTTTAGCTGTGCCATAGATTGATGGATTTAAGAAGGCTGACGTATCCTTAAGTCACTGCACAAAGATTTGTTGGCCAGTATTTATGAAGCAGTCTTAAATTTATGAAGCATTTCTAATACTCCTGCAGTGGACTTTATGACAGCTGCCTGCCTGTCAGCAATAGCCAGTGATTGACATGTTAACAGCTAAATGCTACAGTATGCAATACACATCTTTCCTTAGAAAGCATGACATTACTCACTACTCTGAATATCACAGTAACCATTAATTTGCAGTACAGCTTCTTCAAAGGTTCATTAAATACTTACATCGTTCTCCTTAAAAGTTCATTAAAATAATTTTTGTAACACGCTTCAGCAGGGACTTGAGATTAAAGGTTGCTAAAAAAGACTGCAAATTCAGAAAAAAAATATTTCTCTTCTCTTTTTTCCTTTGTCTTTTCTAGACATGTTACTGCCATAAACCAATATACTGTGATAATCTAAATTGTAATCAGATATCTTCTGAATTATTCACAATGAAATTACAATATTAAAATGTAAACGCTTATGTTAGGCTCTCTGTCTCATCTGCTTGTAAAGCTTGTCTCTCTCTCGTTAATCTCTCTACTATTTAAGTTCCACTGTTTTTTCTCGTCTTTGTGAGTTATTTTTCAGCCGAAGTGTATCGCAGATGCTCTATTCTAGCTCTTCCTCTCGTTGTCCTGCCCTGTCTAGTGTTTGTGGATTACTTATTTGGCTCCTCACCTGAAGTAATGAGGATCACGGTTGGCTGACCGCTCGGACTCTCTCTCTGACTACCGACATCTTTCTAAGAATCTGGGAGGCCCGCCACCTTCCGTTTCTGTTAAGTGCTCCTCAGCCAAGCCTGGTTTATCTGCTTTTTGGACTGTGACCAGTTTCGCCTGTCCGGTTGAACAGCTGTTTTATTTTGCCCTTTTAAGAAAAAAAGACTCTTCGTTCCGATTCCCTCGCATCTGGTTCCTTCCTTCTTACCATTTCATCGCATCTTCCTTACACAAAATACACAAAGATTTGCCTCATTGTAACAACCAATAGTTGAGCAATAGTGAAGTGCCTAAAGCAGTAGGTCATGCCCCATGTCAAGTCTTCCATCCCACCCACATTGTATTCCTAATCCCAGTCTTTATTCAAAACTATTCTCTGTTGAATAGGATATCAATTTTGTTCTTCAAGGTCTTGACCCACTCACATCATTTCAATCTAAACATTATATAAGAACAAAATTAATTGATTTTAGGTCAGCAGTCAACTTATTACTGACATTCAATAATGAAACAAAGACTTTTGACCAAGAAGCAACAAGTTTGCAACAGGATCCTAGACTTCCTGACTAACAAACCTCAGGCAGTCAGGATCCATAACCGGACCTCCCAAACCATCATTTAGACTTCTAGTGCCCCCCTAGGGATCTCTCTTCAACTCTAGACTTGCATAGAAGTTTCAGGAATAAGAGCAGCCATATCATCTTCTCAACGAGACCACATTGGAAGTGGTGATCAGTGTTAATGATGAGATAATCTGCATAGCAGAGGTGAGAGAGCAAGAAATATGAACCCTCTCTTTGACAACAAGACAAAAGAGGTAATAGCTGGCCTCTGGGTTTGTCATGTACCCCACTCATCTCTCCATGTGAGAGGGCCAGAGGTGAACATGGCCCATAGCATTACATATTTCTGTCCTAAATTCAAGCATACAAGGAAGATGATGTTTCAGGTATCTAATTGTGATTTTTTTCCTTTTTGGTCTAATTTTCATTCACGTGGTAATCTGTTTTCCCACAGTCTTTTATTTAATGTTGGTGGCAAGTAAATAAACATGCATTAATTGTAACATTTTTAAGAGCCTAACTTTGTCAAAGTCAGATTGCTTATCCTGAATTCTGAAATGCGGAAAATGAGGCAATACTGAGATCATGCTGGTTGGTTTTTGGCAGATTGACATTGGCAGATCAGAAAACTGGACCAAACTTGCCATTGGAGACTAAAGCCTAATTTATACTTACAAGTAACCTCACATGCACCTCTCAAAAATTGTATGGATTATGGCAACACAAACCACAAGCTATGTAATTGGCCTTCTTCATAGCAGAGCATGCTTTTTACAAATCAAAATCAGACACAGATCATCACTGATCGATTAATTGAAGAACTGTGGAAATATAACCTTCTGTACTTCATTTTTACCTTGATGAACTCTTACACTCTGTTCAGTTTTGGTCCAAAGCACAAGCATGAGGGTATAAACACCTGTAGTTCACTGTCAATTTTATATTTATGATTCTTGCTATTATAGCTCCGCTTGAATTGGCTATAGACTCCTCACTCAGTATATAGTGTATAATCCAATCTATACACCTTCACTGGTAATTTCTCTTCCAGGTGCCAGAATTTATTTTTAAATTGCATTTTAATGCATTCGTATTGTTACCTCTACTGTTGATTTTTATTCTTAGCTTTTTTTGTATGTTTAAATTTGCTTGGTTTAAATGTTTATGCATTAATTTTGTTGCTGTTTAGTTTTTTTTACATTTTCTAATTATATTTCTGTCTGTGGAGTAAATTGAGACTTGATGTTAAAAAACATTTATAAAATACATATTTAAGTATTACTAAATGTTTTGTCCCATCACATTTTTGATAATATCAGAGAATTTTTTTTAGCGTTCATCATTGGTTGATCTTCAAGAAAGATTAAATGGTTAACTATCTAATTTACAGATTGGAGACCTGTTGTTATTCTGCAAGCAATTGTACATTTTAGATATACACATTTTCTTTTTTTTTAAAGATTTTATTTAGATTGTTCAAAAAGAATGTAAGCTTGCTGTAGCTAAGCAACTTTTTTTCTGACATTTTGGCCACACAGGAATCTGGCCCGCGGTAGCGAGCGAGGCATGAAAAGCTGTGGTGTGAAGAAATGTGGAAAACGAGAGCTGGGGGCAGTGATCTGTGACTGTAGATAACTGTGAGGCAGTAAGGGGTCAAGCAGCCTGCCGGCCGGATGACACCGCTGCATTCATCCAACACACACAAAACTGCCCGCACCAGACGTGGGTCACCGCCTAGAGCATCTTCTCACTCTGAGCTTGTCTGTTTGATGGACACTCCAGGTGAGTGTGTGTGCCTGTGTGCGTATGAATGATTGTGTGTCAGAGCTTCTGACATGATGGACAAGGTGTGTGCATATGAACTTAATGTGTGTGGCCCTAATGCGTATTATTAAGAGAAAGTGTGTGTGCATGTTCACTTAATATGTACTACTCTGTGTGTTTGAAACATGGTACTCTACAGGGAGATAAGCATCCCAGGTGGTCTGGTTTGGGATGAAACATGAACGTCTTCAGTGTCTGTGGCATACCTGTGAAGCACAGCCCTCAGACGGGCAGTCTCCATGTTCAGAGGAAACTCAAGCCTTCACACCCTGTGCTCGCAGCTGCTCCTGCTGTCTCAGAGGAATCAGGTCTGTCTTTACATGCTCTCTGATTCTTTACCCAACATGAGCAATGTTATTACCACCACAACCAATCCGGAACCCCTGCTTTTTTCAAGCTAGGTGGTGCAAAGCAGGATGAATGACTTTGTCAAATTTCATGGCTCTTGTTACATTTGTACCGCTGCCTTAAACTATACCACCTGTATTACTCAAATTTAGCAGTGCCATTGAAAATGATTGGCAGTTTGGCAGTTTTAAAACCATTACAAGTTAGCTTTGTATTTAGTTTAAATATCTATATTCAATTTGATGTACAGCTGTTTTTTCCCTTGATAAATCCATTTAGTGATTAGTAAATCAGTTTAGTGATAGTGACTTCATGTTGAGATTTCATTATCT
The DNA here is from genome assembly GCA_900490495.1 of Danionella dracula. Lineage (NCBI taxonomy): Eukaryota > Metazoa > Chordata > Actinopteri > Cypriniformes > Danionidae > Danionella > Danionella dracula. The sequence continues at coordinate 2,910,513 of UELW01000289.1, read as the reverse complement.
ACAAATTAATTTGTATATTTTGCAACGCTAAACAGTCCACTCAAGCACTAGTCACTCCAGATTATTGAACACCTGTGTCGATTTGCTACTATATTTAAATCTCTCTGTAAGTGATGCATTGCCACTTGGGTATTTGAATTATAGGCTGTGTTATGTTTAATTCTTCTGCATTTGTTAAGATTTTTTGTCAATAAATGTGATTCTGAGATGATGCTTTTCATCAACTCAACTCTTTTTTTTATGTGACAGAAAAGTAATGATGGTCTGTTTTAAAAGTTTTGGTGAAATACATGTATTTTAGAATTGTGTTTAAATCAGAGAAAAATTAACACGAGCCCCTGGGTGCAAAAAGAGATACAGGCACAGCTTTGTCTCTTCACCTTTTTATTGATCTCTGCGCAGGGTTTTAAATCTCCCTGATAATTTAGTCAATCTCTTTGGCAACTGTGTTATATCCTGGCATTTATGAAATAACAATTCAATCAATATTGAAGGGTCTTGATCACAACATTTTTGAAAATAATTATCCTTTTTAATTGAGTCATGAGAGCTTGAGTCTAGGGTTTTGTACATGCTTTAATACAGTTTTAAGGTTCAGTAACTTCTGGGAAGAGAGCGAAAATAACTAGCAGATGTCTAAAGAAAAAAATAATAAAAAAATCCTTAAAAAATAACTTTAAAAATTAAAACAAACAGCATAAATGTCCTGACACTAAATTCGTTTTTACTGAGGTCCCTTTTAAGTATTTTGTACTCTTCCTATGGAAATATGGAAATCAGAACTGGTGTGATGTACAAGTGAAGATGTCACCACACACAACCTTACCTGCCTCCCGCTTTTCCCACAATCTTTGCCACAAAACCCTGGACATTTTTCCTACCCATATATTACATCCATGTTATGAATTTGATTTTCTCATTATTCATCAGATGGATATCATGGTCAATGATTTGTAATGTGAAGCATTTCAAAGTTCTTATATCTTGCATGAAAGGAAGGGCTAGTACATTAAGAACAAATCACCACCCTACCTTACTGATTTTAGGTGTAAATGTATCTGTAACTAAAAGAAATAATCTACTGTTCTAAAGCTGTTTCTTAACTTGCAGATGGACCAAATCAAAGGCTGAAGTATTCTGATACTTCAGCATTATAACAGCAGATTCACAGATGTTCCACGTCATTCACAAGGGTTGCAAAAAGGCAAGAAGTGGACCTTGGTATACATCTTGTGGTACTGAGGTAATATACTTTAATTAGATTAAAATAGATCCCACAATATTGAGACCAAATTAGTTATTTGTAGATTTTCTACACACTGCCACATTTTCAAAGAATAATGAGAGATTAAAGGGTATGAAATAAGCTAGAATGAAGCCATTTCATACATAAACTTTGCCGTTTTCTGACAAGCCTTAAGCCTTTCAGGGGGTTCCCCAGAAATAGAAGTCCTATTATGTCCCAGTGTGTATTTAGTAGTAGAAGCTAGCCAAATTCAGTGTTCTATGTGATTATGTCTTTGTTTAGAAGCATCCATTTTGCTCTCAATTATAACTTAGCAGAAACATAATGACACGTCTTAATAAAGTAGAACCTTGGGATGTACCTAAATCTCTGACACTAGCACGAAGGAGCCCACACGCAGTTCCCAGTCATTGCTCTGGGAAATTAGGAATCAGTGTTTTATTTGGATCAGTAGTCAGCAGGCAATACTTATATATTCCACTTGTGAAGCTCAGCTACAATAAAGTTTGACAAGTAAATTCAATTTAGTTTTCAAACAGTCAGTTTGTATGGTTGAATTCCATTTTCCAGACTTAAGCACATTTGCAGGCATTTCATTTTTACGTTTTAGCATAATGTAGAGGTTTTCTATTAAGGCTTTGTGCATATCTACAATTTTTTATTGCAATATGGATTTCAGGCTTCATTGATCACATAAAAACTATATACTAAAATAATTATTTCTCTCATTTGTTATTTTCTGTTATTCCAAATATCAGCTTTATTTTGCAGTGATTGCTTGATAAATGAATAATTATTTGTCCATTTAGGATTATTCTTTCATAATGTTCATTTTCTAAAGAACTAATCACAAGGAATATTTTAAAGAAATTGTTAAAAAAAGTTTATTCCTATATATGTAAAGGTATATGTATGGACAGTGATTCCGAGTGATTAAAATGGCACTCCAAAAAATGTGTCTGCACCTCCAATCAATAAAAAGTTGAGGCTAATCCAAACAGCAGGAAAACCATTGAAAAATCTAAGTTCTCTGATGTGTGATGGAAATTAATACTCAAGAGACAGCCACAAACAGTAATTTATTACTCAATCCCAAACATGATAAAATCATACCTTTAGAATCAATGTTTCATGTGATCTCACCGCAAGTGCCGTGAAGAGAAAGAGAGAGGGAGAAAAGGTGAGAACAATGGCCGTCTGAGATGAGACACAACCGGAGAGAGAACGGAGATTTCACTCCAGTAAGTCCCATCCTTCTGCGTCACTCCCATTTCTCCTCCCCTTTTCCATCAGTATAAACACATAGAAATTCAATCTTATTGGACAATTAATTGCAATGGTTAAATATTCTTGTCACACCCAGCACCTGCACCGACACCCATCGGCACCAGGTGCATGATCCATCTGCACCTATCCAATCCCGAGAACCATCACCTGAGTACTAATCCCCCGCACCTGTGTCTATACATCCAGTTCACACCGTCCTTGTCCCGGATCAAGGTTACTAGAGACTCACCACTCCTGAACCTTCACTTGTATCGTCTGTCTGAACCTGCCTGTCCATTCTGGGAAGAAAGAGAGAGAGCATCATAAGGGAAGTGATCGAACGGTTTACTGAACTCTTATGTCTGAACTTACCCGTGCTTACGGAGTAGTCTGTCATAAACTTCACTTACCTGCATCTCCCTCGTCGTTTCCCTTTGTGTGAGCATAACAATTCTATTACAAAAGTATTTCTGTAGAACAGCATGCTTAAAATATCCAGATGCCCATGGACATTGTGACTGGTTAATCTATTTTATTAAGAGTTCATTCCACTCACATAAGAGGAAAGCCCTATTTCACCTTGGCGTAATTTTCAAGAGATGAATCTGTAAATAAAAATCAAAATACAATTTCACACCAGGAAAAAATCTCAGATGAGGGGTTCATGTCTCAATAATGTAAACGTTTTTTTGTGTTAATAAGTAGAATACATGTTCATATATTTGCATTTATCTTTTCTTGCCTTGTTTAAGGCTCTAGTGTGGGTCAACTAAAACAGAATCAGTCATTCCAGTGAGAAAAGACATACCATTTTAGATGGGCGGGCAGGACATGTTCCACTGTGCGAAAACAGCAAGATCTGTCAATTCCATTGTAATAAAAACCCCACTCTCCAAAACACACACACAGAATGTTAACACCTCATCCTTTCTCTCTGTCTCACTCTTTATGTTCTTTTCTCTCGGCTCGAGAAGTTATTAATGCTGAGGGTTCATTACAGCTGTTCAAACAAAGGGTCAGCAAATGACCCATGGTTTAGGAAAACACAGTGATTTACTCGGCAGTGTGTGCTAAAATAATCTAAAGGGGAGCGTAATAACATTTGTCATTACTCACAAGACGCCACAATTCACTGGAGAGCAGAAGAGATGAGTGGAAGGCAAAGGAGTGAGTTGTAGCAACTTTTTGAGGCATGTGGAGCGCGGTGACAGGAAGCATCTCAGAAACAGAAATTATTTAATTTGTGTGTCTGTTTGCTAGAGGACATGGCATTGAAAGCTTGGGTGACCAGTGTGAAATATGCCAACAGTGAATTAAAATGTTTCAGAGAATTTTAAGAGATGTTTAATGAATTACAGTGATACCTAAAGATACAAAATTAATCCGTTCTGGTGTGGCCTTCGAATACTGGATTTTTTTTTGTCGAAGCAAATTTTACATGTAAAATGCCTAATGTGTTCCATGCCACACAGAAACAATATAAATTTAAAATAACATGGAAAACCAAAGAAAAATAACAGGCACTAGGAACAAAACACTTCACTTTAAGAAAAATGTGTACTGTAATATGTTATGTACAAACTTTACATAAATTACATAAATGAATGCTAAATAAACACGTACATTTAGTAAAACGCTACACTAAACATACCTAACACTCAGCTTCGTCGGTTTTTACAAAAAAAAAAGCAATACCAAAATATTCACAAACTTAGGAGAGCAATACGAAACCAACGAAGAGAGGGAGAGCACTTCTGGGAAGACGTCATAGGTATGATCCAACCAATAGGAGAGCAGAATGCTACGCATGAACACATGCACATATTTTTTGTATCTTGGAATTTTTTTCCTGTGATGGAACTAATTATTCTTTGAGTGACCTTTCGTATCTTGGATTTTTCATAACATGAAGCATTCATATCTCTAGGTATCACTGTTGTTTCAAAGACACCTGCTGAGGTTTACTCACTGGGGTAAAAAAATGTTTTTTATTACATTTCTTAAATTACTGTTCTTGATCTGGAGTACTTATTCACAGTTCCTATTTTTTATGTCTATGTAAAACTAATTTTTTTTGTGTTTTTGTTTGTTGCTTGGGGTTTCCAGAGATTGAGTAAAAGTCTCTAAATGTAATAAAAAACTACAAATAATGGTAGGGTTGTTATAGTCTGAGAAAATGTGCAAAACTGCTCAAAAACACAAGTCATGGTTAGGTTGCCAGAGTTTGAGAAGACTTTCGTTTATCTTCAAAAACATAAAAGTGATGTTTAGCGATTACATATTTTGAGAACAGGCTCATATACACTCAAAAACTGTTTTTTAGGGTAACCAGATTTGGCCATAAGACTCATATATGTTATAATATTATGTTATTATTATGTTATTGTAAGGGTTACCAGAGATTTAGACAGCATACATAAATGCTCAAAAGTACAAAAGTGATTGTTGGGATTGCCAGAGATCAAGAAAACATTTGTAAATGCTCTAAAACACAAAAGTGGTGGTGAGGGTTTCAAACAATGTATTTGATGCATATTGTTTTTTACATACAATTTTTAATGCATAAAACGTTTTGTGTGCATATTTGATTTGATTCTTAACGGTCTTGAACAGGTCTTAAAAAATCTTAAATGAAACCTTGTGTTTGGAGCACCCACTGGTGCCAATTCTAGCTTTGAACCTGAAATGAACCTAATAGACTGGCTACCAGTCCAGGGTTCCCTTGTAGTCAGTCAACCTGACATCCATGTACTGGGCTCATGAAGGAGTTAAAAGGAAACCCACACAAATGTAGGGGGAACATAGAAGGTGTTCTTTTAGATATTTGAATCTAAACAGCATCCCACAATGCTGTTTTCAGCCTAATTCCTTGCTAACATTTTTATTATTAAGATCAACACATAATGCTGTGCACAACCAATGCCATTTCCTCATTATATGAGTCTTTGATCAACAATTCCTTTGTGACAGAGATCTCTTTTAACTTTGGACTCAAATCTGAATATGAAGTGGATTCACCAAATTTCTTCAAATTGAAAACCAGGTCTTTAAATCCAATCAACATCGTATTTAGAATAGTGTAGACGGGTAATGTATTACATGTTTCTTTGTTTACGTAAGTTTTTTTTCTTCTTTGAGATTATTTTGAGATCGTATAGAAATGGAGTTTGCCATTTACAGACTTAACTTATCCCAAAAATAATACAATGAATCAAAGTTGTTGATCTTAGCATGAATTTTTTTAATGAATTTTAATTTTAGTATTATTTTGTGCTATTTACTTACAAGTAAAAAATCCTTCAAAGTAAAACCAAAAGCCTTTTTCCCCAGGAGATGTTTACAAAAACCATGGTCGATCACAACAGGCTCAAAGGCCAGAGACAGAAAGCGTACCATTTTGGCTTTTTCCATGCTCTCTCTGTGACTCATAATCATTAGTATTAAACATCCTTCCACCATGGTTGCTAAAGCTCCATGGGTTCAGTGGGCAACACTAGCCAAATAAACCCTCCCTTTTAGGAGGTACACATGGATATGTCACACTTGGAAACCTCTCTGGCATTACCAATCTCTTCCAGGGAGAGAAAAAGAGGGGGTGAAATATGGTTTTTGCCTCTGAAGTGTCCTTGTTGTATTTTCCTAATTGACTAGTTGTTAGGAAAAAACGGCACTTATTTTGTTGTTTCTTGTTTATGTATTTGTTCAGCATTTTCACAGGGATCCACCTATTACACACACATACACATACACACGCACACACACACAAGAAGCTGAGTGTGGAGAACGGGCCCCTTGACATTAAATTATGCTGTCCACAAGTTGATGAATTAATCTCCATTTTCTTCCACAAACAAAACGCTCAATGTACATATCATCAAGAGCTTGCTAACATAAACAGATGCAATCACCAGCTGTATATGCTTTAGGTTAGCTAATATTCACTTGGAAAACATAGTATAGATTTCTTGAAAGGGGAGTTTAGTTCCACTTTAATTCACATCGGCTGGAAAAAGAATAATGTAATGTTCAAATTTACTTACAAAAAAAGCAGTTTTGCAGAATTATACGCGGACACTGGTCAACATTTTTATTTGAATTAAAAATCCTAGCATGATTAAAAACTTTAATTCTGTTTTCTGATTTCCCCAGGGATTGCCCTTGATTAAACTGTAATGGTTGTAGTTGCATCTCAATGATCATGCTACATGAGTAGTGTTCATGGTCCTGAAATACTGTCCTGTCTGCAAGCACAGCTCTCCCAGGAGGCCCCTTATACATAGTAATAAATATTGATGTATGCGGTATAAATATATTTAATATAGGAATGTTGAAATGTTATCAGCAACTTAAATGATCTTCTAATTCTATCCAGATCAGTTTGTATAAATAAACAGAAACGTTTTCATGTACAAACAAAGTTTTTGAAGAATTACAACCATTCAACTCATTTGGACCTAAAGATTTTGTTGATAAAAAATATTAAATATATATATTTTCTCTTTTTTTGATAACTAATTAAGTCTTTTGTATGGAATTTAGGTTGTTCCGTGTGTGTGTGATGTGATCATGTGGTCCCTGCCACCAAAACTGGAAAAAAAAACATTTTCACATGCAGGTGAACACTTATTTTTTGTTTTCTGTCCTTTATAGTTTTCAAATTCCATTGACCTATGTCTATTTGAGTTAATTTTTTACTTATTTGTTCTTAAAATAAGAAAAAGGGAAATAAATTACAAAGTAGCAATGCATCAGATGCACCAACATCAGAAACAAATAGGTTTAAGACCCCACAAATGCTACCATGAGTTGCTTTTCTCGTGATAGCCATGCTAGGCCAAAGCGGGATCAAGAATCGACCAGCAAGTGAATGCATCTCTCTCTCTCTGCCTCTTTCCCTACATGTCCCTGAAAATGCGGCCCCAGCCATAGCAGACATTTTTGTGGTGAAATCATTAAACCCACGTGCGGAGCTCTCTCTGTGGTCACTGGGGGTCTTGCTCCTCTGCCTTTGGCTGAATAAATCATAAAATTTGCTGGGAGACCACACAAGAAGCAGCAGCAGTGGAGGAAGGCAGGCAGGCAGGCAAACCCAGCGCTGAGGCGGGCAAAGCACAGACACACACACACAAACCTTTCCAGTTTATGCACCCTCACTCCTTGGATTTTTTTAACACTAGGGTGCAAAACACAAGAGGAGTATGAATAAACATTGTGTTTGAGAACTAGTCAAATTCCAGATGAAACGGTAAAGAAAAAAATTTAAATGAATAGCGAAATGATTCCGTTTCAAACAAAAATAATTGTCCAGATTCATGACTGCATCCCCAAATTGGACAAAATATTTAACTGCATCATAAAGCTGTAAGTGGGCAAATGTTTCAACAGTTTAGATTTAAGACGTATCTGTTTTATAGTTTTAAAGGGAGAAATGGGATACTAATAATTATACTAAGTAAAAATTATAATAAATAAAAACAATACTTAGGAGCTTGATTGTGAGGGTGGATGAGATTTGGTCAACTTGTTAATTTGGAAATACAAAGATAAAGCAATTTGATATCTTATTGTTACATAAAATGAAATGTTACAAAAGTTAGTCCATACAGATTATTTATACTAAAATGCACTAAATATTGAACATTTGATTCTACATAATGCTTATCAATTTAAAAGCTGTTTACTTAAGTACTTTCTGGATAACTTGGCATCACAGTTCCACGTTGCTTCTAAATTTACCCTGGTTACATTTTCTTTGTACTTTCTTCCTGTAAAATTGCAGCCGTCATGCATGTCTGCATGAAAAATGGCTAGTACAGCGGAGCGTTAGGAAATAAGCAGAAAAGGTAATTCTAGCCTAATCTTAAGAGAAGGCCAGAGCAGTTCTTGACCCAAAGGTTCAAACATTTTACGATGAACTTTAACCCTGGGGCTACACTGCTGGTGTTAGGTGGCTCGGTCCCTCCCATCTCATTACCCAGGCAGACCCTTAGCTTTGATTGTGGCAGGAGAGAGCCTATTATTTAGAGATGGTATCAGTGTCACTGGTGTGAATAGCAGATCCCAAAGGTGAAACATCACAGGTGGCCCCTGGTGCGGCCCCTGCAAAAGACCTCCCATTAAATTAGAGCTGGAGGCAGAGTAGTCAGGCACTGAGGTCTGGTAAGCTGTCAGTTCCTCTGAATCATTTGGAAAATGCCTGAAAATATATTGTAAAACAGCTTCCTCCTGGAATTTTGCGTCTCTCCTAAACTGATCCACATCTGTTTTCCTAAAAAAAAGAAGATTAAAATTAGTTGAATTTGTTTTACCCCATGTGTTGTTTATGTTCATACTGTAATGCAATAAACAAATTGTAGGACATGTTGTTCCAGAAATCTTTGGCTCTTTGATAGGATTCATTGTGCGAGTAAACATTTGTCAGCTTTAGCCATACTAGTTAAAGTTACTACTTTAACCTAAGGAACTTATATTGCAATAGCAAGAGCATAAGAGGCTCTTGAACTTTCAAATTAGTATATTAAACCAAATGTATTACTTGAAATAACTGTTTCTTTCCCAGTTAGCCAATAATTCAGTCATGTGAATGGATTTGCACCTGTAGACAACGCTGTCCAAATGTCTACAATATACACATGCAGTTAATATTTAGACTTTGATTGAAAAAATGTGGTTATTTAAAAAAAATTTGTGTGCATTTATAAGCAGGTCAGTAAAACAGCATTGCAGACTCTTGAGCTTATGATTTTTTTTTACAGAAGCTGTCCAAACGTCTTTCAGAGCTCAAAAGGACAGTAGGAAATCTATTAGAGGTTGTACTACTGTATATTTTTTCTTTACAGTTATTGTGAATGCTACCAATTTTTTTGATGATAAAGTGCATCAATCATGCAAACACTACATTTCAATATCCAGATTCATCTGATATAGTTATCGACACAGACAATGGACAATTTAATTGCATTATTGGACCTACCAAGACTTTTTTTCACAAATGGATATCAGACTCAGCTTTATTGCCATGTGTGTGTGTGCGTGTGTGTGTGTGCGTGTGCGTGTGTGTGTGTGCGCACACAAGGAATTTCCTTTGGTACAATGGAGCCATCAGTGCAAACAACAAAGTACAGTCCAAACCACAATACAAACCACATAAGTACAGTAAAGTGCAACACAACAAATAGCTAACAGAAGGCTATGAGGTAGAATTAAGGCTCGATTAAATGTAAACAGTTGAACAAAGTCTATAAAGTGTGGTATAAAGTGTCATATATGCGCATATGACTAAACCCCTATAAATGCCTTTGCATAAAAAAGAATACAGGTGTATTGGGGAAAACATAACCTTATTTGATTTACACTTTTAAAGGATATTAGAGAAATCAGCTTTCTAAGCATAACAGGTTTAATGATGTGCATGTAAAAAAAATCACTATTGTTGAATTAGACTGAAGTTGATAACCAAACATTCAATAGCATGATAACTTCCGAAGCACCTCTATGGAATATCAGTAAACGTTAAGCAAATGTGCTCACAGAATGGTTTATTTAAAAGTATCGTAGGCAAAGATTTGTGATGTTTTTCCTTTACTTCAAAACACAATTCTATAAAATGTTGACCTCTATCACACTCTATACAAAAAAATGTCTATTGCAAACTTGTTGCAGGTAACAGCATTGAAGTATGATTGCTTACACCATGAGCAAAACAAGATTGCTTTTTTGAATGCTGGCTAGAAAACCATAAAGAGAAATGCCCTTGCATTGGTTTACTGCAAGGACTCTGTGTTCTTCTCAAAGTACAAAAAAGCCTGTCTGTCTGTGTGATCGGTGAGTGTGGCCCTTGAATAGATGGGCAGCCTCTCCAGGGTGTCCTCCATTAGACCGCTGTGACCCTATTTAGGATTCATAAATGATGAGATGCATGACTGAATTTTATGTTAACAACTTTTGGGAAAGTTAGCAAGATTCTAAAATCTACAACTGTTAGTTTCTGTTGGAACTGAAATTCTTAGCAGGTGTATACCTCATTCAGTCAAAGAACACTGTCATCCTGATGCCTCACTGAATGTTGGCTAATCGTTCTGGTGTGCCTCTCTCTCTCTCTCTCTCTCTCTCTCTCTCTCTCTCTCTCTCTCTCTCTCTCTCTCTCTCTCGTTCGAGTGTGTGTTGAGGGGCTTCTATTACACAGATCTCTCTTTATGCTACTGTTTATTATTGTCAGGACGAAGTCATGCCATATGTCAACATCTTGCTGGTGGTTCTCGGACTTCCAAACAACAGATAGGGTGCAGTGAACCTGTCATGTAAACTTTGGACAACACATTTAGCAGAACTGTAATTATTTACAAAGCCAAGTACATGAGATTTTTCTCCTTTTTTTTCTTTGCCCCTGAGGGCATTAAACTAATTATAATTCTTCATCTAATTATTTTTTCCACTTGTATGTTTAAACATCATTATGAATAGTAGTGGTTCATCTGTCAAAGGACTGGTTTTGATGCTGTGTATTTATGTGTTTGTTCTCAGGAGGTTGTTATTGAGAAATGTTTGTGAGTACTCATACAATGCTCCACCTGTGCTTCAGCCGTACCCATTGGACCACCCACTTAGGGGAGAGAGGGCAGTAAGGAAGGCCTGTAACCTCTGGGTGGGCAAGACCTTGAACTCAAATATAGAATATTCTAGAAATGCGGTTCACAGAGCTATGACCAAAACTTGGTGCGTTTGTTAGATTGTCTTGGTTTTGATTGCAGGGAACAGAAGATTTTTGTTTTCTTCAATAAAATGCTGACTTAACACCACACCATCAAAACTATCACTTGTATCGATAAGTTAGAGAGTTACTTTAAAAAGGAAGATGAGTTAATTGAATTTAATTGTAAGCCTTAATACAACTTCAATAAACGTCACACAAAATGTTTTTTGTCCTTTTTTTATTTGTTCTATGTCTGTTCTCATAGCTCTCATTATTCTTGTCTCCCCCAATCTTTTACTGTGTTCTTTCACGTCCTCATTACACTCACCTGCAGTATATTAGACTCTTGATTACATCAGCTCATGCAAAGTTACAGTACATAAATACCCACTTCGCATTGTACCTGGAGTCCAGCATTTCTAAATGAAGCAAAGACTTATTTCTTCATGCTTTGATAATCCCTCAGAGTCCTTTATCTGCTTCTCCATAATCTCTTTGTCTATTCTAGTTTGTTCCTACCAGTGATGCAACCCGAACCCAACCGACGTATCAACAAACCCGCCCGCAACTCGGACCGCAAAAAAACCCGCTTCCTGATCCGCATATTTTTTTTTTTTCAAATGGTGCGCTCGCTGACGTGGAGAGCAGGGAGTTCTTGAGGCGATGCATCATTTTCCATTTTAGCTGTCTAAATACATAATATTATTGATGAATGCAATGTTTATGTTTCGACCCTGCATGAAGAATCCATCAGCAGGTTAACTGAGATATATAACTATATATATATTATATAACTATAAGAGACTGATGAGATGGGAGACAAAACATGTGAACTTGCCTTTCTTTGAGGTGCCTGGTAGTCTCACACAGGTTAACGTCGAACCAATTCCAGAAATTTCTGATTAAAACTTCATTTTACTAAGCCGACGTTTGACGTCGTGTCTATGAGCGCACCAGGCAGGGTCGAGCGCACGCAATTAGGAGCTGATTGAACACTTTACATAGATCATGGTGTAATAAAGTGTAGACCTATGTATTTAGAATGTCTAGAAAATTGTGTCTAGTACTATGAAAATGACAAAAGTTTAGTCTGCATCTTTATTCCAAGTAACCCGACCAACCATGACCTGAATATCATTAAAAATATTTTTGGAAGACGGGTGACCGTGGGCAGCTGGTCATTTTGGTTCAACCCACGCATCACTGGTTCCTACTCTTCACCTGCAACAACGAATAACTTACCATGTATTACACATGATTTCAATCATTAACATTATTTTATTTTAACTCACAAACTTCTGGTACAACTGAGACCCTCACAGTATCAAATACCAAATATAGTCAAAGAGCAAGGGTTTGAATATCTGTAATACATAAAAATAATAACTTTCCTTTATTCAGGACTAACAATCACGGTGAGTCCAGGAGATGATTTGCAGCAGAAAGAAGATGTGACAGAACAATCCAAGAAGATGACGTCACCGGACAAGGTGCATGTATGGCACAGGTGAGTGAGCATTCAACAGGAAAACATTGAGATGAAGAAGAGCTAAAGAGTTATCACAAAGTACAAAGCAGGAACTAGTTTCTGGGATTAAATTAGCAGCCACACAGAAACTGCTGAATGTGAGAGACTTGCATATGTTAAATGATGCTGATAATTGTACATCACTCAGTGAGAAACAGGTGTGACAGGGTGTCATCAGATGAGTCTTGTTTTGCAGACTCATCAAGTAGCACTGGCAGATCTCTGATTAACAAAACAATAATTTGCTCCATGCTGTAAACATGTTTATTTTTGTTGGTTGTAAGTCAACAGGAAGCAGAATATATCTTTTGAGCATGTATCGAATTTAATATCACATTTAAAAACAACCTGGGTCCGAGTTGCACTGTTTGAGAGTAATGCAACTTTTTAATCTAACCTCTTTTAACTTATTGTACAGTTAGATTTTTTGTCTTTTTATATCAACTATTGTGTTTACATCACATGACCTGCCTGACCTAGCAAAATAATGGTATAATATCTATTTACCAGTTATCTACTGGAAATAATAAATCAGCTTTCATTCTGAGTTTAAAGGTTTTGCAACAATACGGAGAAGTAGAGAAACATGGCTTAGGGGAAGAACCCCTCCACGGTGGTCTGAAAACATCCTGAACTCCCACAGCCACAGTGCACTGACTGCCTATGACCCTGATCTCTCCGTCACTGACATGGAAAGGATGCTCTTGCTCTCAGGGCCTCGAACTTTCCCAGTTTATACATGCTTTTCACCCATCATTTTCAAGATAATATTAACAATTGATGCTTTCCAATATTAAAGTAAAGACAGATGCGATAAACAACTGTCAGTAGCCACTCACATTTGACTCTGTCTAAATGGTTGGTAGATAAAAAAGGAATGATTTTAGATGTACGATGTTGTCTGCCTTCAGTGGGTATTGGAAAAAAATGTTTACTCATTTAAGGTAAAAAAAATTTTAACATTTCACTGTCTTCAACCTGATTAAATATAGTCTGTAACGGGCTTAACTGTGGTAGTTATTTTTAATTTATTTACATAAAACACAATTGTGACAGTTGAAACGCAGTACAACACAGTACATCTTCTGTTGAAGACAAGTATTTGAAGATAAATCTTATTCAAGCATGCCGTTCGTGTTTAAATAAACAAAAGTGGGCAAGTGTGTGGAAGCATGAGGCAGAGCAACAAACAGGACCATTCCCTAAAACGAACCCCTGCTTAATAAGAGAATAAAACACTGCAACTGACCCTTAATATGACCAGGTTTTTTAGGTTACACCCAAGCCACTGATGATTCCCTTTTTTTGTAACACACAGCCAACCTGTTCCTGACTGATGGTTGTATGGTTTGCCTGCCTTGATTATAACTGGATAGGATGTATAGATGGACACTTGAGATATACACAGCAGATCCCAAACACACCATGCATGGCCCCTTGGTCAATAACACGTCTATCTGTCTAGGGGCCTCTTACTGGTAAACAGGGTCAACTTGAGCTCCATCAGAGGTCTCCTCCAAGTCTCCTGTACTCCAAGTCCAAACAGGTCTGATAGAACAAATGGCGCCTTTTTGCCCTTCTCTTTTTGTTGAACTGATAAATATTTAGTCAAGCCTCAGATGATGTGACTGAATGGTACAAACAATTCCCTAAACAATTGTCCAGACATGATGTGTAAACGTTCAGCTTTTTGGCAAGTGTTGAAAATAAAATGCTTAAACAGAGGGGCATTTGTTTTTTCTTATCACTAAATGACCAACGATTTACTTGAAATTATACATATAAAAGTCACACAAATGCAATCTGAATTATAACAATACTTCAGGTTGAATGTGCAGTCTAAGCAGCTGGGACATTCCAGTGCAATGTGAGGTCTTTGAGCAGAAATCCTTATATGGAAAATGCAGGAAAGATCTCACCTGCTTTTCAGCGTAGGACTCGACTTTGAAGTCGATTGCCATTAACATCATGTCTTACTTGGAGCTGCGATGCGATGATAATTGACTGCACAGACCTTCAGTGCATTCCATTGATAAAAAGAGAGAAAGGGATAACTTGGAAAGATGAAAAGAGGCTGAAGCAGTTAGGTGTTAGGTAAGCGTTATGAGCTCACACAAACAAGTTCACTCAGAGTTTGTCCAGCCTGTCTGCAACTTAACATCAAAGTTGAAAACCATCATTTTGTGGCGACAGTCCTATAATCTTGTATTTACAAAGATTACAAACTTCACCTCTACAAAAAGCCCTTGGTGGCTACGAAACTCAATTTGAATGATCAATATCTACAGCTTATCTCCCTCTGGATCCTTTATTTGAGACTTATGGCATGCGATTTAAAGAGTTAATACTCAGAAAGCTCAAGAGTGTTTGGACATGACTCGTGGGCTGCAACCGCAACAGTACAGTCTCCAATTGACCATACAAATATTTGGAGTCTGCAAAGTGCTCATATTTGGCAGGCTCTCTTCCTTAAAGCGGCGTGGAAACCGCAGGATGAGAAGATAGAAAAAGGCCCTCCCAAAGGAAAGACAAGTGTTGAAAGGTCTTTGAGGGTTTCTTAGCGTGCAGCAGGGATTGATGATCGGTCCACATCTTTTTTTTTGTTGTTGAATCAATTCTGATTGACAGAAATAACTTCAATCCAACATCAAATACATCTAGTTTTAATATCTCGCCTCATTTGAATGTTTTATAAAACCACATCTTTCAATCTTGTTGCTTGGCTCTTGGAGTAATGCA
Organism: Danionella dracula; assembly: GCA_900490495.1. Lineage (NCBI taxonomy): Eukaryota > Metazoa > Chordata > Actinopteri > Cypriniformes > Danionidae > Danionella > Danionella dracula. The sequence continues at coordinate 2,895,042 of UELW01000289.1, read as the reverse complement.
GAATTAGAGCGGAGGTTAAGATGTTATTTTTATCCAAAGTCTGATTAGAAATTCTGGAAGACCATTCATAATCCTAAAATAACACCTTCTGGAATAGATCCACTTACTACAATGGAAAATGTCCTTTTTTGGCTCACAATGCTAAACAGGGGGTACAAGCTCTGAATAATACACTTTTAAATATCTTGAAATGTTATGATATATGCTGTTGAACTTCTCTGGGCATCCAGCGTGAGGCATTAATATGAGTATGTTTTTTTTTTTTTTTTTTTCAAAAAGCACAATGCGGTTAAGGAATGTAAACAAAAATCAAACATGATACGTTTGTGTTGTGGATGGTCTCATTCTCTTGTCTTGTTCTTTTAGAATATTCAGCTTTTCTCATACATTTGAAATAGTTGCAGAACTCATCTGTTTATGACCAAATCAGTAATGCTACAGCTTCATAAAATGGCACACTTTTTTTCCACCGATTTTTTTTTATTTAGAACCTTTTTAATCATCACCATTCTTAACAGCTTCTGAAAACAATGATATAATCAGTCTAAAATGTTGCTGTAAATCCCAAGGTATAACGTTCAACTTGCAAAAAAACAAACCAACTGTAACCTGCCCATAAATCCTTAAATATGCTTGTGAGTTTTGAACTGCACTTAACATTCTGCTTGAACTTTTTGATGAGATATTTTTAATGATGATTAAAGTTCCTTCCTTGGTTATTATCTATAAACAAATGAGTAGAGTTCTTGAACATTTTGTTTATGAATAGCCATCCATTTTGCCATATTTCTGAAAGTTTTATTGAAAGTATTTTGTATGTAAATGGTACAATCATATAAAAAGCTATACAAGTAAAGTCATATTTGATCTCAAAACACAGTATAACATAACAAAGTGCAGATTATATATAATATAAATATATACTCAATATTTAAATAATGATTATGTTCCATGGTGTAAATTTAGTGTCTCACTGAATTGTATTGAAAATAAAGAATCATGGGATAAAGCACATTGAGGTGCACTGATAGAGACTATTTCAGAATGGTTAAAGCTGTTTGAAAGACAAATGTAATTTTCTGAAGAAACATCAGTGACTGAACATATACCATTAGAAGAACAGAGCTCACAAAAAAGATAGCCAATGCTGCAAAGCCCTGTATCAAAGTCGAAATACATTTTAAGTCACTGGAGTACTTAGGGTCTTTGGTGGTCCTCTGTTGCTATCAGTGTCTGAAATGCAGCACTGACAACGACTAGCTCAATCGCTGGCCATGTGGCTTTGTAATTAGCTTGAGATAAACCTGAGGTTTTGTGCTACTTTATTCTTTGTTCTTCTGAATATTCACTGATCGGCCTTCCTAGCACAAATCCAGGAATTGTTTTTATAATTTTTTTTATTGACACTGCATAATTTATTTCCATGTCAAGGTGGTTCCAGAACAGCAGAATTTTCAGAGAATGCATGTATTTAAGTTTTTAATTACACATTTTGTGGATGTGGTGCAATGCTTGAACTTTCACCTTGGGATCCTCAGCAAGACTAACTTTTACAATATTACTTTAGAAGTATTAATTAAGAGTTATTAGTCTTTAGAAGTATGTCTTTATGTACCTTCATGACTGAAAGATCGCGTAAAGGAGAAATCGTTTCTCAACATATTACATTTGTCCAACTTTCTTAGATAAATTTGATCACGTAACACCGTTTTAACAAGTTATCAAACCATTCAGCGAGGTATAGTAATAATTGTCAGGGTCTAGCATGGAAGGTACTGGTCTTTGACCATTCAATTATCAGTAAAAGCTCTTGGCAACAATTATTTGATACTCTTTGATTTAAGATACTCTTTTTATTTTGTGAGAGTGAATGTTGAGAGTTTGTTTGTTGTTAAATATCTATAAGCAAAAGGCTATATGTCTTATCTAACTATTTGGATGAGACACAGGTTAGATAAGTATTATTGTAGGTACTTTTAGTTAAAGCATAGATCAGATTGTCTAAAAGATTTTTGTCAATAATCTTAACTTCATTGAATGTCTGCTAAGTTTCTGCTGAGTTTCAGGAGAACAGTTCCGTGGCTCTCTCTGGCTCCATGCCACAGTTAATGACTGAGAGACGCATGCATGTTAGACATGATGATGACCCCACTGTTTGTGAAGGTGAAGGCCCTGCTGGGAAAAGTGTGAGGCCATGCATGGTCTGATCAGCAAAAGCATTATGACTCAAGTCTGATGAGTGGACCTCATGAAACACTGACGCAACTACCCCTTCACATTTTAGCGAACAAAACATTTTGAGGCAGAATTTACACCCTAACAAATAATAGAAATAACTAATGCATAGATCAATATTCCTGTGAACTTCTTCAGATGCAAATAGAATTTGGTGCAGTGGGAGTGCTCAAAGTGTGAATGTTTTAACTGTATTATCCATCCATCCATCTTCTCGTTGGCTTTGCCCCTTTCGGTGTCGCCACAACGGAATGAACTGACATCTTTTCTGGCATATGTTTCCCACAACCCATCACTGGGAAACATTCACACAAACCCATTCCCACTCATACTCTATGGACAATTGTATTTGCCCAATTCACCTGTACCGCATGTCTTTGGACTTGTGGTGGAAACCGGAGCACCCGGTGTGAACCTACGTGATCATGGGGAGAACATGCGAACTGCACACAAATGCCAATTGACCCAGCCGAGGCTTGAACCAGCAACCTTCTTGCTGTGACACGATCGTGCTACCCACTGCCCCACCTTGATTCCCTTAACTGAATTAAATGTATACCTAAATACTTTCCTTGAACTGTATCAGTGAATACTGTAGATTTCTGTCCACAGTTCTATTCAGGGTGGCAGGATTGAAAATATGTTTTATGGTTTCTGTTGAACTGAACTTTTGCTTTAAAGAGAAAAAAAAAGATGTATCAACAACATATGGACATAGAAAGCCAAGCTTACCAGAGGAATGACTCATTTCTGGTAATAAGATGAATGTCTAAGGGAAGTTTTCACTTTGGTTTTTGAAATAAAAGAATAGCCAAGGGGCTAAGCTGAGAAATATTATTCTACGAAAGAGACCTCACAATCTTCCCTAGGACAATAAAACATGTTGCAGTTACAAACTCATGACCTTTTGAACAGAGATGAAAGTGAGCGTACCAAGGCAAACGCAGTATCAATCTAATTCTTGCTAACAGTGCATCCAAGCCTCTCGGCACTATTTGATCTGGGCAGCCATTCATAATGCGAAGGGAATGGGGGGGCAGACTCGGTCAATGTTGACACATTTCAAATTCCAACATAGACTAGGTCCCTATAATCTTTATAAATGCTACCATATAAAAAAGTTATTGAGGATTGATTGTAATAGAGTGTACATCTAAATGATTAATAATGTTGTCTCATGGAACATGACAATGATGCAGAAAACTTCCTTATAGGTGGTTCAAAGGCAGCCAGGAAATTGTCTGAAGGCTGCATTACTTTGCTTGTGGCTGCATTCATAAAACGGATATCGTGAGCTGGGGCAAAAAAAAAATCCAATACATTCTTTTTTTTTCTCTTCTGAAACTTTTCATCCTAACAAGTTTTAACAGAAGTATTGGAGCATTTAAAAGGCATAAAAACGGCAAATAAAATAATAAAGGCAATAATGTCTATAGGTTAGCATGGTGACATTTCCCCAGTTCAATGTCTTAACCGTGTTAGCTATTCTTGTTTCCAAAATCTAAATTCACATGAATTTAAGTATCTAAATTGCAACAAGGAGTGGATTTTGATTTGTAAGTAAACACACTCCTTGAGTGAACTCATGGTCTGTCTACAGTTTATCCTGCATATTTCTAATATGAGACAAAGAACCCCGCTTGAAACAATGTTGGCTGTTTAAACAATAAAAGTATTCCCTATAGCTTGCTGTGATTATTTACCCTTATGATATTTCATATGTGAAAGGTCTTGGACTTCCACGCTGATTGTGTACCACTTTCTCATATGCAGCAAACACACAGTGGTTGATTTGGTCAGCACTGGTGGAGTGTCCTGCCAATCTTGGTTTTATAAGAACAGTAGAAGTTTGATAGAGGTTTGAGTAAGCCTATTTGGAACAGATGGGCCTAGCATGGGGCATTGGTGGGATATGTTTGAAGGACCACCATCAATGCTGCTTTACACAGCAAAACATGCTCATGGCCCATTTTCCCCTTTCATGTCATTTGCAACAAAGTCCAAGTTGCAAAATCAGAATGAAGCTGTAATTTGCACTGACATATGGGAGTTAACTCTATGGGTCTACTTTGGGCAGTGCTGTTGGCCCCTACTGGAACCGTTTACAAATAATTAGCCTGAGGACTGGAAAAAAGGAGAGCAAAAAAGAAAATCCATCTGTGCTCTAACCCTAAGCTAACCTTTCATGATGGGAAGTTTTGTGTGATCAGAATGAAATTCGGGAAGCCAAGCATAAAACGGACATAAATGATGTGGTTTGTTTGACATGATCCGATCCACTAAACCTCATTGAGAGGTAGAGGTTTCTTCTGCTCTGCAGAGGAATCAGAATGAGATGGTCATGGAAGATGAAACGCATGTTTGAGTTTGCGTGTGATGGGGTGGAAATGTCTGGGTGTATGTGTGTGAGGTAAATGAATGCCCCTGTGATGAAAAAGCCAGTGTTCAGGTCAGGTCAGAGAACCGCTTTGGGTCAAGCTTTGGTGGGGTCTCTTGAGAGAGTTGGTTTCAGCATAACAATCAGAAATCTGTGTTCTTGATAGAACTCTGCTTCCTATAAGGAACCAAGCCCAATGTCATTGATCTATTTCCTTCCCTAGGGCAATTTTTGCCAGTTTGATCCTAAAACATCATCACTCATTTTCTGTTATTTAAGAGGGATCACAGTGAAGAATCCTGTGTCATGTTTTATTGAAATTTCAACATTTTTTTAAATCATCCAGTATCTTGACTTGCTTGTTTTACTTCACAGTCTGCCAGTAACAACTGTGTTAAAGAGCAACATATGCTTCTTTGGTTACTTTAAAATAAGCCTATCTGGTGTAAATCCCCAATGAAAAAAAATATAAGTAGGATCTCAGGCACAGTACAGTATAGGGCACATTATCCCTCACTCTCAACATGGAGTTTCATGTGACACTTAAGACTTTTAGTATTCTGGAACTCTTCAAACAGTCTTAAAGCGTAGATTTTAATTTGACTAGTCAATTTAAATATCCCCCAGACATGAAATTGATTGTGGATGAGTTTTGGATTCAGCCATGTATCCACACATATGAGCTATGGTTGTAGTAATCATGATCTCATAGGGGGAGAAGTTATATCTTACCAAAAGAAGGAAAGAGAGAAAAGGAATTATGGGCAGAGCTGAGACATTGAAACTGAGTTCTAAAGCTGACCTTGGCAAAGGTCACTTGAAGTTGTGCCATCCTAATTTATTTTTACACAATTTAAATAACTTAATCGAGCATGTAATAAAAGGTCACTTCTCTCGTAGTCATCTTAAAAGTGAAGAAAAAAAACAGCTTTTTAATGTGAAAGAATCAATAATTGAGAGACATTGGGAGGATAGATGGATAGATTAACTGTATTTGAAAGGAAATGGGGCTCAAAAACACAAAAGGTGTCATTGTTTTTTTAATTGTATGCAATAATTTTTTTACACATTTAATTCAATACTGACCTACTTAATAATAACTTAATTTGTTTTCCTCAGATCCAAAACTTTAAATGTAAAGGTAAGAAGCTTTCAGTAAGCTCATCAAAGATTGAAGCTCTACAAACAGAGGCAGGTAGTCACACTGAAGCAGAAGAAAAGACGGGAAAGAGGGAAACTTCGTGTGGTCCAGTGGCAAAGGCCAGTGATTTAGAGGTTGTTGATCCCGGGCAGGCGGCCCAGCAGCTCAGTGCAACCAATGACTCACTCTCCCTCTCACATTCACTGCGAGCTGGCTCTCCGTCTAAGTCACCGCACTTAAAACATCCTTATGTGTTTAGAGTCATTGGAGTGGAAACCAGGGTCTGCACCATTGCTGGAAAGAGCTACCGAATCCCTCACTCTCTCTCCTTCCTTCTTTCTCTCCAAAATGTTCATAAACAGATGGCCAGACCTCATTAGCCATGTCACAACTACTGAGAACATCATGAACACATTCCATTCTCTCTGAATATGAAAGCCTGTTCATGAAACCATAGACAATTACAATAAGAAAAAAGAGGGGAAAATGGCCAGAATAAAATAATTTTACATGGTGAGGAAAACGGCTCGGTGTCACGATTTTATTTACTATTAGACTACAATCAAAAGAAATAATACATGGTTAGCTTTCTGGTTTGCTATGGTAGGTTTAACATGTTATTGGTTACATTTTACATGTGTAAGGGTAAGTGCACCAACAAATAATTTGAGGAATTTATCCATTATTGGAACACTAATATAGGGTCGGGCTGCATGGCAGCAGGGAACCAGGAACACTTCCTCTTTGCTCCATGGACACATTCACTAGCTCTTCTAGAAAAATACTGAGACACTCCACTGTTAGGCACCTAGCCTAGGGTGTTCTCAGGGGCATGTTTTAGTGGGACGTGCCCAAGGGAAGGGTCCAGGAGGTTGTTGAAAAAAATGGCCAATACAAATTATCTTGTACCTGTAATGTGGAAGAGTAGTCAATCTTCTCCAAATTCCTCCAAAGTGAAATACATTTTAACCCTACCTCAAGAACGGCTGAAGTGTCTTTTGGTGGTACTCGGTTCAACCCCTGTCTATAAGCTCAAAACAAAGAAGATGCAAGAACTTATGTGAGCTTGTCATTGCAGTGATCTTCCCTCTGTAACACTGGAGCTAATCCTTTAGCTTAAATTTTAGGAGTGACCATTTTTAGATATTGTATGCTTGTCTGTAAGGCAGATCTGAAGCATCTTACTGTAGCTCTTAAAGGTACCTCTCTGTGAGGTTTATCTATCTTGTGAGTGGATTGGACTTGTGCACCTAATTTGAAATGTGGGTGTCCCTTTTCACATTTTATCTCATGAGCAATTATTCAGCCAAACAGTTTGAAGCTTGATAATGTATCTAAAAGTGTATTTGTTTCCTACGCGTTATCTAATTTTAGGGAGTGACTACCACTCAATGGACATTTCCTGACCCCTGTGGAAGAACATTTCTTGTTTCCATACCAAAAATATGTCAGCTGAACTACTCTAGGAGTGGGGAGTCCTTAATACAGGACTCCACTTCAGAAGAACATCAACAAATGGGTGTCACCTTTTCTCTTGACTCTTATGATATTTGCTTGAGTGTGGTTTGCCACCTCTAATCTGTGAGTTCATTCTGTGTGGCCAATGGCTATCCACCTCTGGTGGTGAGTATTTTCCTTTAGTTGGTATCGGGACTAAAGCTGAGTTTTGTTATTGCAGAATAAAACAAGAGGTCTAACCCAGGATTTTCCCAATTGACAATGCAAAAAGGCCCAACTATATCTTCCTTCCATCTGGTCTGTGACTATACGATAGGTTTGTGTTATGGACTATATTTTCATCTAAAAGGATAGCGCTTATTGTTTGTCTTCTGCACTGAATCAAAGCAGATGTGAAATTGTGAGTTGGCTGGAAATTGAACCTTAAATAGTTTTCTCATAACAAAAAGCTCATTTGCCATCTGTTTTTGTTGAAATCAGGGGATGGAAAAGGCTATAATTTATTTTCTGAACGTCTAATTTAAAGCTCGAAAAACTTTTATTGATGGGATTGAGATGGTGTTCTTTTGTTTAATTAACAATGCTTAAACTAATATCTAATATTTCAAATTCTGCTCAAGAATATGAAGTATTTAAAATTTTTGGCATTCTAAATGCAATGCAAGAAGAAAAACATTTGGGCTTCTGACAATTAGGAAGGGTTTTATTTCTATGTAGAGATCATGAAAAACCCCTGCTGTGTATGTCATATTTTCACATTGATGGCTAGTTTTTGGTTGCTGAGCTGAGAACGAGTCTGGCTGGATGTGCTGGTAGGGAGTTTGACCCTCGGGTGATTTCCATACAGTAATTAGCCAACAATCCAATCACTGTGGATTCCTGCAACTCTTGATCTCTACTGATAATCAGTCAGTGTTCTGGTTAGTATTGGACCCCCAAGGATGAACAGGTGTGGTACTGGAACTGATTGGCTTTAATGCAACGGAGGACTGTTTAGAGGCCATTCCCTCTGGACCTGCAATCTAAAGATCTCTCTAGAGATGAGAAGAAAAGAAGACTTGTCCTGTGTTTGGCTCACTCTTATCTAGAAGCCTCTGAAGAGTAAGAATGCCAGATATTTTCAGAACTCTGTTCAAGTCAGAGTGGCAGGCACTAAGATTAACAGTTTGACCTGCTCATTACTCCTTGATTAACAACATAGCTGTTTAATATTGACATTTGTTTAAAAAGGGACCAAGTAACCATTGGGGCTACACTTAATGACACAATTAAAATTCTGTTTGTACTGTTGTATATAATCTGTTACATTACACCCATTTTCTGTCAGGAATTGCCAAAATTACAGTAGCAGTTTTAAAGGGGTCATTAACTGAGAGACTGACAGACTGACAATTTTTGTCCAATTCATATTTGAAACTTATGTAAGCTGTCTTTTAAAAAATATATAATGTAGACCTATTTGATTTTATTGAGAACTAAATGGAACATAATGATGCCACAATATGCACCTTTTTAATAATGTATTATTAATATTTGACCCGGCGTCACGGTGGCGCAGTGGGTAGCACGGTCGTCTTACAGCAAGAAGGTCGCTGGTTCTAGGCTCGGCTGGGGCAGGTGGCATTTCTGTGTGGAGTTTGCATGTTCTCCCCGTGATCGCATGGGTTTTCTCCGGGTGCTCCGGTTTCCCCACAAGTCCAAAGACATGCGGAATAAGTGAATTGCCCATAGTGTTAAAGTGTGTGTGTGAATGTTTCCCAGCGATGGGTTGCGGCAGGGAAGGGCATCCGCTGCATAAAACATATGCCAGTGAGTTGGCGGTTCATTCCGCTGTGGCGACCCCGAAAGGGAATAAATAATAATAATAAAGGGAATAAAGCCGACATGAAGATAAATGAATAATATTTGACCCTTCGAGACGATCACTGCACCCTTAATAACCTTTAGGAGGCAGTATTTATTGTAAACAATGTCTTTGAGACACCTCAAATGGTTGTACTCTGCAAAATGATCTGTGTATCTCATGTTCCTCCCACATACCCCTGCTGAGTTTTTCTTGTTAGAATAGAAAATCAATTTCCAATAAATATATTACTTTTGAGAACACAACGTGATTCTACTACTTTTACACATGCCTATGTTCTTAACTGAGATGCATTAGCAGTTCTTCTGATTGGTTAGTGGGCCGTGCTATGGGAAATGGGTTTTACAATGGCCATCGAGCAGTTTGGAGTAAATGATTTACACAAACATGAACAAATAAATGTGAATATTTCATGAGGTATGTTTTGTCGAGGTATTAAAACATGCTATAAATGTTTGAGAGGTTGAGTACACATGATACACCACCTTTAATTAAAACTGAAATTAAGCAGTCTCTCTCTCTAATAAGAAAATTCTTTCCTTTATCATTGCATGTTCTGATGCTGACTTTGAGAAGCCCATGAAGGTTCAAATCCCTTCTCCAGAAACTATGGAAGACATTATGGACAGTCACCTGCAAAGTTGTGTATGGTCTATGAATTCTATTTTTGGTAGCACAAAAAAAAATCTCGTTTTGTAATTTTAACTTATTATTTAAATTATTGAACTATTCAAAGTAGCACAGCAGAATCTGTAATAAAATATGTCAATCCAGGCAATAATATAGGTATCATTGTTTACCATTACAATAAATCCCATCTTGAACAGCGTTCCAAATCTTGGCTTTCAGGATGACGCGCGCTCCCGGAGACAGACGTCATCGTGCGCGTTCCCTTTCTCGCGCGCTGGTTAAAAAGAAGGTGGAAAGAGCAGAGAAACATGTGAGTGCAGTGAAGAGCATACGACAGACAGCTCAGTGCGACCTTTCATTAAAAGCATCAAGTGAGAACAGCGGGATTTAACTTTCGATCAAGAAACCTACAATTTCAGCATTCAAACACCTTGATTTCTATTCTGTTATTTGGTTAATTCTGCATGAAAGCTATAGTCATGCTCTAAACATTTTAAAATCAGAATTGGCAACGTTTGCCTTTATTTTATTGTAAAATATTTATCATTTGGAGTCATTTGCAAAAGACACTTTGCATCCTCTAAAGTAGTTTTTTTTCTAGAAGAACTTTCAGGACTCGTGGGACTGTCAAACAGCGGTCTTGTTTATTTTGAGCGGCAACGTGTTTCGTTTTCCCCGAGAAAATGAAGCATTTGCAGTTCGTGCTGCTGTTAGCTGTCGCGGTCAATTTTTGGGAATGCGGTGATGCGAAATTCGGCGAGAAAGGGGAATTAAACCCGAGAAGGAGGAGATGTTACGATGGAAGCCTGCCGAAACGCCTGAAGAAAAAGGAGAGAAAACTGTCACTGGAAGGAAGCGGCGGAGGGGAGGTTTGTCATAGGCTCTATCCTCGCGTGTCCTGCTGTCCGTCCAGGAGGGCTCCGTATCAGATCCTTCACCGGAGAGATGCTCGGGTAGGTTCTGCCGCTTCAAGTTCACTAACGGGTCGCATGTGCGTTTGTAATAGCTTCAACGAGTTGTGTTTGTAACTGCACCCGGGGAAATCAGAAAAGCTGGTGACATTCAAACCCGTGGAGGTGGAAACCCGCGTTTAAAGTAGCTTTGTGACGAGAACTGCGATTTTAGCAGTTGACCTAGTGTTCCGTTTGAAACGTGTTAAAAACGTCGCCCAGCTAACCATTGAGCAACACGACGTAAGTCCGCAGTGTTTACTTAGTAAATGGATTATAACATTCTCCACAAATGCGAAACTAAAGAATGAAAATGCTGCGCATTTAGTCTGCAAGACTGCTGCGCGTTTGTGTTGTGTCTGTGTTAGCCATGTGCTTGTTAATTTGGCATTTTTCTACTTTTCTCGCAGGCTGCCTCCAGCGCGCCATGTGCTCCTCGTTGATTTTACTGAGTGAAAACAAACCTTTCTTCGCGGCTAATGAATAGCTCTCTCTGCCGTGGGTTGACATGAGAAGATTCGACTTGATAGTTGTGTCAAAAAGCATACAATGCTGGAGAAATTTGCCTCTTTTCTCATGTAAACAACCTCTGTAAATCGACGTTTGCGGCTGGGTGGCATCGCACGTAGGTTTGTGACAAAAAGCCATGTTGCATCGTTTAATTAGCTCAAGTCATGCAAATAAGAGTTAGCCTGAATGGAACAAAAAAAAGAGTCGACATCTCCTCCTCCCCACTACACTGCCCACACACGGAGTCTTTTTGCTTATGTTAAAAGAATAACAACAACACCATTGTGTTTGTTAGTTTCACTAATGGGTGAAGCTGGAGAGCATCATTCTCCCCGGTCCTTGGCTCTGTCCGTGTGTTCGTTAATGCCTTTGAGAGAGCGTTTGTCCTGCTTCCCACCCAAAATTTACTTACACCAATTCCCAGGGGGGCGAAATGGATGTTTGATACAAGCTTGTTGGTTTGGCAAGTTTTTATGTTTGGAATTTGATTGGTGAACTGATTTGGAAAGTCAATAGTGTAAAAAAAAATGCTCCTTATTGGTATTTTCATATCATATAGGTTTTCATATATATATATATATATATATATATATATATATATATATATATATATATAGTACCCTAACAGAGTAAATTACAACGTGTAGGGTACATAAAATGAGTTTTCATTCTAACTCGTGGCACTATTTTCTTTTGTAAACATAATCATTATTGACTGTTATTTGTATGCTGCTCCTCAGCACCTTGAATGTGTATTCAGGTGTCGTCGACCTCAACATTTTTTTAAAGGACATTTAGTTAATAGATGCTTCTTATTTGTTCTGCCTTTGAAGGCATATAAGGTAGACATCTGTGTTGAGTATATTTTATTCGGCTTGTAAGAATTTTTGGAAAACAAACCACAAAGGTCCTCTTGTTGTTGGTGAGGATGATGGCAACATTGGAGCTTGTCCCAGCAACATATGGGAAGGTTGCATGGTTGAGAGCACACAAATGCTTCTCTCCGTGTACCATGTGCCAGTCTATGGTTCACTAAATCAATGGCAATTTAATCCAGGAAAGCTGCCACTCACCGTTCAAACACAGTGTGACTGACACCAAAGAGAGCTTGAAAAAGCACTTTCTGGTTCATTTAAACCTTCTGGTAATTTTTTTTTATTTTTATACATACAGCCAAAATGGTGTTGAATTGACGGTTGGGGAGGAGGTGGGACTTCTATGTTCTGTCTGCAGTGTTTGCTAGTCTAATTGGCTTGGACAGACTGCTAATTTGTTGATACCAGCACTGGAATGATGTGCCCGGCTATCTCTAAATTGGTGTTTACACATGGACCTCACACAGAGAGAGCGAGGTTTACCAGACTGCTGTGGCTCGGACACATGTCTGGAGAAGGGAGCAGATTACATTGTTGTTTTATTACAGCTAATTTGTTACATAAATAAGCCTGCTCATTTTCTCTGCCCTAATCTACTGTTTACTTTTGTTTGGTGAATCAAGAAATGTTTCGGGTATCTTCGTTTCAGTGCATTCACTCCAGCATGAGTTCAGCTGCTGTCTGAGGTGTAATTTTGGCTTGGCTGTTTGTGAGTTCAGATAAACAAATCAGGAGAAATCAAGTCCACATGGATGTGTGAGGTTTGGTAAGAAAGATGTTTAGAATATAAGCTCAATTAAAAGAAAAACATTTCAGAGATGTGTCTCAAACTTCCTAGTTTGTCACAACTACTTTGTAGTACTAGAAGGGCGTTCTAATCTTTATCCTATTTTGTCTGTTTCTCAGATCTTCTCAAGCAATAACACAGACTGTTCTAGGCTGCTGGAGGAAATTAAGTGTGCCCATTGCTCGCCAAATGCTCAGATGCTTTTCCATACCCCAAAACTTGAAAAAGGGACACACAGAGAACAAGATCTTCCCCGCTTATGCCATGACTACTGCCAAGAGTTTTACTACACCTGCCGGGGACATGTACCAGGTAACCAACAAATATTTCATAACAAACCCATGTCTCTTAACTTGTGCGATCCGTTTTGTGAAGGCACATTTCAATGCTTTCCGTTTTATATAGAAATGAGTGAATTTTATTCCACGTTTTAGCATTTTCAAGAGTATCTCTTAAGGTAAGTAGTGGGTAACCCAACTACCTTTGGGTTAGAGTCAATCTTACTGAAAAAAATTACTTTTCCAAGTTGCTCGCAAGTTGTTCAAGTTGCTTAATGTCAAGTTACTTAAAGATGGTACAGTGGTAAATTTGAAGGAAATATCAATGTTATTAATAATCTTGTGTCAGTCTGTTTTAACCACTTAAAAGGTGTTAACCTCAAACTGTGCATGGAAATGTGCATGGACAGGATGGATCGTTCAGGATCAAGGTCAAGGTGCTCAAAGTTCAATCGTTTGTAAGGCTACGAAAGCTGAAAATTTGGCATTGCTTGAGGATGAGTATATTGTAACGTTGAATTGTAATGTGCGTGCTAGAAATCCCTGCAATTGAACACCTCAGCTATAAAAACTGCAGAGGAGAATGTCTACTCACTATCTAAACTAACCTTCTAAAATACTCAATTTATGCTAATTTATTTGCCAGCTCATGAATTCCTGACATTAAATGGCACTTAAGAAAACACCAGAAAAGTTCTGAGGACATGGTTATAATTAACGAATATGACTAATCCCTCTGACATTCACTACTTAATGTAAAGAAAGCTTCATGTGTAACTTAACAAAAAATATATTTCATTTAGTTCACCAGTAGAGAACAGGTTTTCCGCTCATTTAATCATGTGATAGTTGAAAATGCACAAAAATATAATGAACTTTGGAAATGGGAGGTTGAAATGCCACTTAGAGGATGAAAACCCCCACGGTGAAGGGTCTTTGACAATCATTGTCTGCGAGACATGATGCTTCACTCAGACACGAATACAATACTGATGATGTACTGCAAAAAGACCAGATAGAGCATCAAGATGGAAGCTCATCTGAATCAGAACCTCACACGGTTTCATAATCTTTGCTTTTTGGATTTTGAGCTTTTGTTGTGTGCCCCAATGCCATGCTTTTCTGTAACTTTAGCAGTTTTTGATAGGCCTGTTAATAAAGCACATTTTGTTGTGCGATGACCTGTCCCAGAATTTATAGAGTTAATATTGTTGTTTTAAGACAATTTTCAACTAGTAAAATGAGAGTGGCATATTTACCTGCTTGAATTTGTTTCAAACATGTTGGAATGCACATTATGCAATTTAAAAATACAAAACATTCACAACGCAGTTCATTTTTCTATTAAAACAAAAATTCTACAAGAAATGTCTTCCACCACCAGCCAGAACTAAGCTGATCGATGTGTAGTGAAATCTGTGATGCAGTCACAGAGTTGAGTCAACATTATCATCATTGATAGCAGGCAGCACCAGCCACTTTACTCACTCTCTGAGAGAAAATACGAGAGTGAACAATTCCACCAAACCTCCTTTTTTGAGTTCTTGGTTATATAGCATTGTAGATCTACGCTGAACAAGGATTGCTGCAGTAATGCACATTTCACTTCAATCTTGATGCAACACGCCTGATTACACTAATTAAGCTCCTCTTGTCTTTTTTGAAATTCCTGGTGTGTCTCTTGCAACAGGGTTAAAACAAAACCCAGCAAAGACTGGCCCTCAAGGGGAAACTTTGCCAATCACTGGTGTAGAAAACAAGACTCCTCTCTATAATCACACTTCCACTGTTTTGTGCATGCTGAGAAATTAAACACGAAACTAAACTGACACTAAAAAGTTTAGATGTATTATTATTTTTAACCACTTATATAACTACCTGTGAAGAGATGGATGAAAACCAAAAACACGAAAAGGGAAATTATCTAATGGGCAATCTTACCAAGCTCATTTTAATTTATTTAACTTGATGATCTAATTTATTGCATGAATTGATAGATTTTTCTGACCACACCAGGC
Organism: Danionella dracula; assembly: GCA_900490495.1. NCBI lineage: Eukaryota > Metazoa > Chordata > Actinopteri > Cypriniformes > Danionidae > Danionella > Danionella dracula. The sequence continues at coordinate 2,879,919 of UELW01000289.1, read as the reverse complement.
CATATAAAAACTTTCACACAAAAACCCCTTAAAAAACTATTAAACTGTAAAAGAATGCTGGTTTGTATGATTGTGTTGTTACCCCTTTAATCATGAGATGCACAGCACAAAGAAACACCTAAGTATGCAAAGTCCTATAGGGTAATGCTTCATGTCATTTTTTTAACCTTAAAGTCCAAAATCTTTAACTTTTTGCAATTTTCAAAAAACATTTTTTTTCTTTTAGTTTGAGATTTAAACATGCCCCTGGAACAAAGCCTGAACATTTTTAACTGTAAACGAAAGGTGTTAAGACCTGTTTATTCTCTCCAGTCCTTATGAAGGCATCTTATTTTGCAGCAGCACGGTCTCTCCAGATGCATTTGGTGTTTGTGTCCACAGTCAGACCTAGGTCTAGACATGAGTGACCTACCTCATTTCACCAGCAGTACACACACAACGCTGTAAATGATGCTGTGGAAAATGAGCCATATTCAGGGTAATGCTCGCATAATCAATTAGTTTTTCATGCTGGCAGCCTATGCGCAACAAAGAGACAAATATTAAGACCTCTGAAATGTGACATGAGAACAGATGGCAGTGAGAACGAGTCTAAGAGATTTAAGTCATCACAAGGTTTTCGTTTTCTCCACAATATGAATGATTTTAGTGGCTAATAGTTTCGTGTAGCAACATTAGCTTGATGTTGATGCATTCCATCAGATGGAATGGTATGCAAAAACTGACGTCCAGACCAAAGCTTTCCTATCAGCACAACTAGAACAGATCAGATGCCGGCTGATATGCATTGAGCTAATGCCAGCCATACACGGAAATGCGAATAGACAAGTCCGATATTGTTTACATACAGTTCCCCTCTCTGTCTTCCTCTGTGAAAGCGATACATTACTGTGCAGTCTGTTTGTGCAGGGAGTAAACCTATGAATGAGCGAGAAAATGAGCTGCGCTGACTCTGAGAACAGGAGCCAGGGCCAAAAGCCTCCCTTTCCCCCTCCCAAATCAGCATATGTGGTGACGAATGACACATTTATTTTTCTACAAAGGTTGTGTATATGTAAAACTGCTGAAGTGCATCAAGATGTCAAGTACTTTGGGGTGGCCACCCAGGTTGCTTTGGAAGATAACCAGATGGAAGTAGAACTACAGAGCTGAGGATGTGGACTCTCTCTTTTCTCTTTTGTGCTTCTCATAGGCTTTTTACAATTAAAGGATTTAAATGTATTGTGGAGAGATTGAGGACCAGGTTATATATATATATATATATATATATATATATATATATATATTTCTTGGGGGTTTTTTTTTGCCTAGTAATTTTTTTTTTGTCTTTAGAGTTATTTCTCAGGATGTATATATAGGAAGGGATAATATTCTTCACCATTTTCTTATCACTGTGTGGGTCTGCTATTGATGTAGCTAATGAGTACACTCTTCTACTTTTTTCTGTCCATAGAGTCATGAATGAGGTCTCGTTAAAATTGCAGGCACATTATATTTAGAGTTGTTTAATTCATATAATGGGATAATTTAGTTTAAAACTTTTTAAACTGAGCAAATAAAACTTGATATTAATTTAAACAAGCAAGTAATAAAAATTCAGCCCCTGATTGTAAAGCTATCAATATGTATCAATAACCTTGTTTTATTTGTTATATCTGTAAATTTGGGTACTCGTAACAATGGAAATCCAACCACTTCTGGCTCTGTCCTCGAAGGGGTCAGTTGAAGAGTTATACTTTACTCACTTCCTATTAGACATTGTGAGGAAAAGCGAGGGGTTGCTATTTGGTAGTTTCGAGAGGTTTAACATTTAGCTTCAGCACACCATTCTGATTTCTATTCTTCTGTCTCTGCTTGCTCCTCAGTCAGCTTGAGACTGATGCCAAGGGCTCTAGAACATATTTAAAATATAGATTGCTTAAGGTTCTTGCTGAATGTTTACTGATAGTCCTTTGATCCATATTTTTGGAGCTGTACTAGCTTTTAAATTATGCTAGTTGATTGTTTCAAGTTGGTTGGTTATTACAGACTGTAGCAAGATTTCAGAAAGGAGCATATTGTGGCTTGGCTATTATCAGGGAACGGAGTAAATAAAATTTTTATCACACATTATCGTTTTCTATCTGGTTGTTCATGAGTTGGTATGAATAAGTCATTTAAAAGCATTTAATTCTGAAATGTTTATTAAGTCTTTATTGGTAAATAGGCTCATATGAAAACACGATTATTTACTTTGTTTAACTAGGAGGCTTTTGTTTACAATATTCTCTTATTTTTCAGCCGGCTCCATCATTTCTTCAGATGAGTGAATTTTGTGTGTTCCTTTAGACTTTTTAAATAGGGGATATTAATATTTTTTTCCCTGACACCATTTTGGCAAACGAGATCAACCTCTTTATTTCACTGCTAAATTGTCTCAAACAGCTTCTGTAAAGAGTACTTTATTTAATCTTGACCTTTTCAGTGAAATTTGCAGTGATACAACAATATACAGATTACCTATACCTATTACCTATTGGTGTTTGTACCAATGTGATGTGCTACCAGATCCACCAAAAAAATTTTGCATCATCAAAGGTGTGCATAAAATGCCTGACCTCAAAGATCCTGTTGACATGAACTAGAGGTTTGTCTCTCACACCAGCAGGCCCAAGATAACCACCAGAGTTTGCATGTGGGTGGTATAGCAGTGTGAGTGGAGGTGGTGGGTGGCTATGTGTGAGTGTTTGATCTCACTATTGTGTTTAGATGTTTAGGGATATCCTATCACCTCTGTTGTTGGTCCTGCTGCCTTCCTCCCACACTCTTGCCCCCTACTGCAGGCAGCATGAGGGACTCATGGAGATGAAAAGAAGGAGAGGAGTGTGTTTGTGTTTCCATCAGTGCTGTATTTGCTCTACTCCTCCCCTTGAGAGGCTTTAGCTAAGGTGGTAACCATATCAGTGTGCTTTTTAGGTCACAGTGGGGCTGCCAAAGAAAGTTCCGTTCTCACCTC